>JAKSXM010000014.1:38750000-40000000 GCA_022575985.1 Anagrus nilaparvatae
ATCATATTCGTAAAGTTTACTGGTTGTACTATGTAACTTGGTTCAGAACATTCTATGCTTTCATCATCAAGTATATCATTAAATTCTGCATTTTTAGGAGTTATTTGTTTTAAAAGGAAGAGATCAACCTGAAAAAAAAAAATTATTTTTTATATTTTTAAATCTTTCATTTAAATGTGTTTATTTACTTGTTGATCACAAGGTTCTGGCCTGGTTCTTCTCATTCTAACTATATTATCATATATGTAATCGTCTTTTATTTCAGCAGCTGGCTTATTATCATTTTCATGATCTTCAATTAATTCTTCTGTAGTTTGTACGAGAACACTTTCATCGGTCATCATTATGTCTTCATTCTCCAAATCACTTTCATTAGGAAACAAGCCTTCGACATATTCAGAATTCCACAAACCAGTTTTTGCCAAATATAATGCTGTTTGTCCATACAACCAAGATGCTGCCAATGCTAGAGTTTTTAAGGGCTGTAAAAATTATGAGATTTTGATTAATAGTTTAAAATTTTAAAGAATTATTAAATATATCTTTACTGTAAATAGTATGCTTCCATCGTTAGTTTCTTGTGTATTTCTAAAGCACACAGCTTGATAATCAAACATAGTAATTTTTTCATAAACTTCATTTTTAACGAGACGATTCATAACTGTACCATGAATTGATCCCAAAAATTTTCCAGAATCTTTTGAATCTTTAGCTGCCATAATATATGCATGATTATCTAATAAATAACATTTCACATTTTCATTTCCACAATGTTTTGAACATTTGCCACCGGTACCATTACAGGTAAATGTGATATTTTGAAAGAAACCTTGAAGCGCTGAATGTAACATTTGAAAACCTACTACTGCTGCTGGTGCTTTTATGATTGTTGAATTTTCTGATTTTTCAAAAGAAAAAGTTTGATAAATATAAAACGTAATTGCCAGCTTTAATTACTAAATAAAGTATTAACTTACCAACGAAAATTGCACGACTAACAGTAACTAATGTAAAATTATCAGCACCATCATCATCTATTGGAATAGAAAAGACGAAGCTTTCTGGTTGAACGTAGTACTGTTCAACAGCTCTCTTGTACCAAGTTTCTTCAATTGCTCTTGTGTATAATTTGCTAAAATGATCTGATGGTAAATCATCCTCTTCATTTATAAAATCATGCCATCTCGTTAAACCACTTCTTGTTGATACAAATGCAAGAACTAATCCAAAACGTTGTTTAACTTCTCTCCTAAATAATTATAATTTAATTAAAAATTAATTAATTTTTTAAAATCTTTTTTATTAAGATTTGAATACTTTTTTTTTTAAATTTAGTTTTCTTAAATAATTTAATAATTTATTTAATTAAATCAAATCTTTTAATTTTTTTTTGGATGCAATTTGAATATAGATAACAAATTAAATTTAAATATCAAATTTTAAAAAATGCATTCTTATAAATTTTTTAATAATAATTAATTAGAATGTAATTAAAAATTTTATTTTATTTAAAATAATTAATTTTTCCATATTTTCTGCAACTGAAAAAAATTTTTAAAGAAAAACAAAGGTTTATTGTGCATTAAATTGTGCATTTTTTGGACGATACAAATTTTTTAAACATGCAAGTTCAAAAACACTTAATGATAACATAAAACACAGATAAAAATCTAATAGAAAAGTTTCGATTATGACATAAAAATAAGCAAAAGACATAAAATTTTTTTAAATAGAAAATTATGAATAATAGAAAATTGGATGAATTATGGATGGTGTTACCTGGAGAGGAACTTCATCAGCTTTGATAAAGGTCTGCATATTTTTTATGTAGTTCGTTGAAGTTGAAAGTTTTATTTATTTATTATTTTATAAAAAAAAAATAATTATTTTATTAGTGAATAAAGAAGTTTATGTGATGTCATTATGATTGGTTAATTTTTTTAAAGATTATAATGTAAGGGATTTGCAAGTTCTAAAATTAGAAATTTATGAGGAATCGCAAAAAATAAGCTTTTTATTAATCAATGTAATTTTTTGTAAAAATTTTTCTTGACATTTCAAAAAAAATTTATAATTTTAGAGTTGACTGGTACCAATTTTAAAAATATCTTTATTTTCTGTGACTGTGAGTTTTTAATAGTGATTAGTGATATTTTATTATTAGTTAATTAGAGTTAATTTAGATTAATAGTGATAAAAATTTTTATTTCTTTTTCAATAAGCAAAAGGCCAAGGAAAAAATTTCGATTATTGATAATTTATAAACCCTTTTGTAAGTTGCCAATTAGCTCATTTTATCAAAATTTCTTTTTTTTTAGCAATTTGATCAGTTTAAGCAAATGAAAATAGAAAATAAAGATTTTTTTTAAAATTAGGTAAGTATGCATCGAATTGTATTAACGTAATAAACAAAAACTTATACCTGTCGTTTTCTCAAAAAGTAAAGCCCTTATAGGGGTCCAAATTTTGGATAAAAATGGCAAATTGAAGGAACATCTGCCCCGCGTAGATATTCTTCTTTTTTATACTATTTTAAACGATAATCAGCGAAGATGAAATTTTTCAATAGGCATAAAATTAGCAGTCATTTTTCGGTAAAAAACCAAATTTTTTATTTCTATTTCGTAAAACCTTCAAGTTATATGCCTTTTACGGAAAATAATAACTATTATAATAATTAGCATAATAAGGATAAATAGAATTTTTTTGACAATTTTTATTTTGGCAAAAATCGAAAGTGGTATGTATGGAAAAATGGTCAGATTTTTTTTTCTTCAAATTTTTCATCTTTTGGTACTGAAAAAGGTCTGAAACATTGAAAAACTTAAATCAAAATGGTTTACCGGGCCTAAGAGCCCAAAAAACCTGATATAAATGGATTTAAGTAAGTTTAAAAATTTTTGCATTTTAGAAATTTTGGCTTTGTTCGCATAAAACCATTTAAATTAGTTAAAATCCTTTATAAACCAAGTTTCCTAGCAAAAAAAGTGCTAATAAAATGGGGAAACTTGATTTCCTTGATAATTTTTATTTTGCCAAAAATTGAAAGGGGTATATATGGGAAAATGTCAAAAAAAATTTTTTTTAATTTTTCGTCTTTTAGTACTGAAAAGGGTCTGAAACAGTGAAAAACTTAAATCAAAATGGTTTACCGGGCCTAAGAGCTCAAAAAAACCTGATATAAATGGATTGAAGTGAGTTTTAAAATTTTTGCATTTTTAGAAATTTTGTTTTTATTTTTATACTGAAATATATAAGTTAACCTATTGCTAAGAAATTGAAAATAGTAATAAAAAAAGAAGAAAACTCATGCAGGGTAGGTGTGCCTTCCGTTTTAAAATTGACCAAAAATCGAATCCCTCTAAGGGCTTTATTTTTTGAGAAATGGACACCTATACTTGTGTTATTTATTATTCAGTTATATAAATTTAATGAATATGTATAATTAGAAGAAAATGAAAAAAAATTCTTTTCCTATTATTTTTTAAGAAAGTTATGTGTAAATAAATTTTTTACATTTTAACAAAATATCTATTAAATTCGTTATTTATTGAGCTTTTACAAATAGGCCTTAGATTATGACTTTAAAAATTTACAAACATCTATTTCAGAAATTAGAGCAGGTTCGCAGATGTAACAAAGAATTTTAGCTTGATTTTTCAAATTATTTTTAAGGTAAAAAGTCTCATGATTTTGGGATAAGATTCTTGTCTGAGAGCTTTTATTTATAAGCTACCCATAGTGCAAAATAAAAAAAAAGGGGACGTGGGTGGTTTAAGGACTGATACACACCGGATATTAGATTGTAGGTGCTAGCAGCTTGGTCCTACACTGAAAAAAAGAACGTTGTTGTGGCAAATGAAATTCTAACTGCCACAAACAGAAATCTGCAACTGATTTTTTTACAATTTAGGCATTAGGGCTTACACAACAAGTAATTAATTAATTTAGCAATATTATTTACGTTGGTGTGAAACTCTTCATAAGTTTCTAATTTTGTTAAAATGTGTGGAAAAATTATTAAGTAGTATAAGTATATATCATTAAAAAGTGAGACGCATGATTTGCAAGTGCAGATATAAGTAATTGGTGCGAGCGTGCAAATCTTATTGTGCTTTTTTAAAATAGTTTTTTTTTTTTTTTGGTGACACGATAATTTTGATATTACAGACAAATACAAACACTTTTTAACATATTATTTTTATTTTTACTATTATTTATGATAAACAGGTCTATAGAGTGACAGCTGTTATAAAAATATCGTCAAATTTCTAGGTTCCTTTTTTTCACAAAATCCCTAAATTTTGAGAATCTTTTGACTAATTTTTCTAAGTTGAAAAATAACGATATTTTTTTTAAAAAATGCCACCCATCTATAGATAAAGCAAAATTTGATAAAGAAAAATGTTACTGTGCATTATATAGAAAGGATGTGATATATAAAACACTTATGGCTCACTTTTGTGCTTATAAAACTATGAGAATTTATTCGTTAATTAACATAAAATAAAATAAAATTAACCATACCCTGTATCACTGTAAGAAATATTATGATCTGGAAATGAATGGGTTGCATATGCATCAAATAATAAATTCAATACAAGATCTCTGTCACAATAACGTGGATCTGTCTCGTCGTTCTTTTTACTCGTTGCTAAAAAAATGTATTATTTTTTATTATTTTGTTAAATTTATGAAATTTATAGCTTACAGTTTGATTTACTGTGGGAGTAACTTGATGCTGGCTCTGATCCCCATTTCCAGTGGGGTTGACTAGCCAGTTGTAAGAAATGTAATAATTGTTCCTCTGGTGTTGAAAAATTGTAGGATGTATCAAAATGATATCTGGAAAAATTATTTCAAATAAATTAGATAAAAAAATTTTGTTTAAAAATTTAAATTAATATTTTGTTAATAATGTATCTAAAATTGTGTAATGTTTTGAATTAAAGAAAATTTTTGTTTGATAATTTAAAAGAAAAAATAAAGAAAGTGAGTGTTTTACGAGTCTTTTGGTGGTAGAAACTTGTAGTGTTTTTTAGTGGAATGTTTGCGTTTTGGTTTGTAAGTCCTAATGAAATCGCGTGCAACCTTGTCATCGAATCTGTAATAAAATTTTTTTTAAACTCGCTAATTTAAATGTAAATTATTTTATTTTCACAAAACTCTAAAAATTATTAAATTTATATATTTGCTCTGTTTTTTTTGTATCATAATTTATCATAGCTTATGATAACTTACTTGCAATAAAGCCAGTCAGGATGTATTTTCCAATTTTTATTTTTGAAAAAGTCTGTTGCTACAAAAAATACAGATAATTATAATTAAATTTTTTATGTTTAATTCTAATTTTTTATTATTTTACCTTGAAAACTTTCTCGTCTGATATCTTTGATTGCATGGACACGGTAAGTTTTTTCTGTATGAAGCGGTAAACTAACGACAAGGGTAAATGTTGTATTTTCTATTCTCGCTGCATGATATTCTCTTTTTAATTTACCGACTCTTTTCTAAAAAAAATATTAGGATAATTAGTTAGATATTATAAATTGAGTAATAATTATGCAAAATTTTAAGACTTACAAAATTATCATAATGATATTTAGTAAATATTTGTGCATCGCTGTGTTTCGTATGATTAACGACGTCTTCTCGAAACTTGAATAAAAAAATATGAATTATATTTACCAATTTAGTAAAATATTTAAAATTGATAATCAATAAAAATTACTTTGATTAATAATTCGTCGAATTCACGTGGAAATAAGTCATTTTCTGTCAATTCAATCTCAGCCATATCGACGCTGTTGTACGCTGGTTTTAAAATGCCTTGAAACTAAATTAAGATTGATTAATTAAAAATATCTTTTAATTTATATCAAAAAAAGTATTTGATAACATTACCACTGGCCTTAAATCTGGATGAGTAAGTATGTAACCATTGTTTGTCACTATAAATGCATAGCCATGTACACCCAACTAGTATCAAAAATATTAAATAATTTAATTATTATGAACATTCTACTAAAAAATATTTGGTTCTTACCAAATGTGGTAACATCAACTGTTTTATTTCGTCAATTGGTACGTCAGTACCAGCAACTCCTAATAAATTAGCTATCCTTGTCTGAAAATTAAGAATTGAAGGAAAAAAATATATTAATAAAATTATCTGAATTTGTCTAAATTATAAAATTAAACTTCGCATAACCAAATAAAGCAAATATATATAATTAATTTTAAATATTAACTAACTAAATATTTCATGTTTTAACTAAATTTATATATGAGCTAATCTACGAAATTTTGACAGATAAAAATTATATTTTTTTGTTGTTTTTGATAGTGCCAGATTTGTCGAAGTTATTGATCTTGAAATTTTTATTTCTACTCTTTTTATTTGCTAATAAACTCAAATAATTATGTCTAACAAGGAAATTTTCTTTTTATAACATGTTTTTGTGGGATAGATTTTCATTTTCCATGCAATAATATTCTCTAAAACCACTTTTGCAAATTATCACCGATTATCAATGTCATTATTGATAACCTATGATAATGAGTACAAGTGATTTTAGAAAATATCATCGCTTGAAAAATGAAAATACACTCTAAAAAAATAAGTTTAAAAAATAAAATTTCCAAGTATAATCACAAATCTGATACCTAAGGCTACTTGAAAAACAAATTTTCAAAAAAAATAAATTTCTGCCGTCCAAATTAACTGGAAAAGCTCATATAATGATATTATCTAAATATAAATAACTGTATAAATTTTCTAAGTAAATATTTTTTATATATAACTAATTATATATATATATATATATATATATATATCTGTCTCATAACTAATATATATTGTATTATGATAAATATTTTTTGTAAATTACAAAAGTTTGTATAATTTTTTAAAATTAATCTTTAAAACTAAATTAAAAATTCTAGTAACTTTTAGTATTTAAAGATTAATAAATTAAAACTACATAAAGGGGCGGTAGAGTTAACTCTCTTTCAAAAAGCTCTTGATTTTACAAAAAAGCTCCTTTGAAATATCATTAACTTAACCACCAAAATAACTACTATTTATGATAAAATCTGAAAAAAGTACTATCTGTTTATTAATAATATTTGTAAAAACTAATTCTACTTAACTATATAAATATATAGTTTATGTATTTTTTATTATTTAATAATAAAATATCTCCAACATCTTCTACTGTATTCGACTGAGCTACAAAATAAATAATTTAATATTTTATATATAGAAGTTTAAATAATTAGCAATCTCCTTGTGTCTTAATCCAATGAGATGCAGAATAATGTCATTTTCTTTTTTAAAAAAACATTATTTCATATGTTACAATTTTAAATACTGTTTATATAACTCTGTTTTAACTATATGTAGATATATTAGACTGGAAGGTTATTTAAAAAAATTTACTAGATTTTTAATTACCGGGTGGAATTAGGTGCCATTCGCTAAACAAAAAAGGTTTTATAAAAATTTCAGTCCATTAAAAAAATACTTCTAAGTACTGCCAGATACTAATAAAATATTATCTTTATTGAAGCAGTATTTAGAAATAATATTCACAATTAAATGGTACCTAAATTTACTCAGTAATAACAAAAAACAATAGTCCATCTTTAAAAATAACGTCCAGACTAATATCTAACTAACTAAATAAAATATTATCTATACAATAATATGTCTGTATTTAAACTGACAACTAAATGTAACTTTTCCTATATATTTTAAAATTTTATTTAATTATCTTTTTCAACAACAAGTATATAACTGTTTACTACTGTAATAAATTTAAAGGAAATTATTATAATACGGGAATTTCAAATTTATGTATAGAAATATAAAAATATAGCTTAAGTTTTTTTTTTTTGGTTTTAACAACACTTTTTGTTTGTTTTATTTTTTACATCCAACCTCTCTTGTTTGCTCGACCCAATATGCATTTTTGATGAGAACCTGTTCAGTGATATTCTGTGAACAAATAGTACCTTAAAGCTAACAATGCGTCTTTAAAAATTATTAATATTAATATTTATAACAGTAATTATAGATTTTTTAAAGACTGAGAGTTTGAAACATACTTTTGAGTTTCTTCAAAAAAAGTGGTTACTTAGAATATTTTCTCGCAAGCGAAATGAATTTCTAAAGATATATATAAGACTAAGGGGAAAAAGTTTACAAGTTATAAATAAAAGAAAAATGCTGTCTCTGGACATCCCGTATATTTTGAATGATTAAAAATCTAGTTTAAGGCCAATCAACGAAAATTTTGTTTTGTTATCTTTAATTTTACATTGAAATAAGTTTCTTACGTGGAGACATTCGATTCTGTTTATAATAGAATTTAATTTTATAAATACATCGGAAGTGCTTTCAAAGAGTTTCCAATAATTGTTTGAAAACTCTTTGATAAAAGTTCCTAAATTCAATTTAGTTGACATTTGTTGTAAAATTTAAAGATCATGATAAAAACTTACTGCATTTTCTCTCCTATCAAAAACTGGCATGCTAACTGACGTCATAAGCCTATATTTATACATATCAGCATTTATACTTGGATATTTTCTTTTTCTTTTAACATATTGTTCTAACTCGGTCCTTAATTGTCCGAATTTTTTATTATTTCTATAAATCCAATAACGATCTTTTTGTTCTTTGCGTTCTAATTTATCCCAAAGCCAATCTGTTATTTTTGGATCTGCTATGTCTGCATAAACAGGTGTCCATATGGTTGGATGAACTGATAAATTTAGAACCAATGGCCTGGCCATTACCGTTATATAGTTTAGAACCTTGAAAAAAATTAAGGTAATTATAATCATTGAAGTAAGTTTTAATTTTTATTTTCTTTTGTTACCTGCTCGCGAACTTCAGCTAGTGTTGATAAATGTACAAAATAGCCCCTGTTTTCACATGCCATCCATCTTGCATCCTTAACATCAGCAACTTCTCTTCCAATAACATACGTAAATATTCTAACATTAATATCATCGTCATCTGGATTTTCAGAATTTTTCCAATTATAAAACTTAAATATTTCCTTATAATTTTCAGGTACACCATCAGTTATTAACATTATCGCTTGATTACAACAAGCGCCAAATCTATCAACGCGTACTTTTTCCAACAATTCAAATGCTAATGTAAATATCATTGAAAAGTTTGCTATTCTTTCAGTTACCATGTCATTAACTCCCTGTTTTAATTCACGTATATTTGCTAAATTGGCTTGGACCAAACCGTCACCGAAACACGGTACTGCCTGAATTTACAAAATTAGAAAAATTATCATCAAGTTTTTATAAAGTTTAAAATCATAAAACATACTTGTTCGGTAACATTTGAAAATTTAATAATATTAACATAATCATTGTTTCCAAGTGTATTGAGAATATTGATAACAACGTGCCTAGCAATTTCTTTTCTCATTCCTGTCATACTACCTGATATATCAACAAGTATCAGAATATCTTTTGGACTTGAAGCTGCTTCGATGTACCAACTTCTTGAACGACAATCAAACAAGTCAGGATTATGCGGATCAGTACCATCTGGTTTCCAATCGATAGCTGGATACTGTCTCATGAATCCGGTTGAACTTCCAAAATATTGCCAAGACAAGGATGGATCATCTTTGTAATTATTTCTGCGAAATGATAATTTATTTAGGGTGAAAATTCTTTAGAATATTAGTAAAAAATATAATTACTTGAAAGTATCATCCAATTCCTTTGACCATTTGATTGCTCTGATAACATCGTAAGCATGCCCATAAACCGTAGTTGGTACATGAACAGCAGATGTATTCAAATTAACTTCACCCCCAAAATGTTCACTAAAAACTTTTGGAAGTGTATTATTTTTCGAATTAATAAAATTATACTCATCAAAATCAAAATTTGTTTCTGTTAACGAAGATGATAACGCCGATGATTCAGCAACGTCCATGATACGCTGAATATAAATAATAAATATTTTGTAAATGAAATTCTGAGTGTACAAGGTATGATAAAGGTAAAATTTACCTCAATGGCATCAACTTTAGATCTCATCATAGATTGAATTTTTTCAGCAATTTGTTGAGCTACAAGTTTACCATCAACTTGACGTATTTCGGCAGTTTTATAACGTTCTTGAAATTGTTTAACCGTCGTCACATATTCACCAAACTGATGTAATTCGTAACCAAGTTTATGTGACCATGCTTGTACACTGTAATAAATACGTAGGTAATTTAATTAAATATGTATATATATATGAAATCAATAATTTTATATATAAATAAAACGACTTTTCTCGTCCTTTTGTATAATAACATGATTTTATCAGCCTTATAAACTTTGTTATAATTTTTAATTAAAATTACTTTACGAACGAATAAATCAATAATTTTTTCTTTGAAAATACATTAAAATTTTTATTTAAGTAGTAAAAGACTTTTCATGTCAGACATACATAAATTCAAATATCTTATTTTTAAAATCTAATCTGTTTATTATTCCGGAAAAAAAAATAATTTTCTAAAAATAGCAAATAAAGAGAATTTTTAATTAAAAAAATCTGAATACGATTTTGTATATATATATATATATATATATATGTATCAAATATATATATATATATATATATCAAATGTGATTAATTAGGGTGTCAATTTTAAGTGTTTTTTTCTTTACATTTTAATTAAATCTCTGCTTTAAAATTATTTCTCTTATTTTCAATTCAAATATACGCTAAAAGCACTTAAAACTTGTAAATATATATATATATATATATAATTATGAAAGTAAGTATCAAAGTGCATCAACTCAAGAGTTCATGAAAAAAAAATAGTCATTGAACTTTTAATAAAAGTTGGACAATTCCATTCGCATGTCATATTATTATTATCGCATTATCACGAGGCTAAAAAACTCTGACACACACACAGAAACATACAAAAACCCTTTTATATTCTGCGCACAGAAATATATGAAAATAATTTTTCACGCATGACATGTGCAATATAAAGAAAATAATTTTCTTTAAAATAATAATAAAATAAATAAAAACATTAATAATAAATAAATAATTTAAACAAAATTTCATTTATCAAAAATTCTGGCCAAAATTCCTCGGACAGTATAATTAATCTGCATTGTCCCATATTATTATTGTTATTACATTGCAGGTATATAATACAGAATAAAGTTTTTCGTACGTATAGAAAATTTTGAATTAAAATAAAAAAAAAAACACATGTATAAGATAAAAGGACGAGGCTAATGATAAATAAATAATGAAAAATACTTACGTTTGTAACGATACGGTGTTATCATCAGCATAATTAACCGGTATTTTTAATAATAATACTAAAAAAAATATCACTATAAAATTTATCAATTTTTTTTTAATACAATTTTCTATTAGGGATTTTAATGATCCCATTATTTATCTTGAAAGATTTTTTTCTTAAATTCTTCTTCGTTTTTTAAAATTTAATAATTTTTTTATCATTAAATTTATTATATTATTATTTATATTAATTTATAGAATATAAAATTACTTTTCTTTTTATTTATCATAATTTAATAATTTATTTGATTTTGACATAATATTTTTAAAGTCTTAACACACACACACTAAAATACCATATTAATATCCGAGCAGAAAAAATATTATTGCCTGTTATTTTTTTAACCCTCACTGTAAATATATATATATATATGTTATGTTGCGTGTATTTAGGGTAGTAGTTACTATAGGCCAACGGACCTATACTACTGCTGGAAAAAAAAGTACGACGCGGTCTTATTGATCTAAAATACGATCTTATATATGGTTTAGACAAGCGCACTAACTGATTCCCCACATCATAAAAAAATAAAAAATTATAAAGCTTGCACGCTAATATATATAATTATTTATTACTTTATTTCATTAATTATTTATTTTTCTATTTTTTTTTGGTTTTTATCTTGCACGATATCCGAATTATTATTAAAATATTTTTCTAATCTTAATTAATTTTTTTAAGGGAACTGAATTTTCATTGTCGAAATTGAATTTATTATTTTTTTTCTATGATTAATTACTGTTTTAATTAAAAATAAGATTGAATTATGTGTTAATTTATTATTATATTAGTATTATCAAGGATCTGCTTTCAAGTCAATACCACAATCGTAGATACTAATCTAACCATAATTTTCTTTCGTCTACACTGTAAAAAATTTTGCAGTTTAATAATCTAAGAGATTTTCTTTAAATATCAATGTGCATGTTATGAAAGGCTACAATTTTTAGCTCCTGCGCTAGCGATATTTAATGCGGTTAACTTGCGGTTACTTACGGTTTTCATTCTCCCACCCTGATCTCCAATAGTCATTTGAAGCCTTTTCGGACCCTACTCTGATACTGCTACTAAAAACTCCTGTAAGAAAATTATTTTAATTTCGGCGACATTTTGAAATTTTTGAAAAAATTCTTAATCACCAATTCTTATAATTACACAAATTGATTTGCGAAACAAGTGATGGAGAGAGGGGAAGATCCAATTATTCCTGACCCTAATTTAAAAAAATTAATTAGAATACTCCTATAATAGTAAAGAAAAATAACAAAATAGAAACAAAATATTTAAGATCTAAGGATTTTTTAGGCATATTATTACTACTCCAGTCAAAATACTGGGGGCGGGGGGGGTTGCACTTACGGTTGCGAATACGAGATTTGCTCTGGTATAGGTTTTTTGGGTCACTGAACACGAAAATCGGGGTGATTTGGTAAAGAAAATTGCGCTTCACTCTTAAATTTGCAAAAACTACTCCCAAAAGGGGTAAAAAATAAGGGGTATAAAAAGTAGGTTTAAAAAATCACAAAAATTATTAATTCCGACCCAAAAAACCCTTTGGACCTAGTCTGAACGCAGAATATTTGAATATAGCAAAAATGCTTCTTTTGGGGGTAGTTTTAGCTAATATAAGGGTGAAATAATAATTTTTCATTTAAAAATCCATGAAATTCGTTTTCAGCGACCCAAAAAACCCTTGTGGACCTAATCTTTACGCAAAAAGTGTAGAAACAGCAAAAACACCCCTTTTGGGGGTAGTTTTTGGTATTTTAGGGGTGATATATTAATTATTCATAAAAAAATCCATGAAAATCGTTTTCAGCGACCCAAAAGACCCTCGTGGACCTAATCTTTACACAAAAAGTGCAGAAACAACAAAAACACCCCTTTTGGGGGTAGTTTTTGGTATTTTAGGGGTGATATATTATTTATTCATAAAAAAATCCATGAAATTCGTTTTCAGCGACCCAAAAGACCCTCGTGGACCTAATCTTTACACAAAAAGTACAGAAACAACAAAAACACCCCTTTTGGGGGTAGTTTTCGGTATTTTAGGGGTGATATATTAATTATTCATAAAAAAATCCATGAAAATCGTTTTCAGCGACCCAAAAGACCCTCGTGGACCTAATCTTTACGCAAAAAGTGCAGAAACAGCAAAAACACCCCTTTTGCGGGTAGTTTTCGGTATTTTAGGGGTGATATATTAATTATTCATAAAAAAATCCATGAAAATCGTTTTCAGCGACCCAAAAGACCCTCGTGGACCTAATCTTTACACAAAAAGTACAGAAACAACAAAAACACCCCTTTTGGGGGTAGTTTTCGGTATTTTAGGGGTGATATATTAATTATTCATAAAAAAATCCATGAAAATCGTTTTCAGCGACCCAAAAGACCCTCGTGAACCTAATCTTTACGCAAAGAGTGCAGAATCAGCAAAAACACCCCTTTTGCGGGTAGTTTTCGGTATTTTAGGGGTGATATATTAATTATTCATAAAAAAATCCATGAAAATCGTTTTCAGCGACCCAAAAGACCCTCGTGGACCTAATCTTTACACAAAAAGTGCAGAAACAACAAAAACACCCCTTTTGGGGGTAGTTTTCGGTATTTTAGGGGTGATATATTATTTATTCATAAAAAAATCCATGAAAATCGTTTTCAGCGACCCAAAAGACCCTCGTGGACCTAATCTTTACACAAAAAGTACAGAAACAACAAAAACACCCCTTTTGGGGGTAGTTTTCGGTATTTTAGGGGTGATATATTAATTATTCATAAAAAAATCCATGAAAATCGTTTTCAGCGACCCAAAAGACCCTCGTGGACCTAATCTTTACGCAAAAAGTGCAGAAACAGCAAAAACACCCCTTTTGGGGGTAGTTTTCGGTATTTTAGGGCTGATATATTAATTATTCATAAAAAAATCCATGAAAATCGTTTTCAGCGACCCAAAAGACCCTCGTGGACCTAATCTTTACGCAAAAAGTGCAGAAACAACAAAAACACCCCTTTTGGGGGTAGTTTTCGGTATTTTAGGGGTGATATATTAATTATTCATAAAAAAATCCATGAAAATCGTTTTTAGCGACCCAAAAGATCCTCTTGGACCTAATCTTTACACAAAAAGTGCAGAAACAACAAAAACACCCCTTTTGGGGGTAGTTTTCGGTGTTTTAGGGGTGATATATTAATTATTCATAAAAAAATCCATGAAAATCGTTTTCAGCGACCCAAAAAACCCATGTGGACAAAATCTGTCCGCAAAAAGTACGAAAATAGCGATAAAACCCCTTTTCGGGGGTAGTTTTAGCTATTTTAGGGGTTAAATATTAATGTTACCTTAAAAAATCATCAAGATTCTTAATTAACGACATTTCATTAAAAAACATGTTTACTTTTACAGCTTACCTTTTTTTTAAGCGATACATTCAAATATTTCATATAAAAGCTGGAGTTTGGAGAGGGCTATCTGATGAGGGGGGGGGGGGGCATTTCATTTGGGTTTTAAGGTCCCATCGGACCCGGTAGGACCCAACTTATTTTCGAATTTTTAATAGAAAGAATGCTTTCTTATTTCAAATTCAGATTCTGCAAAAAATTTTAGGTCCAGTACGATTTTGTTTAAATGAAGAATACAAGGCCCATTTTTAGACCCAAAAAATCTTTTATTCGGCTGTAAATGAAAAAAAGATGTTTTTGGTAGTTACAACCATTTGTTTTATTATAAGTTTGTTGTGGGGGAAGACTTTTGGTGATAATTTGAGATTTTGGGTCCTAGAAATCTAAATGGGCCTCTTAGGGCAGTTAGTTATAGGCCTGTGGACCCAAAATCTCAAATAATCACTAACGGTCTTCCACCACAACAAACTTAGAATAAAATTGGTATTAACTATCAAAAATATCTTTTTTATTCATTTTGAGCTTTAGAAAAAGACTAATTGGGCCCATTAAGGTTTGTAGGGCCCAAAATCTCAAATAATCTCCAAAAGTCCTCCCCCACAATAAACATACAATAAAAATGATATAGTAACTACCAAAAACAACTTTTTTTCATTTAGAGCCGCATAAAAGCTTTTTTGGGTCTGAAAAATGGGCCTTGTATTTTTTTTTATCAAAATCGTATCTGGACCTAAAATTTTCTGATTTGAATTTGAAATAAAGAAGTATACTTTCTATTTAAAATTTCTAAGTTGGGTCCTGCTGGGCCCTAATACCCAAATCTAGTTTCCCCCATCTGATGCCCCCCTCCAACCCTAAAAATTTTTATGTAAAATATTTTTCGTTATTTTGCTTTGTTTTCGAAATACTTGAGTGTATGGTTTAACATGAATCACCCTGTATCTACTGCTAGACTGTGCTATTATATTTTTGCCTTACAGTAAAGCAAATAAAACTGCGAAGAAATAGTGTGCACGAGTGTCGTTGGCTCAAAAATATTTGTGGCTGCGAGGCCTCAAACCAGGCCTTCCGTACCTTTTTATGCATTTTGTAAATGTGATATATTTCAGGTATATTCCCTTACTAATTAGACATACGACAACCTATATAAAAAATAGTGTCTCTTACCTAAAAATTCAATAGTATATTACGACCCAAGGTCAGAAAAATGAAGAATAGCTTAAATGGCGCGTAAATAAAACTGGAATTCTTTTTTTTATGGCCAAGGGTCGATTTTTATGCGGCCACTGTCTGACTGTCCAGAAAAATAAAAGGGTTGGTGAAAAAAGAGAGCAGGGTAGCGTAGTTTCCTTGCAATAGTATATTTATAACAAAGTTTCTTAGGAAAATAATCAAGAAAATAAATCATAAAATTTTAGTTTCATGCAAGCAATTTAATTATATATATAAAAAACACGTGTTTGAATATATAAACTATTTATTATAATTTTATTTAAATAATTTTAACAATTATAATAACATGCATATAAATATATCATATATACCTATATATATTTATATATAAGAAACATATAAAAATTGTATATATTTAACAGTCTATATATTATTTTTAAGTACAATAAAAATAAAAAAAAATTAAAAATTTGTTTATAAAAATTTAAAAATAAATAAAACAATAAATAACAAAATTAATGATATTTTATTGTTTGTTGATCTACCACATGCTTCAATTTCATCTTCATCTTCATGCATTGTAAAACAATTTTTTAATCTTCTTCTTGGAAGATCATTTAATGATAATTTGTGACATGGTGGTATTATTATTGTATCATTTTCTCCATAATAAATTATTTCTTTTGCTTCGACACCCATTTTTTCGTAACATGTACCACCGTATGTTTTAACTACTATTAATAATAAATTTGTGTGTGGTACCTGTAACAATTTATCTTTGTTTTAAAATAATTCAGTAGTAACAGACGTATTTTAGTTTGTCTGTATAACTTGTCTATAACTACTTAAAGTTATTACGAATGGGGAGGTAATAAATTTATCACTAAGCAATTTTTTAAAGATTTACGCAGTCTTTCTTTGGTTGCAAGTTTGAATTAATGTAAAAATTAAATATTGTGCGAATTACAAAAATTATGAGTCAAATTGTAACAATATAAAGAATTATTTGGGTGAAACATTTAACTAGACCCCGAAATTACAACTTTACGTTCTTAATTTTTGCTAGTAATTGAAAAACTATTAGGTTTAATTTTCTACTTAACCGATTCAATTTAATAATATTTAATCAAATTTTAGATTTTAGAATAACAATTTCCCTGCATCTTACAAAAAGTTTATTTCTCAAGGTGACAAGTGAAGTGATTTTCCACATAAACTAAATAATCGTTACTAATTTTTGGATATAAATTACACTTACCCTATGCGCATAAAAAGGTAAAGCACATTCATCTTCTTGATTTGTAAATACTTTATTAAAATTAGTCTTATTAACAATATAAAGTGTCCTCATTGTATCACAGGACCTCGTGTATTTAACCCAATGCATTTTTGGAGGTTTTGAAAAATCTTCTTCCTCCGATTCATCGGCAGTAGCAATGGGTATATTATGAAAATTTGTCATTATAAATATCAGTCTTTCAATAAGAAAAGTTAATAATTTCCAAGTATAAGAAAATGGATTTCTTAAAAAATTTGCAGAATTTTCTAACACCTAAAAATTCAAAAAGATTATCATTTAAAGGGTATAAATATTTGCAATAAAAGCTAAATAAAAATTTTAATTACATAATCATGGCAAACAGCAGTATAATCAAAAATGTCAACTGCGTCATAAAGATTTTGTTCAACGAGTGATTTCATAATTGGTGCCATTCGATCTAATGAACCAAAAAATTTGCCAGCGTCATTTTTATGACCTTCTGAAATAATAATATATCCATTTTGATCTATTAAGTAACAATCAACAGCATCACTTGAACAGTCTAAGTCTTTGGTTACTTTTTCACTCAAGATTTCTAATATTCTAAAATAAAATATTGTTAATGGCATTTGAAAACCAACAACAGCTGCTGCAGCTTCCCGGCGATTATCACGAGGATAAACCCCAAGTGAAATAGTCACTGTATTATCGTCATTATTTTCGGACTCGTTAGGAGGTACTGAATAATAAAATAAAAAATAATTTACGTGTGCGAAAAAAAATGAAATTATTAAAAACTCACCAGTTATAGAAAGACTTTCTGGATCCATTTCATGCTGGTAAATAGCACCCTTGTACCAGGGTTCGTTAATTGATCTTTTGCCTTTTATAAATCTTTTTATATTGCTTTGAATTTCTGGCATATCTTTATTATATTTTTTAACTTGCCATCTTGTTAAGCCACTTTGAGTAGAAATAAATCTCAAAAAAATTTCATACTTATCTATTAAATTTGTTCTTGTTAAATATTTTTCTGAATAACTATCGTTACTAGCTTTAGCATCAAATACTAATAAATCAACTAATTCGCGATTACAATAATGATCATTTAAATGTTCGTCATAACCGTGTAAATCTTCATCTAAATTGTCACTACCACAGTATGGTTCATCGCTTTCAGAACCTTCTTCGTATTTTTTGTATTGTTCAGGCCAACGACGCGTTTCGCTCATTGAAAAATTACCAACTACTTTTAAAAAATGACGCATTTCATCTTCTGGAGTATCAAATTCATGATCCTCGAGATAATGATATCGACAATAAACCCATTCTGGGTGAATCGACCAATTATCACCAAGAAAATAATGTGATATATTAATGTGTTTATTCCTTTCAACTTCGTGACCAACCTTTAAAAGAAAATCATAGTATGAAATGTAATTTTTGGATGTTTTTAATTTTCTGTAGAAAGTATACCTTGACCCAGTTTCTTCCAAATTCAGGTAAAACCACGGCTATTCCAAATGGTGTCAATGGGAGAGGCGCATAAAAATAATCTCTCGATTCTAAGATAATGCGCTGATAATCATCATAATGAACCTTAACTTTTACACCCAATTTTTTGCCTTGTTCATGGTTAACCAAAGCTCGTCGGATTTCTTTTATTTCGTCTCCTAAATGCCTGTTAGGATTTGCAAAGATATTAAATTAATAAAATTTATTAATTAAAATTACTAATAAGTAATTACTAATAGGTAATAACCCGCCAGTAGTTCTTGTAGGATAGTTTTATTGTTATTTTTACGGATGAGCTTTTAAACTGCTTAATTTTGTTGATAATGGTCGACTGGATCGTCGTATTAATCATTATAGCATATTTTTATTTTATTTATCTTTTTTCAGTTAAAAATTATAAATTTATTTTTATAATTGTATTTAAGAAAAAAATCTTTGAAAAAAAAGTCTCATAGGCGGCAGCGGGAATCGAACTGTAATTTAAAAAAAAGTGTATACTACTATTGATAATGATGTACGACAATCCAGTCGACCATTCGCAACAAAATTAAGCAGTTTAAATATTCTTCATAATATTTGTATTTATGAATAATATAAAAATTCAACCGTAAAAAAACCAATAAAAACATTATTTCATATAAAAATGTTTTGCTTAATAACAGTTTTTAAATATTTTTTTCGGCCAAAGTTAAATCTTTTATTTGAACAATACTAGAAATATTTACCTTGGCTTTGTACCATCATCCAAAATTTCAACTTCGGTTAGATCGATACTATTGTAATTAAGTTTAAGTTCGCCCTTAAAATCTGGTTTTAAAGCTGGATGAAGTACAACATAGCCATTATTGGATACAATAAATGCATAACCATTGACTCCAAGTTTATATGGCAAAGTCAATTTCCAAATATCTTTTAATGGAACGTCAGTACCAACAACACCCAATAAATTAGCTGCTTTTTTAAAACTATTTTTGTTACCCTTACGATCAAATACTGGGATACTGACTGATGTTAATAAACGATCCTTCCATATTATTGCTTTTTTCTCTTCTGGTGTTCTTTTCTCTACTTCGTCCTGTATTGCAAAAAATGAAAATAATATTGAATTTTTATATATTTTTTTAATTTTTATTGAATTATTTTATTTTTAGTATAAAAATACAAAACATTTTTTTCTTATTTTAATTATTAGTAGCTTCATTTATCATGCAAAATATTTTTTTACCAAACTGTATTAAATTAGCGTGTAAAAATTATATTTATTTATTTATTATACCAAACTAAACTGAATTAGCATTTAAAAATTTATGTTATATAGTTTTTTTTCTAAATTATATTGAATTAGAATTTTAAATTTTTCTTATGCATTTTCTTAAAAAATTCTAAACATGTAATTTAAAATCGAAAATAAAAATTATTTGCTTATTACCAATTCTAATGTTTTTGTTGGCACAAAATATTATTTTGGAAAATTTTAATTTTATTATTTTATTTAATTTCCTATAGTTTTTAATCATTTTAAAAACTACAATTTTTTACTTGTAGACTGCAATAAGAAAATTAGACCTCAAATTATTAGTATATTACGACCCATATAACCAGAAAAGTTAATAGCTTTTAAATTACAGAACCCAAAAATGGTAAATTGAATCTTAAGGGCGTTCTTTATTTTCTGACCAAAAGGGTTCTTAATCAGTGACTAGAAAAAGAGTCTTTATCAGTCACACCACACCCGGAAAATACGATCTTTCTAGCCACCGACAAGAAAAATATAATTTTTTTTTGATATTCAGTCTAAATACACTGTAAAAAGTAACTTCTTTAGGTTAACAAAAAATATAATGTTTTCGAAAAATTAGTAAATATACAAAAAAATTTGTGAATAATCGATAAAAATCGTATAATTACCAAATTTAGTACATTATCGAAAAATTCGAGAATTCTCGATTTTTTTTGTAAATTCACAACTATTTTTCGTAAATTTATAACTATTTTTTGGAAATTTTTGAAAAAAAATTGTAAATTATCAACTTTTCTTGTGAATTCACAAAAAAAAATCGAAAATACTCGAATTTATTGTTCATATACTAAATCTAGAAAATATACGATTTTTTTGAATATTTACAAATTTTTTTGAAAATTTACTAATTTTTCGAAAATGTTCTAATTTTTTTGTTAATATAAGGAAGCTACTTTTTACAGTTTACTTATTACCTTCAGTCGAGTTATTAAAAAATTTTTTTAAAATAAAACAATGGGAAAAATTGACAGAAATTGATAAAAATTTTAAAGTATATTATTATTGATAAAATAAGCATAATCAAGCAATTAAATTGAAAATCATGTAGTTAAGTGAAAAATACATGATAAATTATCAGAGCAGTAAAAAAATAAAACCACTTCAAAAAAAAATTTGTTTGATTTTTTTCACTCTCGAATTTGTTTACCTCAGTAACTTCAACACCTTCATCTATACCTTTTTGATCTTTGCTCAAAGGTGGCATATTATCATCGCGCTTTATTAAGGAAAAATTTGTTATTTAAAGAAAAATGATTTATTTACATAATGAGAGAATATAATCAAGATGCGATATTCATATGTTTTTTTATATAAATTAGTCTATACTCACAGTTATATCAACGTAAGTGTGGGTCCAAACAACAGGATGTACATTACCATGTAATACTAAGGGTCTTGCAACAACTGGTATATATTTTAATACTTGTTCGCGTACTTCTTGCTGTGATGTAATGTGAACGTAATAGCCACGATTCAAACATGCCATCCATTGTATTTCACGTACTTTTGTTACTTCTTGACCCAGTAAATATGTAAATACACGTACTGGTATTGTTCCATTATCTAACCAATTATATTCTTGAAATACCTAAGGGAAAAAAACATTTTTTTTCATTTATTTTCGAGGCGTAACTTATTTGTTGCTTTGGTAAATTTAAATTTACTTTAGCTACCATTTTCTGAAGTATCATTATTGAACTTAATTAAGACTAAAATTAATCTTCTTCAAGAGTTTAAGTTTTAAAAAAATTTTTTTGAAATTAATAATTCATATTTTAAATAGTGAACAGTCTGTTTCCTACTTAATTAAATTCAACTAGTTTATGATAAATGTCGGTATCATTAAATATAATAAAAACTCATGAATTTCAAAGTCAAGTACAGTTGACACATAAAATTTTATTAAACTATTTTATAATAGCTATTTTTTGTAGCGAGCTAGTACAGACAGCATGCAAAACTCGAACCCCATACTTTGTCTTGTGATTTAAAATATAGTTTTGCATATAATGGGAAAAAAACCGTTTCCCTAGGGTAGAAAATAGGATTTTTTTGCCCTGGATAAATTTAAGTAAAAAAATTTACTAGAATTAACACGTCAGGTATGATAACCAAAAGTTCAAATTTTAAAAAATTAAAGCCCAATTAAAATAGAAAATAGCAGCTAAAGTAAATTTAATATGTAATATCTCTTGTACAAAATTAACATTTATCTTAATTATTAGTATTAGCCGATATCGTATACTAGGAAAAAAAAGTAAAATTTTCCGTCATAAAATAAAATAATTAAAATATCAACGTCTAAAAAAATAAATATTTGACGTCAAAAAAAAAATTATATATCTTCTGCTTAATCAGTAAAAAAAAAATTACGTACCCGTACATTGGTGTAAATGTTAATTTTGTATATAATAGAGTAAAAAAGAAAATAAATATTGAATATAATAATAATAAAATATCATAATCGTGCGAATAAAATGATACTAAAGCTTAAATTAAGATATCCTCCTGTACATAAAGAATTTAAATTTGAGTTGTGCATTAATAAATAAATAAAAGAAAGAAAAATTAAAATAAAGATAAAGAAATGTATTTATGATACATAGAAATGTTTTTTTTTTATTTCTTATTTTTTAACCTCTGTTATGTTACTCGCAATACCATCGGTAACGAGCATAATTAATTGATTACAGGGCATTTCCGTACCACAACGTTGTGGAGTTCTATAACGATTTAATAAATTAAATGCAGTTATAAAAGCATTTGTTATATTAGCAACTCCCTCAGTCGTTAATTCTTGTATTTCGTTATTAAATATTTTTATGTTTTCTGGTGTTGCTTGTACTAATCTATCTTCAAAACATGATACTAATTGTAGTAAAGTATCGTTAAATGCAAATACTGCTACGAAATCATTGTTCGATAAAGTATCTAATATCGAGGCTACTGTTGCTTGAGCTGAAATTTAATCATTTTTAGTTTCGTTACTTTTCTTTTTTTTCTAATAGACTTACCAATAGTGAACCCCATCCCAGTCATACTACCACTAATATCTAGTAAAATAATAATATCTTTACTGCAAGTTGATGCCTCGATAAACCAAGACCTAACTCTGCAGTCGTAAATATCAGTCATTTCGGAACCATCGGCTTTTACACCGTATGGCCACTTCATTGCTGGGTATTGTCTTAACATTCCAGTCGTTGAGCAAAAATATTGCCACATCAAGGCTGGATCAGCGCGGTAATTGTAATTGAATATGCGGTCTAATTTTTCTGACCACCTTATTGTGTCTGATACTGATGGTAATTTATCGTAAACATTTGTTGGTATGTGTACTGATGAATAACTTGTATTCACGTGTATATTGTTAAAATGCGTGTCTGCCTCTAGAATCATTGTCCTGTAAATTAAGTCAAATTTAATTCAATTTTTTAACTTATCTACACTGTAAAAAGTAACTTTCTTAGATTTATAAAAAATATAGAATTTTTTTGAAAAATTAGCGAATTTTAAAAAATTTTGTAAATATTCGATAAAAATTGTAAATTTTCGATTATCGATTTCGAAAGAATTCTCGATTTTTTTTGTGTATTTACGAAAAAAGTTGCAAATTCACAATTATTTTTCGGAAATTTACGAGTATTTTTTGTAAATTTTCGAGAAAAAAATTGTAAATTATCAATTTTTCTTACAATTCACAAAAAAAATCGAGAACTCTCGAATTTTTAGATAATATATTAAATTTAGTAAATTTACGATTTTTTTCGAATATTAACAAATTTTTTTGTTAATATAAGGAAGTTACTTTTTACAGTGTACTTATTCAGCTTAGGCGAATTTCGAACAAAATTTTAATTTAAATCATACTAAAAATTTGACTAAATAATTCAATTATTTTTTCTACGTGGGACAAAAAATTTAAATTTGAATTTGATAAAATAAGATTTTTACATTTGGAAATGTGCAAATTTGCTAAAAAGCTCCTTGTGCTAAAATTTTTGCAATGGGTAAATTTCACTCTTGCATAAGATTTTTATCAATACAATCCCAGAAACTTTAAGATTTTTTTTGAATGGTCAAAATTTTAAGCTAGGAAAAAGCTCGTAAATAATTTAAGTATTTGAAATTATAAATATTTTACTTACAAATAAGACTCGTTAGCATTCAACTCCATCATATTTTCAGGTATAGTAGGTTGTTTACATTCTGGATTTTCATCACAGGATGTACTATATTTAGCCGAATAATATGTAAAATCGGTTGTAAAATTAGCATCCCATTGTTCACTAATATCTTCAGCTTCTTTATAAATACACCTAACAGCATCCATTTTTCTTCTCAACATTCTACCAACATTTTCGCTTATAGTTTTTATTAATTCGTCGCCTGACTTATTTTCAACTCTAACACCCATTGATTTATAACGCTAAAAATATAATGACGAGTCAAAAGAATGACTATCGATTTATTTTTTTTTTCCTTTTTATGCAATAATATATTTCAATTATGATTTACTTTAACTCTATTGTAAATTATATGATGTGTGCATGTTGAGTTTTATGTTAAAATAATAAATGCTCGAGAATGAATAATGTAAAAGAAAAATAATGTGACATGAATTTTATTTAAAAAAATATTCCATCAAGATTAATTATATTGTAAAGCTTTAAAAATTAATTTATTATCTATGCTATTAAATTAAATGCTAATTTAATTTATACTTCTTTTCTTTTTGTAATTAGCAGGTTATTATGGGGTAAATTAAATTAGAGGACTAATTATTTTTTTTAATTAAATTGACCAATGATAAATTATGTAAAATTTAGAAAAGATTCACTTTAGAAACTGAGTTCATACTTAATAATATATTTGACATTTGGCGCGGAGCACTTGTTGCACAATATAGTATATTGAATAATCTTTTCTGAGGAATGAATAAACAAAAATATAAACAGCTTTTTTATGATAATACAAGTTGAATGCAGCCCCTTAAAGGATTTTGAAAAAATGTTTAAGAAGAGATTATGGTAAAAGTAATTCTCTAAAGGATTAATAATACTAATGGGCAATATGATAGTGGGAAAAATTATACTATTCAATGGGACTGGAGAAATAGGTCTCAGAGAATACTTCAAAAGGGAACGCATTAGGCGTTAAATTTTTTAAATAAGTTCGTAGACGATTTATTTAGGTAGTACCATTCGGAAGTAAACATCCGAATTTGAAATAAAAAAAAAAATTTTCAACTAAAAAATAAACAGAAAAGCAATGATTTTTTTATTGTCTAAAAAGAATCATTTTTAGGTTGCTCAGCTTTAAATTTGCCAAAAAGCTTAAAAATTTAAGTCTTGGCTTAAATTTCCCAAGTCTGCTTAAATATTTAAGTTATGAAATTCATTGTTTGAATTTTCAAGCAATTCCATCAATTTTCAGTTCGGAGCAACCCAAAAGTGATTAATTATTTTATTTTCGAACCGTCTGTTTATCTACCATATTTTTTCATTCAAAACTTTGTCATTTTCTCTTTCTACTCTTTGTTTTTTATTTATAATTCTATAAATAAAAAATAATAAAATCTTTGATTACTCACATTCAATAACCTTCTTGGTTCCGTCACCGATTCGGCTAGCTCCCATAATTCATCACCAATTTTATCTGCCCATTGTTCGACTCTAAAAATTCACACAATAAAATAATATTTCCAAAAAAAAAAACGAAAAAAGTAAGTAAATATAAATTCTCACAATTGCAATTCATCAATTCCAATAACAAAATTAAGAAAAGTTAAAAAAATAATAAAAAACTGCATATTTATAAAAATTTCATATTTTCTCTAATTAAATAAAAGCACATAACGTATGATGCAAGTTAGATGTTTTAGAAACGACTGAATATATATAAAAAAAGAAAATAAGCTTTTTCTATATTATTCGAAAGTTCGATGGTGCGAACGAGGTAGGTAGGTATACTACATGAATAAATGTGTTGTGTCGTGTATAATGTTATTACTATAGCATACCCAATACCTTTTTTTTATAAAATAAATAGTTGGTTATATTTTTGGACCTATAACAGTTTTCGCTCTTTGAGAGTTTATTTATAAAACGTTTGCTTTCTCTCTGTACCACGTGCTTTTTCTCTACATATTTCTATATGGAAATATCTTTTTTTGGCTTTTTATTATTATTATTATAGACACTGACTGACTTAAAATTATTTTTTTTTATCTTTTTTAATAAAATAAAATTATTGCTAAGTTTAAATAGGAAGAAATTTGTTATTTCCTCAAGTAGTTCTTATTGTAAGTGGTGTACATAAATATGATTTATGTTTATTATATTCAATACACATATTTTTTTTATAAAAGGAAGTAATGTATAATAATGATCTTTTACTTTGATTTAAATTTATATTACTTAACTAAGATTCTTCTCTGCGTTTGTATGAATTTATTACACCCCCTTTTTTATTGTTATTGGAAAATTATTGGTCATTTTTTACATAATCTAACTTGATGGCATTTAATGATTATTTTTTATATAATTTTTTTGTTCAAAATGAATTTATTTTTGGATAATTCAGTTTTATTGGTATAAGAAAGAATTTCAATGCTTATGCAAGTTTTCATACCTCAAAATATCTTGGGTACTAAGAGTTCAGTTTGGTTGCACTCTGTGTCTTCAAGAAAACAACATTTTCACCGCTGAAACTAATGAAAAATTTAAAAATTCAAATATATATAGGTTTCATAACTTATTTCATTTGCGAGAATAATTTTAATGCTAATTTTTTTTGAAAAAGCACAAATTACATTTTCATGTATTTTTCATTTTGGCTGCCTGAATAGAAAAATTATCTTTTTCATTTTGTTTGTTAACGATGATTTATTTTTTACCCAACAGACAGTTATTTTGATAAAAAGTAATCTGCTAAAGCATTGGGAAAAATATAAATTTTAGACCTAAAGATTCAAACAAATTATCAAAATATATAAAGCTCTATATATTATAATTTAAAATTAAACTTTTCAAAATTTTTGCATTTTTAAATTATTGTATTTTTTTGGGAAAAAAAACACTCATAATAAATATTTTTGCACAAATAAAAATTAATTTTCAACAATAAATAAAACCAACCCTCAAAAAATTTAAAACTCTCCGTGGAGTTGCAACATGAGTTGCATGAAGATGCTGTGGAGTTGCAAGGATTCGTAAAGAGTTGCAACGAATTCCCACATTTTTTGCAAAAAAAATCGCAAAACTCTGAAACTGTACTGCAATTCAGTGCAACTCATAGTGCAACTCCACGTAGAGTTTTAAGTTTTTTGAGGTTTGATTGAAGTCTTTTATTTATTTTAATCTAAATTGACAAACAGGTTATTCATAAATGAAATTTAAAAATTACAAAATATTTATGTCTATTTATATAGGGCGTAAATATATAGGCGATATATAAAGCAAATTTTAGTAGTCAGCAAGCTAAATTTGAGGCCTGAAATCCTTTTCAAAATCATTGAAAGTCGAAAACTTCACTCAAATTTAGGCCAATGTAGTGGAAAAATGAATTTTTTAAAGAAACTCAAATAAAAACTACCTACAAAACTAGGCCATTATTTATCAATCAGACCAACTAATGAATATATGAAAGTTCCAACTATAAGTGCATTAATTCAGGTTCGTACAACATTGAAATATGATAACAATATCGAGAACGACATATTATAATTCTATATTTTTTTAATTACTTAAGGTAAATAGTATTGAAATATTAGTTACTTCTAAACAGTAATCAATATTACAAACATTTTTCAAAAAATAATATATGTGAGTGATAAATCACATTATTTAATGTCAAAAACAAATAAAAGCTCATTTTTTTACTATTCTATACCAGGTATAGCGTTTGTAATACTTTCTGTATAAATAAATTTTCTATACACTTAATATTAATAGAATATTACTTTTTTCTACTATATTCTTTAGTATACTTTCAGTTTTTATTCATTTAATATGATAATAAAAAGTCACCTAATCGATAAAATTTTTATTTAATATTTAATGAGGTAAGTTTATTTAAGAAATATTACTGATAAACTTTTTTCTTTACTCGTTTTTTTATCAGATTTAACTCAGAATTAAGTTTGTACTACTTGTGCTCACGTTAGGCTCTTGATTTTTACGAACTTGTTGCAGAATGAACTATTTTACACGATAAAAAAAATTTTTTTAAAAGATCATTTATCTTTATAATTATTTAAAATAAAGTGAGAAAAAAAATTATTTTTAGACTTGAAATACATACAATTTTCAGTTACTGATAAGACGGAGCTTTTTTGTTGAAGCATACTACACACAAATCGATATTTGTAATATTACATTTCCATACGTCATATACACATGTACACAAGCTATTTATAAAGAACCGGCACTTGTCAACATTTTTTTTTATTTCAAATTCAATTGCTCTCATTTTCTATAAAATACTAATACATTCATAAAAAAGAAACGGAAGAGGGATAAAATAAATAAAATATATCCACCTACACCATAATAATAATCTATCCATCGCGTGTATACGAATATATATAACAGAAGGGGAAGAAAATAAAAACAAAAAAATAATAATTTATTTTTTAAAAAAACGTGTGCATAAGTAAGTACGATTGTATAGAAACTGTCAGTCATATATCGAACGAGCTTTGACACTATAACACTTTTTTACTCTTGTCGCTAAATTTTTTTTTTACTCTTTTTTAACAGTTCGACAAGAAATCGCTGTATTAATAAATGCCGGTTAGTTAATGAAGAATCGTTTATTGAATTAAAATCAACATCATCGTCGTCTTCGAACAAGAAGAAGAAAAAAAAGAAAAAAAAATTCAAAATGTATCCAACGGAAGACAGTAACAATGTTAAAGAATCATCAGAGACTGATAATTGCATTGTTAATAATGGAAAAAATAAAAATAGTTTTTCATACGAAGGACAAGCTTTTATAGGTAAATTTTATTTTGTTTTTCATTGTGCATTGTTTAGAAAATTTTATTATATAAATTGTTTTTATAAACTAGTAGTAATTGTTGAACAAGTTTTGCTTACTTTAGCTGATTAAAACTCAGAAAATTTGCCAAAAGTACAAAAAAATTTGTCAAAATTTTAACTGACCTATCACAAACAGTAATTTTAGTAATTCTTCTTTTTTTTATGATTGGCATTAAATTTTGTTTAGTAATCGTAATTCAAAGCAGTATTTCTAAAATAACTGTCAGTCTAATATGTATAATAAATAATTTAAACGAAAAATTTGATCAGAATTGCTAATAAGTTGCCTGTATGTAAAAGCCTAAAATTTTAAAGAATTTTTTGTGTTAAAAATTGATGGTTTTCAAAAAAAGATATAGGTTTAATTGTATTGCAATAAATTTTTAGTCAAAAAGAACGAAGAATTTTGAAAAGTTCGGATAAAATTCTAAAAAGCTTTTAATTTATTAAGTTAAGTCTTCAACAGATAAAAATAATCTAAAATTTTATCACATGAATATATAATCAATAAATTAGAAACAACTTATTAAAAGGTTATTCAAGAAAAATAAATCCAATTTAGAAAAATTTCAACTAATAATTAGCTCAACAATTTTCTTAGAAATTTTTGGTACAACTAATAAAAATTAGATAAATGGCAGCTGACGAATTTTTTAGGCAAGACTCCTTATTAATAATTTAACCCATTAATGCCTAATTGGCCATTCTTGAATATAGATGAAGAATTCGGAACTTTAGCCCAAAATATTCATTTTTTAGATTAAACTTCATCTGTCCAAGAATGGTCGATTAGGGGCTAACGGATTAATACAACACTCAAAAAATATATTTTAGCCCGCTTAAATGTAAAACTCGAAATCTTTGCGTAGAGTTTTCTTCATTGAACATCTAGACAGGCAAAAAATATCGCAAACATCTAGTGCAAAAAGTTTTTATTTTTAACGATAAAACGTACCAATTCTGCCCGAATTCTCAAGCACTTATGCCCATACCATATCCTGCTGGTGTATTTTATAGATAATTAAACAAACGCGCTTTGTATTATTTTAAAACTTATAAAATCAAATTTCTAAATTTCTATTTTTTTTTCCTCATTTCATAATACTTTCATGTTCATTCAGTAAAAAATTTTTAAAAGTGTAATAAGATAAAAAGTTATTAAGCTCATTAAATAATTAAAAGCTTATAATGATAAAAAAATATATAAAAATAATTAGTTGATTAGGAAAAAAAAATATTTATTGCGTTTATTGAACGCACACGTTAAAAAATATCATAATAATATCAATAATGTTTATTATATTGACAAAGAACTTGAATATGAGTGTAGGGCATTGCTATATATTATATCTTACTGTACATTCAAACTTATTATAAATTATTATAATTGCTGTGAAAACGTAATTTATCATAAAATTTTTTATTTACTTTTTTTTAACCGCAAAAATGTTTAAAAATAATGTTTAAAATCGTACGATATATAATTAAGTTTTTGAAAAAAATAGTATAAATATAATTATTAAAATATTATTATAATATTAAAAAATTTAATTGATCTTTGCTCATTGTCAATGAGTTTTGTAACATTTATTTAAATTCATGTCACGCGATAATTTTTTTTTTCTTGCATTATAGATATTTATTTTTAAAATCTATACCTATTTTAAATCATTCATTTTTTACTTTCTTTGGATTTTAAATTTACCCGCCTTTTTGCTTGCACTTTTTTTTATTTTCTTTCTGCTACACGCGTCAAAAGAGATGAATATCAGCTGATTTTTTATGCAAGTAAAAGTCAACTGGGTTTCTTTTGCCAATAAAATAATAAAATTTGTTTACACAGCATAAAATAATGCTTAAAATATTTCTTTAGATCATCATGAAATACGATAATATTAAATGGTTATGTACGTCATTATGGTTTTTATGATATTTCGAAGAAAATTTTCATTATTAACTTCATATTTATTATCATTTAATTTTATTCATCCACGTGAGTCAAATTTTATTATTATTATAGATACCTATCAAATTTTTATATAGATACCTAATCAAAAAGCTCTTTAATATTTTCTATCTTTTTTTATCATAAACAACAAACAGATATTCTTTTAGTATCAGACATTTTTCTGGAGTATGGGTTACTTCATTCATTGATTTATGTAAACAATAATTTTTCAATGAGTTCTTTATTTTTTTTATAACTATTTAATACCTATTTAATATATGCAATAAATATTTTAAAATTCTTATTATTTCCTATAATAATAATTAATAAATTTCTAATTAGTATAAATTTGCATGTGCGCTCTCGAATTAAAATTTGAAAGCATCAATATAAAATTGTCAAGGTAATTAAATTAAATTTAATTACTTTTACAATTATCACCCAATGCTTGTTTGATTTTAATAAATTTTTTCTCTCTCTTTGTTTCTACCATTGATAAATATAAATATATTCAAAGTTAGCTCAAAATTCTATTATTTTGACTCAAAGGATATATATACCTATAGTATACATATACTTATAAATCGTAAGATATTATTAAAACATTTTAATTGTACATTTATACTTATGTACATAAATCAACTTTTATATGCATACCTGGGCATTAAATAAATTCCAGCCTGACACAGCAGTTACGAGATAATCGTTGCTCTGACAAGATCTAAATGATATTTATTTTACGTCCTAATCAAGGTCCTAATCAATTTTTTTTGTGTTTTTAATTTTTTGAAGAATTTATTTGACAACTCATCAATTAATTTGTTTATTAAGTATTTAGTTTTTTATTTTTATTTATCAATTTCTAGTGTCTTTCAATGTGTGAATAAACTTTTCTATGACAAAATGTTTTTTATTTTTATTTTTTACTTATGATTTCAATTTAACAACTTTTATTAATTTTTAATTTCCTTTGTTTCAGGTAGAAGAGCCATGGTGAACAAATTATGGTTTCGAGAGATTATTCGTAAATTATTTTATTCAAAATCAGATCCACCGAATGCTAGAGTTTTTTCAGAATCAAGATATCAGCAAAAAGTTAATCTATGGTATCTAATGTACAGATGGTTAATTGTTGGATCTTGGGCATTTATAGTGATTTGTTCGGTATTTGAAATAGGAAGTAAAAAACCTCTTGGAGAGATAGAAAAATGGCCAATTTATTTGACTAACTGGGATCTGTTATTTGGACTAACTCAATCGCTACTTGGACTGATATTGGTTCAAAAAAGATGGAAATCACAAAAAAATCCAGATTTTGATGCAAATAATTTAAAATATGGAAGAATTGAAAAACTTTATTGGTTTTTGTTTGTTGTCACGACTTCGGCAGCAATTGGTGTGACAGTTACTTATTGGACATTAGTGCATGACCCAGAAATTCATTTTGTTGATCCATTAAATATTATGTCCCATGTGTGTAACAGTATTTTAATGCTTTTAGATATTTGTATAACCAGTATTCCATTTGAATTAAGATTTTATTGGTGGTGTGCGCTATTAGTAATATTTTACCTCTGTTTTTCAGTGGTATATTATTTAGCTGGTGGCTTAGATAAACATGGTCACAGATTTATTTATAAAGTTCTTGACTGGGAAAAACCTGGTAGAGCTTTGATAGTTTGCACGGGAGGTTTGCTATTTGTCATGTTTGTACATTGTTCAATGTATTATTTAGTAAGATTTCGAGATAGATTGTATGAGAGAAAATGTATTAAAACAGAATTTAGTACATCACAGCAGCCTGTAAAATCTAATAATACCGATTTACCTATTGTATGATATTGACAAATTTATTTATTAAAAAAATATAAGCAACTTTCAATTATCCATAAATAGTAATTAAAAATTAAATGTATAATTACAGTATTATAAGTTGAGAATGACATAAAATATGTACAAATGCTCGTTTGTGTGTGATAACATTACAAAATTTTCATTACATATATTTTTGTGATATGTTAGATAATATTTATGATTATCTTTTGTATTCAATTACATTAGTCATTTTATCAATCATATCTAATTCAGTTTATAAATATAGAAATAATTTTTTTACCTTAAATATAAAGAAAATTTTGATAGTATTAAAAAAAATGTTTAAAAACTTTTTTTAAATTGATATTCCTGTATTATAATATAATAAAATTTTAAATTATGATTCCAAAGATTGTTAGAATAAGAATTCAAGTATTTTATGACTCTGTAAAATTTTTTGGGTAAAATTCAAAAAAAGAAAATAATTATAATATTTTATAATAGTTTTATTAATAAAATAACTTTATATATAAAAATCAAATATGTCATCACAGAGATTATTTAGTAATTAGTAATAATAAATAAACTTAATCTATCCTATAATAGTAGTTGTGCTAATTAATTAATAATTTTTGAATCCTTAATTTTCATCCAGTTATACTTATTTCAAGTTTAATAATATTATCAAGATTGAAACAATGATAATTATGAAATGTTTTTTGCTTTTATAACAATATTTTTAATAATTTAATTATAAACTTTCAAATTTGCAATTGAAAATAAATCTATTAATTTTTTATCAAGTCAGATATATAAAAAAATTTTTTTACTAAACTTATTCTTGGCCACATATAAATTAAATAAATAAAATCAAGCCTAATGAGAATAAATTAAATATTAACAGATTCATAAATATACAAGGTTAACAATAAAACGTTTTTATTATATTTACAACAAATTTTCATGGGATTCAGTGTCAAGAAATAAAACTTGATATCCTGATATTCCAGCATTTTCTTGACAATAGGATACTGATAAATCATTTTCTAACAAAAAATTATCACTGTAGTCAGGAACATCCAAATTGCAATCACTATCTATCAAATTTTTTCTTAGCTTCATATTTAATACTTCTGTGTAAGTTAGCGAGGTTCTGGCTGATCCAACTTTCTGACTATTAAGAATTTTATTTTTATCTTCAATTATTTCTGAATGTGAAGATAAATCTAAGTCTCTATTATTGGTATCTTGAAGTGAGGAATTTATTGATTCATTAAGAATAAGTGAATTGTACTGTTCGTTTTCTTCTTCACAAGGTGCAGAATATAATGTTACATCCTTGTTTCTTAATAAGTTAGTAAAATTATCATCAGAATCTGATATAACAGATAAATGTTCATTTTGTAAATGACTTTTTAATATTTCTTTTGTTGGATACCACGTTGTACAAGTTTCTACAGGGCAAAAATATGTATCTACGGAATATTTATCCAAAGATGCTTCACTATTTATTAAATTACTCTGATTAATAGAATCACATTCAGATTCTATTGATTCACATGCAGACTTCAACTCACTTTTATTTTTGTAATTATTATCTTCACTATTATATAATGCCTCTTTTATTTGACATTTCTTTTTTTCAATACCCTTTTTTCCTGAATGCTTTTTAATATGCACATAAAGACTGCTTCTAGCTGAAAAAGTACAGTTGCATTCATTACAATAAAATAATCTTTCTTCTGTATGAGTAAATTTATGTTCTTTTAAATGTTCTGATCGCATAAAAGCTTTACCACAACCATTATAGTCACATATAAATTTTCTTTCATTTGTATGTTTTTTTTGATGTCTTTTTAATTTGCTTGAAGATGTAAAGGCCCATTTGCATCCCTTAAAAGTACATGCGTATGGTTTACAACCAGTATGTGAGCGCATATGTGCTTTTAATCTACAGGGTTGATCAAAAATTTTTCCACATTCAGGCCATGAACATGTAACATCCTTTTCAGTGTAACTATGACATCTTTGATGCGATGTTAAAGCATTACTACCATAATATCTTTTACCGCAGCCTTCAAAATGACATACATAAGGAGCTAAACTTTCATCATGAGTTTTCATGTGTATTTCTAAAGCTCTTTTGGTTTGAAATTTTGCTGTACAATCTGGTACTTGACATGATATCCTGTTTGGTCGAGTGTGTAACTTTTCATGACTAGCTAAATTATATATTGTGGTAAATTTTCGAGTACATCCAGATATTGAACAAGTAAAGTCTTTTCTTTTTAAATGAGTCTCTTTATGACGCTTAAGTTTAAATTCAGAGTAAAATGCCCATGAACAGCCTTCGAAATCACACTAAACGTTTTTTCAATATCATTTATTACTAAAATATATAAAAATAGAGAGTAAATAAAATTTTAAATTTATAAATCTTACCTTGAATGGTTTAATACAAAAATGACTTAGTAAATGAGCCTTAAATGCACAGAGCTTATTAAATTGTTGGCTGCAGTTATTTTGGAAACATAACCAAAACTTGGTTTTATTATCTTTTCTTGATTGTTTCAACATGCTTTCCGTGATACCAACTTCTTCTAAAGCTTTGGAAACAACTAATTCTTGAGAACTTCGAACTGAAACTTCAATAGTTTTTTTGGAACCATTTGAAATATTTATAACAGTAAGTTTTTTTTTCCTTTTTTTAGAAATTTTTGACGCATCCTCTGAATTTTTTAAATATGAAATTGAAACTAATTTAGCATTATCTTCATCATCACAGTTTTGAAACTTTTTTTGTTTAATAATGCTTGGTTTGTATTTCTTTTTTTTAACATTAATTTTATTTGCACAGTCTACATTTGCTTCTTTCGTTGAAGGAACATCTGCAACTTGTTCATTAGTTTCCTTATTTTGAATTAAGTTTTCTGAATTTAAAACATTAAATTGAATACTTTTAGTAGTTTCTTCAAAAATCATACATTTATTAATCATTTCCTGTACTTCTGTGTCAACAGAATGTTTCATTTCTAAAATAATTTTTTTAATTTTGTTTTCTTGATCATTAGTTTTATTAGCAGCAAAATTTTTGGTATTATTTTGATAATTTAAGTTACATTTTTCATTTAGAACTTGGTTTGTCAAGGGTATTAAATGAGCTGCTTCAAAACTATCATTTTTTATATTATTTTGTAAAGGCATTTCCTCTTCTGCATTAATATTACCATAATTGCATGTCCAATTTTTCATATTACTTAAATCAATAGCTTGACATACTTTTGCTTGAATTTCAATTACCTATTTTCAGAATTTGCATAAAAAAATATAAATTATTTTTTAAGGAAATCTGGAATTTGTAATATAAATAATAGAAAAAACATTTATTTTACCTGTTCAGTTTTACTGGAATTTCCTGTAAGATTTTCTTGATTAGAAGAAATGTTTGTTTTAAAAGCTGATGAACCCAAAAACGTTTGGAAATCATTGTAATTTTTTTCACAAAATATTTGCAATATTTTATTTGGTTCCTGATGGGTAATGCACGTTGAATATTGAGACATATTTTCAATTATTTATATCAACATTGATTACATAATATTATTATTTTTAAATAACGATACAATATACAACGGTCATTAACATTTTGTGTTTTTGTAAATAGATAATACAATTAAGTTAAAATTTGCATATTAAAATAAAGGGAAAAGACGCCTAGCCGAAATCTGAATCAGCAACAACACAACTTACACAACCATCAACCATGGTTCTTACAGGATACTCGATCAGCATCAGTCGGTATTATAGAAAGTTCTGTTATGTTAGCTTTTTAAAGACTAGGCGCGAATGCGAAATTAGGTACCTAAACAGCGGATCCAAAGCGGATCTATAAATCTGATCTAGAGTTATATACCACAGTATTGTATTATACATTTTTTTATTTCATAAAAGTTATTTAAATAAAAATAAAAAGTTAATATTAGTTAGTAATCCAGTTAGTAGTTAATTCATTTTTTATTATTAATTTTACTTAATTTTTTTGATTTTTTTTATCTGTGAAGTGAAATTATAAAGACATAATATAAAGAGATATAATTTTCTAACGAAAAATTATTTGCAATAAATTAGTTGGAAGTAAAACTTAAACCAAAATTATATTTTTAAGGAACTGATTCTTATATTTTAAAGAACTAATTTTTTTTCCTTAATTTTATTTGTATGTACTCGTAGATGAGTCTCTAAGATTTTCTTTCTTTGACTAATTGACTAAAACACAGTGTCATCATATTTTAAGATTCCACTTTCTTTACTACTTACAAAAACTGAGGCAACGGTAACTTTCAACAAGGCAAAAAAAATTAATGAAAAAAGTAAGAATCTTAAAATTATTTATAAAATTCATTAATTTCTTTTTACAAAACTTGACACATTTTTCAGTAATTTATTTATGGAAAATTTTACATTTTATACATATAGTATTAGAGTGGACCTATTTTTGGACTTTGTGGAAAAACTTTGCTCCCCGGGTTTTTTTGTGAAGTTTTAGTCATAAAAAGTTCCCAGTTCCAAGGATTTTGCTTTAGCCTTGCAAAAACACGTGCCTGTAACCACCTCAATTTTCCCATTGAAATAACATGGGAATTTTGTGTTTTTAGCTATACAAATTTTCACAAAAGCCAAAAAGCGTTTTAAAATGCTAATTATTTCTAGAAAACATACTTTTATATGTTGTAAAGACATACAAACCACCCTGCATTCATTCTAAAGGGAATTTGGGGGCTAGAAACGCAAATTTACTGAGTCCCAATTTCAGGGTTTTCAAAAAAAGTCAATTTTTATCATTATCTTTGAAAAGTAATATCTTAAAAACTAATTAAAGAAAAGAGACGAGTAAAAAATTTTTGGAAACTTGAAGCTTGTAAAAAATTATTAAGGCCTTTAAAACTCAATTTCATCAAAATTTACAATTTTGGTAGCAATTTAAATAAATTTAAAAATTGGTCATTTCGGGTCAAAAATTACCAGTAGGTTAATTGACTATAGCGCTAAGAGAAACAGTGATTAAAATATACGGCTTACGTCGTTTGAAAGGTGACACTTATACCAAAAAAAGTGAACCAACCAGAAGTTTTTTGGTTAATTTTTGAGGTTGTAGCTATTTATCGAAAATTACCGAAAAACCCTGTTTTATAAGATTGAGCAAACATGTAAATTTGCGTTTCTAGCCCCAAAATTCCCTTTAGAATGAATGCAGGGTGGTTTGTATGTCTTTACAACATATAAAAGTATGTTTTCCAGTAAAAATTAGCATTTTAAAACGCTTTTTGGCTTTTGTGAAAATTTGTATAGTTAAAAACTCAAAATTCCCATGTTATTTAAATGGGAAAATTGATGTGGTTACAGGCACGTGTTTTTGCAAGGCTAAAGCAAAATCCTTGGAACTGGGAACTTTTTATGACCAAAACTTCACAAAAAAACCCGGAGAGCAAAGTTTTTCCAAAAAGTCCAAAAATAGGTCCACTCTAATATAGTATGTATACAGAATAAAAAAAAAATAAAGACATGATAATTATTGCAACTGAAAGTTTTTTTTTAATGTCAATTTATCATAATAAGTTAAAAATAAAAAAAAAAGATATCTTATTTTTCCTGAATTAAAATTTTCATGAAATTAAATATAAAAAATATTAAGATCAACATATGGTGAATTATATTTTTCCATATAGCTTCTTCCATAGAACCTTCACAACTTACAGAGTTTAATAAGTAAAATTACTTTGCGCGTTATCTTTTATGTTAATTGACAAACAAGACACTTTCTTAAGTTTTCGAAGAAGACATAATTCTAATAAGCCTTTATTAGTAAATTTATTATCTGTAGTATCAAGTATTAAGTGATTTGAGCTATGTCTGCTAAAAAAAAAATCATCTGAAAATTCTACTTTTGTTTAAAAATATTTAAAATTATTAAACTTGAGAAATCTTTTAATGCTTTAACTTGTATATGGAATTAATGACAAACGGGTAAAATTTTGACAAGAAGAAAAAACTTGAAAATGTGATTCATTAATATTTAAACTCTCACAGTATATTTTGGAAGATTGGGTGATAAATTAGATGAAGTAACAAAGCAATTATTAATCATTATCTGTTTAATTACACACAATTCTTTAAAGTGAATAAACATTCTTTATCAAGTAGAAAATTTTTATTTTTATATAATAGTATATTTTTACCCATTACCGTCCGAGGCGAAGCCGAGGATGGTAAACTGCGATTTGGGGCATCCTTTTTTTGTGGCCAAGGACAAAACATAATTTTTCTTGCTCAGTGTCGAGAAAATGCGTTTTTTCGAATAGCGCAGCGGCCAGAAAACACGCACTTTCTGGACACTAACAAGAAAAATAAATTTTTTAATTTTGGGATTATATGCTTTTCTGTGTGAAAATTACAGTGTATTTCAAAGTACCATTCAAAAATTTTATACGTATATAATACGTAACAAAAAAAACAGTAAATATTTAAAAGAGATAATAATATATAATTTTTAAATTGACAAGTCTAATGAATATTAAGGTGACAAATAAATAATTAAAAAAAGTAAATATTTGGCCTATAATTGTTATAAAAAACTTATAACTGGTTTGTGTAAACACAACCTAAATGCATGGAACATGTTTTTTTCCAAATGAGGACTAGATATAATACAAATGTTACTCAACATTACAATACAATTTTCTATTGTTGTAATTTGTAATTATCACCTTACTAGCTGTTAAGATTCTAAACCCAAACTATTTTGATTCCCTAAACGCATATTATTTTAGGTCCCTAAATCAAAATTATTCTAAGTCCCTAAATCGATATTATTTTAAGTCCATAAACCTGTATTATCCTAAGTCCTTAAGCCCAGATTTTTCAAAGTCTTTTAAAAGTATTTTATTTATTTATAATACTTACCTAATTATTCTAAGTCTTATTTGACCCCCCCCCCCTTAAAAAGGACAATTTTGACCCCCCCCCCCTTAATTTTCAAGTTTTGAAGTACCCCCCCCCTCCCTATAAACATGTTCCATGTTAAAAAACGCACTCAGTTATTTACCTCGAAGGTAGTAAAACCTCGAAGGTAGGTTAACTTTAAGTATTAACTTCTATTACTAATATTACTGTCTTTAATACTACTTTTAATATTAGAAAATGGGACAAATTTGACTCCCCCTCTTGAATGGGACAAATTTGACTCCCCCCCCTTGAATGGAAAAAATTTGACCCCCCCCCCCTTAAATGGGACAAATTTGACCCCCCCCCCCCCTTAATTTTCAAGTTTTGAAGTACCCCCTCCCTATAAACATGTTCCATGTTAATAATACAGTATACGATAATAAATATGAACATTTTTTGAAAATTCTCTTTTTGTTTGATAAGTACAATAAATATGAAATTTTGGGCACATTGTAAACAGTTCTTGAATGGACCATGTAATTGTTATAAACAATTTACTTGTTAATTAACATTACCTTGATGTATTTTTTATTCTTCATTATTATTATTAGTTATCAGACTGAATTTTTTTTTTTAAATAAATTGAAAATAAAAAACTATGTGAATAAAATATTGATACTGTTTTTGAATACAAATAAAAGTATTTTCAAAAAATATTAAAATTACAGTGTATATTCGTTTGTGCGATCAGCTAAAAGTATATAATAGATTTTGTTTGATTTCTTTAACTATAATTATTATTCTTAATTGTACAAAATTAAATAAAATTTGTTTATCCGTTGAAATGCTAAATTTTTATTAATATATTGCAGGTACATTTCAAATAGCATATTAATTATCTATTATCTGGAAAATAAAACTTTCAAAACATCGTAATATTAAAGTTGGTCAAGAAAATAGAAGGATATAATCTGCGAGTACTCTATTAAAATTTATTAAATTTAAAATAAAAATCTTTTTTTTTAAGTTTCAAAAGTTACGAAGTTATATATTGTGTGCGTTTTTTTTAATCTGTAGAGACTTCAATATTTCAGATAAATAAAAAAGTCGATAATTTTTTAGGACCAGAGGTTTCAAAAGTTGCCGAGAATTTTAATTTAGTAGAAGAACTTCTCAAATTGCAAAGGCCATTAATTGATACTCCTTTTACAAACTTGGAGTTTACCGAAGAAGTTCTAGATCAAGGAACCTTCGGAGAAATTTATAAAGGTAAATTGGCTGGCACTGATGTTGCAATTAAATGATTCCCAGTCTTTACTTGTGCTGAAGATGTAGCACTAGTAATTGGAAACATAAAGGAAATAAGACATACTAATATTGTAATTACGATGGGAGTTTATATAGAAAAGTACTTTTTTCATATCGTAACAGAAATGGTAGATGGCCGTTCTCTTCATAAAATATTATTCAGTAGCACCTGGAAGGAAAGATTTAAATTAACAGAACCTCTAAAAAATTTAATAGCCTATCAAATTTGTGCAGCTATGTGTTACCTCCATTATTATCCTATAGGAATAACCCATGGGGACATAAAGCATGCAAATATATCAATAAGTTTTGATTTGGATGTAAAAATTTGCGATTTGGGTTTAACTCAAATAAAACAACACACAATACAACAACAAATGATAAATGGTAAAACAATAATCCCAATAAAAGGAACCATTCAATACATGGCACCAGAAATGTTACTTTCTTACAAAGAATCAAATTTGGAGACAGATATGTGGGCCGTAGGTTGCACTCTTTTAGAGTTGTACACGGAAAGAAGAACTTGGGACATCGAAGCATTAGATGTAAAAAAGGATCTTTGTCAGAAATTCAGGAATAAAATGTATCCAAATTTTGATAAACTACCTGATTTTTTAAGAAGTATTATCAAAAATTGCTTTTACCACTTTAAACCCGAAAATAGGCCCACAGCTGAAGAGTTATATAAGTATTATAAATCGTATTTACAGTAAAAGATGCAAATATGTTATCTAATACATTATTTTTAATAGAAAAACTTGTATTTTTATGATTTAATTGATCTGCCTTTCTTTGTATTATAATCTATATAATTCAATTAAATATTTATAGTTATTATAATTATCACAAATAAAGTGAGATAATTTGTAACACTTATTATTTTTGTAATCTTTTAAATATTAATTTTTAATTTGTTTAATAAATAAAAAATAAAATAAAAAAACATTCTATCCTGTAAATATTAAATTGAAAGATTACACAAAATTCATTATTTTTGTATTTATTCTAACTCAATGTACGATTCAAAGTTTATCTAAATTAGTTTTTAAAGTTATCCCCCAGGCGTTTTTAAAATTTTTTTTTACTTTCATGATTTCCAGATATTAACCTCAGAAGTTGATGGCCGAAATGGCAAAAAAATGTCATATTTGTCACTAAAAGTGTTTTTTCTCAGGATCTAAAAGGTCTTTTGAGAAAACCTTTGGTGCAATCCTTCTGTGGGTTCTCTCAATTGTGCTTATGATTTAAAAGTTTCCTGTTTTATAAGCATTTGCTTTCTTCATTATAAGAATACCTTACCGCACTCAATATATCTGATGCTGCATCAAAAGGAAAAATTAAATACAAGCAAGTATAAAACACATTTATTTAAAAAGATCTTTGTTTATTTTAAATACAAATAACAACAAGTCTCTACTTGACATGTAACATATTACATCATATATTATAAAAAGTACAATAATAATTATTATTACACATTTTTTTTAATAGTTGATTTTATTCAAAAGAGTAAATGGGACAATTTTTAATTACTCATTTTCATTTCCCATTATTTTTTTTTGGATAATACTGATTGTACTGATAAATGAAAGATAAAAAATCAAGATTTTATTTTTAACTAGATAGGCCGTGTGTTATGAACAAAGATCAAGTCTTGGACTAGATTGATTCAAAGCTCGTTGATACATACATATATACTTATATATATTATACATATATAATTATATTAAATATGTATATGTCGCAGTCGTTTTCTTCAATTCCGTCACTTTATAATCATACTAGACTTTTTATCAAGTTACGATGCCGGATTAGGCACTCTACAGCTTTAAATAATTATAAAAAGAACTAAAGTACTATTCATTTTGTAGCGAGTGAGAAGGATTATTTTGAAAGGATTAAGAAATAGAAAAATATTTGTCGTTTTATAGTTTTGAAAATTTATCATTTTTGGCCGAGCCGCCGAAAGGACCATTTGTGGACATATAGCATTTATGTTTTTTGGTCTCCTGAAACTGAATTCAGGGTCTATTTTCACCTAAATGTGACAGATTAATTGTTATTAACATGCTGTTGCAAAATCGATCATTTATTAAGAGCTGAAGTTAACAGCACTATAAAAAGTAACTTTCTTATATTCCCAAAAAAAATAGAAAATTTTCGAATAATTAGTAAATTTTTGAAAATAATTGTAAATTTACTAAATTTAGTATATTAACAAAAAATTTGAGAATTCTCGATTTTTTCTTGTGAATTTACGAAAAAATTTATAAATTAGCAAATATTTTTTATAAATTTTCGAAAAAAAATCGTAAATTATCAATTTTTCTTGTGAATTTACAAAATAAATCGGAAATACCCAAATTTTTAGCTAATATACTAAATTTAGTAAATTTACGATTTTTTTCCGAAAAATTACTAATTATTCGAAAATTTTCTATTTTTTTTGGGAATATAAGAAAGTTACTTTTTATAGTGCTGTTAACTTCAGCTCTTAATAAATGATCGATTTTGCAACAGCATGTTAATAACAATTAATCTGTCACATTTAGGTGAAAATAGACCCTGAATTCAGTTTCAGGAGACCAAAAAACATAAATGCTATATGTCCACAAATGGTCCTTTCGGCGGCTCGGCCAAAAATGATAAATTTTCAAAACTATAAAAAAAAAAATTTTCTATTTTTTTTGTGAATATAAGAAAGTTACTTTTTACAGTGAGCTTATAAGCTTTTAAAAGGGGGGAAGCAAATCCGAGCTTTTTATTTATGGAGACGACAGATTAATTGATTAAACAATGCTTAGCAATATTTAGAAGCATATTAATATGAAGATTTTAGCATTTCGTAATAGCTTGTTAGGAACAAAAAACTGATTTGTTAAGAGCAATCAACTAGAGATTCGTGTTCAGCAGATCAAAAAACATATAATAATATACATCACACACGAATTTCACTGTTTTTTTGCAATCAAACATTGTATAAACAATTAGAGATGAAACTACTTAAAATTTAATAATTTATCAAAATTTTATATTTTGGAAATTTCGAAATAGCTTGTTAATAAAGCTAATCTGCCACTTTTAGATAAAAAAGGACCCTGGATTTGGTTTAAGGAGATCAAAAGAGCTAAATACCACTCACTTTTATCCACGCCGGATGGATGTCGACGAATCGTCCTAAAGCATGTATGATGTATTAGAAGATTAAATGAAGCATAAAATGATAAGCTTCAACTGTAAAACGACTAGTATTTTGTATTTCCTTAAGCCACTTAAAATAATGCTTTTCGCTCGTTACAAAATGACTAGTACATTTGATCTTCTTACGATACTTTAAATCCAATATGTAGAGTGTCTAATCCAGCATCTACAGTTGATTAAAAGCCGAGTATTATTATAAAGCGACGGAATTAAAAAAAACGACTGCGACATATATGTACCTTTATAACTAAGAAATATTATGCTACTCAAGTTAAGAAAGGAATAGATTGATGGATAGTTTGAGGAAGAGATAGAGATAGAGTGAGAGAGAGAGAGAAAGGGGAGAGAAAGAGAGTGATTAGAAGTTTCCTGAGGCATAAAATTTCGTTTACCAAAAGTATTATCCACCTTGTCAAGCCAGCTGCAGTTGAATCAGGTGCATAAGGCTATTTCATTTACGCTTGACAAAAAATAAGCTAAATAATAGCTTTTCGATGTATATTCTTAGAGGAATAAAAAATTTTTCTTAGTATTAAAAAAAAGATTACATGCAGAAATATATCTAAAAAAATATTTTCACAATTTTCATCATTTTGATTAAAGAGAATTTTATCGAACGTTAGCTATTGGTAATTGTATTAATTCGTTGAAGCTAGATTTCAAGCCAGTTTATAGTTACAGAATCGATAGTAAACATGGGTCCTACAGCTGGCACGTAATTTTCAAAACGTTCATTTTTACTCAACTACAATACACTTAATAAAATTCATCATTTTATTTTTATTTATTTATACATATAATAATACGTTAATATTAGATGGATTATCACGATAAAACGCTTTTTTGAGCACATTTTTCAGGTGTCGCTTGTGAACGCATTTAGGTTTTTTATCGTCTCAGTCAACAAAGACGTCTATTAGCGTACACAGTAAAGTTTTATCAACATGCACCAACGACGTTTGACTTTAAGCTAAATGCTTAGCTCGAAAAATATCGGAATACAAATAAATAGCAAGGTTACTGAAACACTTGATTTTAGCTATTAGTCCAGAAAACTAATGATATCAATGTACTAATGAACTAATGTACCAATTACACCAATGTACCAATGTACCAATGTACCAATGTACCAATGTACTAATGTACTAATAAAACTTGTACTAGTCACCTTTTTTTTTCTATAACAAAATACCTAATAAAAACTGTGACTAGTAACATTTTTCTCTATAGCAAAATATCTAATAAAAATATTCACTATAGAAAATATTCACTATTAGAACAAAAACGTCGTATATGCTACCAGTTCATTAGTTCATTGGTATATTAGTAAATTAGTACATTAGTACATTAGTTCATTGGTACATTAGTACGTTGGTTCATTAGTACATTAGTTGCTTAATTCCAAAAGTATTGGAATACAAATAAAAAGTAAGCTTACAATAAAATAAATTTAAACGCTTGACGCTGCGGCACACGTTTCTAGAAGAAACGGGTATAGCTTCAAGTGTTGTCAGAGATTTAGCAAGGTAGTTTTTAACGTAAAAATGATTTAAACGCTTAAACAAAAGCTAGTTTGTCGTGATAATAAAACCAATAAAATACATCACATGTTGCGTTATTTTAATAAAATTTTCTTAACTTTGCTTTAATAATTATCCATGTGGAGGGATTTGTTTGTACAATCTAAACGCATATATTATCAAGTATCGAATACCGCTTACGTTATCGCATCAAACGTTCAGCACCATACAAGTATACTGTCAGATAAGCAAAGATCCGACTCTCTGAACGCTTATTCATATTTTCCATACGCATGGTCACAAAACACCCAGATAAAGCTTTTTTTATAGGAAATGCGCTCTTTTATACCTATGCGGAAAGTCAAGTTTCACAAGCATCAACGCTTTTTACCAAGCTTCAACCATGGGTTCTTTGACTCTTTCACTTTTTGGGAAGCTTGAAGCTTCTAAAAACTTGATAAATAATAGGCTTGCAACTCTTAAAAGCTTTTTTAATAGAAAGTTATTAATCAGTATATTGTAAATTTTGAATTTCATGAACGTGGATTTGCTAGTTCGACAACAGAATAAAACTAATAAACGAAGCTTGATGAATAGAAGCTTAGCTGCTAGTCTCAGAATTGTTTTCGCTAATTGTGGTTTAGCTAATGGTAAAAAAAGCTGTTTCTATTCTCTTAGACATAAGTTTTCTAAAGGTTATGTAGAAGTTCATGCAGCACATCGTATCAGGTGGCTCATCCTTGCATTTCCTTTCTTTCTTTCGATAAAGCTAATGCTGAGACTAATAGCTAAAATTCTGTTCATCAAATCTTGTTTGCTTTTTTGATGCTGTTTCAAACTAGCAAGCCCACGTGCATCAAATTAAGAACTTACAATCTACTGATTAATACTTACACTATAAGAAGTAACTTTCTTATATTAACAAAAAAATTAGAACATTTTCGAAAAATTAGTAAATTTTCGAAAAAATTTGTAAATATTCGAAAAAAATCGTAAATTTACTAAATTTAGTATATTAACAAAAAATTCGAGTATTATCGATTTTTTTTTTTGTGAATTCGCAAGAAAAATTGATAATTTACAATTTTTTTTTGAAAATTTTCAAAAAATAGTTGTAAATTTACAACTTTTTTCGTAAATTCACAAAAAAAAATCGAGAATTCTCGAATTTTTCGATAATATACTAAATTTAGTAAATTTACGATTTTTATCGAATATTTACAAAATTTTTTGAAAATTCACTAATTTTTCGAAAGAATTCTATTTTTTTTGTAAATCTAAGAAAGCTACTTTTTACAGTATACCAATGAAAAAAAAATGCATCATAAAACAATTTTGAAGGGTTGCAAATCTATACTTTATCAATAATTTCTGAAAAATCCGACGGCTGACTTTTAGTAAAGTTATAGCAATTCCAAAGCGATCATGAAAAGTGTTCAGCTTTTTTTTCCTCTTTTTTTCTCCCTTTACGGCCGCAAATCTTGTCCTAGTTAACTTAAAAACTTGACATTCCTTATAGGAGTAAAAGAAAGCATTTCCTGTAAGAAAAATTTCAACCAGATGTTTTGTAACCACGCTTATGGATAATATGAATAAGCGTTCAGAGGGTCGTATCTTTACTTATCCGACAGTATGCATTTGTTTTTTACACGAAATTTAAACAATTTGAAAAACCAGTCTCCAGTGAACGGTGTAAAAACTTTTTCTTAAATTAGCTTTTAGCACCTACACAGATTAGAAAAATTAATCTAGTTTACTTAACCTTATTATTGAGTACTTACAAATTACAATTAGTTAAAACTTAGCTACTATTAACAAGAGTATTGTCATTAAATGATATGTCCACTACTGTTAGTTACTTGCTTACTTGCTAACGACTGAAGTGTCTTCGAAAAAAGTTTATTACAAAGATTAAAAAATGCAAGTAAAAGTAATAATGAATATAAGTTTAAAGCATATCCGCGGCTAGGCTGTTTTGCTTGAATTTTCAAGCAATAACTGCTTCAAGCTTTATTCCCTTACTTTTTTTTGAAAGTTGTATGTATGAGAAAAAAAATTAGGATTGTTAAAATTAAAAAATAGTTAATTCTTAGTTATCTTGAGATTGCTACTCAAAGTCTGCAGAATAAGTTTTTCGGAATATCATTTAAATAAAATTCATTATTTTTGAATTTCCACAATCCTAATTTTTTTTCCATCTAATTTTTAAGCAAACGGGAGGGAAACAAAGGTTGAGCTCTTTTAAATTTTAGTTCAGTTTGCTTGAAGCTTCATGTGTTGGAATTTTAAAGTGTTTGCTTAAATTTTCAAGCAAAGCAGCCAGGCAGTGTTGATAAGGAATTAAAAAAAGTCTTTGTTGATTGGTGTATTATAATCTTATCACAAGCATTTAGCTTTGAAGCAACTTGCATTTTTAATATGCTTGTAGTACTACTTTGCATGAAAGTAGTGTAGAGTCAAGACTTGCTTTTCTTTTTATCCTTCCAGTACTGGAGACTATAGAAGGCATTATGCGCAAAAGTCACGGAAATCTTAGTGTAAGAATGCAAATTTGAATGTCTATTTTTTTTCACAAACGAGCACATTACTCGATTCATTCTGTTTTATTGAGCGTTTAAAAGTTAAATAATATCAATAAATACGAGAAAGCAAATTGCATTTTAAAAATTATATATTGAAAGCTTGCTTTCTGTGCAAATCACTTTCTTAGATTCAGAAATTGGTTATATGTGAAAAAAAAGATATAGCTTTTGTACATTCAGTGATTTCAAAGATGCTTTTTTTCTCGAAAAAAAAAACACTTTTGCTTCATTCGTAGACAAAAGCTTCCGTTTGCGTCAATAAAGCTTCTTCTTCATTCCTTCACGGTTACTTGCTTCGTCTAATAATTAAGAATGGAAGATTTGTTTTTTTTGGTATAGCTTGTCATTTTGAAGTGAACACATAGCTTCTTGAACGGCTAAGCATGATACGATGGAAGGAAGGAAGCTTGCAATGCATCGTCTTATTATAAAAACTTAATCTACTGTTGCTAATCAAGTAATTAGAAGCTTTGCTTCTGACACGTTGAACATCAAAAAGTTAGATTCAATGCTAGGTTCTTTCCATGCATCTCTAGTAACATGGATAATCGCTTTTTATCCCATCGTTCAGATTAGCATATTGATTTGATCAGAAGCCTTAGCTTCATTGATGATTTGGCAGGTCAAGCTTGTTTGCTTAAAAGCTTTTATTGGATGAAATGATTCAAGTACAAGCTTAAATTGAATGAACTAACTTTTGGCTGGTTTGGGAAGAATTTCACAAGAGCATAAATCTATAAATATTATTACAAACGCTTTAAAGCGCAAAATATGAAAAAAGCTTTTTAAGCTTTTAAAAGCTAGCATCTAAGCAAGTCGAGATGCATAAGAAAAAGCATCACGGCTTGCTTTTAGCTTGCTAGTCTAACTTGCTTTCCGAATGCTACTTATAAAAATAGCTATTAGGGCTATTTGAAGGAGCAAGCTCACGTTGAAACTAGCAAAGAATAAAAAAAGTACAGTAGGATGTAAATTGGCACTAAACATGAAAGCTTGTATTTGGCGTACTCGTTTTATTCACGTAAGTTCAAAATTTTATTTGATTTGCTTTCTTATTTTGATTCGCTTGTCAAGATTTTTGTACTATAGTTAAAAATTAATTGTCAATCCTGAGTTTTAACGAAGCAGGTAGCAAAATGAGGATCTCCAATTACAATATGTTTAAGGCTTAATATTACGAGAACACATATTTGAAAAAGTATATATGTATATATATTATTAGTAAATTAGACTAACGCAATAGTTTATACAGCTTTTCTTGCCGCAGACGCAGAAAAAGCTTATACGATCCTTGTCCAGAAAAGTAAAGTATGACCCAATTCGCCTCGGATGGCAATTTACGTGCGATCTGGGCGATTCTTTACTTTTCTAGACATGGGCTCGTAATATACTATTTATAATCACCATCTAAGCTTTCTTTAGCTTGTCGTAATAATATCAACAATAGCAATGCTAATAACCTTAGTCAGCATTAGCATTACTATTGCTATTTTTCTTATTTCTATAATTATGACGGTTCATCCGTTCAACTGAATAAAAACAGTATTTGTAAAATTATAAAACGTATATCTTAATAAAAGCTTTATCAAAATTAATAATAATAAAACTCTTTAAATAATAAACTATAATAATAAAAATAGCTATAGCTATTTATAAATAAACAATGATTCTCATTGACATTGTACACAATGTCAATTAAGCTAGCAAACAGTTAGCTTACAAAAAAAACTGTACAAGACTTCTTGGCTTCTTTTTGGCTAAAAAAAAAGAACAATAAAAATTCCATAGCACAAAGTAGCATGCTTGACTTGCTTGAGCTTTCTTTCCAAAAGAAAAACTAGCTTTTGGCTCTAGGGTGGCCGTAGTCTTTGTGGATTCTGCCATAACCGATTTGTATTGGCAATTTGGCTACAAGTTATTGTAGCAGCTTGTAAGTAATGTTGCTGCTGCTGCTGACTATGGTAAATATTTTGATGATGATTCATCTGCTCTTGATAGCTATTAACATATTGAATCAAGTGTTTTGGTTTGTAATCGCTTCTAGCTTGTTGGGTTAAACAGCATTGCTGAACATATTGATGTGCTTCTTGGTCTTGCAACTGGGTCGCTTGTTTATGATAAAGCTTTTGAAGAGACTTTTTAGCTTCTGGATCCATTGAATCTTGAGATGGTATTGACCGGTGGGATTTCATGTGAGCGCTTCGGCTTTTCACTTTGTTGAAAACCCTGTGTAAAAATAAAATCCAATTAAAAAATATTTGCAACACGTGATCATATTATTGTAAAACATCATAAGTAGTCTTGATTGAAAGAATTAAAAGCATTTATAAAGTTCAATTATTTGATGTATATAATGAATTTAAATTAAGATATACAGAAAACCAACAACTACTAATACAACCATTCATGCAACATCTATATTCACAAAAAATGCCTGCTTATAATTCATTTATACATAGATTATTAACTATTCTTCTAGAACCAGATGATTTCCAGAAAGAATTAAACATCATCGAAAAAATTGCCATTGCCAATGGTTATAATAGCAATTGTCGATGAAGTCATCAACAAAACAACAGCACAAGAAAAGACATCCAAATATACCAAAAAATAATGCAAAATATATATCATCTGTATATGGTAATTTTACGGCACCAATTTTAACTGAAATATTTAAAAAATTAAATATAAAATTTGCGTCCGGACTGAAAACAAGATTAAAAAAACACTACATCATACAAAAAAAACTGAATTAGAGGCCAAAAGTGTAATTAATGAAATTGAATGTAGTGATTGTGATTGCGCATATATTGGACAAATTGGACGCACTTTCGCCAAAAGATTTAAAGAGCATATACCTGGCCCAAATTAAAACGTCATCACAAAAAATTATGCAAAACATCTTGATTTCACAAAACATAATTGTTCTAAATTCAATGAAAATCTAAAGGCATTGCATACATGTAAAAAAAGTAATATTATGAATACACTAGGGGAATATGAGATCTATAAAGCATTTAAAAACAATGAAAATTTATATGATCAGTTAAAATTTAAAAATAATGTCATATATAATACAGCCATTAAATTAAATGACATTTAATAATAAAACTGGAATTAAAGTAACAATAATAACATAACAACAAAATTTCTCTTAAATTTAAATTTAATAATATTTAGTGCCAGTATTACAACGGTGCGCACCTCGCAAATAAAATGTAAAAAAAGTGACAGTGTTAGTGATAACATATTATAAAAATAGTGTACACGTATAATTTTATTAATTATTGTCAACATCCTAATAACTTTTTTTTTAAATTTGGAAAACCTGATGATGAAACTTAAGTTCCGAAACATATCGTAAAATAGGTACAATTTAAAATTAAATTCAAATTTAAATTTAAATTAGTTCTTTTTAAAAAAAAAATATTCATTCATTTAGAATAAAAAATTTACGCGTATTAGCTTAAAAATTCAGTTAATAGCCGTATAATAAAAAGCTCGATTTAATTAGCGATAAAAAATTGCGCTTTACGGGGCTTGAAAAGTTACACTCACACAAATAAATGAAACTAACCAAAAGTAGTTATAAATAGTTCAATATCTCTAAAGTTAAATTTCATCTCTGTGGAACAGCAGTTTTTAAGATTAAATGTTCAGAAGATAATTAGAAATCTAAAATACTTAGAAAAATAATTTTATTTACTTAATTAATAAAAAATGACTAGGTTATGTTTTAAAAATAAGTTATTTAGGTGAGTTTCTATAAGTGAATATTTATATTTTATATTTATATTTATTAAAAAATTTTTTTGTAGTTCTTGATAAGGGTTGCTAAATGCAACCGAAACGTTGAAGAAAATAAATTTTTATTATTTTTAAAAAAACATTGTGGTTCCATTATTGATCGTTAAATTCCTGAAATATTATAATTTTATTTACTCTTTTTCTAATCAACAATTAGAGTTATTTCTAAAAATTACAAGTCAAAATCTTATTTAGGAAAAAAGTTTGACTAAGCAATCGCAGTTTCATAAGTCTTCTTACCCAAAATGGTCTATTTGAGACAAAATGGTCCTTTTGGCCCCAACAATTAGTATTATATAAAACCTGTTACCCCTAATAGTTTTTTTAGGACAAAATGATCTTTTTGACCCCAGCAGTCACTGTTGCATAAGACCCCTTACCTAGCCTCTTACCCAAAATGAAAAATATTATACGACCCTTGTCTATAAATAAAGAATGCCCCAAATCGCAGTTTACCATCCTGGGCTTTAGGTAATTTACGTGCGTTTTTGGGCAATTTTTTACTTTTTTGGACACTTCAAACATTATTCGAAATTCTTCGTAAAAACTGCAAGGTTTTAAAATTGGCCCACTGAGAAGTGGGATCCTAGAAAACGAAAAAAATGAATTTTTCTGCAATAAATTGTTGTCAATCTTAAAATTAATGATAAATTCGTATTTTTCATAAACAATTACTTCAATTTAACTTATGACACTATCTGAGCCTGCTGGAAAAAGTTTTTGCTCAATTTTAAGGAGGCCTTAAAAAAAACTTTCCATTGTCATTGTGTGCTAGCTTAAACCTAACGGAGAACTTATTATTTTTTAATTTTTAGGGAAATGTTAATAATATTTCAATTTTTAATCATGCAAGCATGCAGAATTCTGATAAAAGCTTCTTCAGTATAGAGCTAACTCTTACATGCAAGTAAACAAATAAAGCTTATTATACAGTATTCAAAAGTACTTTTAGAAACATTTACAGATACATCATCGTAAAAAAGTAAAAGAAATAAGTTACTAGCTACATAGGAGTTGATAAAAATTAACAATAGCTAAAATAAACCAATATGCCTAATTATCAAGTCCAGTGTAAAGCTTTTGCTAAAAAGAAAAAAAGTTAAAGCTTTTATTTGCAAATAAACTTGTTTTTCGAAAAGTATGAAACTCTTAAGTATATGAATGAAGTATATTAACCAGCTAGTTAATCACTTGCAAGCACACATGCATAGCCTTGCTAACCGAATTTAAATCAATCGTGCACCACCCCCTGCAAGCAACTAATCGGAGTTTTAGAATAAAAATTAAAAAATGCGTTCGCAAGCAAAACACCAAATGCTTATTTTTTATTTATATATTGAAAAAATCCCCCAATGATTTTATGGAGCTTGTGTTCAGTCAAGTTGTATGAATTTAGGATTTTTTTTAGATTTCGTAATCCCAAGCAAAAGTTTGCATCGGTTCAAAGCTCGGAAATAAATACTTTGGACGCTATGGAACTTAAAAGCTCCAAAGCTCCACTTCAGGTTTATTCATTCCCACAGTCTTTATGTGTACTAAGCTTATTCAATATATCCTTGCGAGATTAGTCCCTAATAATGTTTAACAGAGCTAAGACTTTCGAAACTATATTGGCCAGTGGTAATAGTAACCACTTTCACCTAAATTGAGACCCTTTTACAGATTCACCATAGCTAATCCCGATGAGAAATAGATGAATTTGCGATTGGCATTAGCAACCACTTTCAGTTAAATTGAGACCTTAGACTCCGCCAAAATGGCTTATTCGTATAGTTAAAAATGCTTATCTCAAAGAAGCATTCAAGCATGAAAAAGAAGCTATCCTGTTTGTCCCTAAGCTTCAAATGAGCTGAAATCGATGACTGTGCAAAAACTACACTTACTTGCCGCAAATCTTGCAGGGATATTGAAGTGGGGTGGGCGCGATTGGATGCTGCTCAGTGTAATTTTGTGAGATGATTGGTGTACTATTAATGCCAGCAGTTGGAATAGTTAAAGTAGAAATGGTAGCGGCGGTGGTGGTGTTTGTGCTAGTTTCGGAAGCAGTATTGTTAGCAGCAGCTTTATGTACAAGCTTGCAGTTTTCGTTTGATGGAGTGCACCCTGACATCGTTAATCTAAAGCTCTAAATAAATAAAAAGCAAAAACAAAATAAAAAACCTGCTTTGAACATGGCTAGTTCCGTCTAAATGTGAGGCTGGTTTTAGCTATTAATTCCAGAACGGTCAAAAGCTGCTTGGTATCTAGCATCATAGACTAGCTTACCATTTCACAGTTTGATAAGCTTTCGCAGGGATGTGAAAACGTGGTACATATCTTTTATTTTGTTTATTAATTTAGCTATAATAAAATAAAAGATGCGTACATAATTATATGCTCATTTTTCATTGTTTATTTATATAAAAGTTAATTATTGCATTTATTAAATAAAATAAATTTATATACGATTAATAACGCAACTATTTCATAAAAATTTCAGTTTTAATGTTAATGAGCGTCACCTCACTATTTGTCTTCTATAATGAAGAATTAAGATCGATTAGCTCGGGAGGGGTAACTACACTTACGGTTGCGAATATGAGATTTGCTCTAGTAGTATAGGTTTCTTGGGTCGCTGAACACGGAAATCAGGGTCATTTTTTTTTTTCAAGTAAATTGCGCTTCACGCTTAAATTTGCAAAAACCACCTCCAAAACGGGGTATTTTTGATATCATAACCTTCTGAGTCAATAGATTTATCCAAAAATTGGTATTCAAGGGTTTTTTGGGTTGCTAATTAAGAATCTTGATGATTTTTTAAGGTAACATTAATATTTAACCCCTAAATTAGCTAAAACTACCCCCGAAAAGGGGTGTTTTCGCTATTTTCGCACTTTTTGCGGCCAGATTTGGTCCACAAAGATTTTTTGGGTCGCTGAAAACGAATTTCATGGATTTTTTAATGAAAATTTTATATTTCACCCTTAAATTAGCTGAAAAACCCTTTGGACCTAGTCTGAACGCAGAAAGCTTGAGTATAGCAAAAACGCCCCTTTTGGGGGTAGTTTTAGGTATTTTTGAAACATAGTTAATTTTTATTTTTAAAATAATAATTTCAGATGCATTTGACTTAACTAAATAGATGAGAATTTTTTTTCATATCTTGAAAGTAGAATTTTGCTTAAATTATACTATTGAAAGTATAGAAAAGCGATATTATACTTTCAATAGTATAATAACTAGTTGATTATACTATACAAAAGGGAATTATCGCTAAATTATACTTTTACGGCGTTTATCTTATACCACGACGTTGAGAGGGTTCAAACGATTTGACGGTATTTCATTGGGTATTTAGGAAATTTCTTTTTCCAAGCTACTCACGCTAAAAGTCCACATTCAGACAAAATCAGCCATGTTTTATTCTTTCTTACTATTAATTAAATATAATATGCAATTATGAGCTTTTATTTGCTTATTAATAAGCAGCAAATCAATCGGTACACCTGAATTGTTTTGCCGATTCTTGCTTTTCTCTGACTGATGTATCAGGCTTAACAATATTGGATATAACCGAGTTGGCGATTTGCTTACTTTATGACAATATGAATCATGTAGTGAATATAATTATAATATTCATATGCGTCGTAGTTGTTTTCTTGAGTTCTATCACTTTATTATAATACTACTCTAGGCTTTTTGCAAAGTTCCAATCACAAGGGATTAAAAGGCAACAAAGCACCAAAAGCAGTCTTTTTATATAATGACGATGCTGGATTAAACACTCTGCATTTTGGATTAGAAGTATAATAATGATACTGAAGCTACTATTCATTTGCTAACGAGCCGAAAGGATTATTTTAAAAGGATTAAAATAAAAGAAAAATACTGATCGATTTAAACTTTAAAAAAATTTTCATAATGTTTCATTCAATCTCATACATCATACACCATTATAAATCTTTTTACTGTGCATTATAAATTTTGCATAAAGATTGCATAATCATCCGATTGATACATCATCCGATTGATACATACTTTGCAGTAAAACGCTAATTAGCGAAATAGAGAAACGGTTTCCATCGCTGTACTTAGGATTGATCGTAGACGATAATATCTTAGGAAAATTTTTTTTTTAAATCTTCAACAAATCTCAGCGATTGTTGGTATTTTAAATAATTGGTATTTGCAAAAAAAAATACACACTGTAAAAAGTAACTTTCTTATATTAACAAAAAAATCTTGAATATTATCACTGCTTCTATTTTCCATTTTTATTAATTTATAGAATATTTTTTGAATTTATTGACCAAATGGAATAAAATGAAAAAATTTATGTATAGTTTACAAAATTTTTTTATTGCTGTTGTTAAAGCGACGTTTCGTCAACTGATTTGTTGACCTTATCAAGCTAAAATTACATAATTAATAAAAATTAAAAAATTTTTTTCTCACAATATTAAAAATTTACAATATATGCATGTTCATTTACCGATTTAACAATTTTTGTGTGTATAATATTTATACACTACAGCAATAAAAAAATTTTGTAAACTATACATAAATTTTTTCATTTTATTCCATTTGGTCAATAAATTCAAAAAATATTCTATAACAAAAAAATCAGAACATTTTCGAAAAATTAATAAATAAATAAAAATTAATTTAGTATATTATCGAAAAATTCGAGTATTCTCGATTTTTTTTTGTTAATTTGCAAGAAAAATTGATAACTTACAATTTTTTTCTCGAAAATTTACAAAAAATATTTGTAAATTTCCGAAAAATAGTTGTGAATTTACAACTTTTTTCGTAAAATCACAAAAAAAAAATGGAAAATTCTCGAATTTTTCGATAATGTACTAAATTTAGTAAATTTACAATTTTTATTGAATATTTACAAAATTTTTTGAAAATTTGCTAATTTTTCGAAAAAATTCTATTTTTTTTGTAAATCTAAGGAAGTTACTTTTTACAGTGCTGCTAACACAAATTAAAATAAAATGTCCTCTTTAAAAATAGTATATTTTTACCCATGGCCACAAAAGTAAAGAATGACCCAAATCGCACGTAAATTACCGGCCGAGGCGAAGCCGAGGATGGTAAACTGCGATTTGGGGCATCCTTTTTTTGTGGCCAAGGACAAAACATAATTTTTCTTGCTCAGTGTCGAGAAAATGCGTTTTTTCGAATAGCGCAGCGGCCAGAAAACACGCACTTTCTGGACACTAACAAGAAAAAAGTATTTCTTTACGAGAAGCAGCAGCAAGCATTTGAATTTTTGGTCGACAAGGTGTTAGCAAATGCAATTGCGCAGCTTAAAAAAACAAATGCAAAAGCTTATAATGCTCATGTTTAAAAACAAGCTTTTGTACAATTCACGATGCCATAGCGAACGGACATGCTCAATCAAAACATTGTTTATTTTTTTAATTTATTGCTCTACTCAACGTTTTATCAAAATAAAAAACTAACGTACGTATGTAAACCAATGTATACTAATGAACCAATGAACCAATGTACCGGTGTAATGTAATTATTAAACTGTAAAACGATTAGTATCTGTTTTTTTAATCCTCTTAAAATAATCCTTTTCATTTGCTACAAAATTTCTAGACATAGTGCTTTCGGTGCTTTCATGATGCTTTTAATGCAGAGTGCCTAATCCGGCACCGTCATTTTGCAATAAGCCTAGCTTTGGTACTTCACTTTGTTGCTTTTTGTTTTTAATCCCTCATGGCTGGCTCTTTACAAAATGTCTAGTTTTCTTATAAAATACGAAATTCAAGAAAACAATTGCGACATGTATATTGTGAAAGAAACTGTCCTTAAATTTACTAAAAATAACTACTACGTATATATGTTCTTTAGTGTAATTTTGGACACTTGAAAGTACACACAAATACATACAAGACACTCAAGTAACATGTAAAAATTACACTTAAATAATAATTTATTTTCAATTAAATTTGAATTTAAGTAAATGACAATTATCAACATAACAATTTATTAAGTAAAAGATAGTAAAGCTTTACTTTATGTTTACTTACTTCTTGAGAATCACAAGCAAACAGCCTTAACTGTCCTTCACTAGTGTTTAAAATCGTAGAGTTTTCTTTTTCAATTGTTGTTTGCATCTGTAAATTAAATACAAGCTTTTTAAATGCGATAGGGTATTTGCTAATAATGGCAATCCATGCAGAATCACGAGACGCAAAAAAGTCTATACAAAAAGGATGTACGAAACTTTATTTGAATAATCCTTAAGGAAAATGACCTAAAGGAAGTAAAAAATCCGATTTTTCTGGATTTAATATGTTAAAATAAAACACTGTGTTAATTTTTATGATTCTAGATTAAGAATTGTTGAAATAGCAGCTGTTTTTTGAATTAATAAAACTTTAAAGTTTTTACCACTCTTTTTCCCACTGAAAGTTATTTCGACCGTCATTTGTTGGACAAATATTACTCCAGTCAAATTGCGGGGGGGGGGGGGTCGTATTTTCACTGGCCAACATGAGATTCGCTCTACTATATGTTTTTTGGGTCGCTGATAACGAAAATCGGGGTTATTTCCGGGAGATATTTTTGGAACACCCTTAAATTTGCAAAAACTACCCCCAAAAAGGGGTTTTTTTGATATATTAGCAAACTGGGTTTCTAGATTTAGCCAAGAATTGGTCTAAGGGGGTTTTTTGGGTCGCTGAACAAGAATCTGAGGTAGTTTTTTGTGAATAATTAATATTTCACCCTTAAATTAGCAGAAACAACCCCTAAAAGGGGTGTTTTTGCTATTTCCGCACTTTGAGCGACCAAATAAAGTCCTAACGGGTTTTTTGAGTCGCTGATCAAGAATTTGGGGGAATTTTTTATAAATAATTATTATTTTACCCTTAAATTAGCAGAAACAACCCCTAAAAGGGGTGTTTTTGCTATTTCCGCACTTCGAGCGACCAAATAAAGTCCTAACGGGTTTTTTGAGTCGCTGATCAAGAATTTGGGGGAATTTTTTATAAATAATTATTATTTCACCCTTAAATTAGCAGAAACAACCCATAAATGGGGTGGTTTTGCTATTTCCGCACTTTGAGCGACCAAATTAAGCCCTAATGGGGTTTTTGGGTCGCTGATCAACAATTTGGGGAAATTTTTTGTGGGTAATCAATATTTCACCGTTAAATTAGCAAAAACATTTCTTAGGAATTTTCAGGAAAAATAAATGTTCTATACCTACATAACTAAAATATTCTCAAACAATGGGATTTTTTTTTGAATATTTAACTGTAACTTTAATTTATTATTTATTTGCTAACTATTGTAAATAAAGTATTCGTAAAATTTATGTAAAAATAATTTTTAATAATAGAAAATAATACAGTTTTCTTGATCAGCGATCCAAAAAACCTATTAGGACTTTATTTGGTCGCTCAAAGTACGGAAATAGCAAAAACACCCCTTTTAGGGGTTGTTTCTGCTAATTTAAGGGTGAAATATTAATTATTTATAAAAAATACCCCCAAATTCTTTATTAGTGACCCAAAAAACATATAGTAGAGCAAATCTCATGTTGGCCAGTGAAAATACACCCTAAACCGCGATTTGACTGTAGTATATCGAGGAAACCCGAAAAAAACGTAAAGAAAAATTATTCTTTTAAATACGGAAATTCTTTTCTTTTTTGCTAACTTTAAAATTTGTGTTTTTCTATGTACAGGTTAAGTAGTATGTTGTGATTAATGATCACCTATGAACAGTCAACGTACATTTCACACGGAATCAGTCACAAGCGAATACATTTTTTACTTCATCAATTTTTAATAGAAATAACTTTATTAAAAATTACCAATGTCCTATGTAAAATAGATTTTCCTTCAGCAAAATTAATTTCCGTAACCATTGGAACTGCGTCATTCGATTTTTTTTTCTCTTTCATCCCTTTAAGAATACATTCGGAATTCGTCGGTTTACTATAACGTGCTCTTAATTTTCTATATTCATCAGGGCACAGCCATTTCCATAAGTAATAAAACTGCACGCATTGTTTTGGAGATTTACTCTCTACGTCTTTAGAAATCTCTGCAAAGTCCTTATTATGCCTTAGTAGTGCTTGGTAAAACTTGTCCATCTCAAGAGAAGACCATCTGTCGGATTCGCGACACTCATTTTTATAAAGAGGATCTTCTATGGAGAGGCCACTAGTTGGCCTTATGAGCTTAAGCATTGCTTCCTAAATTTAACAGTAAATTAAAAACATTTTTTAAATTTCATAAAAATTTCACCATTAACTTTTATCAAATGCATGTACATACCCTTATATTACCTCTACTCGTATGCAATAAATTAAGCGCACATTCTTTATTTCTACCACCACCCGGTGCATTAGCGCAACAGGCAAATTGAAGATACATGTCAACTGAAATAATTTTTGTGTAGAATATTTGCTTATGAAAGTATACAATTTATTAGTTTTTAAAAGTTACCTTCGCTATCTGTTAGTAAATCATTTATGCCAGGATCCCAAAGTAGTTGATTTAAATCAGGTATTCCTCTACTTCTATCAGTATCGCACTGCACAGGAGGTATAGTTGCTTGATACCTCGTGCCGATGTTTATTCTTGGCGGTGGTCCGTCATTTCCTTGAGAGTCGCTTGAATTGAAATCGGCGTCAGTTTTACTGTCGTGTAACCTAGCGTACAAGCCTGGACCTGACCTTGATGGATCAAGAACTGGCGGCGGAGTATAACTACTATCCCATTGCCGATCACATGCGCGCCTTAAGCGAGACGGATATGAAGGCAAAATATTAGGCTGATGATCATCTAGACGAGGGCGCTTGCGAAAATTTCGAGCTGGGCTACCTATTGCGACAATCTTAGGATTCAAAAAAACGTTTTCCTCCAAAGTGTCTTCGTTTAATTGTTTCCTGCATATTGGTAAGGATGAACTTGGTAGTATTTTGATGTTAGCTTTTACTCTTTGGTCTGATTGCATAAGAAATTTGGCAGGACTCATAGAATGCTATAAGAAATTGTATTAAATTAGTTATTAAATAAATAGTTTGTAAACAAAGTATGCATATTGTAATAGTAAGTATATACAAAAAGACCCCAAAAATGAATATGAACTACGCATTTGTTAAAAAGCTCTTGGATCAATGTTTAAATTTTAACTATGCACTGTAAAAAGTAACTTTCTTAGATTTACAAAAAAAATAGAATTTTTTCGCAAAATTAGTGAATTTTCAAAAAATTTTGTAAATATTCGATAAAAATCGTAAATTTACTATATTTAGTATACTAACAAAAAATTCGATAATTTTCGATTTTTTTTTTGTGATTTCACGAAAATAGTTGTAAATTAACAACTACTTTTCGGAAATTTACAACTATTTTTTGTAAATTTTCGAAAAACAATTTTAAATTATCAATTTTTCTTACGGATTGACAAAAAAATCGAGAATACTCGGATTTTTTGTTAATATACTAAATTTGGTAAATATAGCATTTTTTTGGAATATTTACAAATTTTTTCGAAAATTTACTAATTTTTCGAAAATGTTCTCATTTTTTTGTTAATATAAGAAAGTTACTTTTTACAGTGTGAATATTCAAGGAATATGTTAAATTAAAGAAAACAAACAAATGGCATTGTTTAAGAAAAATATACCGTAAAAAAAAACTGTTTTGCAATTAATAAATTAGATTGAAAAATCGATTTTGTAAAACGACGTGTCGTGGTACTTTGGGATCTAAAAACTGTAGAAAAAACTTTTCATGAAAATCTTTCATATATTTCAAGATATTAGATAGCTATAAAACGATCAAATAGAATTTTAAAATTTTTTTCACGATAAAACCCAATAAATTGTATACAAAATAAATTTTGCTTGTTAATTCTAAAAAGTTGTATAATTCATTACAAATATTTTTTAAATGACTAAAAATAAAAGTTTCAAAAGTTGTTTTGACAAAAATTTATGGAAACTTACTTGAGGAACTTGATTTGATTGATAAATATTATTCTGAACATTTACTCCTGCACCATTTAAATTCATGAAATTTTGGTCGGCCTTTGGTGATACGTGGCTTATGTCTCTTCTAAAGGATAACGATGGGCTCACAGTACTTGCTTGCACATAAGCGTTAGCTTTTTGCATTGAGGAAGTTTGAATTAGTTTAAATCCACCATTACCATCAACAACAATTCCAGTAACACCAGAATTTTCTAATCCAAAATCTACAAGACTTTGATGATTGGCTACTAGTTTGTAAGACTTAAATTCAAAATTACGCCTACCTGCCCCAAAATCTTTAGGGCTCGAAGACAATAATGGATCTTCTGAATTAGGCATCATTTGATTTTGAAGGCTATGCCTTGGAGACATAGGGTATCCTGAGTTAGCAAAATTTTGATGAGACCCTGGAGATGGAACAGCAGATGCGGGTAATGACGAGAGTGGCGATGTGGCTGTAGTTGCTGACAAAGGACTTGGCAATGGGGAATTTGTATTTTGACAATTTGAACTGTAAAGCTCAGCAGCTGAAGCTTCTGATTCTTCATCAGGTAAGACTTCGCTGAGAGCTTCTTCTATTGCTGCAGCAGATGACATTCCAGAGCTGTAAAACGCTGCTGATAATGGAGATGAAACAGATTGAACGGGTTCTCCATCATCTTGATGAGGACTTAAAAGGGGCAAAGTCCCAGTCAAAAGACCTTCTTGAGACGAAGGAGGTGTGGGGTAACTAAAACTTGGACTATCGTGTCGTGCTAAAGGAGAAGCTAGCGGTGACTGTGATGGTAAATTATGGCTTGTATCTACATAATTAGCTCCATATGAATTACTGAACTCGGCAAGAGAATCTGGTAATGGTGAATTTACTAAAGCTTGGAGTTCTGGATTCACAGTATGCTGCGTTGTGAACCTTTCCTCGAGATTGATTTCCTGAAGCGCTTCATTGCCAGATTGATCTTGAAGAAGACTTGCAGTCTGAAACTTTAACAATATTTTCTAATATATTTGTAGTCATTTGCATTAAATAATTAGAAGCTGATATCAAAAACGCGTAAACTTTTTAAGCCCATAATTAACATACTCAAACTATATTTATTATTTTATAAATTTGTAATTTTTGAAGCTTCATTGGGGCGGAATTGCTGTTTTTACCTAACTTTATTAAGTTAAAAAAAATACATAAGCTCGTTTTGAACAATCGCAACTATATTTATAAAATAAATTTGCAATTTTCGAAATTTCCTTGAGACTTTAAAAGCTTAATAAAGTTAGGTACAAAATTGCGTCCAAAGGGAGCTTCAAAAATTGTAAATTTATTTTATAAATATATAGTTGCAATTGCTCAAAACAAGCTTTTATTTGCAATATTTGGCATCTAATGTACGTAATATAATTAGACCAATTTCATAAGTTGGAGTTCAACAAGTTGGTGAAACTGTGAATTAAGATTTAAAAATTTATAACCGGTTTGCGTAACTACACAACCAAGGAGCATGGAACATGTTTACTCATAAAAGTAATAAATCCAAAAACCAAAATTACAATAAATCCTGAAATATAAATTATCCTAAGTCCATAAACTTAAAGTATTCTAAGTTGTAGTTACTCCCACTTTAAATTATTCTAAGTCTCTAAGTCCATTTCACACCCCCCACCCTAAAAACATCACTTTTTCACCCCCCCCCCTGACGAACCAAACTTTTTCAAATACCCCATCCAATGAACATGTTCCATGTTAAAACTCATTGAAGGAAAATGACTGCAATCTCACGTAGTAACAAACAGTGTTTTTTTTTTATTTGAGATTATCAGATAATGAAGCAGTTTATATCAATGATTTTTGGTATAACGGTTCCCAAAAAAGATAATTTTGAGAGAATATAGTATATTACAAGGTATATTATGTATTTGATTGTAGTAATATAATATTTTTATAAGAAATTATTCAGAAAAAAAACCTCTACGAATTTTTTAAATACAAATTAATAAATATTGGTAATTATAACCAAAAAATTAGTAAATTTTACTAAAAAAATTGAGGTTTTGGTTTTTTAAACAAATTTCATTAGTACACACCAAACCTAAGAGAATTTTTTGTTATCCAGGAAGGAAATAAATGTTTATTTAATTTTTTTAAAAGGAATTATTTTTAGTTTAATTTTTTTAAAACAAATGATTTTTATTTTAATTCTTTTAGGAATTTATTTTGACAAAAAAACCTCATATAGAATTTCTTTTAAAAAAATTTTTGTATGTTCGATTTGTAATGTTAGATTTACGATTTTTAACGAATATTAACAAAATTTTTTGAAAATCTACTAATTTTTCGAAAAAATTCTATTTTTTTTCTAAATTAAAGAAAGTTACTTTTTACAGTATATACATTCACAATTCACATAGCTTTCCCAGTAGTTTTTATCAAAAATTTTATAAATAAAAGATTAAAATAAATTAGATTTAATGAAAAGTATATTTCCTTACTTGCAAGGAGTCTAAGTGTGACGCGTGTAAAAGAACACTATCAGGTATAGAAGTAACTTGTTGAAAAACTTCTTCTTGAAGACTGGGACTGAAGTATCCAGCGTCTTCTGAATAACCTGTCATTGTGAAATTTTCCGCTACACTAGCAGGTGACTGATTTCGGCTTGTTTGTGATTGTTGATTATTCGTCGCTGTCGTCGCAGACGGATAACCGGACAACTGATTAGGCTCAGATGAGGCTCTTTTTACCGCTAATTTTGTAGTGCCCTAGCAAGTTAGCAGAAATAAAAGTGTATTTATTGTTATTTTAATACATATTTGTGTGAGTAAGAAAAGAATAACAAACCACGTTATTCTTTCCGCGAAATGCAAAAAAATAATTTGGGAAATAGTATTTTTTTGCACACTGGAAATTTTTTAAACTTACTGCTTTTTAACCATCCATTTTTCCAAATCAAAAACAGGGTCTAAAGCGTTCGTACGGAAAAAGAAAAAAAAATTGTTTGTTTTTAATTGTCCAATTTATTAACTATATACTTGAGATCTGTGGTAGTTTTCTGTAGTAATTTTTGATCTCGAATTTAAACTTCTAGGTAGCTTAATTGTCGGACAATCATACCGTAGGGGTTAACTTTTCTATTTAATTTCAGTTTAATTTCTATTTAATTTTAAGAAAATTTATAGATTCAGGGTACTTAATAATGAGTAATAACTGTCATATTAAAAAATAGTCGTTAAAAAATGTACTGAAAAATCTAGCACTTGTACAAATTGTTTTAAAGAGTCAAATATTAGTATAAGATCTTTACTCAGTGAAGAAAATTTAATAAGGTAAAATTAATTTTAAATATGAAATTGTAAGATACTATAAATTTTCAGCCTCGATAATGAAGACTAAAAGTCTTCGAAACGCATGCAATTTATTGAAAAAATAAAGGTAATAATTATTAGCTCAAAAATCATACAATTTTAAAAACTACCGACTGTTTCTTATTATTCTAAAATTAGAAAATTTATTCATTTATAAGAAATAATTCTAATTTTTATTAACCAATCACTTAAAACTTTTTTACTTTATGGATATATTATAAAAGTTTTTTCTCAAATCATACATTCTTGTGTAATTGTATTCTAAATAAAAATTAGTCAATTAAGAAATATTGTTTTAACCAATTAATGCCCAACCGTTATTTCTTTAATTTCCTGAATTTTGAAATTCATCATGGATAATTGAAAAATCATTTTCGAATGAAAAACTACTTTTCAGTAACAGCATTAATGTTAGTAGCTTAGTAACAATCATTAAGACAAAAGGATGAATAATAAAAAATTACACACGCAACTGTTCATTAAATTTGAGAATCTGATTTAATGGGCTGCAGAAGCACGGTAATTGTGCGTTTTGTTGATGAAATAAGGATGCTTACAAACAGCCCAAAATCATTAGTAGGTTAGAAGCATTAAGTTCCGCAGGTGTACCTATCCGACTTTTTTGTGTGTGTACCATTCTCTGATTTACCTTGAGTATCATGTCAGCAAGAGCTTGAGCCTGTGCCTGAGTTTGAGCTTCTTGAAGTTGTTTTTGAACATTGGAATGTCCAGAAATAGTAACATTTGGTTGCCGAAAATGTTCAGTATCAGAAATTCGTCTTGTTTTTTCAGTATTTCCTAATGGTGGTGGAGCTGGCACAGCGAAATTTGTTTTTCCGGTAATTTTTGTATTTCCATCGGTATTGTGATTGATGAAAGCATTCAAACGAGGCTGTTGTTGTTGCTGCTGATTAGCTGCTTCCGTAGCTTAAATGGTACAGTCAAAAAAGCATTAATTCATTATTTTTAAAAATTTAATACAGGAAAATAGAAAAAAAAAACAATCAAATGCATTAAGACTTTTGATCAGTTTCATTAATAAGCTTTGCCATGTCACAAAGATGTCACACAAACTATTTTACTAGTGCATCACGATACGATACCATCTGTTTTTTCAGATTATTTTTAATTTTTATGGTCCACCATCTTGGAAAATCGGAAAATATGTTGGGTCGAAAAATTGAATATTTTCCACCCTAAATTCATATTTCTTGCCCTAAAAAACCCCCTTGTACAGTTAAAAGTCATTATTTTTAATTTTTATGATCCGCCATCTTGGAAAATCAGAAAATATGTTGGGTCGAAAAATTGAATATTTTCTACCCTAAATTCATATTTCTCGCCCTAAAAACCCACTTGTAAAGTTAACACATTCGCTGCGTCATGGGCGCCAGGCGCCCATGATTTGCGTGATTTATGTGCGTCATGGGAGCAATGCGCCCATGGTTTATATCTCACAAATTATCAAAAATATCTGCGGAATTCAATTATAAATGATTTCTAAAGGTAGTTTCGGGTTAGTTAATGATATTTTTACAATAGTGCAAGTCAGGGTTGGTTTTCAACCTATTTTAAAAAATTTCCTCATTTTCACAATATGGAAAATATTATATCGATGAAAAATTACTATTAATTACAAAAATTATCCTTTTTTTAAATAAATACGTAAAAAAATACAACTTTTGAATATTTTTTAAGAATATGCACCGTCCATATTAAAAAAATAAGTAAAAAATCATGGGCGCATTGCGCCCATGCCGCACCTGATTGACGCTGCGTGCCTGATTGACAGCATGACGCCCATGCTGTTTTTTTTCAGGAAACCGTAAAACACGACTAAAACATCATAAAAAACATGTTTTTATCGTAAAAGAAGAATAATTGATGAATACAAGCAAAACGCACCTATTTAGAAACTGCAAATATATCAAAACGCAGCGAATGTGTTAAAAGTCATTATTTTTAATTTTTATGGTCCGCCATCTTGGAAAATCGGAAAATATGTTGGGTCGAAAAATTGAATATTTTCTACCCTAAATTTATATTTCTTGCCCTAAAACCCCCCTTGTAAACTTAAGTCATTATTTTTAATTTTTATGGTCCGCCATCTTGGAAAATTGGAAAATATGTTGGGTCGAAAAATTCAATATTTTCCATCCAAAATTCATTTTTCTCACCCTCAAAAACCCTCTTGTAAAGTTAAAAGTTAATATTTTTAAGTTTTATGTTCTGCCATTTTGGAAAATCGGAAAATATTTTAGGTTGAAAAATTGAAAATTATACTCCCAGGATATCCTCTTCTACCTGCAAGGTTCATTTTCATTCTGGGGTCTTATTATTTTTTTTTAAATACCTGGTGTTTAATCATCTGGTAAACCATCTGGTTAAATATCTGGTAAACCATCATGGTTTTTTTGCGCGAGATCGATATCGCCTCGATATTCGATAAAATATCGACATATAAAATAATAAGCGAATTTTTTTTAATTTAAAAATAATGTGATTGACCTTCTTATTTTATGTTTTTTTTTAACTTACAAAAATATAATGCGCCAAAATATATATAATATGAGGGTTCTATTTAATTTATATGAAAACCAAATATTAAATAATTTCCTAATTTTTATTTAAGCCAATGTACGAAAATGATAGAATGTTTAGTTTGCGGTAAAAAAATTCAATTTCCCAATGAAAAATAGTATATTTACGGCTTGAGTCCAGAAAAAAAAAGAATGGCCCAAATCGCACGTAAATTAATTTAAATAGATTTGGGGCATTCTTTAATTATGGACAAGGGTCGTATAACATTTTTCTATATCTGTGGCGAGAAAATACATAGCGTAACGTCAGGGAAATGTATGCTTTCTAGCCACAGACCAGAAAAAAAATTTAATTAATTCACTTCTTTTCTCTCTTCTTAAAATATTTTTTGAAGTATACTAAAAAAAAACTTTTTTGTAAAAAAACGATTTTGAATTGTAAATTGTAGTTATTTATAAACGATTTCTTATCCTATATGTTATCAATAAATTCACCAAATATATTTATGTTTTTCAGAATAGCTAATTTTGCTTAAATTATTAGATTTTTAAAAACATTTCAAACTTATGGAGTAGAGTAACTACATTGTAGAATAGTAAAATACCAAAAAATATTAGAATAAAATATTTAAAAAATGTCTGGTGTTTTCGTAATTTTCCTTATTTTAGGGGCAGTTTTTACCCTTCAAAATTGGCCGTTGTTTCCTAATTTTAGTCTAATCTCTAGTAACCTCAATATTTAGTTAATTACTATTGAAAAATTGCAATCATTTAATCATCTTACCTTTAGTCCCAAAATATTGAAAAAACACCAATAAAGGGGTAATATTTGCTAATTAAAGGGTGTTTTTCTATTTTTCAGCAGCTATAGTTCCCGGATTTGGAGTCAGTGACCAAAAAAACTATATAGTAAGCCTTCTCAAGCCGGTTATTAGTACCAGATTCCCATTTAAGTAACCTGTTATGTTATATTTCTGGTTTTGACCATTTCAAACCTTCCAGGGCCCGACTCTCACCTTAAAAACCCAGATACCAAAAAATTTTAAATGTAAACCTCGTACGTTTTGGGTTTATTTAAAATATTAGCCTATTCCGTGGTGTCTTAATTTCACTTTTTTTTTGCCCAAAATTGTCCAACTTTAGCAGCTCATAACTTTTTTCATAACCGCTGGCGAAAAAAACTTTTAATTTATTGATATCATATATCGTGATGCACTATATTTTACTTAAAATTTATTAATTATATATGATTATATCCATTTACGATAAGGGTGAATCCAGGATAAATAACATCGAACGCTTGATTTCATTAATAAAAAGTAAAAGGCCATTATTTACCTGAAGTTCTTTTTTGTATAATTTTTTCTTCTATTAGAGCGCGTACACTGATAGAAGCCGTTTGCAACGGTGGTCCTGATGCTTCTTTCTTCTCGCATTTTTTATTTTCAGTGTCCTACAATAAAATAAAATTACTTAATACTGCTTTTTAAGAAAAGTGAATTGACTAAATGAAAAGCTTTGTTTAAAAAATGCTTATATTATAAGATAAAAATAATAAATTAAGGCTCTATTCTTAGGGGACCTGCACTTGGAATTTTTAATATTTTTTTGCGTAATCTTAAGGCCCAAAAAAAAGCATCTAAAAATTTTAAACATGTATTTGCTTTTTTCAAAAAGCTAAGCACTACATAAAATTTATATTCATTTAATTTCAATAATTTTCTTTGTTTATAAAAATAAATAAATAAATAAAACTAAGATACATAAAACGGTCACCATCTGCCAGGTCGACCTCTCGAAAGTTATCCACGGGTTTGCAGGAGGGAGGGCGTTCGCACATATAAAATATGCACTGTCACCAAAAATGGTAAACAAAAATTCAAGCAACTGCCAAGCTAAAAGCAATACTTTTGCTGTACTAGTTTCACGAAGCTTCTTACTTTTTTAAAATATCCACCGTGCAATCTCATGTGTCCATTAAGAGCTGGTATATTTTTAAATTTCCTGTGGCATAAATTGCATTCGACTGGTTTTGGTTCAAGTTGGGATTTATTTGAAGATGGATTAGTGCCGACCGTAGATCCAGAGTTCCCGTGTAAAGGACTGGCTTTTCCATTGTTGCTGTTTCCCGGTAAGATTTGATGCTGCTGTTGCTGTTGTATAGTCGACTGTTGCTGCTGCTGTTGTTGTTGATGAACAACTTGTTGTTGGCCTTGTGACTGCTGCTGGTGCTGCTAAAATAAAAATAAACTTTATTACACCCAGTTGCTTACTCAAATTATCAACTTGTTGATTCCTTTCAGGTTAAATCCTATTCTAAAAAAGAGTTTTGCAATGTACATTGTCCAGGCACATAATGTAACTGTTTTAAAAAATATTATGATAATACAAAGTTAATGAAATTTGATGTTTTCAAAGCTCAAATAATGTATGAGTGATTCTTAGTGAAACTGATCTAAGGATCTTAAGAAAATTTTCATGAAACCGTAAAGCCCGAGAAATTTCCGTTTTAAAACTGTATCTGCGAACCTCTGAAGGTTGTCGGGTATACCCGATGACCGAGTCGGTAACCGCTCACCACAGATAATAGCATTGTGGCAATTACTCAGTGTAGAAATATCTCAGTGTAGAAATCTGAAAGGCCTCCTTAAGTACTTGGTCTAGAAAAGGTACAAAAAACCGAAAGAAACCGAAAAAAAATCGCTTGGTCAGGTTTTAATAATTAAGCTTGCTTTTTATCGGTTTCTAATTTAATTTTACGCATTTAATCTTTATTGCAAACTTAATCTTTTTGCAATATAGTGTCGTAATTGCTAGATTAAAAAAATCAAATAGACCACACTGCGTTACTAAAAAGTTGATTAATGTAGTTTTTAATTATTTAAAAACGATTTCAATTCATGGCCAACCTTTCTATGTTTTTTATTTATTAAAAGCCACTGAATAAAATAGACCTAGAAATATTCCTTTAAAAAATCAGGATGACAAAAGATTGTAATTAAACAATTAATTAATCAAAAAATCTCATCAAGTTAGGAAGGCAAAAGGTTTACCTCTATTTAGCCGTAAACCATGATACCGTTAGATACACACACGCATACCTAACACATATATATTTAAAGGATTAAGAAAATATGAAACTAAAAATTGGTAACTAATTTTTAATGAAAATTAAATAAAAATAAAATATTACCTGTAAAGAAAAACGATAAAGATAATCTGGTCTATAATATTGCGCATAATGATAAGTTTGATGAGCAAGCTCTTGATTATATTGGTGATGGTGTTGATGTTGTTGGTGTTGATTATTATTGTTATTGTTATTATTATTATTGTTATTAGCGCTTTGGAAATAATGGGATTGTTGCTGTTGATACCAAGCTTGATTAAAACCTTCCATGATCCCCCGTTAAAAAAAAATCAATTTTAACCTTTCATTATCGATCTCGTAGCAACAAAAGAAAAACAGTTTTATAGTTGAAAGATTATTGTTTTTTTGACTTAGGTCTCAAGATAATTAAGAGCATGCATCATCTTACTTTTCAGAAAAGAAAAATTAAGAAATAGAATAGAGAGAGTTACGAAATAAAGAGAGTTACGAAAAATTAAGTTAAGAATATTAAAAAAATAAGGGCAGATAGTGTGTACATGCGAGATTATTTAGTAATTAAATGCAAATTGAAATCCCAAAAGTTTATCGCCTGTCTCCTGTTTTTATTTCTTTGATTTTAAAACAAAACTACTTATGATTAACTAGCTAGTTTTAAAGTATTGCACAATCCAAGAAGCAACGGACAACTGATCATTTAATCAGAAATAAAAATTCACAAGATTTCTTTGATATTTGAGCTTTCCCCTACTTTAAATATTTTCAGATTCAACTTTCTGGAAAGAAAAGATTTTTATCCCTTCCATTTGCTCCTTATCGCGACTGGACCAGCCTGGACCACCAGCGAAAAAACCGGATACGTAGTATCGCAGCTCATTATACAGACAAGGGGGGTCCGGCAGATGAAAATTAAATAAAGACAGCTATATTGCAAAAAAAATGTCCAATGAGATAATTCAATAGTTTCCGGGTTGAAGTGAATTAGAGTATTTATTGGATATTTGATACGAGTCAATTAAAACGCAAAAGATTTTTATTTTAAAATGTTAGATTTGGGTAGGACGTAATTAAAAAATTTTAATTTTCAATTAAATCGAATGGGTCCAAAAGTACATTACTACAGTGCCTATTAGTGAGAAAAAAATCGAAATAAATTCTTGTTAAAAACTATAAGCAAAAAGTAATTTTTAAGTAAATATGTAACATTTAAAGAAGTTGGAATTCAGATTTTTCTGTATTTTGCTGAGATTTACATAGAAAATTTATGTATAATTTACTAATAAAAATTTTTTTCGACCTTGTTGGACCAATAATAAATCTTTTCGATTTATAACTATAAACTCACTTTTTTGATACGTGGTTATAATCTATATCTCTTTTAATTAACGTACCCAGTAGTTTGCTATTCAGCAAAATGAATTTTTTATTGAAACTTACATTTTAAAATATAGAAAAAATGGAAATTGTTAAATGAAAGTTTATGTTCCTAATAATAAAATTAATACAATTTAATAAATACTAAAAGTTTTTTTTTTTTTTTTGTAAAAAAAGATCCTATAACTCGATTAAAAAAAAAAGTACATTCTTAAACAGTTCATAGAAATTTTTATTTTGGCAAATGTGACAGATAATAATTATAGTCGCATTTAGTTAGTTACTAGCAAAACCTAAGTTTTCTTCCTCTGTGGCTAAAAAACACGTATTTTTGAATCGCGCCGTGGCCGGGACAAAATAAAGTAATTTTTCTGGTCAGTGGCCAGAAAGCACGTATTTCCCGGCCGCTGCGCGTCCGGCAAAAAATCGTATACGACCCTGGGTCATAAAAAAAGAATGCCCCAAATTGCAGTTTATTAATTTACGTGCGATTTGGGCCATTCTTTATTTTTCTGGCCATGGGTCGTAATATACTATTACTGGTCAGCAGCCAGAAAGAACGTATTTCCCATGCTATTAAAAAGACACATTTTCTCGCCTCTGGCGCAAAAAATTTTTTGCGGTCCTTGCCCATAAATAAAGAATGGACATTCTTTACTTTTCTGGAGACGAGCCATAAATATATTATTTTATAAACAAACTACCTATTATTGTCAACTATTTTAAATTTACAGGATTTACTTTTAACAGCAGTCAATGGCGAAAAGAAGCTTAACTGCGGATCCTCGATCGGTATCCACATTAAAGATTGCTTCATAAAAAACCATAAAAAAATTATCAACGTTCCAATTTTTAACTTGATTAAGAACATTGAAAATTATTATGGATATTGCATATATGTATAACGATATTTAACGATATTTCCTCATCTAATTCTTATCAGGCGTTACGTTGGTAACTTAACGTAAGGAATAATTCCAACAATAAATCGACCGAGAAAATATATTTAGACAACATAAAATATAGAGCAAAGAAATAATTTTTAAAATAAAAGAGTAAAAGAATTTCTCATACCGGAAAAAGTTACTTGCCGGGGGTCCCGATTTAAAAATCATCTGCTGGGGGTATGAGAACCTGTAAACTCGAATAAATAAAACTACTGTGGGAAGTTTTTTAAACGAAAATACTCATATTATTAGATTGGCGTTTAACCTGTTTTGTCTTTTTAAAGGATGATCATGGCTGTAGATGCCCCCTGCGAATAGTCAACGTAGGGTGAGCTCTAGACCAGTTTTCAGAACAATAACATTGAAACCTGTATTCTCGGGATAAGACAGGGAAGAGGAAGTCGATGAGTGTTCTAAAGAAGAAAAATCGTAAACGACCTATTACGCTATAATTGTCCAATTAATGCGAAATTTTTTATAAACAGATACTGAAAATGAGTTAAAAAATAAACTTTTGGAGTGTGCATACAATGATATAGATATTTTTTTTTTAACTTCATAAATACACCCGATGCTTTACACTGTAAAAAGTAACTATCTTAGATTTACAAAAAAAATAAATTTTCAAAAATTTTTGTAAATATTCGATAAAAATCGTAAATTTACGAAATTTAGTATATTATCGAAAAGTTCGAGAATCCTTGATTTTTTTTTTGTGAATTTACGAAATAAGTTGTAAATTCACAACTATTTTTTGTAAATTTACAACTATTATTTAAAAATTTTCGAAAAAAAATTGTAACTTATCAATTTTTCTTGCGAATTTGCAAAAAAAAATCGAGAATACTCGAATTTTTTGTTAATATACTAAATTTAGTAATTATACGATTATTTTTTTCGAATATTTACAAATTTTTTCGAAAATTTACTAATTTTTCGAAAATGTTTTAATTTTTTTGTTAATACAAGAAAGTTACTTTTTACAGTGTACTTAAGAAATATACGAGTTCTTAAACAAGTGTTTAAGAAAAATTCAACAACAGCCACAATTATTTTCTAATTTTCTTCATTTTAAAAATTTTTAAGTTAGGTATAAAACTTATTTATTTTTAAGTTTTAAAACTCTAGGTAATAACTTATAGGGTTACAGAATAAAAATGCACTTGAATATTTCAATTAAGGGACTATTATAATAATCAAGTCAACGTTGGTTGTTTTCTAAACAATATAGTTGGAAATTTCTTCCATCACGCACTAAAAGTACGAAGTTCATTTTGGGCCTCTCTACTGTCAGTTTATTCCGAAATTTTAAAAGAGGAGTATTCGTTACTTTTTGGTATTCGAAAGTAAAAATTAAATAAAATTTTGTCTTACTTTCCATGACTATTTTATTTTAATTTCTACTCTGCAGGAAAAATTATGCAGAACTCCCTTGAATATTGGTAGTAAAATGGCAGGAATGGACCTGAAAGGTTATTAAAATCCTAAAATTACTTCATTGACGTCTTTTAGTTTTCATATCATATAAGTTTTAGTATTTTTTAGCAAAAGTTGCTAACATAAATGCGAATAAATGCTCGATAGCAAATAAAAATAAAATTTAAAAAAAAACCATGAGAAAAAATAACGAAGAAGATCGTTGCGGATAATGTATGAAACGTGAGAAGAAACTCGTTCCAAGGACCAGTTTTCATATTTATCCGTTGGATAAAATTTTAAATATTATGTGTTGATATAAAATTGACAATTCAAAAAATTAAATTTATTCTCGAACTTGTGTTATTATTGCAAAAATATAAATGAGGACTAACTTAATCAATTTACTGATAAAGAAAAAAAACTTACTTGATTACGATTCCAGATTTTGGATTTTAAATTTGTTAGGGCACCCGATGAAATATTTGTTTTATTAATAACCGTGTTGGTGTTATTTATAGATTTTATTGACGGTTTAGTGGATTTTTGTAACTGTCCATTAATAACTGTTTTTTGGAGTTTCGACGATTGAACAATAACTTGCTGTTGGGTTTGATGCATAATTTGCTGAATTAATTCAAGCTGTTCTTTCGTCAAGCCATTGTTGCCATTTCCAGCAGCATAATTATTTCCCTAAAAAGAGAAAAAGAAAAAAGTATATCGATCCGGAAATGGCAGCTTAACAAAAACAAGAAGAAATCGATAAGGATGAGTAAAAAAAAATTATGTCACAATCAAAAATCTGCTGCACTTTGGACCTTTTCAAAGTATAGACAAAAATCTTTCTGCTTTTTAAACTTTTTGAACTTTTTAGAAGGAAATAAAGATTTGAAATAAAAAACATAAAAATACAGAATATTTTCAATTTTTGATGAAGCTCGTTTAATCCCAGGGTTAAAATCTGTAACTAGAAATTTAACTATGAAAACACAAAAAGAAAATCTATTGTTGATTCTCTTATTGTGAAGAAGAAGCTTTCGAAACAGTTCCATAGTAATTTTTTTATAATTGAGATTTTTATTATTTTCTTAACATGGAACATGTTTATTGTTTAGGGGTAGGGGGGTGAAATGGACGAAGATCATCTGTATGATTATTTGAGCCGAGTTAATTAATAAGCAATTAAATTTAGCGATATTAAAAAAAAACAATATCCACTCGTATAATTAATTTTTCTTTTACCCACTTTTTAAAATTTATCCTTCTGAAAACATTAATTTTTATTTGAGGCATATATAGACTGTAAAAAGTAACTTTCTTATATTAACAAAAAAATTAAAAACATTTTCGAAAAGTTAGTAACTTTTCAAAAAAATTTGTAAATATTCGAAAAAAATCGTATATTTACTAATTTTAGCGTATTAACAAAAAATTCGAGTATTCTCGATTTTTTTTGTGAATTCGCAAGAAAAATTGATAATTTACAATTTTTTTTAGAAAATTTACAAAAAATAGTCGTAAATTTACGAATAATAGTTGTGAATTTACAACTTTTTTAGTGAAATCACAAAAAAAAAAACGAGAATTCTCAAATTTTTCGAGAGTATACTAAATTTAATAAATTTACGATTTTTATCGAATATTTACAAAATTTTTTGAAAATTTACTAATTTTTCGAAAAAATTCTATTTTTTTTGTAAATCTAAGAAAGTTACTTTTTACAGTGTATATTTATATAATTATCATTCTTTGGGACAATTAAGCATATAATTCTTCTGAATAACTCGGTTTATTTTCGAAGTTAGTTTTTTTTATAACTCTAGCAATCCCGCTTTCTTATCTATCGGACCCAAATCTAGTCTATCTGCATATTTCAAAAAGCACCCTAATTAGATAAAATCTTAAAAAGAATTACTTAAGCAAGAAATTTTTATACACACCAATTAAAGGCACGACGCGACGGTGCCTTAAAAAATGAGAAAAAAATTTAATTTTAAAACTGTGAACAAGAATTTCATAAAAATTATTATTCTGAAGAGTTCCAAAAGTTATGTAAATTTAAATTTAAATAATCGTCTATTTGCTCTGTAAAAAATTATGATACATAAATAACATATAACATATAGCATAATACAACAAATATTATGATAACTGCAATATATAAATCTATAAATATATATGGGTGGTTTTCGCAGGGACCTGATTCAGCATTCATATCACAGTGATAAAATAGCCATACCATCCACAATATGGGGTACTGCGCATGCGCAAAACAAATGTTTTTAAAAATGGTAGTACTTTTGGCGGTATAGTTTGGTTATAAAAGTGATATGTTATAGATGATATAAATGCTGAATCTAGGCCCAGGAACGGTATACATAGTTTCCCCTCCGTTTATATCCGAAACTAAAGCTCTTTTACACTTTTTTTTCTTTTAATAAGTTCATAAATAATATTTTTTTAAAGTCAATCTATTATGCATATATTGGTAAGTTAACAAAAAAATTTTCTGGAGCATATGTGTTCAAAATGTCGCCACCGTCCGCAGTCCTTTTGCTTAACTGTAAACTTTGAGTATTAACAAACGGCTTAAAATTTGAACTTAAATTTTTCTGTCGGATGCATATGACGTATTTAGGTCCCAAAAACTCATTTTTTTCAACGAAACAAATTTTCATACAATCCTCTTAGCTTATCGTCACATATAAGTCTGTCCCTTGATTTTAGATTTTTTTAAGCTTTCCACCTTTTATGGATGCGCACTCTATATTTATGCACTTGAAAGCAGTGTTGTATTTTTTTTATTACTTAACTACTCATATATGAATCGTGGAAAACTTAAAATTTTAAATATGAAAGCTTTAACTATGAAAATGAAACCTATTAAATTTTTAAAACGTCTTTACAAAAAAAAAATGTCGCCACCGTCCATGTCGTTTTGTTCAAGTGTATGTCAGTTACTTAATATATCTTGTTCAGTTATGTGTTTTGATAAATAAATAAGATACCCATGGGTATCTCTGCAGAGTTTGAGAAAATTTGATGGCTTCAATACAAAGTTATTTCAATAATACATTTAAAATGTCGCCACCGTCTGTATAAATAAAAAAAGCCCATAATAATAACACGTAGAATTTATTTTTACATTTGTAGCAGTACCACTGAAAATTTTAGGTTTTTGGACCTTAATAAACATAAAAATAAAAAAATTTATAACCGGTTTGTGTAACTACACAACCAACGAGCATGGAACATGTTCATTTATAACATTGATAATAAAGTATCTATTGTGTTCATAATATAAATATTTATATGCAAATATTTATATTTAGATTTTTATTATAGAAATCATGCTGCTTAGACATCAAAATGAACCAAATTAATTATATTTTCAAATTATTATAGTTTTTTAAATAATATGAATTTTTATTTTTTATTAATTTTTACAATAAATTCTTAAAAATTCTGCACCAACGGTCCCTAGCTACTTCTGCACCAAAGGTCTTTATCGACTTCTGCACCAATGCTCCCTAGGTACTTCTGCACCAAAGGTCTTTAGGAAATTCTGCACCATAGGTCCCTAGGTACTTCTGCACTAATGCTCCCTAGGTACTTTTGCACCAAAGGTCTTTAGGGGCTTCTGCACCAAAGGTTCCTAGGTACTTCTGCACCAAAGGTCTTTAGGGACTTCTGCACCATAGTCCCTAGGTACTTCTGCACCAAAGGTCCCTAGGTACTTCTGCACCATAGGTCTCTAGGTACTTCTGCACCAAAAGTCCCTGAATCGAAAATATTGTAAGTCCATTTCACCCCCCCCTAAAAGCGTCAATTTTTCACCCCCCCCCCCTAATAGCGTCAATTTTTGACCTCCCCCCTAAAAGCGTCAATTTTTGACCCCCCCCCCTAAAAACGTCAATTTTTGACCCCCCCCCTAAAAGCGTCACTTTTTCACCCCCCCCCTGCCGAGCCGGACTTTTTCAAATACCCCATCCAATGAACATGTTCCATGTTTAAAAAAAATATAATTATTAAACATTTTACAATAAAGTGGGAATAGTCTTGTTGCCAGCAATGCTATTTAATGCCATAAAATGCCATAAAAGTTCCATGGAAAAAAATGGGTGGTATTTATATTTTTTGACCCGCTAAACATAAATACTACCCATTTTTTTCCATGGAACTTTTATGCTATTTTAGGATTTTATGGCATTAAATAGCATTGCTGGCGACAGCACTAGAAAATAAAATAATATAAAATAAAATTAATCTAAAAGAAAGGAGGAATATCATGGCAACAATCAGCTGCAATAGCACATAGCATCAATTTATTAATTTCTCCCAGTTTATTCTGATACAATAAATTGTAAGACAGTCAATGAAGCTATAAGTAGCAAATGGTATAATTTATAATTTTTCTCATATTCGAATTTGAGAAAATCAAATTTTTCTCGAATATCCAAGCAACTTTTTAAAATTACATCGAAGCTAATATATAAATATATTATTGTATTGTATTTTTAATGAGCTGTAAGTCTTAGCTTTTAACTCAGTGTGTCTTTGTAACCTTAGTTTTTTTATTCTGATAAATGATTTAAAGTTTACTCTTGTTGATAAAGTTTTTTATAGGTAGCTCCTTAGTGTGTGCGAGTGTAGATGTTTTGTGTAGTGCGTGTGTGCGTTGTTACCTATGGCCTCAGAGATTCACAATTTCTCCTGTCCCTAACCCGGCTCAAAGTGCTCTTGAGGGCCCCGGACTGCGTAATTTAAAAATGTCGGATTTTATCCCTTCAATTTTCAGATTCCTAGTCCTAAGCATTGGTGGTAAATAATTTCAAGAATTTAATCGTTTCAGAAAAAAAATCTTGAAATTATTTTTGTCAATAACGGGATTCGAACCCGGGACCCTTAAGTTACCGAGCCGAGACGCTACCAACAGAGCCATCCAATGCTCTCAATACATAAATATATATATATTTCTTTTTCTGGTATGCGGCCCGAGAGCACGTATTTCCTGGATGCTATACACGTCTGGCAAAGACTTCTTTACTCGACACAGACGCAGAAACCTTTTTTAACGGTCCTTGGCCATAAAATAAGAATGCCCCAAATTACCGTTGAACATCCTCGGCTTCGCCTCAGAAGGTAATTTAAGTACGATATGGGCTATTCTTTACTTTTCTGGACGTGAGCCGTCGATATATTATTGTATCTATTGCATAATATTATTGTAAAATACCAGATGATGAATAAACTAAACAAAACTAAAACTATATTTCACATTTTGTAATCAATTTCAGATAATGAGACGATTAAAAAATATTTCGAAACTTAAGGCAAGTAAAAAATTCTTTAGATTAGGATGGTTTATCTTTAAGGGGGTAGACCTAATTGGAACTTTTTCGTAATCGATTTTCTGTTTTTATTTTTTTTGGGTTCGAAAACATCTTAAAAATATGGAAAAAAATTTTTATAATGATATCTTGAATAATAAGAAAGTTATAGACGATGAAGTGAGACACCGCGAAAGGCGTAAGATACAGTATTCTAAACTTTAAACGCGTTTTTCTCGAAACAACGTTTTTCGATTTGTGTGCACGATAACTCAAAAAATAATTAAGATATCTTCCTAATTTTTTAGCTACATTTTTAAAATACAATTATCTTCTGGATTGATGGAAGGGTTTTTCCATAAAATGTCCCAATTTTTTTTTCTTTCAAAAAAACATGTGAAAAAAATTGCAATTTTTGAAAAAAATTAAATAATTTTCACAATTTTCCATTTTCCGAAATTTGAATCCATCAATCCAGAAGAAAAATGTTTCCCAAACATAATTAATTTGGTTTCGTGTGTTTTTTAACAATTTGGAGACCGGAATCCTGCACACAGTGAAAAGTGAGGCCCAACTTTGAGGACCTGTACTCGGCGCCATTTTGAAAAAATTAAAAAAAAAAAAAAAAAAAATGTTTAGCAACTTATAATCTAATAAAGTGCCAACTTTTAAACAATTATCTCAATTATTTCTACCTGAAAACCTATCCAGAAAACCACACCTTTTTTCTATCTCCAATTAGGTCTACCCCCTTAAGGTAGCCTCCGCAAAAAAATTGAGGCCAACTCGAAGAATGTTTCTCTCGTATAGTTACTTACTTTTAACTGTTGGTTCTGTACAGGTTCCGAAGCTAGCAGTTGTTTTAATGCCGTATGCCCATTTTGAGACGCTGTACTTGGAGTAGCTGAATTACTTGCGAGCGTATTTGGCGTGCTTGGACTAGCTGTTGGACTACTTGGACTGACGCTTTCGTTAACTTTACTGCCAGCATGATGGTTTTCTGTATGACGTCGTAAACTTCGTGCATCGCAATAAGATTTTCCGCAACCGTCAGCCTTGCACTCATAAGGTTTTTTATTTCTATGAGTCAACATATGTCCATTCCTTAAAAACAATAAAAAGTTCATTTAGTGTTACATTCTTAATTCTTAATTCCTAGTGTTAATTCTTAAAAAAACTTTTGAATATGGTTAGAAAGATTTCCTTTTTTAACCGATAGATTGGTGTACAGATTAGAATCCGTTAGAACCCTTAGTTTCGGTAGAGAAAAGCTTCTTATGTGTTTTAATGAATATTCAGGTAAAATATATGGGCTATAATTTTTCACTTTCGTAAAAAAAATTTTTCTTCGTCTCGGAAGGTAATTTACGTGCGATTTGGGCCATTCTTTACTTTTCTGGACTCGAACCGTAAATATACTACTTTTCATATATTTTTAAATTCTCAGAGTATAAAGGTTGCGCTGTAATAGTTGCGCATTATACCGTTTAGACCTTATTTGTTATCTGGACATCACACAGTGATCTAGAAAAAAAAGCGGAAATAAGTTTGCTTTGATCGAGTTTCCATCGAATTTTCATGCGGGTTGGCTTGTTTTACTCCTGAAGACCAGTGTTTTACGAAAATAACGACAAGAAATTTTATTTTCACATGACTGTGAAAATCAGAGGTGAAATCTTTTTCAGAAAAACCCACCCCTAAAAAAAACTTTATAACAAAATTATAATTTATCAAAAAATTTTCTAAGCCTTGAAAAATTATCTATATGCTTAAATTTGATTGAAAAACAATGAAATTATGTTTTAAAAAAAATTACCCCTATTCTACCTCTAATTCCCAAAAACTACTCTTAAAGTTAAAAGGCTTATAAAATTGGTTTTTTTTTTAAGTATTACATAAAATTTATATTTGGGGAATTTTTAATTATTAACATAACCCCTTGCACATGTATATTAAAAGGCGCTCAATTGAATCTTAATAAATATATTAATATATGCATGCATGCTTATTTAAATCATGTATTTACCCCAAATTACCCCCATTATATCATACCAACTTCCCCCTCCCTCTCGAACAAATATTGAGTATTATTATAGCAAGAGTTACCTAAAACTATAGATGGAAAAAACATAAGAGCTAATAATCCATAAAAACCTTCGATAGTTTACCAAAAAGTCTGAAAATACTTCATCGTACAGTTTTAATCATTTCAGACTTTTTTGTAAAATTTTTTACATTAAGCTTTTTCATTATTTTTTTATGAAAACGCTGATATAGTGTCAAAAGTATTTTGGACATAAATATTATTATCAACTTACAAATGGTCTTGCCGTTTAAATGCTTTTCCACACATAGTACAAACATATTTTCTTTCGTCACTGTGAGTTAGCTTATGTTTGGTAAGTGCCGATGCATTATTAAATATTTTTCCGCAGACCTGTAACAAAAACATTATGAATGTATCAATTGTCCGAAAAAATGTTTAATTTATCAAAGAAAAAATTACTATTACAGTTTATGCTTTTATAATTGGGCAATTTTAATCTTTAAGTATCTGCATTTTAATTTTTTATTCAACGAAAATACTTATGCAGTTTTTAAAAGGCTGCTTTCAATACTTTTTATAAAAAACATGTCTATTTAGTTTGCACAATGAAAAGCTTTATTTTATTTTAATTGATTAAAAAAGAAATATTTAATTATTTAACTTAATAGAACTTGTTACCTGGCATTGCTGTGGACCTTGCCTATTAGGCGAAGAAGTTTTCGGTCTTGATTTTTTGACTCCCTGCTTATTGGTTTCTGCAGCATTTGTTTTTGACTCCTCGCTACTTCCTAAAAAAGAAAATTTGCAAGATTTTAAAGAAATTTACAATACTTTTTTCAATTGAATATTATATTGATAAAATATATAGCAACTTTGGTCAAATAACGCCCACTTTTTCTTTTTTTTTAACTTCCAATGTAAATACTCCAACCATGTTATTTGAAATTTACTTTACATAGATTTAAAAAAACTAAGTTAATAAAGCTATTAAAAATTAGATATTGGTCGAAAAAGCCTGTAAAGCATAATACATATTTCCCAAGTTGAATCTACACGAAGATAGTTAATATGCGCTGTCTCCAATAGCTATAATAATGTTGATAAAGTCCAAAGCAGATAAGATCGATAAGATTTTTTAGACCGCACACTTTATATAACATATCTTCCATTACTTCATTAGACGAATTAGTAAAAATTACCATAAATTACAAAAATTACGGTTACGTATGAGCTCTCTGGAAATAATCTATTTTTTCCGCAGTTATATATCTCTCAAGTAGAGTTTGCAACTGCGTTGGAAACATGGCTATAAATATCTTTTATTTTCCTTAGGATTCAGCGACGACGTTAGAAAATTTACAGGCTACGCTGCTTTTCGCACACCCACCGCTCTTCCTGAGCCAAAACTCTTTTTCCAACAAACAATAATAGGATATCGATTTTCCCTTAGCATATTTTCATTGTTTAAAAACTGTTTTCGAGTAAAAGCTTTAATATTTCTTTGACATAACGCGGTTACTAAAGAATTAGGACTTTGACTAAAACTTATTAAAAGAAAAAATAATAAACAATTTTAATGTCGCGCTACCCAGGACTCTAAATCCGTTTAGTGATTAACATGAAAATTAGTAATTTAACTATTACGTAATATTATATCTATTTGTTCAACACAATGGAATGTTGGCAGCATAGGTGGAATGGTGACCCGAGGGGATGTTGAACGCACCGTCTCCTCATCGACTTGGAAAGGTGGATGAATCGTAATCATAGTGAGGTAGACTTCTACAGCAGAAAAGGAAGTCATTTATAACTTAAAAGGAGGGTAGGAAAATATAAATAAGATTTTTTATTTTATTCGCAAAATTCATTTAAATATAAAGATTTAGAAAAATATATATTATTTATCCATGCTTTTTCTGGATCTGACACAACATCTTCATTCTTTAATATGGAAAAAACTGTATCAAAAATATTCGAAACATACTAGAAAGAACTTTTTAAAAATTTTTATGATGCAACTAGTTCAAAAAAATCGTTAGAATTAGCAGGCAAAGCTAGAAAAGCAAACTTTGGACCAATTTTGTAAACTGTTTAGATCAATTTTAACCCAGTTCAAGTAGAATCTCTCATACAAGCTCTAGAATGTTTTGTATTTTCTTAAACATCTCTTCTTTTTTTAAAAAAAACCAATTTAAATAAGAAATATCTTACCTGGTTCATTATCTCCGGGTACTCCAAGACTATCACTGTTATCATTTATGAATGCTTCGGCTGAAGATGTAAAAGTTTGAGGCGATAATGTAAGATCTGGCCCACTTTCACTGTCAAACAGTTCCAGATTACCATTATCTGCAACAAATAAACAAGTAGGCCGTGATAGAAGAAAAATAAAAAATTTAGTTAATCGTATATTTTTATCCTAGGCCGCAAAAATAAAAAATGGCATATAAGATCGCAAGTAAATTGCAATCCGAGGCGAAGCTGAGGATGGCAAACTGCGATTTGGGACATTCTTTTTTTACGGCCAAGGCCAAAACATAATTTTTCTTCGTCAGTGGCTAGAAAACCCGTATTTTCGAATCGCGTTGCGGCCGGGAAATACGTGCTTTCTGGCCACTGACAAGAAAAATTTTTTCATGTATCAAAGAAATACATAAGGATAAGTGTTGAGTATAATGTGAAAATTCAAAAAAAGAATAAAGAAATTTCAAAAAAATCTTGCGAAATAAAAAGTTATTTCACGCAGTTTTTGCTTTTAATTTTGGACAAAACTTCATTCATTAGAAAATTACTTTGAGTAATTTTCAGGCTAAAAGGGTAAGAGCTTTTGTATGCACATGAATGTCTAACATCATTAGAACGGGGGGCTCCATATGAGCAATTATTTTAAAAGTGCTACTTAATTTGAGCCTGGAATGGTAATTTTTTTTTTGAGGGCACATCGATATGACCCGTGTTTTCAGATAGTTTGAACCTTCAGAAAACCGAAAAAAATCGTGAACAAGAAATCGGCGATAGGTGCCAAAAATATTTTTTCACTTTTATGTCAAAAACCGTGTTTTTCGTATTTAAGCTACCCCAAATTTTTAAAATAACTTTTTAGGTAAATAAAATTTTTAAAAATACATAAAAAAATCTGATTGCCAGGGAAAAACCACTCCAGAAGAAAAAAAAACTTATCTTTTTACGATGAAATTTAGCCAAGTTATTGTCAATTTAAGATTTTGCTCAAATTCGTCTTAAAAAAGATTGAAATTTTATTGAAAAAAGCCTGTTTCTGAACTTTAAACATGCATTACTCGTTTGATTTTCATCGTAAAATAAGAATTTTTTTTTAAAATCGATTAATTTTTCCCTAATAATTCATTTTTTGGAGAAAAAAATCATTTTTATTGACCGAATTTCAATTTTTGGGTCAAAAGCCTTTGAAAACTGTAAGTAGCAAGATTTACTTAACGCAGTTTTTGATCTAAAAATTAAAATTTGGTCAATAAAAATGATTGTTTTCTTAAAGAAATGAATTGCCAGGAAAAAATTAATCGATTTTAAAAAAAAAATTATTATTTTACGATGAAAATCAAGCGAGTAATGCATGTTTAAAGTTCAGAAACAGGCTTTTTTTAATAAAATTTCAATATTTTTTAAGACGAATTTGAGCAAAATCTTACATTGACGATAACTTGGCTAAATTTCATCGTAAAAAGATAAGTTTTTTTTTTTTCTGGAGTGGTTTTTCCCTGGCAATCAGATTTTCTTATCTATGTTTAATAATTTTATTTACCTAAAAAGTTATTTTAAAAATTTGGGGTAGCTCAGATACGAAAAACATGGTTTTTGACATAAAAGTGAAAAAATCTTTTAGGCACCTATCGCCGATTTCTTGTTCACGATTTTTTTCGGTTTTCTGATGGTTCAAACTACCTGAAAACACGGGTCATATCGATGTGCCCTCAAAAAAAAAAATTACGATTCCAGGCTCAAATTAAGTAGCACTTTCAAAATAATTGCTCATATACATAAAATCTAAAACTTTTGATATTTTACCATTCTTACACCCAATCCTTGCACAAAAGATATTTTGCACCGTAAAAAGTAACTTTCTTATATTAACAAAAAAATTAGAACATTTTCAAAAAATTAGTAAATTTTCGAAAAAATTTGTAAATATTAGAAAAAATTTACTAAATTTAGTATATTAACAAAAAATTCGAGTATTCTCGATTTTTTTTATGAATTCGCAAGAAAAATTGATAATTTACAATTTTTTTTCGAAAATTTACAAAATATAGTTGTAAATTTCCGCAAAATAGTTGTGAATTTACAACTTTTTTTTGTAAAATCACAAAAAAAATTGAGAATTCTCAAATTTTTCGATAATATACTAAATTTTAGTTAATTTGCGATTTTTATCGAATATTTAAAAAATTTTTTGAAAATTCGCTAATTTTTCGAAAAAATTCTATTTTTTTTGTAAATCTAAGGAAGTTACAGTGTGCAATTCTTACATGCTCTGACTCTAGATTTTTTCGATATAATCAAGGCGTACTTACTTGCATTTTCAGCCCCTAATCTCAAAACAGCGTCTCCCTGCAATGATATCGATAAGGTCGCTGTTTCATCCAGCCTGGCGAGAACTTCTTCAGGTATATCTTCCGGTTCGCGGAGTCTTAAGGTAACCTCGTTGTTTCCAGCATTAGCTTGTGCAGTATTACCGCCTGGACTAGTCGTAGCTGAATACATAAAGACAGAACCGTATCCATGAAGTGATTGTAAAGGCAGCCTTACACCACCCACTTCGCCTACTGGCCCCTTGAACCAAAGTAATAGCTATTACTATAACTATTATTATTAGTATGTAAATTATCCTAAATCTTTAAGCCCTAGCTAATTATATCATTTATTTTTTTCATAATTGACTTTTTTATTAAATAAAAAATATATGCTTATTTGTTTGCAATAAAGAAAATATTAAAAACAAGCTAATAGCTTATCATAAGTATATTAGCTTATCACGCGCATTGCGTAAAAAGTAAAACCCTTCTGCTAAAACTGGTCAGGGTTATACAATTCACACGCATGATGACTTTAAACTTTTTAGTTCGACTGCCTAACGAAATGAATCTTTGGGAAGAGAGGCTTTAACGTCGCACTTTCCAGGACTCTGAATTCGTTGAGTAATAAAAAAATACAAGATTCTGGGGGTAGTTTTTGCAAATTTAAGGATGTTCCGCACATTTCTTTATACAAAATGATCTCGAAATTCGTGATTAGACCAAAGAAACCAAACTAGACCAAACATGGTGGTTGTCAGTAATAATAATACAACCCCCCCCCCCCTCTTTCGCATTTTGACTGGAGTAAAAGTAAAAAATTTATAAAAAATACAGTTTGAAAATGTTTCGATAAAACTTATATTCAGATTTAAATTTCAATATAAGTAAAAAAATATATTTGTTTATTTATTTGTATTAGTTATATTTTCTAAAAATTTTATCTGTTGTACAATTTGCTAGCTGCCTTTTCATCATGGTCAATAGCTTTATTCATCATTTGCAAATATATTAAATTACTAAAAATTATTTTCTACATAATGATACAGCCATGTATAGATAATTAAAACAAAAAAATCTGTCAAAAATAATTAAATTATTAAAAAAATAGTACACTGTAAAAAGTAACTTTTTTATATTAACAAAAAAATTAGAACATTTTCAAAAAATTAGTAAATTTTCGAAAAAATTTGTAAATATTCGAAAAAAATCGTATAATTACTAAATTTAGTATATTAACAAAAAATTCGAGTATTCTCGATTTTTTTTGTGAATTCGCAAGAAAGATTTATAATTTACAATTTTTTTTTGAAAATTTATAAAAAATAGTTATAAATTTACGAAAAATAGTTGTGAATTTACAACTTTTTTCGTAAATTCACAAAAAAAAATCGAGAATTCTCGAATTTTTTGATAATATACTAAATTTAGTAAAAAAAAATTCTATTTTTTTTGTAAATCTAAGAAAGTTACTTTTTATACAGTGTGTACCTAATACCGACTTTATAGTTCAACGAACAACTAGCGAGGGAGAACTTTTAATGGAATATTTTCTATTAGGAGTTCTCCATTCACTTTCAAAAATAGCGTTTTTCAAAAACGATAGGATAGGGAGGGGAATTTCATTAATCCATCGCTCCATTAATTTCGAAAATTGGGGCCCAGGAGAACAAACTTAAAATAGCTGGATTATAAGTTTTTATAGTTCTGGGTCGACTGTGTAAATGAGAGCATTTTGAGCCTATTTAGAAGAAGATGAAAGACCTGATAAAAGATGCCTAATTTTATGAAAAATTATTATTCTCTTTCTCGAATTAGGACTACGTACTTTTAAGCTTAAATCCTGCAATGAATTATAAGTTTATTATAACTTACCGAATTGATTGCTGTCATGCTGCGACGACCACTTTGATCCACTGCGGTTAGCCCGCTTCTTTCCTGTAAATGAGGATAAATACTATTAATATGATTTCAAGAAAAGAATCCTCAAAATATTGAAATTTTATTATTTTATAATCAAATTTTTAAGCTAGTTTTTTAAAAGTCAGAAAGTTTTAATATTTAGGGTTTTAAAAAACGCAAGAGCCTCAGTAGGAGCTATTTAAAAGTTAATGTCATTGAAGTCTGGAACGTTCATCGAAAAATTCCAAACCTAAAAATGAAAAAAAAAATTCTTTTAAAAAAGAAAAATTCCTAATTTGATTTCCTTATTGCAAAAGCTGAAGAATACAAAAAAAATATCATTTTTGAATTACGAGAAATGGTAACAAATGTAAAAATAAATTTTTCAAGGATTCTTTTGATTTCATTTTCTCTTACATTAGGAATAATATGCAAAAAAATCATTTGCAATAGTTTTCTCTTTCAAATTTAGAATAATTTGATCACAATTTTTTATGATTCTAAGACTGGCAAAGATATTTTAAGTCTAAAAATGAAAAAATTTGGATGGGTTAGAATCATTTTTTAAAAATTTTTTCTTTATAATAATTAGCGACTCAAGGGTAAGGATTATTGTTTTAAAAATAATTTGTTTATATTTTATTTTTCTTCATTACAAATTCGACTTTCGGTTACATAGTTGCACCACTGTGCACTTCCAGCACATCAATTAAGTTGTAATAAAAACGCATTCTAGGTTTGTGCAACAGTGTAAATTGGTACAATGAAGTATTTATTAAAGATATTCATGTGGATAAGAGTTTTTTTTTACAAAATCGCTAATTATTATAAAGAAAAAATTTAAAAAACATGATTCAAACCTATCCAAATTTTTTCATTTTTAAACTTACAATATCTTTGCCAGACTTAAAATCATAAAGAATTGTGATCAAATTATTCTAAATTTGAAAGAGAAAACTATTGCAAATGATTTTTTTGCATATTATTCCTAATGTAAGAAAAAACGAAATAAAAAAAATTCTTGAAAATTTTATTTTTACATTTATTACCATTTCTCGGAATTCAAAATTGATATTTTTTTTGTATTCTGCAGCTTTTGCAACAAGGAAATCCTCTTAGAAATTTTTCTTTTTTTAAAATAATTTTTTTTTTCATTTTTAGGTTGGGAATTTTTCCATGAACTTTTCAGACTTCAATGACATATAAGTTAGCTAATATTTTAAAACCAACTGGATGTAAATCAGACAAGTAGCTTGCTCAGTCATGTCGCAGAGCTTTCCTTGAATTCCTAAGTTTTTTACCAATGTACCAATGCATCAATGACATATAAGTTAGCTAATATTTTAAAACCAACTGGATGTAAATCAGACAAGTAGCTTGCTCAGTCATGTCGCAGAGCTTTCCTTGAATTCCTAAGTTTTTTACCAATGTACCAATGCATCAATGCACCTGTGGCATATAATACCCTTTTGTTCTAATGGGGATTAGACTAGTCACTTTTATTTTTTATAGCAAAATATATAATGAAATAATGAGTAGCCATTTTCTTTTTAAATTTTTTAAAAAAAGTGCCTAGTCGATTTTATTTTTTATAAATTTATTTGTTAATGCTCAGCGGTGGGGACCGAAGTGTTTATTATTTATTTGCTCAGACGATATCGGTGAAACTGATTTTAAATAAGACATACCGATAAAAGCGTTAAAAGATTTTTTTGAGCAAGTTTTTTTAACAAACTGTGTCTACAAAATCTCGTGTAACTCGAAAACTCAAAAGAATTTTGTGTTAAAAAATTTTTGTTTACATTTTTGAATACTTATACATTATAAATGTATCCATAAAAAAGAATCGATTTTCTAAAATTATCTAATGAGAATTGCACATTGAGATAGATCTCGATGGAGTTGCACCTTAATGTCCTTAATCGATAAAAAAAATATGCTGCAGGTTCGATAGCGCAGAATCGAGTTCTTAGTATTTCATTGTTTATCTTGTCTACTCTCTATTTTCTATGACTAACAATTTACTGCCTAGGTTCTTAGATTGAGAACGAAGGAAAAATTTCTAATAATCCGATAAATAATAACATAATGATTTTTATTTTTTTTTTGTACTAACCTACTTTCTAAAATCATCCAAATTCAATAACCCAAAGACACGCATAAATTAAAAACAAACCATTCTATTTTAATCCGTCTCTGGAACATCGCCAAGTAACCAAATGGGAAATCATTTTTAGGCGATCTGTCTGACAAAAAAGCTATTTGATAACGTATTAGCTGGAAGAAATGACGAGCATATAAGAGAAACTGAGTTTCAAAATTCAAAATTTAGACGCAGATAAATCTTTTTTCGAAAAAATACGCCGAATCGTCAGCATTAAAAAATTACCCTGTTTACGTCATATGGGATTCTCGAGTATGCTATTAAAAATACCATAATAAAAGTAAAAATAAAAAAAATTTTTTACCAGCTTCAGAAATATTTTATAAAATTTTAAAGTTACCTCCGTTTTGAATTAAAATTTAAGAGAATAGAATTGGTAAGAATTGGTGCCGAACCGAATATTACAAAGTGCCACAGTAAAATTTTTCGATATTCTCGAGATATTTCAATTTTCGTTAAAATTTTTTTTTAATTTTATCAAATTCAAAAATCACTAAAAATTAAATCTCTCGAAAACTACGATATCTGAGCAAAAAATCTAAGGCTCATGTTACCTGCAGTCTTTTTTTCGTTATTTTGACACCGGTTTCATACCAATTGGATTGGCGGTTCTTGAGTCATTAGGGCACAAACAAACAAACAAACAAACAAACGGACAAATAAATTTTCAAATATATATAGTACTAGCTAGCATAGGTGAGAGGTGTTACCAGTGTTGATATTATTGATTTGATATAGTATTAAGATATCAAACCTATAAAGAAAATAGAAAAATTCAAATTTGTAGACAAGCAATTTGATTGGTTTTCATACTGTCGACACGATATATAATAGACAAAAATTTGTATGTATATAGTTTTAATTATTGTAAATAATAAGATTAACTATTACCCTATAATATTATTTTTATCATTTTAGTGTTTTCTTTTTATATTTTTTAGATTTACCAAAAAATCCCATGCTAAAGTGTTAAAACGGCCCTCTCTATCAATATATTTCGCTACCACATAGAACCGTATTTTTCAATTCTCCCTTCTCTTGCTTCTACCTCCGCGGTTTGAATTAGAATGGTTTAAATTCGCATCAAGACATAAAACTGTATTTAAATTTTTTTTTAATTTAAATAAATAAATTAAATGTGTTTTTTCATAAATTTAATTTTACCTTTTATTTAACCAAAGTCCACAATACCCAAGTAGTTTACTAAAAAATTATTTTAAAAGTACTAAAAATTAAGTTAGAAAATTGTAAAGTATTTACAAAATTAAAAAAAGTTTGAAAACTTGAAGAAAAAAGAAAATTAAAGTTGTTGAAAAAAAATTTAAATAAAAAAAATTGCAAGTCCCGAAAAAATTTTAAAGACGTTTGAAAAAAGTTATTTTCAATACTTGTAAAGAATTTTTTAATATTGCTAACTGCATAGAAAACTGTGTAAAAAACTGGATAGAAAACTATGTCGTGACATTTCGCAGTAAAAAACTGCGCATTTAACTGTATAAAAAATTTCACCTGTGTCCATGTCTTTTTTTAATTGATAGTAATTCTAAGGTTATCAAAAAGCTAACTACTGAAAAACAAGCATTAGCTTTTGAGTGCAGAAGCATAGAGACTATTTTGCAGCAGTAACTAATTTTTTAAAAAACTTGTATAAAAGTAATAAGTAAGCAAGTACTATAAGCATATACAACTAGCTAATAAGAGCGCTTTTTATTTTTTTACTCATTATTTGAAAATAAGGGTCCACAGAACCAAAAAAATTTTAAAATCAGTTTTTTTTTATTTTTAACAAAATTTATAGATTAAGTTTAAAAAAAATGAGTCTCATGCTCTCTGCTATAAAAAAACACATTAAATTAGTCTAAGCAAATTTTTAATATGACCATCCATTGGAGAATTTTTGGAAATTCGGAATTCAAGAATTTTTTTTCGAATTTCCAAAAATTTTCGAAGGGATGGTAATATTAAAATTTTTTTTTAGACTAGTTTGATGTATTTTTATTGCGGAGGTCATATGAGACTCATTTTTTTTTTAATTATCGATAAATTTTGTTAAAAATTAAAAAAACTGATTTACAAATTTTTTTGGTTCTGTGTCTCCATAATGGAAAAAATTATTTTTAATTTCGCGATTAAATTTTAACTAGAAGATTTTCAGTAGGTTTTTTCCGAGGTTTTTTTTATGGTTTTATTTCGTCTGCTAGATTCGTGGCTGCGTTCTGTAAGTTCTATTAGTAATAATTTTTTTTTTTTGTTAGTAAATTTCTATATTAGGTTTCTTGGTATATAAAAAGTTTGCATCCAAGTTGGCATGCGAATGCAAAAAAGCGAATTTGTCTATTAGAACAAAAAATTCGGAAATTGACACCATTGATTCATTGGTACATTGGTATCATTGGTATCATTGGTTCATTGGTATCATTGGGATCGCAACTTCATTAGTAGCTTGGTACATTGGTACATTCCTTCATTGGTTAATTGATTGATTGGTTCATTGGTTTTCGATTACAAAAAGAGACATTGAACTAAGAATTGTAGAAAACTCGCGAAAACAAGCATACTTTTATTGCTTATAAAGCTTACATTTACAGATTATAATACGATTTGCAAATTTTTTTACCTTTCAAGAAAATTTCAAATTCAATGAAATCGTTTTAGTATGCATGTGAATAAAACACGCCACATAAAGCAACCAAAACCTACCCAAGAAACTGTGAGAGCATGCGTAGAGTGTGAGTGAAAAATAACGGAAGAAACTCTTCGGAACAAAGACAGAATATTTAACTCTAATTAAAACACTTTTTATTAAAAGACGAAAACTGGAAGTTGTAAAAAATCAAAAGAGGATTGAACAAATAACCATTGAAAAGGTGTATATAAACATTTTAGTATTTTTCAATTTTGACAGAGTGAACAACTGTCATTCTTTCGAATGTAAGCTAATGTAAACATACATCCTTTCATCGACTCCGGGGTCTGGCTCTGTACTGAAAAATCAATATCATACTACCACTCGATATAGTACTAGAAATTGACTCCGCTGAACTTGTAAAATAGTATATTAATTATCAAGGACGCAAAAGTTTTCACATCAGCGTAAAGACTAACACGATGACCCGGTACGAGTATTTCGCTTGTGGTGTTTAGTATATTTTTTACCCATAGTTCGCCCACAGTAGAAGCGTAGAGTAAGTGAGGAAAATTCCGCGCCAAGTTTGACGCCCAGTAGGGTAAAAAAAACTTTCACTCCTCGTCAAAAGCATTTGAATAAAATTCAGGATTTCTGAAAAGAAAAATAGAAAGTATGTAAAATTTAAAAAGATGCTTTTCAAAAATTATAAATACATCCAGTCCAGTTACAATGCGGGGGGGGGGGTGGGTGAAACCTGTTGACAGGATGAGATTTGCTCTACTATATGTTTTTTGGGTCACTGAATTCAAATCCGGCTTCTAATAGGGCTGGAAAATGGGGGAACACCCTTAGATCAGCAAAAACTACCCCTTTTTAGGGGTTTTTTTGCAAAATTTCGAAAGTAAAGCCAATTTGGTAAAATATATTTCATTTTTGATGATGGATTAAGAATATATTGCGATTTTTTTATAATGGACCAAAACTATGATATACCGGCTAATTATAGAGGGTGAAATTTACACCCAAAATTTAAAAAATAGAAAAAACACGCTAAAAGTTTATTTTCTTACTTTTTTTTGTGGTGAATAGATAGTTAAAATAGCATATAACATTTTAAATACTTGATTCTACAAAAAAAAAGTAAAAATTAAAATTTTATCATGCTTTTTATGGATGTATGAATTTAGTGGTTGTCTTAACCCCCTCGGGGGATGAATAAATTTTAAAATGTTTAAAATAGCATAAAATATTTTTAAATACTTGACTCCACAAAAAAAAGTAAAAAAATAAACTTTTAGCGTGTTTTTTTATTTTTTTAAATTTTGGGGGTAGTTTTCACCCTCTATAATTAGCCCGTATATCATAGTTTTGGTCAATTATAAAAAAATCGCAATATCTGCTTAATCCATCATCAAAAAATTAAATATATTTGACCAAATTAGCTTTACTTTCGAAATTTTGCAAAAAAACCCCTAAAAAGGGGTACGTAGTTTTTGCTGATTTAAAGGTGTTTTCCTATTTTCCAGTCCTATTGGACACCGGATTCGGATTCAGAGATCTGAAAAAAATGTAGAGCAAATATTATCCTGTCAACAGGTTTCGACCCCAAACCCAGATTTTAACTGGACACCACGGTAATTGTGTTCCACCTTGTATATATATTTTAAATTTACGATTTTTTTCGAATATTTACAAATTTTTTTGAAAATTTACTAACTTTTCGAAAATGTTCTAATTTTGGTTCCTCATAGAGGAACCTTTGTGATAGATGAAATTTTGATTTTTGATTTTTTGGCATATAAGCACGTTTTGGGACCTCAGGAAGCTAAAAAACCGGTTTTAAAAAAAAGTCTGTATGTGTGTGTGGATGTGTGTGTGTGTGTGTGTGTGTGTGTGTGTATGTATGTAACCGGTGAAATTTCACAACCATTATGGAATTAAGACCTAATTTTTTTTTCAAAAATTTTTTCATCAAAAAATCTCAAACTACTTTTTTTTTTTTTTAATTTGGATGTAATACCTCATTTATTTCCACGAAAGTACTTATATTTGAAAGTACGATTTTTACTCGATATCTCGAATCTGATAACTAATTTTTTGAAAATTTTTTTCTCAAAATTTCTTTCACCAAAAAATACAAAAAATACCAATTTTTTTTTTCTTTACGGACGCAGTACTTAATTTATTTCTGTGGAAGTACTAGTTTTAGAAATATCGTTTATAGCATTTTTTTGGACCTGATACTTAATTTTTTGTAAATTTTTTTCTCAAAATTTTTGTTGCCAAAAAATACAAAAAATGCCAAAATTTTTTTTATTTTAGGACGTAATACTTAATTTTTTTCTATGAAGGTACGAATATCTGAAAATATTGTAACCGGTGATATTTCACAACCATTATGGAATTAAGACCTAATTTTTTTTTCCAAAATTTTTTCATCAAAAAATCTCAAACTATTTTTTTTTTTTTTTTTAATTTGGCTGTAATACCTAATTTACTTCCATGCAAGTACTTATATTTGAAAGTACGATTTTTACTCGATATCTCGAATCTGATAACTAATTTTTTGAAAATTTTTTTCTCAACATTTTTTTCACCAAAAAATACAAAAAAAACTTAATTTATTTTTATTTTTGGATGTAGTACCTAATTGATTTCTATGAGAGTACTAGTTTTAGAAATATCGTTTATAGTAATTTTTTGGACCTGAAACTTAATTTTTTCAAAATTTTTTTCTAAAAATTAAAAAATCAAAAAAATTAAAAAATCTGTAATATTTTTTTTTTTTTAGTGTAATACTTCCTTTAATTCCATGAAAGTACTAATATTTGAAAATTTTGCAATCGGTGGTATTTAACAACCATTATGAAATTAAGATCTAATATTTTTTCAAAAATTTTTTCATCAAGAGATTTCAAAATACTTTTTTTTTTTTTAATTTATGTGTAATACCTCATTTATTTCAATAAAAGTACTTATATTTGAAAGTATGGTTTTTACTCGATATCTCAAATCTGATAATTAATTTTTTGAAAATTTTTTTCCCAAATTTTTTTTCACAAAAAAATACAAAGAATACCAAATTTTTTTTTTGTTCGGACGTAGTACCTAATTAATTTCTATGAGAGTACTAGTTTTAGAAAGCTTATTCATAGTAATTTTTTGGATCTGATACCGAATTTTTTCAAAATTCTTTTTCTCAATATTAATAAAACAAAAAAATTAAAAAATCTGTAATATTGTTTTTTTTTTAAGTGTAATACCTAGTTTATTGAAAATTTTTTTCTAAAAATTTGTTAAATAAAAAACATTAAATCACAGCAACATTTTTTTTCTTATAAAATACGGTATTTAACTTTTTTTTATGAAATACTGATATCTCAAATTATAATTTTTATTAGATAAAATAGACCATTATAAATATTTTGCTATTGTTAATGAGGAACCATAGTGCCAATCACTTGGCAGCGTTTTTTTGTTAGCATAAGAAAGTTACTTTTTACAGTGTATTTATATTATAATAAATTAAAAACAAGTTTTTTTGATAAAGGATTATTTCAGAGACATCTATCAGAATTCCCGTATATTTAAAATAGTGTCCTGTATTACCATTCAAAATTAAATTTACCAAGTTTTCATGCGCAAATTTTCACGCAGTTATTCTCATTTTATTCATATTCTGCTCCTAAAACATTCGATCTGTGGAAGTAAAAAGATCAATTTTTTATAAAGTTGCGATTAATTCAAGAATAAATTATGCATTCGTTATTGTAAAAGAGGCAAAATTCCTGCAAGCTATTTTACTATAGAAAAATTTTGCCTCTAGAGGCAAAATTCCTATTCGGACAAATAATTCGAATATGACACCGGTACATTGGTTCATTAATATCATTAGTATATCGGTACATTGGTTTTTTTCTTTTGGTTGGAAGCTTGCTTTTCTGCAAAGGAGTTTATATAGGGAAAAACTGAATTGCCCTATCAAAAATGTAACCAACCGATTTGCCTGGTTTCATCCGGTTTCATCCGGTTTCATCCGGTTTCACCTGGAAACTACCTTTTAATTAATTTTTTATCAGAAAATGAGTGTTAACTACTAAAAAAAGAAAATTTTTCAAAAATGAAGTAAATTCCGGTATAACCATATCCATTCAGACCCCCCACTTGTGCATCCCTTAACACCACACGTACCCAACACTATAGCTTTTCTTAAAAAGCTTAAAACACAGATCCGTGTGCATCCAAATCCTCCAATTTAAAAAGCAAATTAAGCTTTCGTTTATTTATTAAGCTAGAAGTTTTTTGTGTATCAAACCAAAATAGTTTCGCATTCTTTATTCATCTTAAAATGGCAAAATACTTTGGAATAAACACTTTTTTAAGTTAATCAAAAATAAGGACCTGAGTTGGTCAGAAAAGCTTTTTTTTGAAAAAAAAAAAAAAAAAAAAAAAAAAAGAAATAAAAGCTTTGATATCAATGGCCCAGGTTTAGGACTCTTAAGGGCACTGGGTGCGTGCCATTTTGTTTAAAAAAAAATTTATTTATTTTTTATTTTTATGAGTTTTGAAAGGTTTTTTTAGATCAGGGGTAAGTTTTCCCACTTTCTTTATTTAATTTAGAGTATTCTGACATAATAACTTTTTAAGCTTAATAAATTCGTGATGAGTTGACTACACTGAACAGATTGGTCAAAGTATAACTACTTTGACGCTTGTAGTACATTTTAATTCATGTGAGCAAAAAAGAAAGATCAGTGGGGTGAAAAGAATATTTTCGATCCGTTAGTAAGAAAAATGATAAACTGCGCCCTCCGTTCAACAAAAGAGCTAAGCTATTTGAACTTACTTACGTTTGCTTATGAATTTGAAAATATTTAACCAATATACTTTTAAGGATAGAGATTTATCAAAATAACTGATATGTACAAAAACAAATTTAGTAGGTACACTGAAAAGAGGAAAATGATTTTTTTGTTGCAAAGTCAATGCCTGAGCATTTCTTAATCAAATGAATTAAAAAAGGTTGGCATACACACCAAACCTAAAAGAATTTTTTGTTACGCAGAAAAGAATTAATGTTTATTCAATACTTTAGAGAGGAATTATTTTTAGATTAATTCTTTTATAAACAATTATTTTTGTTTTAATTCTGTTCAAAAAGAATTAAATTGAAAATAATCGTTTTTAAAACAATTAACTTCAAAATAATTCCTCTCTAAAGAATTAAATAAACATTAATTCTTTTCTGCGTAACAAAAAATTCTTTTAGGTTTAGTGTGTACTTAAAAATGCTAAATGAAAAGCTCTCAAGATTTTTATCTTTTTATCTTTTTATCTCAAGAGATCTCTAAATAAGGGAGATCTCCAGAGATCTCTTGAGTCTCTAATTTTTAGTCTAGAGATCTCTAAACTTGTATTTAATTATTTCAAATGATTGAAGCTTATTATGCTAAAAATGCTTATAAATAGCTTCAATAGGCCCACAATATTCAAAAAAATTTAAGCTGCATTTATATATAAAATGTACAAAGTAACTTTCTTATATTAACAAAAAAATTAAAACATTTTCGAAAGATTAGTAAATCTTCGAAAAAATTTATAAATATTCCAAAAAAATCGTATATTTACTAAATTTAGTATATTAACAAAAAATTCGAGTATTCTCGATTTTTTTTGTGAATTCGCAAGAAAAATCGATAATTTATAATTTTTTTTTGAAAATTTACAAAAAATAGTTGTAAGATTACAACTTTTTTCGTAAAATCACAAAAAAAAATAGACGATTCTCGAATTTTTCGATAATGTACTAAATTTAGTAAATTACGATTAGTAAATTACGATTTTTATCGAATATTTACAAAATTTTTTGAAAATTCACTAATTTTTCGAAAAAATTCTATTTTTTTTGTAAATCTAAGAAAGTTACTTTTTACAGTGTAACTAAACCGTCAAAATTTGTCTTTTAATGAAATGAAAATCTGTAAAAATATTTTTTTTTTCTATGTTTATTACGAAAATTCAAGCTGAACTTAGGTTTCTGACAAAAGATTCTCAAAAAGCGAATTATTCGTGTTCTTTTCTTTTTAAGCAGACCAATAGACCAACTTATGTTTTTTGTATCTCAAAAAGCACATTAAATTCCTCGATAAATTCATAAACTGTTTATGAAAAAATTTCAAAGATATAAATCGTTTTTTTAAGGAAATAATAATAAAAATAACCATTTGAACACAGGATCTTATGAAATATTGCAATTTTATGAAATATTGCAAGTAAAAATTTTTAGAAACTTGAAGCTTATAAAACGTTTTTCTTGCCACTGACACAGAAAAATCTTATATGAACCTAGGCTAAAAAAAAGCTTCGCTTTAGATGGTATTTTATAATCTTTTTACTATCCTTGATAGACTATGTTTGATTTTGTAAAGAGGCTAGTTACAGCAAAATTTAAAGTATTCGTCTAAAAATCCCCTTCTCATGTAAAGTTGAGACACTTGACTGGAGATTCCGTAGGATCTTTCAGACAAGCTGAAAGTATCTGATAAATTAATTATCTATTAAATTAAAAAGGATTCCCCAATTTTGAATAATATCTCCAAGCAGTTGAAATTTATTCTTGTATTTTAGATTGCCGTCAGGGAGTTTAAAAACTCCTTTACAAAATTATTTTTTTACACTAAATTCTCGTTTAATCATTAATAAGAATTAATAACTTGCTTAACAGAAATTAATTGAATTATAGTATGGAAATAAATACATTATTATTTTTGAAAAAAAATTTGTTATTCTAAACAAATGAAAGAAAAATTAAAAGTACTTTATTCATTTCAGGCGGTATTTTAATAGATCCTATACTACAAAAGGGGAAAAACTTGTTATACTAACTTTTTCAGCATTTGCTGGGAGGTATGTTTAATAAAGACTAAAAAATTGTAGTTCAAAGTACGCTAAACAATAAGATCCTGTGTTCAAATTGTTTTTTTTATTATTATTTCCTTAAAAAAATGATTTAAATCTTTGAAATTTCTTCATTTACTCCATTCAAAACGCAGGGGGGGGGGGTGTATTTTCACTAGCCAACATGAGACTTGCTTTAATGTATGTTTTTTGGGTCACTGATCACGTAAATCGAGGTTATTTCCCGGAAATTTTTTCGGAACACCCTTAAATTTGCAAAAACTACCCCCAAAAGGGGTTTTTTTTATATTCTAGCAAACTGAGTTTATAGATTTAGCCAAGAATTGGTCCTAGGGGTTTTTTAGGTCGTTGAACAAGAATTTCAGGTAGTTTTTAATGAATAATTAATATTTCACCCTTAAATTAGCAAAAATTACCACTAAAAGGGGTGTTTTTGCTATTTCTGCACTTTGACCGACCGAATTAGCGCGGTCCTTAAGGGCTTTTGGGTCGCTGATCAAGAATTTAAGGGAATTTTTTAATTGCATAAAACACATTTTCATAGAAACATCAATCACCGAAATTCTTGATTAAGGAACACAAAAACCCATATGGACCAAATTTAGACACTCAAAGTACAAAAATTGCAAATGCACCCCTTTTAGGACTTGTTTTTACTTATTTTAGGATAAAATTAATTTTTAATACAAAAATCCCCCAAATCCTTGACCAGCGGCCCAAAGAACCCGTTAAGACTTAATTTGGTCGCTCAAAGTGCAGAAATAGCAAAAACACCCCCTTTTAAGGGTAATTTTTGCTAATTTAAGGGTTAAATATTAATTATTTATCAAAAATTACTCCAAATCCTTGAAGTGATACAAAAAACCCGTAAGGACCTAATTTAGTCGCTCAAAGTGCAAAAATAGCTAAATCACCCCCTTTTAGGGGTAATTTTTGCTAATTTAAGGGTGATTTATTAACTGTTCATTAAAAACTACGAAGTTCTTGTTCAGCGACCCAAAAAATAGTCTTAAACGGATTCTTTGCTAAATCTAGAAAGGCTAATATATAAAAAAAAACCCCTTTTTGAAGGTAGTTTCGCAAATTTAAGGGTGTTCCGAAAATATCTCCCGGAAATAACCCCGATTTTCGTGATCAGCGACCCAAGTGTGCTTTTTGAGATACAAAAAAAAACAAGTTTTATTGGTCTGATTAAAAAGAAAAGAACATGAATAATTCGTTTTTTGAGAATCTTTTGTCAGAAACCTAAGTTTAGCTTCAATTTTCGTAATAAACATAGAAAAAAATAATATTTTTACAGATTATACTTTATGCAGAAAAAAGATAAAAAGATAAAAATATTGAGAGCTTTTCGTTTTAGCATTTTTAACTACACACTAAACCATTAAAAATAATAGGGGTGGGGAATTTTTATGACCAAAAGTTCTTAAAACTCCAATTTTAGGTCCACTCTAATATTTATGCATACAGATGCTGGCGAGGATACTATAGACGATAGTGATTTGAAATGTATTTTAAAATTACTGATCCTCAAAAGAATATGAGGACGTCTCGAATTTTTGAAGCGTTTGCCAGAAAAATTATAATATTTTATACTATTATAATTATAAATTATTATAAAATTTGTCGTATATTTCATTTTATATTCAAAATCAAAGCCCGTAAAATTATGAAAACTGAATAAAACCAACAAATATAACTTAACATAACAAAGCTAATCACTATATTTAAAATCAATACCCAAAAATTGGTTATTGGGAACTGTTCTTTTTTTCAGCTAGAAAGCTTTTGAACTAAAAATATGTATCGATAAAATCGCTAATTTTAAATGATGCTTAAGTGTCAATTGCTCATGGTTTATAGCTAATACTTGTTGGTTAAAAGCGTTTCTTTATAAATAAATACAAGTGTTCTTATAATTATCTACCAGGCGTAAAATAATATCAAATAATTTCAACATTTCAAAAATGTGTATTTCAAGAATTTTTTATCAATAAAGCATTAGGAATTTAAATTGTATCGCTGGTCAATTGCTTATTTGTTAATTTGTTAGAAGCTGTTGTGGAGCAATTAAAGCATTTTAGAAAGCAATTGAGAGCAATTAAGGAGCAATTATTTGATATAAATATACACTGTAAAAAGTAACTTTCTTAGATTAACAAAAAAAATAGAATGTTTTCGAAAAATTAGTAAATTTTCAAAAAAATTTGTAAATTTTCGATAAAAATCGTAAATTTTCTAAATTTAGTATTTTTACGAAAAATTCAAGAATCCTCGATTTTTTTTTTGTGAATTTACGAATTTACGTTAATTCATATTTTTGGCAAATTTTTGAAAAAAAATTGGTAAATTATCAATTTTTCTTGTGAATTCACAAAAAAAATCGAGAATACTAGAATTTTTCGTTTATATACTAAATTTAGTAAATTTACGATTTTTTTCAAATATTTACAAATTTTTTCGAAAATATACTAATTTTTCGAAAATGTTCTAATTTTTTTGTTAATATAAGGAAGTTACTTTTTACAGTGTAGATTGCATTTAAAAATTTTAATTTTTTTTTGTCCTAGACAACCTTAAACATCTAAGCATTTTGACCTTGACTATAAATAGCCAAATTCTTATTAGGTATTTTGCTATAGAAAATAATATCAGGTGCACCCGATAATTTTAAAAAAATCAGGTATACCTGATTCACATTAGAACAAAAGGGTAGTATATAATACCGGTTCATTGGTACAACGAACGAATGAGAAAGGAGAGAAGAATCAGAAGCGCTACCGGCAACCTGTTAATCGAGCTAAAACGAAAAGCTTTCAAAAAAAACTAGAAAGCAAAGACAGTACTAGTTGGAAAAATATTTCGTTGATAGTCTTAGCTAACTAATGGTATTATCCCGTCCTTGACCCTGTTTGCTTGATTAGGAAAAATTCCTGCAAATGCGTACCATTTATGTATGATACTCAGTAATCAGTGCCGATATTGTAAAAAAACGCTTTTTTATAATCGAATCTAAGTCCATTTTCGATTTATCGATATTTAAGAGCGTTTATGAATCTTTTTTTAAAACCAAAATACCAAGGAAATACTAAATATTTTTCCACAACTCGGGCACAGCGTCATAGTAAAATGGAGCTTTTTTATTTGTAATATAAAAAAGAATCCGAAATAACTCATTAGATTATTTAAGAAAGCCAAGTGGGTCATGAAAATGCACAAGTTTCTAATATTTAAAATTGATCATATTAATTTGTCTGGGTATTAAGAGCAATTAAGCTTTTCTGTTTGCGTCCTAATTATTACGCAAGCTTTAGTTATGTAAGCCAGTTGCTATTCTCTACCTTTCTTCTTCTTCCCCTTATCTTATTCAAGTAAATAATGGCTAAGACAATCGTGCTATAAATAAACTTCAAAACGTATTTAATTTTTTATTTTCTTAAAAAAGACGACTAAAGAACGAAAATATACTCTAACGTTACGCCTTAAGAATTTTTCGAATACATCTTGCAAGCCAAATTTGCTCGTTTACTTAAAAGAAAATTTTATTTTATTAAATAAGCAAAATTATAGTAAACCGTCGAGTTACAAGTGTCAAGTTTATCAATAATTAGCACGAATTTTTACAATAAACTATAATTAAAAATTATTATCAAAACTGGTAAGGTTTTCCTATGTTTATTAACGACAGGGTCAAAACTAGGGAAACTGGGCTAAAAATCAAATAAATATAATTATCTATTATACAAAAATTGATAGCCATATTTCTTTAATACTTTTCTAATTATAATGCTACAGACTACACACGGAAAAACATCTGCTTACTTTAGATCCTCACTAGCTTACATGCGGGTGGTTATAAAGTTTCCAGTAACAAGACGGTCACGAAGGTAATAACCCTAATAATAACTGTATAAATGATCCTCTAACTTACAATTCATGCAAGCGTTATATCCGTAATTTATAAAATTTTTTTAAATATAACCCAAAATATAGTAGTCAAATGTTAAATCTCATTATGATTTCTAACGTTCTATCATCTTATTAATGTAATCTTTAAAAAACCACTTCACTTGCGAGAAAAAAAGTTATCATTGTAATTTGTTATAAAGATAAAAAGGTGAAAAACTAGTTGTTGGGTTGACTTAGAACACAAGAAATTCATTTTCTAGTAGATCAGCTTAAGTCATCAAAAGTTACAATTATTATTAGATTATTAGCTATAGATAGTTATAAACTTTTAGCATTTTAAAACTATGTATAAAATTTATTTAAATTAAGACCAAAATTTTTACAAGCATTTATTTGCTTCAAATGCGCAAGTCTGAGCTTTTAGCTTTGGCTTTTTTGTCTCTCTAATAAACAATTCGAAAGACTGTAAAAGTCGCTTGACACACCTTTATGAAAAAGTTAAGATAATAATCCTGTGAAAACTCAAAGCAACTTTATAACCAGAATTTAACCAAAACTGTATTATTAAAATTAAAGTTAAAATTAAAATTAAACAAAGTGGCTGCGTGCGCACAGAGCTTAAATTTTTTAGCTTGTCTACAGAAACTTTACGCGACCAAGCACACGTATTTTGTCAAGTTTTGGTTCTTGTTTTACAAGCTACTATTAGAGTAAAAGAAACATTCGCCACTTGACAAGTTCATTCTCCTCAATCAATCGAATGTAGGTAAAAGAAAAAAATAAAAGAGCGCTTATACTTTTTTGGCTATTATCCAAAAATTTTTATGTTAAACGAACGCGCCCTCGCGTTCAGTAAAATAAAAAGCTACTGTACCTCGATCTGTAGAAGATATAACGTCTCTTCATCATCTTCTATTTATTTTTTCGCTTTTTTTTATATTTGGTCTTTAGGAACCATTATCTCAATAACAGCAACCAACAAGAAAATTAACAGAAAAAACAACAACAACAGCAACAGCAATAATTATAACAACAACAACAACAACAACAACAGCGGCAATAACAACGGAACAAAACTTATCACTTGGCTTTTAAATGTTCACATGTACTTTTACTCAATGAAGTCCGAGGAGTAAGCACAGAGCACAAACTATCTCACTAACTTTTTCTCTCACTAATTGTATTTTCTTCCTTTTGTGAAAGCTTTTCATGGACCAACTAGGTTTTTTAATTCTAGTTGCTGAATTCCTAGACCGCATTAGGAATAAGCACCCATTTTTTGATTTTCATGATTTTTCACATTTTTTTAAAAGCACAAAAAACAACATACACATACGCGCGATAACAACGCGAGGTCATGGCGAAGCGTCGACGCGCGGACTGGTCCAACAAAAACGTCGGAGTGCGTGAAAAGCTTGCCAAATAGTGGGGCAAATAACTCTCTCCTCTTTTGCACAGTGCGCACGCGACACATGGCGAATTTTTCTTTCAAAGCTTTTGTTTTTTTACAATTTTGTTTATTTTTTATTTCTGAAAAAATAAAAGCAAAAGCTTTTTGACAAGCCCATAGGTAATGTCAAAAAAAGAAAAAAAAATAGATTAATAGTTAATCAGAAGAAAAATTTTACTCGAAAATAAAAATTAAATCGAAAATCGAGCTTAATATAATTACTTATGAACGATGAAATGAGAAGACAAAAAATTATCATTCAGATATCTTAAAATAAGCAACGAACGAATGGAAATGGAGAGAAGAATCAGAGACGCTACCGGCAACCTGTTAATCGAATTTCCTGATAATCATTTTCGCCCCAAACAGTACAAACACAAAGTGTCGACATTGGCACGCGACCGATGCTTTTTCCTTTTCCCTTCCTATAATTCAAGAAACCTCAATTTCATTACAGGTATGATGAAATTTTTATTTTACCCTCAACTACATGCAACAAAGCTTCCTTATTCGAACGAAAAATCATCATGACAATGATAATCACGATAAAAGCTTTTCAGTATAATTAAGATATAAGCTATAGAAGCATAAAATCTGGCATCACGCTGGCTGCTGCTGGAAAAAGAAAAGAGATAAGGAAAATATGCGTGATAATGTAACGCGCACGTTATCGACCCATTTTCAGTGAACACTATTATCGCTGCATTGTTTACGTAAAGAGTGTGCGTGTACTTTTTTTTCATTCAGCAAGCGACAAAACGAGGAGGGCTAAAAGGGAATGATTCTCTGTTTGGCAACGATGCCTAAAATTTAAAGCCGATTGAGTCGAAAAAACTTTATAATTCTTTAACTATGAAAATGCTAGCCCAATTGGATGTGCCTACTATTAAGCTAACAGAATCCTTTTAAAACTCCCAGTCCTGATTTGAACAAAATTTGATTAAAAAAAAAAACTTTAAAAATTATACTTTCGTTTGCATTTTGCATCCCTTAATTGCCTGTCAAACTCGCTGTCAAAGAAAAAATAACGATTATAAAATAGAAAATTCCTATTGGCATAAACTATTCATATACCATGCATGCTTGTTGGCGTAAAAAAGTATTTAAAGGATATACGTATACAATACAAGCTTTGGTACTTTTATTCCAATGAGATTTAAAGATAGTTTAGCAAATTTGAAAAGTGGGAGTCTTGATGAGATGCAAACGAAACCAATATTAAGGGAGGAATCGCTGAAGTTTTGGTTTCCTGAACGACAGTTTAGATTAGATTTTTATAAAAATTATTGCATTTTTTAAACAAAATATTACGTGTCTAATAACAGTTAACATGTTTTCATAAAATATCATATTATGCAAAAAAAATCATAAGCTTGACCCATGCAAGCCACCTTTCAGACTATTTTTGCAAGCTTTATACACCTTATAAGAGTGTTAAAAAATTAGGCTTTTTTTCGTGTACAAACATTTTCTGAATTTGCAAGCTTTTTCTATATATATTCTATAGGAGAATTCCGTCTTAAGGGTTTATACTAAATTTTTTGGCTTTTTTATACTAGCTTATAGTCCTGTCGCCAGCAATGTTATTTAAAACCCTAAAATGCCATAAAAGCTCCATGGAAAAAAATGGGTGGTATTTATGTTTTTTGACCCGCTAAACACGAACCCGGGTCTATTTTGCAAAATTCGTGGTCAATTTATCGTTATTAACAAATTATTGGCCAATTTTGCAATTTAAGATTTTATTGCATTAAATAGCATTGCTGGCGACAGGACTATTATGCTAGTTTTTTTTATTCTTGATCCGATCATCCTGGACAGCGCAATCATGTGGACAGTTTTTAAATTTTAGTTGAACATACTTTACGAAGGATCTAAAAAAACAAAAGTTTATTAATAATAAACCAATGAACCAATGAACCAATACACCAATGCCTATTAGGTATTTTGCTATAGAGAAAAAAATCAGGTATGAAAAATCAGGAATCACCTGATTCCCATTAGACAAAAGGGTAGTATATGACACCCGCACATTGATACATTAGTAAATTGGGACATTGGTACGCTAGTACATTGGTATATTGGAACATTGGTGCATTGTTGCATTGGTTCATAGGCAAAAATTTAAAAAAAAGGCTTTTAGCAAAAAGCCATCATTAATCGAAACTTTCTGCCGCACATTCAAAAAGCTCAATATTTTTGAACTAAGCTTTTTTCAACAAGCTATTATACCCCAGAGCCATCAACGCTGCTTCTTCTTTTTAAGTATATCTCTCGTTTGTGTACGCCCAAAGCTTCCTTATTCGCTAACGAACAATCGTCACTCATTCCCCTCTCTGAGATATTTGTACATAACTCACTCAGCTCCTAAAAAATCATAAAGATTCTACAACGTCCTACAGTTCTATTGAAATACTATTTGTTTCGTCACTGAATTTAGGCTTCGTAAAGTTTATAGTTAAATACACCGTTATTCAGGGTTAAACGTAAGCTTACTCCTTAAGAAGTCGTATTTTTGTAAAAAGTACAAGCCCAGTTGGCAGAAATAATTCAAAATGAGTTCAGAATGAATTTATTTTTAAGAAAAGAGTTCAATTTGAATTCAGTAATAGATCAGAAACTATAGTTTCTTTATTGAGTTCTTGAATTGAGTAGAATTCTTGATTTGAGTAGTGCTTCACGCGAGACCGAGAGTTTTTTGGTCTCGTCTCGGTCTCGTCTCGAAAAGCGAGACGAGATCGAGACGAGATCTGCCAATAAAAATTGCGAGACGAGAACGAGACTTAAAAAAGTCTCGACGAGAAATCTCGAAGTCTCGAAAATTTCTCATAGAATAAATAATTTAAATAAAAACTTTTTTTTTCCAATCAGCAACTTCTTTAAAAATTAAAATTTTTGGAATTTTTAATTTAAGTTATTATAGAAATGAAAACATGTATTGCAGAAACCATATAATAAGTTTTATAGGTATAGCTAATTTAAATTAATATTATTATTATAATCATAATATTTTTACAACCCTGTAGCTTCCTACAAAAAAAGACAAGAGATTGAGGGCAAACAGGAATATAAAAAAATTTAAATAAAGGTCTCCGATATTTTTTTCAATTGAATCCTTAAAATCTTGTTTTTTTTTAGATTGATTTTATTTTTAATTTACAAGAAATAATAATAAAAGTTTTGTGACTTATGTAACATAATAAATACATAAATACATATATGTTTTAAATATTAAATAATGGTGTTTTATAAAGGTATTTATGGTACCATATTCTCTTCAAAAACTCTTGTTTTATTACCGGTAATATAAAATTCAAATCAATTGGTATACCAAAATTGTACATACCGAGAGCACTATTAAATCCATTTAAATTTTTGTTATAATTTATCAATAAGTAAATAATGGATATTAAAGTAAATAATTAAAAATTATAATATAATTTCAAGTTCACTTATAGTTTTTATATGAATTTCATTCACTTAAGATTGTAATTTCGATTACAAAATTTTAACAAAAAATAAAAAAATTGTAAATGGCTACAATTATATTATGTATATTATTGTACCATATATTTTTATCGAATTACAGAATTCTAAAATTAAGAAAACTATGAAAAGTTTAAGAACTATGAAAAGTTAAAAAAATAGTATATTAAGTATCAAGGGCGTAAAAGTTTCGGCACTAGCGTGAGCACTAGCACGAGTGCTCGGCGAAGCCGGGCACGAGTGAAATGTGTTCACGCTCGTGTCTTAAGTATTTCGCCCATGATGCTTATACTATTTTTTGCCCACCGAGGCGTAAAACGAGTTCAGAAAATTCTTTACACACGAGTTTTACGCCCGGGCCCCGGGAGGGCAAAAAAGTTATTTATTTTTTCAGTCCGTTTTTATATTTGAAAAATAAGATTTGACTGCAAATGCAATTGTCTAGGCGGTCAAATTTCTATATATTTTTTCCGTTAATTAACTTATGGTTTTTCATTATAAGCGAAAACAATAATCACCTGAAGATAGAAAATAGATCATTATTACCAAGTATAATTAAAAAAAAAATTTTTTTATTTTTGTGAGGCGAGAGTTCGAGACTTTCGAGACATTTTCGAGACGAGACGAGACGAAACCGAGATCGAGACGAGACGAGACGAGACGAGACTTACGAAAAATAAGATTTTTCGAGACCGAGACGAGATCGGGGAAAATCTCGTCTCTCTCGTCTCGCGTGAAGCACTAGATTTGAGTATACTCAAGAAAAGTTCATTTTTTAGTCAAATTGAGAGTACTTTCTGAATTCAATTTGAGCTCATTCGGAATTCGAATAATAATTAATAATTCGAATAATTCGAATAACGCATTGGAATACAAATAGTAGTAGTAGTATTTATTTCTTGCTTATAATTTACATAAATTGTTACAAGAAAGTATAATTAGTACAAAAAATTTAAATTAGTACAAAATACAAAGTCTTTTACAATAGAATTTCTGTTATTTATAATGGTTACAAGATTGAAATAAGTTGTTAATACAAAATTTAAAGTATAAATATAAAAATTATTTAAAGAACATGTTTTGATTTTAAAGTAAAAAATGTATGATTTTAAATTTAGATAAAAATTCTTCAGTGTTTTCTTCTATTTTCTATTATTTTGAATTTCTTTGCTTTTTTTAATTTTTCTGTTTTCAATATCTGTTGACAAAGATCACTAACAATTACATATGCTGGCACATCACTGCACTATTTTAATTTATTTCTCAAAGAATTCCTTCCTTTTTCTATCTTAATGGGTTGAGGAGGAATACAAATATTTTTATGTAAATTTTGTGTAAAATTTACTCACACATAAAACACGAAAATCGGGGTCATTTCGTAAAGAAATGGGGGCTTCACCCTTAAATTTGCAAAAACTACCCCCAAAAAGGGGTTTTTTTACATATGCGCACTTTGATCGCTTAGATTTGCACCATACAGGTTTCTTGGGTTGCTGATCAAGAATTTCGACTCTTCTTTTTCATATATAATCAATATTCCACCCTTAAAATAGCTATAACTGTTTTTGTTATTTTCGCACTTTGAGCGTCAAGGATATGCCCCTATAGGTTTTTCGGATCGGTATTTAAGAATTTCAAATATTTTTTTGTGGTAAAATATTGATTATTTATGAAAAAGAAGTCGAAATTCTTGATAAGCGACCCAAAAAACCTATATGGGCATATTCTGGATGCTAAAAGTACGAAAATATCAAAAACACCCCCTTTTCGGGTGTAGTTTTAGCCAATTTAGGGGTAAAATTTTAATTATTTATGAAAAAGAAGTCGAAATTCTTGATTAGCCAGCTAAAAAACCTATATGGGCATATCCTGGATGCTAAAAGTACAAAAATAGCAAAAATACCTAAAAAGGGTGTGTTTGCTATTTTAAGAGTGAAATATTGATTATTTATGAAAAAGAAGTCGAAATTCTTGATTAGTGACCCAAAAACCGCTCTGCAGTTAAGCATTCAGGCGCAACCTAACCAAACATCCTGTAATTGTTGTAAAGCTTTAAAGCAATTTATTAAGCTACCTCTGGAGCGTTTTAGGGGATGACTGGGGTAGCAGGGAAAAAAATTAAGAGTGAGATGAGTAAATTCTGACTTTAAATACGTTTTTAAAACTTATATTTATAATTCTTGCCCAAAGTAAAATATTCGCCATTTCGCAAAAACTAAGGTTAATGTGTGAATTCTGACTTTAGATTCGTTTTTAGAACATCAAAATACGTAACTAATAGGGTGTTTCTTATTTCCCAAACTGCCCGTAGAAAAAAATACTGGCTCGAATATGATACTTCAAATCATAAAAGTATTATCTAAAAAAAATATTTTTATAAATAAATTGATGTAGTGTGCCGATTTGCAAATGAAAAACGGTAAAAATTAGGGAAAAGGTTTTAAAAACGCTTTAGAAAGCTTTTATAAACCTTCCCAAAAACTTTTTACTACTAAAATCTTCTAAACGAGTATTAGTGACAAAATACCTATAAAAAACTGTAATTATAACATATAAAAGGTTATTTTTAGGTATTTTGACCATTTACAGAAGCCTCTTTTCATTGCCTCGTCACTCAAAGAAGAAATATGCATTTTTGCAAAAAATCAATGAATAAAACAGTCAAATTGCAATTTCCATTTTTTATTTGCAAATTGGCACACTACATCAAGTTGTTTATGAAAAATTTTTTTTTAGATAATAGTTTTATGACCTGAAGAATTATATTCGAACCAGTATTTTCCTCTACGGGCAGTTTGGGAAATAAGAAACAGCCTAGTAACTAAGGTACTTTTATTTTTGACTTTTATAAAAAATAAAATAATCACTCTCAGGTGCAGTTTAAAATAATTTTTTTAATTAATTTTTTAAATATTATTCACAAATTTGATGATTTTAGTAAATTCAATTTAATGTTTGTATTATTTAAAAATGAAGGAATAACATTAAATTTGTGTTCTTATTTACTAACTAAGTTGGCAGTTGCAACTAGCCGGCGCGACGCGAAAAATCAACGAAAGATCAGTTCGTAAAATCTGTTAATAGACATTAGTTTTTTTGAAATAATTAATTTTTTTTCAGATATAAACATTTGAATTTTACTTGATCCAATCCGTAATTGAATTCTGCGTCAATTTTCAAGCAATTTTAGAAAATTCAACTTTTTTCCTATTAAATTTTGAACTATTTCCTTATTTTATTTTTTAATCGACGCAGAATCGAATTGCGGAGAAGATGAAATAAAATAAGAAAATTAATTCTTTCAAAAAAACCAATGTCGGTAACTGTTCTAATTTAATGCAACTCGTTAACAGTTATTTAATTGTCAAAAAGTGATTAAAAATATATAAAATTTTTAAGGATTATTTACTTAATATAAATTTCTTTTATAAACTAATAATTTGAATATAGGTGTATTTGAATATGGATGTTTTATAATATAATAGTACTTATAAAGTAAGTTACATTTTAAGTTTCTGAATTAAATATATTTTATAAGATTTTCTTTTTAGTTTTATTTTTATTAAATTCAAAAACACAAAATATGGTATTAATACAGGAGAGTACGTAAATTTTTTTTGTAAAATGAAGCAGTAATTACTGGCAAGTCAGATCAACTTGAAACTTTTTGCAGTTTGTCAAGAAAGGTGTCTAGTTCAGAAGTAAACAAGTTTGGTTGGTTGCAGTTGGTCCCAAATGTTGTAAAAATTGGCCAAACTGTTTATTTGGAACAAAAATAAATAAATATTCAATATCTTGGGCAATATTAAATGAATTTTGGTGAAAATAGGTAACAGGGGGTTTTTTGGGTCACTGATTACGATTTTAATGTCAGAAATTTTTCAAACACCCTGTAAACAGTAAAAACCACCTTTTTTTAAAACGTTATTAAATTTTGTTGTTTCCCCTTTTCGATTTATAGCCAAAAAAGTTACAATATTTGCAACCCTGGGTGTGAAAAGTACCCTAAAATGTAAAAAAAATTGATTAGGCCCCTATATTGAGATATAAGGTTGAATAAAAGGGGGGTTAAACTACCCCCAGAATACGAAAAAATACAAAAAAAGTGACCTCGTTATTTTTTTTTTATTATTATGAAATTAATTCAACTTCTCGCCAGGAAGGGGGGGGGGGGGGGGGGTAAAAATTACCCTAAATTTAAAAAAATGAAAAAAACGTTATTAAGTTTTTTGTTGCCCCTTTTCGTTTTACAGCTGAAAAAGAAACAATATTTGCAACCCTGGGGGTGATAAGTAGCCAAAAATTTAAAAAAGAACTGAAAAAAAGTTTTTTTATTTTACTAATTTTATAATTTCTAATTATCACCTTACTAGCTGTTACGTTCCTAAACCTAAATTATTTTGATTCCCTAAACCTAAATTATTCTAAGTCCCTTAATCGATATTATTCTAAGTCCCTAAACCTGAATTATTCCAAGTTCCTAAATCAATATTATTCTAAGTCCATAAACCTGTATTATCTTAAGTCCTGAAGCCCAGATTTTTCAAAGTCTCCTAATTATTCTAAGTCACGTTTGACCCGCCCCCCCCCCTTTTTAAATAGGACAAATTTTATCCCCCCTAGTTTTAAGTTCTGAAGTACCTCCTTCAGATAAACATGTTCCATGTTATCATTTCAAGGACCTTTTGTAGAAAATTTTTTGTAAATTGATTCAACTAAGCAAAGAAATTGCCTTAAGCCAAAAAAAAATAGTTTTCTGCTCTTAAAATCCATATTATTCTTTACCCCTTTATCGAAATTATTCTAAGTTTTGAATTAAAAATTATTTTGATTACCTAAACCTAAATTATTCTAAGTCCCTAAATCAAAATTATTTAAAGTCCCTAAATGAAAAAAAATTTCAGTTCTAAATCTAAACTCAAATCATTCGAAGTGTTTAAATTAAAATAATTCTAAGTTCATTTGCCCCCCCCCCCCCATTAACATGCTTGAAAAACCCCCTTGCCTATAAACATTTGTCGTGTAAAAATTTTCCATGAAATTAAATATTTACACGAAAAAAACACAAATCTTTGATTTTTGTGCCTTTTTTATTACTTACTTTAGGTTTTACGGCTAATTTACGGTTGAAAAAAGTCGGAATTTGAAACCTTACAGCAGCATTTTATTATTTGGTCTAATATAAGCTTCTTGAGTCGCTGAACGCGAAAATCGGGATCTTTTCTGTGAGAAATTGGGGCTCGTCACTTAAAGTAGCCAAAACTACTTCTAAAAAAGGTGTTTTTGCAACTTTCGCTCTAGCCCCCCAAGGTATGATGCAATAAGGTTTTTTTGGGTCGCTGATTACGAATATTGAAGTTATAACTATGAAAAATTACCCCTTCACTCTTAAATTGGCCAAAACTACCCCAAAAGGGGTGTTTTCGCTACTTTCGCTCTAGCCCTCCAAGATTCGATCTAATAAGGTTTTTTGGGTTGCTTATCACAAAAATTGACGTCTTTTTAATTAAAACTTAACTCTTCACCCTTAAATTAGCCAAAACTACCCCTAAAAAGAGTGTTTTTGCAGCTTTCGCTCTAGCCCTCCAAGATTTGGTCTGATAAGGGTTTTTTGGGTCGCTGATCACGAATATTGAAGTTATAACTATGAAAAATTACCCCTTTATCCTTAAATTGGCCTTAAATTTAAGGGTGCACAGTTAAGTTTCAATTGAAAATACATCGGTTTTTGTGATTAGCGACCCAAAACACCCTATTAGATCGAATCTTGGAGGGCTAGAGTAAAAGTAGCGAAACCACCCTTTTGGGGGTAGTTTTGGCTAATTTAAGGTTCAAGCCCCAATTTGTCATAGAAAAGATCCCGATTTTCGTGTTCAGCGATCCAAAAAACCTACAGTGGACCAAATCTGATGGCGGCCACAAACAATACCACCATGATTTGACTGGAGTATAAATTATAAATAAATAAAAAATTTATTCCGGACCGAAGGAATGCTTTCAAGATTCGCACGTTAAATTATAAAAATAACAGATCTTACAAAAAACAACAGAATTATAATTTTAAATAATTTTTTTTATGATCATATGTATTATTTATTAATAATAATTAATGATCATAACTAGCTTTATATTAATTTTAAAATATTTTTGCAAATTAGGTATGCCATTAGAATTTAATTTTCGGTTTTTTTATTATTATATTTGTTTTTTAAACTTTTTTTGACAATTAAACGACTGTTGATGCGTTATTTTACGAACCATTGTTCGCGACTTTTCGCACCGCCGGCACCGCACCGGCTGCGCATCTGCCATCTTGGTTATAGTGAAAATACCTTATAATTTATAATAAACAAACAATATGGCGTCCCTGCTGCGTTAGCAGTTTTAACTGCCTTATAAAAATTTCTTCTTTTAATTACTCGAAATCTCATATTCGCAAAGTACCAATAAATTCTTTAAGGTTCGAACTTTCAATTTACCACTATTTTCATTGGGAAATTCGCGATTTGAAGGGAAAAATAATTAACTTCGAATTTCGCATGACAATCGACTATAAGAACCATGAGGCTTTTTATGCTTAGTTGGGAAATTCATTGGTCAGAGCATCCTTAAGTTCTATATGGTTAAAATATGTGAAATTACATTAGAAATATGATGATTAAAATAATTTCCAAAAATCCAAGTACTGATTGAAAACATTTTTATTTATATATTTTTATAACCTATATCACCTTTCCTATTTTTATAAAATTAATATATTAACTTTAGCGAATAAAATGCATTTTAATTAGAGTTAAGATTTAATTATTGATTTTGTTAGGTTAGAATTTTCTCTCCCCGCAGCGAGATAAATCACCTAGAGTCCTATATTTCTATATACTTTGATCTCCTCCGTCGATGTATGGTATCTACCGTCTTCCGTAGTAATTACATGTATAGTTCAATTGAGAATAAGCCTCTTTTAAAGTAGACATTATAAGCGTGGGATTTCTTGTCTTGCTACGTTTGCATAATTGTGACTCCGCAGAAAATAAGTAAAGCTTTATTAAATTATTGGGTAATAAAATTAGTAAAACATAAATAATAATATGGATGCGATTTAACTGAAAAATAAAAATAGTTTCTAAAATGGAAAAACCTATTCAAAAACAACAAGATTTATTGAAACAAAGTCAAAACAATCATCTATCAGGCGAGTCATCGCAGACCTCTTGCATCGTAAAAGCATCTGAAAACTATTTTTTTGTCATTTTTTTTTTCTTTTTTCAATTAGCTTGATTCTATTGTAATTTTACAATCAGTAAAAAATTTGTAATTGAAAAGAAATTTTATTTTCAGCATCTCAAAATAATTCAATGACGTCATTAGACAAAAAGCTAAACCGTGTTCATCAATGGTCAGATGAGTCGGAAATGGTAAAATCAGGTAAGCGTTTAAACTTCTCAATGTTTTTACTAGGTTTCTATCAAGTATTTTATTTTCACTTTAAAATAGGCAAAATAGAGAGGATTGAAAATGTTATGTATAACAAAGCTTCCCATGAAAATCTAGAATTAGGACATCCTGTTCAAATTGTTCAAACGCACGAAGATCATACTTTTGAACTAAATGAAGAAGCTTTAAAGCAAGTTCTTCTGCAAGATGAAATTAAAGATAGAAGTGTCGTTGTAGTTTCCGTAGCAGGAGCTTTTAGAAAAGGCAAATCCTTTTTGCTTGATTTTTTTCTTCGCTACATGAATAAAAAGGTATGCTAAAAAGCTTAAAACAAGCTAGCAGTAAGCTTGCATTTGGTTTAAATTTGCAGTACATTGAACAGGAAAACATGGAGGATTGGTTAGGTAACGAAAGTGAGCCTTTGTCTGGGTTTTCTTGGCGCGGTGGATCTGAAAGAGATACTACAGGTATTTTAATGTGGTCTAAGATATTTCCTGCAAAATTAACAAACGGAGAGCAAGTAGCTGTTATTTTAATGGATACCCAAGGAACATTTGACAGCCAGTCAACAGTCAAAGATTGTGCAACTGTTTTTGCTCTTAGTACAATGCTGTCTTCAGTGCAGATTTATAATTTATCTCAAAATATTCAAGAAGATGATTTGCAACACTTGCAGCTTTTCACAGAATATGGAAGGTTAGCATTAGAAAAATCAGGGAGCGTGCCTTTTCAAAGACTGCATTTTCTAGTTAGAGATTGGAGTTACCCTTATGAATGCGATTTTGGTGCTGATGGAGGGCAAAAGCTTTTAGATAGACGATTAGAAGCTTCCGATAAACAACATCCTGAGCTACAAGCCTTACGAAAACATATAAAATCATGTTTTACTGATATTTCCTGTTTTTTAATGCCACATCCTGGACTGTCAATAGCTACAAATCCAAAGTTTGATGGAAGGCTATCAGAAATTGAAGAAGGCTTTAAAGCACATCTCAAGATACTAGTCCCAAGCTTGCTAGCTCCTGAAAAACTGGTGACTAAAAAGATTAACGGCCAAGTTGTAAAGGCAAAAGAGCTGGTAGAGTATTTTAAAGCTTATATTAGCATGTATAAAGGAGACGAACTACCAGAACCTAAGAGCATGCTTGTAGCAACTGCAGAAGCTAATAATTTATCTGCCGTTGCTGAGTCAAAGCATCTGTACATGCAACTAATGGAAAACATTTGTGGAGGTACAAAGCCATTCTTAGCTACAGCTCATCTGGAATCCGAGCATAGAGCATGTGTAGATAAAGCCTTGCAACAATTTCAGAGCAAAAGGAAAATGGGGGGTGAAGAATTCAGTCTGACATACATGGAAAAGCTAGAAAAGGTATGATGCATGCTTTTAGCTTTAATATATAGAAGCTTTACTGTAATGAGTGACTTTTTAGGATATAGAAGATGCTTTTGTGCAATTCAAAGCACACAATGAAAGCAAAAATATTTTTAAAGCAGGTAGAACACCAGCTGTATTCTTTGTGATAGCTCTTATAATGTATGTTCTCTCTGGTATATTTGGCCTTGCTGGTATAAACTCACTTTCTTACATGTGCAACATGACAATGGGTATAGCTCTATTGACACTTGGATTGTGGGCATATATTAGGTAAACTTTAAATAAGCCATTGTTAAAAACAAAGATTTAATATATAATTTAAATGTATTTATTATTTTAGGTATAGTGGAGAATTAAGGGAGTTCGGTTCATTAATAGATAATTTTGCAACATGCATATGGGAAAACGTAAGTTAGATAATAGAATAAATTTGAAATATTTTAAAGTATCGAGTTTGTATAGGATAGTTAAATCATTGAACTAATACTTTTTTTAATAAGCTTTTATTTTGCTACTCATGCCCATAGTTAAAATAGCTTTATTTTGTTTTATTTTTTATTTTGAATGCGTCACCAAGAGCTTTTATTTTTTTCTTAATAATTTAAAAGCAGAAAATAAAATCTAATTTGAAATTTAAAAGTTATAAGAATTTTGAGTGCTTGTTTTCAGAATAACTAAATTTTAAAAATGCTTTGTTTAGATTATGAAACCAGTATACCAGCAGCTTGTCGAAAAGTCAGTATCAGTAGCTGTGGCACAAGTAGCCGAAATTGCAACAAATTCAAGCTCTAATGCCATAGCAGCTTCCAATGAAAAAAGAAAGCTTACATAGTGCCATTTGCCATTAAGCATAGCGAGTGAATGAACGTTTTGATTGAAAATACTAAGTGTTGTTATTATTTGTATAAAAAATATATTTAAATTTACATAGGGTTACCATCTTTTGTAAATATAGATAGCTAAGTTCTATACCTTTTGATGCAAAGAGGAAAAATAAAAAAAAAAGAAAGCAGCTTGTTTAGGTGATGGATTGTTATTTATATTTTTAAATAAAGAGCTTCTTGTAAGCTAAAATACAAAATGTTGCCATACGATTATAATAAAAAAACTATTTTTCCATAAAATTGAACATTTTCTTGACCATGCTTTCGTAACCTTTCACTGATTTCAGCAAAGCTGCACTATAAGCTTTCAGCTTTCTTTCAGCTTCTACACATCCAGGATCCAGCTTAGCAACTAGTGTTAAATCTGCAACTGCCTTTTCGTAATCTTTTGTGCACCCATAAGCTACACCTCGCCTATACAAAGCCTTAGCATTTGATGGTGATTTTGAAAGAACTTTACAGCACAGAGTAATAACATGATTATAATTTTCTTGACGCAACTGGCATTCGGCCATATTATTATAGCATGTTAATCTTAAATCCCAAACAAGCTTATCTACATCAAATGGCTCAAGGGTAATCAAAACCTTGCATGCTTTGCTAAACATGAAAAATGCATCCATGAAATTTTTTGAATTGTATAACTCTATTCCTAGCTCTTTAAAGCTTAAAGAAGCTTTGTATTTTTCTTCAACGCTCCATTCCCAAATAGGCTTATAGCTAATCACTTCTTTTAATCTTATCATAATTGATACTCTTTTAGCTTCTTCTATATTTAGTGTAATTAAGCTCTGCTCATTTAACGACATGGTTAAGATGGCCTTTTCAATTAGCCTATCTATGCTAGAACAGCTTTTACCGATCACCACAGTTTTTTCACTATGCTCACTTTTGATAATATCACTCTCAACATCTTTAACTGATTCAACTTTTCCAATAGCTATAACACATCTAGACAACTCTGTTGGATAGCTTTTGTTTGATCCTTTGCTAATAACAGTCTTTTTTACAAGCTTATCAGCTGATTCCCATATATCCATGGTGTCAATGGGTATCTTAGCAAATTATGAAAAAATACTCTTTATATACTTTTCCATAACTAAATCAGAGGCTAGCTATATATTCTCTGCTTTATAAAAGCTAATCCATATAAAGTAAACCTTTCTCTCTGACCTTCCTAAATTGCATGTGCTTTGACTATAGCGCTTTGATGCTGCAGTCGTCAAAACACATGCGGGATTGTATACATTGATAACAAAGAGTATAATCACGCATTGCACGGTGCAATTTGCACCCATTGACATATTTGCACCCGTTCGTTTTGATCATATGTTTATAATCTTGTATACAAGCCTAAAAATATTAGGGTGCGTTCATACTGAGTACAAGTGACCGGGTATAATCGGTGATATCATTGGCATATTCGATGTACATGAATAAATTATTAATTTTAATTAATGAATAAATTAATAATTTTAATTAATTATTAATACGTAAATAAAAACATTTTAAAAAGGGCGCGATTTCCTCCTCCACTGAAAATATGAATTTGCAATGGCGCGTTAATTCAAATAAATTCATTTAATAAACCTAAAAATCTAAAATTAGTGAAATCAATTAAATTTTTAAATAATTATTGTTTGTTAAATAATATTATTTAATTTTTTATTAATTTTTACAATAAGTTCTTTAAAAATTTAATTATTTTCGCTAATTTCAGATTTTTGGGTTTATTTAAAATTTGAATTTTCGCGCAGTTACAAATTCATTTTACTGCAAACTCACTTTAACAAATTTACTTGCCTGTGTAAGCAGCCTTAGTGCTAGTTAGTTGGTAGTGTATTTTCAAAACATTTTTTTAATTAATTACGAAACGGCCCAATGATACCCGCCCAGCCTACTCGCGTAACTCGCAAACCTTGGTCCCAGAATGGTCACCAAGCTCGGCGCCTCAAGGCAAGTGGGAAAACCTCGCTTGTCTTCCGATCGGGCTATACTATGTGTTTCAGATCAACAAGATTCTCTATAACCAATCATATTTATAACTAGATAATCTGTCTCTCTCTTACTCGTTATTTTACTAGCTTATGATTGGCTTTCCAAAAAGGATATCTTGTTGATCTAAAACAGACTGTACACGGTGATTCCGAAACAGTAGTAGTTGCGCGCGCACATTAGTAAGCGCGAAATATAATTTTAAAAATTCTCTCAGTGGGGCCACAACATTTCAAATAAAATTATAAAATGGTAAAGAAGTTTAGGTAATTACCATCTAAACTTCTTTACCATTTTATTATTTTATTTGAAATGTTGTGGCTCCACTGTGAAAATTTTTAAAATTATATTTCGCGCTTACTAATGTGCGCGCGCAACTACTACTGTTTCGGAATCACCGTGTATATACTCTTACAGTATATTTTGGGGTGGGAGTTATGGAATAGCGGTAGTATCAGCTACTACTATATTTAATATAAAATGTCGTCAATGAGCGGTGATGAGAGTGAAATAAAGGAAGATGAACCAGGTATTTTTAACTTTAAATCATTTATGTTAATTTTTTATTAAAAAGTGAAACTTTTTTCTGATAAATCGAAAATACTATGAAAGATAAAATATATTAATAACATTAATAATTAACACACATATGCACGTTGCCCTTTAACCGCTTACCGCCATTAAACAAATGGCGTCTATACAATTTCTTTATTTTGATTTATTTTTTAGTAAGACGTACGAGATCTGGCCGTACTGTTAAAAATGTTACCGCAACACCGGTTAAGAAAACACCATCTAAACGAACTACAACTAGGTCGACAAGGTCTACAAAAAATATTCAAGATACCGAAGAGGTATAAATTAACTTTTCTCAAATTTTTTTTGAATTATGCTTATTGGAATTTTCTAGGAAAGTAAAATTATCGACAATCAAACTTCAGAAAACGGAATACTACAAGAACCTGTCCAAATGGAAGAAGAGGAGGTGAACGATCTGAATGTTGAACAAGAATTGGGAAGTAACAATGATGAAATTAATGAAAATCAACCAATGGAAGAGGAGTTTATCATACAGGAAGGCGAAGAAACTTATGTAGACGAAGGAATACCAATAGACCAAGAGCATAATACAAATGATCATCAAGATATTCCTGAGTTAGATATACCACCTCCAGCTGAAGTCAGCAGTACATGTATTGGCCAAATTGCTTGTAAGTTTAAAGTGCAAGAATCTGTGAAACCTCAAGAAAACTCAAATGAACAATGCATTATTCTAGATGAAGATATGGAAAATAAAGAAATTAATACAAATAACTCTGAAGATATTATAACAGAAGTAACAAATGATTCGTGTACTATGCTTGAAAATGTTGATTCAATTCAAGAGGCTGATCATGAAACTCAAAAATTACAAGAAACAAGCAAAAATGATGAAAATTGCCAAGATTTAATTGTTGAGAATGACTCATTAACAAATGCTTCCATTGAGGTAATTAATTTTTAATTATTAATGTTCTATCCTAATCCATTTTTAATTTTTAAACACAGTAGAATTTCTATGACCCAAGTTAAAGAAATTTTATTGACGTATTAAATTTCCTTAACCCCAGAAATCGCTCCTTTTTTTATTTTAATTATGTAAAGAATATAATTAAATACAAAAACCTAATCCTGACATTTTTTTTTTCAGCAATCAGAAACTGTGGTTGAAGAAACATCTTGTCAGACAAATAGAGAAAACAAAGAAATAGTTTCAGATGATGAAATATCAAGCGATTGTAGCAAAAAAAGAAAAGCCTCTAAGTCTATTGAAAAAACTCCAGAAAAAAAGCAAAAAATTGATTTAATAGGTTAGTATTCATTTGAAATTATCATAATCTGTAAATAAAAAGTAAAATTAAAATTAGGTAAACGTAAGCAAAATGCTGAAGGTGAATATGACCCAAGTTCTCCAACTTCAGAAAATAATGATGAAACTCCCTCAAAAAAATTGTCCAATGAAAAAGAAGAAGCAAAACCAGTTTCACCAAAGAAAAAGACGCTTCCTGAATTAGAAAAATATTGGAAAGCTGTGAATGATGATCCGACTGATTTTACTGGTTGGACATATCTACTTCAGTACGTTGATCAAGAGGTATGGCATATAAAAATAAAATTTTCACTGCTTTATTTGGAAAATATTTTTTGAAGATTACTTTCTTTTTTAATTTGTAGAATGATGCTGAAGCAGCTCGTGAAGCTTACAACAAATTCTTAGAACGATATCCTTATTGTTATGGTTACTGGCGCAAATATGCTGATTATGAAAAAAAAAAGGGTGATCCAGAAAAAGTTCAAATGGTAAGATAAAATTTTTTGATTCCCTTAGTTTAGTAAGTTTGAGAGTATAATTAATTAGAATATAACGTATGAAAACTAGTTCGAGGTAGGATTATTATGCGTGAATCTGTGAGGCACGCACTTAAAATTTTGGTTTTCCCTTTCAACAGCCTAGCACGTCATGCCGTATAAATGATTACCTACTCTTTCGACTTGGCATCTTGCAAACTTGATTACCCTGTTGAAAAAATTTATTGTTAATGTTACTATTATTATTATTACTATAATTATTATTATTATTACTATTATTATTATTATTACTATTATTATTATTATCATTATTATTATTATTAATTATTGTTATTATTTTATGTGTTGTAAATTTATACTTTTGTATGTGTTAATGCGTTATGATACAAAGTATTGTAAAAATTTTATAATGTAAAAGAACATTTAATGAGGGGAATATAACATCAATGATCAAAAACGAAAAAGAATATGGGTCTCAAGAAAACGTTGTGAAAGATGCTGGCAGAAGCGCGGAAGCTCTAGAAAAAAAGGTGAATGCAATGATCTGCAATATATCTCTCTGTATGTTACATTTAAAATTTGCATTTACAGTACGCGTTTTATAAAATAAGCAGTATTAGGTTTATTTACTTGACCGATCCACCCGTTGATGGACCATCAGAGAGAGATCGGTTCATATAATATTTATTACTTTTTTTCAAAGCAAAAGTAATGTTATTTTATCTTGGACAGGTATTTGAAGATGGTTTAAAAGCGATTTCATTAAGCGTCGACTTATGGCTGCATTACATCAATCATTGCAAAGTTATTTATGAGAAAGAAGAAGAGAAAATGAGACAAGAATATGAACGAGCTATTAAAGCATGTGGTCTTGAGTTTAGGTAAAATTTGATTTTTTTTTCCATTTTTTCATATTAGGTAACATAAACAAATCCAAATTGTCGCTTTTATTTGCAGGTCTGATAAGCTTTGGGAAAGCTACATCAAATGGGAAATAAACAATAAACAACTTAATAGAGTTCTAGGAATTTATGACAGACTTTTAAGTACTCCAACTTTAAATTACACTACGCACTTTGAAACTTTTCAGGAATTTGTATCTACCAATCCCCCTAATAAAATTTTGAATGTGGATGATTTTTTGGAATTAAGAGCTCAAGTTAAAACTCTTCTCAAGCCAGACGACACTGCGGCGTCTACAGATGATGCACCTCCCGGTGAAGATTTACCAATGAAAGAGCCAGTACCATCTGATGAAGAGACTCGTGCTATAAGAGAAAAATTAATTAGCAGCAGGAGAAAAATGCATAAAGTAAATGTTAATGCTGTTGCTGCCAGATGGACATTTGAAGAAGGAGTGAGTATTTTTAAATGCATAATAATTGCATGGATATTTTTTTAACAAATCAACTGTTATTGTTTTAGATAAAACGTCCCTATTTTCATGTGAAACCATTAGAAAGATGTCAATTGAAAAATTGGAAAGAATATTTAGATTATGAAATTGAACAACAAGATCAAAATCGTATAATTATATTATTTGAACGTTGTCTGATTGCCTGTGCTCTTTACGACGAGTTCTGGATGAGAGTAAGTAAATTGCATTAAAATTTAGCATTAAGAGTGTTCATATTAAGAGCTTTTGTTCTTTAGTTTATTCGCTACTTGGAATCTTTGAAAAAAGAAAATACTGAGAAAATCCGAGATGTTTACTATCGTGCGTGCACAATTCATCACCAGAGAAAACCTAATCTGCATTTGCAGTGGTCAGCGTTCGAAGAAAGCCATGGTAATTATGTAAAAGCAGCTGAAATTTTAGAAAACATTGACAAAGTAACGCCAAATATGCTACAAATCGCATATCGTCGAATAAATTTAGAAAGAAGAAGAGGAGATTTGGATAAAGTTTGTGAACTTTACAAGCACTACATTGATTCCAGTAAAAATAAAACTGTTAGCAATAATATATCAGTTAAATATGCTCGATTTCTTTGTAAAATTAGAAACGATATAGATAAGGCTATAAAAATTTTGTTAAAGGTACTTAGATATTTAATTTTTAAAAAATTTCGAAAACTTTACTAAGTATGATTTATATTATTAATATGATTTAATAGGCAGCAGAAAAGGACAAAGACAATCCTAGATTGTACTTACAACTAGTAGACCTTGCTCTTCAGAGAAATCCTATCGATAGACAAGAAGTTATAAAATATATAGATTTATTTGTAGATAGGGAGAATGCTGATTTAGAACAAAGAGTTTTATTTGCTCAAAGAAAAGTCGAATTCCTTGAAGATTTTAGTACTGATATTTGCCAAGTACTAAAAGCTCATGAACAGTTTCAAAAATGTATAAAACAAGCAAAAGAAAGAAAAAAAATGAAAGAAGATGCCAAAAAGTGAGTATTCTTTTTGTATTTTATTTTTAATAATAATTTTATAATCTTATTTGAAAAAACTAATAAAAAATCAAATGAACTTATAACCACTTACAAATTTAAAAAAAAGAGAGAATTTATGCTCTGTAAAGAGTTTATAAGTGGTTATTGCATTAACGAATTCAAATAAAATCCGTTTTTTAGAATGTTTAAAATTATTTTGATTTAATTTTACAGTGATGCTTTAAAAAAATCTAAAATTGATGCATCAAACGCAACGCAATCACAAGTTACTACTCAATCTTCGTATCAGTACAACAGTGGAACAACTACTGGCACTTATCAAACACAGCAATTTCAAAATAATCAATACAACAATCAGTCTAATTATCAGCAAAGTTATCAACAGTACCCAGCCCCATCGGATCCAAATTATGCTAACTATCAAAATTGGCAGTATGGGCAAAGCAGCCAAACATATACGCCTTATAATCAATGGGGCTCATACAATTATTATTAAAATCCCATAACTATATTTAGATTTTTAATTTTATCTCTTTTATATTGATAATGTTTTGTATATTAAAAGCAATCAATCATTTCATGTATATAACAACTAGTTCACAAAATTGTAATTAGTGCATTAAAAAAAAATTTTTTAAGTTATATAAATAAATACATGTAAAAAACATTCATATTTTTTATTAAAAAAATATCACAATTTATTAAAAATTTTATATTTCATTTATAAGTATATTTGTTTGGCACATTAATTATAATTTATTTTTTAGTCCAATATAGCGCTTGTCACCATTTGGTTAACTCCGCAAGTGCCATCGCCTCGATAAACTCTATAATAACCTTGTTCACCCCATCTAGAACCCCAACTGTTTTTAATTATCCAATAAGGAATTCTTTTTTTGAAAACTGGATAGTCTGAAAAATAAGTTAGAAAAAATGTGTTAAAAAAAGTTACAGAATTAGAGATTATTTACTTACTTTTAACTCCAAACCCAACAATCAAAACCCCATGATCAAGATCTTTTGGATTACAAAGAAACTTGAATGGATGAGATATTCCGCCAAAATAAAATTGCATTGCATTTGCATTGATACCGATCGATACGGGACCATTTTTGACGAGCCACTGCGCTATTTCCGTCTCGTTTGTTGTAATATTTAACCCGGATCTAACATTAACCTTAATTTTAGTTTTATCTAAATGACATTTTTCCTTACGGGCATCATACGGATAATCAGATTCTAGCTCTAAGCCTCCTATTTCTTCAATAGCACGATAAGCATTATCTGGAAGTCCACCATTGCAAGCTTCGTCAATTTTATCACAATCTAATAGCTCTTGTTCAGAAAAAGAGTACAGTTTTCCATACTTTAATGCATATTGACCCTCTATGTTACCAGTAACTGAAAATGCCCAACATGATCCACATGATCCTTGATTTTTCACTGGAGTGACAACATTATAATGTCTCCAGTCAAATTCCAAAGGTAGTTCAATGTTTGGAATTTTAGATTCTGGAAATGGTGCGCGATTATCATCTGATATAGCTCGTGGTTTGAGGCCTAAATATTTCATTTTAAATTCTTGTTTTGTCAAGTCTGCAAACTGTGTAACTCCATATTTAGCAGTGCCTTGCTCATTTCTTTGCAACTCTTCAATAACATCCAAATTTTCTTTAAATATTTTGTACCTTAAAATTTTTTCTTCGTTATCATATTTTTTATTATAAGTAATGCAAAATTCATTAAACAGTTTTTCTTCCTTTGAAAGATTTTCTTGAGCTTGCTTTAATAGTTTTTGGCTATAATTAACACCTCTAAGAGAACGTTTGTTTCTATTTTCAATTTTCTCATCACAAGTAATATTTACTTTTGGTATGCCTTTATCTAACCATGGTTCTGACCATGCCTCAATAATACAGTCTTGCAATTGCTTTACTGTTTGTAATTTGCAATCAGTGTTTTTACCCCTTTCACAAGTAGAATCTCCAACCTGTACTTCAATTTTATATAAAGAACCAGATACAATTTGCTTAGTCACATTCTTGACTGTGATTATTGGCTCCCAAATGCCCTCATACGTATCTGAAAATATTTTAAAACTATGGTTTATTATACGGTTAACTTCAGGATCTTGTAAATCAATAGAAAGAGGTGCTCCTAAGAGTACATTTCTCTTGCGCCTCCAAAGCCTCGCAGTTTTTTTATTATTCAAATTAAATTTCATTGATCTTCTCACTCTAATAGATTCAATAGGTGAATAAATTGATGTATTTTTTTCAACTAATGGGTTAATTGAACTATTTGCAATAGTTGCATCAAGAGTTTTTAAAAATTCATCAAAATCTTTCATTTTATCTGCAAATTTTGGTCTTTTTTCTTCATTATTTAAGGGCAATTGTTCAACTTCTTGAGCTTCTTGAGCAATTTGATCATAAAATTCGGGCTTCTTAGTCTTACTATTATGCTCATTCAAAAAACCTTGATTACTTATAAGACTTGCATGTACCTCACTATCATTTTGAAAATCTGTACAGTTATTACTCATAATTTTTTTTGAATTGTTATTAAAACTCCAATCGTAATGCTTTTCAAATTTTACAAGACACATTTTTATTGGAAAGTTGGACTGTAAAATACATTGTGAACGCTCTATTAACGATGAAGTTAAGCAATTTGATTCACCAATTTCCATTAACAAATCATAAAGAATAATATTAGAATTAGACAGAACAGTTCGTGTAACTCTAACTAAACTAATTAACTTGTGTTTAAAATCACTATTATCATTATCATCCATTGACTGAAGAGCTTTTTCAACAAATGATCCAAGTCCAGGCAATCTAGGATTTAATTCATAAGGACATCCTGGACAATAACCAGAAGAGGAGGGGTTAATAGCTACATAATTTCTGTCATTTTGTTCATCGGACGATTGCAGTATTTGAGTATCAAGATTTTTAATAATTTCTAGTTCTTGCATGTGTAGTATTTTTTCTTGAATTTCACCAAGTTTGATTTCAGAATCAAATTCTGTACATTGAACTGAATGGTGCAAGACATCAATAAAGCCTTGCTCATGTTGACGTATATCTAATATACATGCTTTTCTTAAACATGATTCTTTTTCAATCAGGCATAATGGCTCAAAATGAAGCGTCAGTTTATTTATAACGTACGGAGGATTGACCTGAAAATAATGACATCAGATTCATTTAACTAGGAAAATTTGCCATAGATTTAACTTTTGTACAATAAGTAATATCTATAAAAAGTGGTATAATCGATAATATGTCAATTTATATAGGTATTTATTTAAATGCTAATTTTTAAATAATAGCTACTTATGCAATCATGAGCAATCTTACCAATTTTTGCGCATTAACAAGTGTTACAGTTTTAAAAGGCTTAGCCAAAAACGTAGTGCCATTAAGAAAGCTTAAAGCTTTATCAATTAATAGCTCTGAAATATCTGTAGTTGATACACTAGATAAATTTGCATCACAACTTATGCATTGTAAAGATTTTAAAAAAAACAAAATAAAAAATAAAAAACTTCCTTTTCTTTTCAAGGCTGCCATATTCACATTTGCAATTTCATAATATAAAGTTTTCGTTTTACTGCGCGTATATATTTAGCAAAGATGATATAATTAGCAGGTATTTAGCAGACAGTGTCTCTGGAGTATCGCCCCCTATATTCCACAAATCATAGTAATAAAACTTTATACGGATTACGGAAGCCATCAATTCGCCCTGAGGCGAATGGTAGAAGGGATATAAAAAATTCGATCGACGCGCTCGCGGTGGCGTAAATATTAGTCCGCGTTGGGAAATATATGTATGCAAATATATAGATATTATACACAAAATATTTTTTAATTAATTAAAAAATTCTTTAATAACCGTATTTTGTTATAAATAGTGAAAAAATAAGTTCTAAATGTATTTAAATTGATTTTTTTTTATTCTTATAAATTTTTCCGTATACTACACTTCTGAAATAAGTAAATAATGCTCACTCTTACCAATGATCATATGTTTTTTGTGTATATTTTATTGTTTTTGGGTGAAATAATTGAATTTTTTGCAGATTTTTTGTTAAAGAATATTAATTAGCATAAAATACATTCATCCCAACACAAAGAAGTATTTTGTCTTTGTAAAATAACAATAAAAACATTACAATCTTCTGTTTGATGACTCAAAAGTATTGATATTATTTTTCTCTTAGAAAAAAATATCATTATTGCTTGCATTTTCTTAGCGATAACAATTATTAACAGTTTCTATCAATAATTTATCAAATTTAATCAAATTGTAACACAAAAACTAATTTAATATATTTGCATTGAATACCGCACATAACCCTCTTAACATAAATAAAATTAACTTTTATAAAAGTTACAATTATATATTCTTTTTATCTTATAAAATAAAGATACATTTTATTATTACAATTGCTATGCTAAAAAAATTTTATCCAAAATACAGTTTATAATTGTTTAATTTTCAATTTTCAAAATTTTTCCTATGCTTTACGTGTAAAGTTTTCCCAATAAAAAAGGGGAAACCACGTGACTTAATAGAATCCGCCATTACCCTCACGGCGAATTGCCAAATCTTTGCTTTTTAATGGACGCCATTTTTTTAGTTGTAAGCCAATCTTGTAAACGGACACTTTCTCACCGATCCATCGCAGCTTGCTTTAAAATAAGCAGGAAATAAGTGATGCATGAAAAATTCTGCAGATTAATAATTCTCCCGTTTCAAAAGCTTCCTAAAAGTGTATCTAATTGTATATAATAGTAAAAGAAAGTGCTGTATCAAAAAATCGTCTGCTCTGCCATTGTGCGCGGAGCAGACCAATTTTTGAAACTGCATTTTCTTTTATTTTTACTATTATAATAAAACAGTATATATATACTGCTTTAGGGAAACTTTCCGTGAAAAGGGAGAGTTATCGCATCTGAAGAATTTTTCATAGATCATTTTTTTAATTTATATAACTTTTTTTATTTTAATTAAAATTAAGCTGATGGGACGGTGAGAAAGCGTCCGTTTACGGGATTGGCTTAAGGCTGAAAAAATGGAGTCTAAAAATCGCTATATTGGAAGTCACGTGGTTATGTAACAGGATCACGTGACGTATTAATCTGTAGAAACCACGCCTTTTTATTGCCATTTTGCACTATATAAATAAACTAAAAGTAAAAAACTAAAAAATAAAGCATGTTATTAAAAAACTCATTAAATCTGCTTTTGCACAGAACTAGCATGTTCTATTTCAGGAATTATATTTTATTGTGAGATACAAACAGTTTATTATGGTTCCAAACACCTTATTAATGGGAGAAATCATAAATCTGAATGTCGGTGGAACTAGGTAAGATTTTTACAAAACTCAGTCTTTAATTCGTCCTATTTTTTCATTGCTTAATAAACCATAATAAATAGTGCATTCTTAACCGGCTTTCAGAAAGCTTTATTTTTACCAAATTCTATAACAGCCCCTCGGGCCTTTAAAATCTTTGTATTTGGCAAGCTAAACACTTCTTATGGACGAGGTTAAGAATAGTATTTTATGTATACTAATAGTGAAGGTCTCTTGCTGAAATACACTACTGCAAATGCTAATACATTATTTTCCCATTAAAGATGCGTATTTAAAAGCTTTAATATTTTCAGATTCTCCACTTCTAGGCAAACTTTATCATGGATTCCTGATTCTTTTTTCTCAGCGCTATTAAGTAATCGAATAGCCAGCAGGAAAGATGAAGCTGGAGCTTTATTTATTGACCGAGACCCTAAGCTTTTTGCAGTTATACTTAGCTATCTTCGAACAAGAGATGTTGACTTAAACACTGTAAGTATTCGTGCATTAAGGCATGAAGCTGAATATTACGGAATTACGCCACTTGTCAAAAGACTAGCGCTTTGTCAAGACCTATCCCAATGCTCATGTGGAGAGCTTTTATTTTACGGTTGTTTACCACCTCCAAGTAAGCTGAAAATTACTTGAAGCATGCTTTGCTTACAGAAGCATTTAATAATTTTAAAAATCTTATAGATGCTCCTTTGCAAGAAGCGCTAAATGTATCTGCCAGTGCAAGTGATGTATCTGTTCATAGCAGGCCAATAGGTCCTATATACTCACCAACCTGTACAGGCTCAAACCAAAGCTCTACCTCTAGCAGTAAGAAGCCTTATAAGCCAAAGCAGGCTTTGTATTTGCTTAGTTTGCTTACAGAGTTTGTAAATAGTGTTGGATATATAAGTAGGTATTTTGAATAGATATGGGTTTGGTAAAATATTTTTTTTGTTATGGTAGAAAGTTGTTATACAAAGGAGCTTATATAGGCAAAAAGTGAATAGACATGGATCAAATGGAGTTTTTTGATTCAAGTTGATTTTAAAAAGAAAATAATTTATTTTAAAAAATAATCATTTATTTTGAAATAAAAAAAAATATTTTTTCTTTCTTTTCAATTCTGTAGAGTGAAAATATTACTAATTGTCGTTTAAAAGTTTATGACAGAATTAAAAAAGTTTTTTTCGTTTTGAAATATGCTTTTCTGTTTATAAAAAAAAAAGAATAAGGCATTTATTTCCTTTATTAATTTTATATAGGATCTTAATGCAGCTAATTTATAAAAAAAAAATAAAAATTTTCAATACAAAGCAAAAAGCTTCATTTGACCCAATTTAATTCAGTTTTTGACGATGTAAGCCCCTCCATATAGAAAATATTAACCCAAAGAAAAGCTTCCCACCATATCCATGTGTATTCACTCTTTGCCTATAGAAGTTCCTTTGTATAAAAGCTTTCTATTGATTATAATCAATTTAAAATAATTTACTATACCCATGTCTATGCAAGACACCCACTTATATATTCTCTGGGCTCCCAGATACCTAGTATTAAATGATTAAGCAAGTTCTTAATTGCCTCTGATTCCATATGATAATAAAAGCTTTTGAATGCTTTGCTTTTAGATTATCGAGTAACACCAAGAGGTCATCCGCATTCTAGAAGTTCATCACTAGATTTAAGGCATTCTAGAAATGCTTCAGCAGATTTAAATAAGGCATTTAGAAATGAAATAGGATTGGTTTTTGGTCCTCAACAAGGTAAGCTATTATATTTCATTTTAAATATCTTATATGAATCAATTGCTTTAGTTTCAGGATGGGCGGATCCTCTGAGAGTGCAAATAATTAAAGCTCATCACAATTGGATAACAATAGCTTATGCTCATTTTGTAGCTTGCTATCGTTTAAAAGATTCTTCTGGTTGGCAACATGCTTTCACGAGTCCACACGTTGACGCCGTAATTGAAAGAGTTGCTATAAATGCAAAAATGGGTATGAATGCCGATGGTAAAATGGTAGCAATATCCTATGGAAGTCAAGTAGCCTTATGGTGCGTCACTGAAGATGGTTCGAAAACAAGCATTGGCACTTTTAATTTAAATGTTAGAGTGGAGTATTTATTCTTTATCGGTAGCCAGTTGGTGGCTCTTTCGCCCACAGGTAAGATAGGAGTTTGGCACGCAATGACTCATCATTGGCAGATACAAGATGTTGCATCAATATCCTCTTTTGATACAGCTGGGTCTTTTTTGCTACTTGGTTGCAATAACGGATCAATTAATTATATAGGTAATAAAAAGCTACAGGCTAGTATTTAAAATAGTCAAGATGCCAGAAATTTTAAGTGCATTCAAAAATTTTATCTGCATGGAAATGGATCCAACTGTGTAAAAAGTATGTAATTTTGGTCACTAAAAACGATTTTGAAGGTTTCATCAACTTTTCAATGACCAGTTTTGAGTAATAAATGCTATATCATCAAAAATAGACAAAAAATTTGCGAAATAGGCAAATACTTGAAAACAATTGCAGTTTGAATCTATTTTTGGTAACCCATTTGGTTTACAAGGTCGGTAATCGCAATTTTGAAGACGTATCGTATGTTTTTAAGTTTTTCAATTTATGTTTTTCAATGTGCTGAGAACAAATCGAAAGTTGAAATCAATCCATCACCTCAATATTTTGACCCAACACCCCTTGCTGTTCCCCAAAAGGTCAAAACCTTACTTAATACAAAATATCTAAATTGGAGTTTAGGATTTTTGGCACGCTAAAAATGAATTTGGGCTGGAAATTGACCCATTAATCTTATATTTTGACCCAACACCCTCTTATAATATATGACTCGTTTTCATTTTTTTTTGAAAAAATAGCTTACAAAAACTAAAAATAAAAAATTCCTTTTTTAAAGTCCAAACAAGGCTTTTTAAACTTTTTTCACCAATAGTTATTCAGTGTTGCATAAAAATCACCATAAAGAACCTTTTACATCAATGTATTACGTATTTTGATAATTATATAAGGTAAAAACAGCTTAAAACCATTAAAAACCAAAATTTTTACATATGGGCTTAATATATCAATTTTTCTAAGATTTAGGTATTTTAGAGAAGAATAACATATATTTTTGAATAATTCTCACTAAAAAAACGAGTTTTGGAAGTAAATTTTAAAAATATTTAATAATTTAAAAAAAAAAAAGAGGAATGGTAAAGGCAGGAACGGTAAAGGCTTTTTTATAGAAAAATCAAAATAATTCGTAGACAAATGAACAAAAAAACTTTTCCGTTTGGAAAGTAAAGTATTTTTATGATTGAAACTTGCTAAGTTTTTAATATTTTAGTTACAACGCTTCTTAATCGGAGATCCATGGGGGTACGGTAAAGGCTTTTTTTTTGTCCCTTCGTGATTTTTGAACTTGAACTGATTTTTTTTTCCTATTTAACGACCTCTTAAAGTGCTCTTGGTGTAAGAATTTATTTTTTATATATCTAAGTTGTCATTTATGTGATTAAAAGGTTTTAAAAATGTTTTTATGAAGAGAAATCAAATTTAATATAAATTTACGCACACATTTTGTAAAATCGTGTGACACACCTTATCGCCCTTGTAATAATTAGTAAAAGTAAGTTTAAATTTTTTCTATATGGAAAAAGTTTAACTTTATGACATAGCAGTTAATCCCTAAATAAAAATTTTTGAAAATTAATTGATATATTCATTACTCATAACTGGCCACCGGAAAACGAATTAAACCTTCAAAATTGTTTTTAGTGACTATAATTACATACTTTTCACTGAAGAGAATCCATTTCTATGCAGAAAGATTTTTGGATGCATTCAACATTGCTGGCGACTTGACTAAAAGTAAAAAAGATTCTTCTGGTAAGCCTTTTATTGCGTCTTCACAGATATGCAAAAGTTTCCGCTTCGGATGAAAGATAATGATCTACTTGTAACACAATTGTATCGAGACCCCAGTCATGATCCAATTACTGCTATATCTGTTTATTTAACACCAAAAACAAGTGAGTAGGTTAGCTTGAATTTAAAGCAAGCATTGTGATAAAAGCGAGAACAAGCGAACGTTGAAGTGCGTTTCTGTATCTCGATGGTTTCTGTACAAGTTGCCTTATAAGGCTGGTGTTTCAGATTTTTAAAAGCTTTTAAGCTACAGGCAAATAAAAGATTCTTCACTTCAAAAGCAATTAAGCTTGTTCTCACATTTTAGCATCATGCTTTTCTTTTTATATTAATAAATAATGTTTAATTGAACTAACCATAAAATTTTTTACTTCATGAATTGTTACTGTACAACTGGATTCATAGCACAAGGCAAGTACTTAAAAATTTACAATAAAATTATTTTTTTTGTTACAAGCTTGATTTCTCACAAAGGAACGATTGCGACAGAGGAAGCTTTGATTTATTCAATGTAACATATTTTTTTCCTATAAGCAAATCAGCGCATAGAATTTTATCATAGAGCTGAAATAATTATTAATCATTAGATTATATCAATTTGATTCTTGCCGATAAAAAAGTCAGCGTATCAAAAGCTTCATTATGATGCAAAAAAATTACCAAATTGGACCATGCCAATTTGATTTTTGCCTATAAGAAACTCACCGAATCGAAAATTTTCATATGATGTAGATAATCACTAAATTCGACCATGTCCATTTAATTTTTGCCTGCAATAAAATCACTGTATCTAAAATTTCTATATGATGCAGATAATTATTAAATTGAACCATGTCCATTAGCTATAAATTAGTATATTTATAGCTATCACTGATACCAAGCACCAAATAATTACAGAAAGCCTTGTTTTGTTTGTGCAACTGGATGCAGCAAGATAAAATATAGGAACACATGCATTCTGTCTAGTATCCAGATTAAAGCATTATAGTCCTGTCGACAGCAATGCTATTTAATGCCCTAAAATGCCATAAAACCTCCATGGAAAAAAATGGGTGGTATTTATGTTTTTTGACCCGCTAAACACGAATCCGGGGTCTATTTTGAAAATTCATGATCAATTTTGCGAAATAGACCCCGGATTCGTGTTTAGCAGGTCAAAAAATATAAATATCACCCATTTTTTCCATGGAGATTTTATGGTATTTTAGGATTTTATGGCATTAAATAACATTGCTGGCGACAGGACTATTACCAATATTTTCCTTGTTCTATGCATCTAGTTGTACTAGCAAAACAAGGCCTTATGCGTTTTTGCATGAACAAAGTTTTTGCACTCATAACACTATAAGTTTCACTTGTTAAAAGCTGGTGAAGCTAAAATTACAAAATGCTTGTGCTTGTAGGTCTTTGTGGAAATTGGATTGAAATAGCTTATGGAACGAAATCTGGCAGTGTAAGAGTTATAGTACAACATCCTGAAACTGTGGGACATGGACCTCAACCATTTCAAACATTCACAGTTCATCAAAGTGCTGTGACTAAAGTAAGCAAAAAAAGTAAAGACTTTTTCTAAAGATAAAGCTTATCCATATAATAAAAATGTTTTTAGGTTACTCTGTCTGAAAAATATTTAATTTCTGTTTGTTCGGAATATAATCATGTTCGAACTTGGTCAGTAACACGATTTAGAGGAATGATTTCGACTCAACCAGGGTCTACACCCGAAGCAAGTTTTAAAATAGTCTCATTGGATTCAGTTGAACCATGTATCAGTTATAATGCAGGAAATGATTTTGGTATGTTAAAAAATAGTATATAAAATATACACTGCGTTTATTAAATAATTAAGTACAATATTTTTTACACGTTTTGTAGTCATATTTTTACGAAATGCATTTTTTAAACTATTGCATACCATTACAATATAGATTTATATAAAACACTTATTAATTACAGATAATTAACAAATCACTGATTTAAAATATAATAAATTTATTTAATAAATAAAAACTAATGTCAATAAAAAATTATTCTTTTATTATAAAAATAGATTTTAACTAAAATGCACATTTTTCGTTTATTGTCACTTCATGTTTTTTTTTATTATATAACTTCTTAAAAACTAAAATCCAATCCAAATATATTTACAACTCGTTGAGTAATGAAAAAAAAAATTTATTCAACTATTTAAATGATACGAATAATACTTTATAAATTCAAAAACTTAATTTTTTAAATAATATTCACAAATTTAATGATAAATATCTCTTAATTTTACTAATTTACTGCTGCAAAAAGAACAAATTCAAAACTCAAATTTAAACTTTCGTGTACAATATATTTACCAAGTAAATATTAATATTAACATGGAACATAGAACATGGAACATGGAACAATTAAGTGGGAGGGGGTCCAACGAGACTTTGAATAATTTCAATTTAGGGACTTTGAAAAATCTTGGTAAGGACTTAGAATAATACAGGTTTAATACAGGTTTTTTAGGTACTTGGAATATATTTGATTTAGGGACCTAGAATAATACGCTTATAGGGAATCAAAATAGTTTGGGTTTAGAATCTTAATATCTAGTAAGGTGATAATTACAAATTATAAAATTAGAAAATTGTGTTGTAACGTTGCCTAACATTTATGCGTTATAATAGGTATACCTTAATGCTCGTTGGTTGTGTAGTTATAACTGTGCAGTTATAACATACACAAACCAGTTATAAATTTTTAGTTTGTTTATTATAATAAACAGCGCGCGTACTAATCTTATTACTCAAAGTACAAACTTTATTAATATTATTTGTATTATTCTAAAGAATTATTTAGTTTATGGTAAATTATTTATTTATTTTCTATTATAGTTTACTTTTTAAAAGCAATTTTTTTTCACAAATAAATGCATAAACATCATTTAATAAAATATATTTCTTTTTATTTAATAAACCAAACACATTAAAGTTGTATTTTGAATTTATTATTTTTTCAGAAGTATACTGCGCGATTAAAAAACAATAATGCATAAAGCTTAAATTAATGAAATCAAAAGATGCTTAAAATATTAGGAGAATTAGCATCATGAATATAGAAAATGTTTCTAACATAATGTAATTATTAAATTACCAGCTTTTTGTTCACTTAACGGATTCGAAGTACCGGGTAGAACGGCGTTAACGGGTTGGTAATGTAGAACAGTTACCGACATTAGTTTTATTTAAATAATTAATTTTGTTGTCAATATAAAAATTTGAATTTTATTTCATCCACTCAAAAAAAATATTTAAATAGCTCAAAATTTACTAGGAAAAAAGTAGGATTTTCTAAAATTACTTGAATATCGTTGGAAAATCGGGAAATCCAACTTTTTCCCTAATAAATTTTGAGCTATTTAAATATTTATTTTTTTAATTATCGACGCAGAATTTGATTACATAGTAGATAAAAGCTTCAAACTTTTATATTCACAACAAAATTAGCTATTTTAAAAAAAACTAATGTCGGTAACTGTTCTACCTTACCAGCCCTTAAGAAAGAACAATACTTTCATTCAATAGTCAATGTTTGAAATTTTACCGTTTGTATACGGAAAATCAAAAAATAAAAGAATAGGAAAACGAATTTTCATGATTTGCAAAAACGGATAACTCTGTTTTGAATTTTTTCAAACGAATTATTAAAAACGTAAAGTTTAATAATTTTGAAACGGATCAGTTCTTCTAATTCTTTAATGCTTTATAACTTTTGCTAATTTCTGTTTTTAAAAGCAAGTATTTGTCATACCTTAATCTAAGCTTATTGCAAAGCTTTGCTACACTGAAAAAAAATTATTGGCTGTGCGCTTTGAGTTTTACAGGCGTATAGCGTGTTCAACGAGGACGGGCTCTGGGCCTCGAACAAACTTGCGTTTCACACGTTTGGAGAGGGGCTCGATCATCGGCCTCAAAAAAATGTATACAGAAAATTTGGGGTCCCCTCTCCAAACGCGTGAAACGCAAGTTCGTTCGAGGCCCTCACCGATCTCGCTGAATGCGCCTGTACTAGAAATCTAGGCGTAGGTCCAATCATTTTTTTTTCAGTGTAATTAAAAGCTACATTAATAATGAAAGACGCTTTCTTGTAAAATGCTCTACTCAATTATTACTTTAAATGCATCACAAGGTCCTTTTGGAGAACAAGATGATGAGCAAGTCTTTGTACAAAAAGTAGTTCCAGAAACTGATCAACTTTTTGTTAGGCTAGCCTCCAATGGAAAAAGAGTCTGTGTAATACAATCAATTGATGGCAGTGTTATAAGCTCATTTTGTGTACACGAATGTGAAGGTTCCAGTCGAATGGGTTCAAGGCCTCGACGATTCATATTTACAGGACATTCTAACGGGGCTATTCAAATGTGGGATCTTACAACAGCATTAGATCCATCATACAGTTTATCGTCAGGTAAAGCTTAAGCTTGAGTAAATTGTATTTTGCTTTTTTTTTTACTTATAGCCTTCAAAATTACAGTGAAAGAAGCTTCTGGTGGACCCACTCCAGAAGAGTTATGGAAGCTGCTAGATCAATGCGATTTAAGTAACAGTCACTGCTCCACACCTTCTATTAGTCCTTCTCCGTCACTAGTTGCCTCTGCTCCGAGGCTAAAAGCTAGTAACGTAATACTCTTAAACCAATCATCGCAAGGCTCTAGCTTGTAATAAACGCTAGACTGAAATATACTTTTTATTAAAATTGCAACAACGGGGTTATATACTTTTTAGGAAATACTCTAAGGTACTATAAACTGAACGGCGCTTGGTCTATTAAATGCTTTTTCACCGAAGCATATGCTATAGAAAGAAACAAATCAATGCGCCTATTCGCTAAATGAAGCTGGCTAAGAGCTTTCTAAAATGACTTTTGTTAATAGCAATAAACAAATAATAATACCTTAGTTTTTTAGTATTTTCAAATAAGCCTATAAATATTTTAGTTGGTTATTCTCTTTTATTTTTTTATTTTTATTTTTTATTTATTAAACTGATTTACGGGACGTGCCCTTTTACATTTAACTATAAAAATTGTGTTTTTAAATTTAATTATTACAAATATTACATTATAAATAAAGTCTTCAAATAAAGTCTTCAAAAGTATCTAACTTTATGAAAAAAAGAAGAATAAATTTACAAACATGAATTACAAATTAATTATTTTATAAAGAGAGATCAATTTTTTAATTAAATTTTGATACTAAGATATTTTACTTTTTATTTGAAAAAATTTTAAAAGATATTTAAAAAACATTTTAACTACTCGATAACTTGAAATCTTAAAAATTTTTTTAAATTAGATTTTATAATTTTATAAGTAATTTAAAAGAATAACTCATGAAACTGTCAAAAAATTATGAAAAATATATTTTCAGTATATTGGATTTTATTTATTGTTCTTTTTTAACACCAGCCGAGTGTTTATGGCGTTTTATACAATTCAATTGATTTAAAATAAAGGAGACACAATTACTTCTTTTTTTCTTATAGCATATCCATTGATGAAAAAAAGCTTTTATTCGTTTCGTTAGACCAATAGACCAAGCCCACTTTAATTTATAAAAGTTTGAGTATTTCCTAAAAAGTAAATAGATAACCCTGCATTATTAGTAATTGCCATCGCAAAATTATAGTTTGTCATCAACCTTTGGTTCAAGCTAAAGTCAATTAAGCTTTTAAGCTGATTTTCTTCATAAAGCGTTTTATGTTTGTTAGAAAATGTAAATAATTCTGAATAATATTCCATGTGCTCTTCTACATGCCTATCTGTAATCTGGTCTTCTAGTATAAAAACCCTGTCTTTTTTTCCAAATTTTCTGAGCGGGAAAACGTTGGATTAAAGCTTTCTATGACAGGAAACTTTGTTTTTCCAAAATTTCGAGCGCAAAACTTATTTTTTGAAAAGCTAATATCTTTTCGAAAGCTTTTTCGCTGAGAAAACTTGGAAAAAAAATAGAGGTTTTTTTACTAGAACTTTATCATATTACCGGCGTATGGTAGAGAATATTGAATGCTTTTATGTTTGTACATAGTCCAATTGTAGTACATAGTATAATTGTAAAAAATAATGCTTAAACCATCTCTGTGATGTAGTAATGTAAGACAAATAAATATTTTCTTTTATAATTATTAAAACAGTTAAAACATTAGAGTGAATCCATACTATCCGTGGATATCGAAATCTATGTCTAAAAATAAAAAATATGGTGTCGCGAAATTGAAATAGCTTTTATTTTGATGGTTTCCTTCTATTACGCAAGCTCCACAGAATCATATACTTTCCATGCTTTTCGAGGTTTACACTGTCGTTTATAGTTTAAAGCATGGATAAAATGCGGTACCATTATTGGGATGTGAAGCGGTGTTAGCTAGATTCTACCGAGATTGCATCGTTTAGGTTACAGTGCACGCAGCATAATTACTTTTTTTGTTTATTTTATCTTCTGTAAATAATTTTACACTGTTATTATCATAAAGTTAAAATAATTTATTTAATATTTATACTTATATTTATAATGCAATTAATAAATTAATATTTACAATACAGTTTTTTATTTGTATTTAACCATTTACTGAAAGTCTGAAAACTATAACTTTCTGCAAAAATCCAATTATTGTTATTTTAGATTTTTACTATAAAATAGTTTAGTATATTAGTTCGAGTATTAGTTAGTTTACTAACCAGTACCATCATCTAAAAAATTAATAAGTAGTAGTATAATTTATTCTTGTTTATAATTAATACATAATTGTTACAAGATATGATAATTGTTAAATGATACTGTGTTTTAACAATATTTTAAATATTTTTTCCAGTTTACTTTTAAATTCAATAAAAGATAAACGAATTTACTTTGCAATGCGAAAATTTGCAATTTTAACATTAGGACGATTTGTTTTTAAGGGGTAGTTTTCGCCAATTTAAGGGGTAATTTTTCATACTAATAACTTCAATATTCGTGATCAGCGACCAAAAAACCCTGTTAAACCAAATCTTGGAGGGTTAGAGCGAAAGTTGCGAAAACACCCATTTTAGTGGTAGTTTTGGCTAATTCAAGAGTCAAGCTTCAATTTTTCATACAAAAGACCCCGATTTTTATGTTCAGCGATCCAAAAAACCTAAATAAAAATTGTAAATTTACAAAAAAAATTGTAAAATTATACGAAAAAATCGTAAATTTACGATCGATCGTAAAATTACGATTTTTTTAGTAAATTTCCAAATTTTTGGTTAATTTACGAAAATTTTGTATAATTACCATAGGGTATTTTTAACAGTGTAGTAATTCACGTGGTTTTTCCTTTTTTATTGGGAAAACTTTGCACGTAAAGCATATAGGAAAAATATAATAAAAATTGGATATTTAACCTATCCTTTATCCTATAATTGGTATTTTTGATAATTTTTTTAGCATATAGCAGTGCAATAATAAAACGTATATTTATTTTATAAAAGAAAAAGAAAATACAAAGGTAACTTTTATAAAAGTTTAGTTTATTTATGTTAAGAGGGTTATGTGCGATATTAAATGCAAATGTATTACTTTAATTTTTGTGTTACATTTGATTAAATTTGATAAATTGATAAAAACTGTAAATAATTGTTACCGCTAAGAAAATGCAAGCAACAATGTTTTTTTGTCTGTAAAAATAAAAATATGAATACTTTTGAGACATCAAAAAGAAGATTGTAATGTTTTCTATTTTTGTTTTACAAAGCCAAAATAAGTACATGTTTGGGTTGAGATGAATGTAGTTTATGCTGAATATGATTATATTTATGTTCTTTAATAAAAAATACAATTATTTCACCTAAAAACAATAAAATATACACAAAAATCATATGATCATTGGGTAAGAGTATGCATTATTTACTTATTTTTGAAATGTAATGCAAGTAAAAAATTTTATAAGAACAAATAAAAATAAATTTAAATAAATTTAGAACTTGTTTTTTCACCATTTTTAACACAATACGGTTATTAATGAATTTTTTAATTAATTAAAAAATATTTTATGTATAATATCCATATATTTGCATATAAATTTTTCCCAACGCGGTCCGCGGACTAATATTTACTCCACCGCAAGCGCGTCGATCGAATTTTTAATTCCCCTTCTACCATTTTCCTCAGGGCAATATTGATATAGCGATATTGTATATACAGTCTGTTTTAGATCAACAAGATATCCTTTTTGGAAAGCCAATCATAAGCTAGTAAAATAACGAGTAAGAGAGAGACAGATTATCTAGTTATAAACATGATTGGTTATAGAGAATCTTGTTGATCTGAAACACATAGTATAAGCGAGGTATTGATAGTAAGTAGAAGCAAATAAAGGTAGGATACCACGTGACAAATTAAAAACCCCTCCTCTAGCACCGAGAGAATATACAATCTGATTCAGATCAACTCGCATGAAAGCCAATGATATGCTAGTAAAATAACGAGTAAGAAAGAGACAAATTATCTAGTTATAATCATGATTGGTTACTGAAAAATAGTTGTTCTGAAACATACAGTAAGTGCGCAGTCTATTATGCCATATTGGCCATCCCCTCACACTATTTCAAGCTTTGGTTACAAAGGAAGTGGCTCCACCTAAAGTGCTGCCAGCTGTGTATGCCTTTTGGTCTCCTCGCGGATCATGGAGAAAATTTAAAAAGAGAAATAAATTTTTTAGTTCATATGCTATCGTCGACGAAGCGCGAGGGAACGTAAGATATTAAATTCGAATATGGCTACCGGTCCCCTCGCGCTGGATCCGTCGCCATTTTTTGGTGTCTAGTGTGACGGGGCCGTTGTCGTCGGTGCCCTGTATTTCATCTTATTATTAATTAAGTGTTTAATATGTATATCTTTAAGAAAACTTTGAAAAAAAAATGGTTTATATTACTAAAAAGAAGTGTGTTACCTAACTTTTAATAAATTACATATACTCATATATACACGTATACATGGATAGCTCATGGAGTGTTACACAGAATTATTAAAGTATAAATTAATTCACGCCAATTTTTAACAATAATACAAAATAAGCGTAAACATCGTCATCTTCGAGAAGTAAAAAAATCCACAATACAGACATTAATATTCCACTATATAGACTTGAAAAAAAGTAAAAAATGCCGAGTGCATCATTCACATCGTCCCGGACATACCCAAGAAGGTCTAGAAGAAAAGGTGCAAATAGGATCCCGCTACCCTCAAGAACAACTTCGGGTAAGTTACAAGTAATTTATTGCCGTACAATAATTGGTATAAAATTAATTTTTGTATTCATAAGAAAAAAATTCATTGAAATGTGATATCGATTCTCAATTTTAATACGAACGAGAATGAGAATGACAGAGTGCATCGAAGAAAATATTTGTGTTTCCTCTTACTTCTAAAAGAATATTTCATTTAGTTAGTTTCTGTATTATAGGAAAGCAACATTTTGTTGCTGAACTGTCTCTTGAAACAGATTTTGCTCCAGGATAACAGACTCCATTTTTACCTCCCCCTCTCTTGTAACCTTCCTCTTTATGTGTTAGCACATACCAGGGTATATATTTTACGTATATTTTAAACACACGTATAGATTGGATTGTGTTCTTTTGTGGGTCCCTTCCACTTTTCTGCATGTATAAGAGTTACCGTGGGAATAATACGAGAGGGCTTCCGCGCGTGTACTAACACAAAGGAGAGGTTTTTTTCCCGAGGCGTGGACGGAACTTGGATTGGTTTTCTCTCTTCACCTCTTTATATTTTTTTTTTTCATTCATTACGACTTCACTGTGATAAAACTTTAGTAGCGACATATGCAAAAAATTTGCAATAAATTATACATTATCTATATTTTTGGAGCTATAAAGCCCGGTTTCTTGATAAAAGCCCATGTAAGAATTAGTTATATTAGAAACCCCTAATGTTTTTTCCTTGAAAGATCAGCAGCTGGTTAAAACATGCAATTTTAATTTTTTAGAAAATTTTTTAAAATATGTCTATTCTGATAATTAAAATTAATTCAAAACAATACTCCGCTATTTTTATTCAATAACAATGAAAATAATATAAATTTTTTAAAATGAGTTTTAAAAATTTAATAGCCCAGTAGAGAAAAAAAGAGAAAACAAACGAAAAATTCCATTTATGCATGTGTATGAAAGAGTAAAATCGAAGTAAAACACAAAGAAGGGGAAATTTTTAAGGCTCCCCATTTATAAATAATATAATTGTGTGTATAATATACGTATATATACATATGTGCTATAGATACGCTCAAATGTCATGACGTCCGTACAGGACCACCCACACCTACAAGTATAACTGAACACAAGTGTAACTTATGTTTATGAGCATTTTAAACAAAATAAATTTTTTTTTAGCCGAACCATGTGATTTACCATGTGTTGCCTCAAATCAAATATCACCAGGAAGTGGCGGAGGAGGCATCGGAAGTGGAAGTGGAAGCAGTAGCGGCGGGGGTAATGGTGGAAGAGGATCCTCTCCAAGCGTTTCCGGTGTAGCTGCTCCATCACCATCACCATCTCATTCACATTCTTCGCCATATGATCTACGAAGAAAGAGTCCACCACATCCAGACCCAGCACCAGGAACAAGTTCAGCTTTACCGCCAAGTGGTGGTAGTGGAGTAGCTGCTTGTCTTAGTTCTATGTCACTCCCAGCTCGCAAAAGGCCTAGGAGAACTTGCTCTTTATCTTCTGATGGTATTTTTGGCTTTTTTATTTTTATTGAACTTTGTTTGGATTATCTATATTTTTGCATCATGTAGGTACAAACACAAATACAGCTGCACACTACCTTCAATATGAACTGCCAGATGAAGTGCTTTTGACTATATTCAATTATTTAAAAGAACAAGATTTATGTAGAGTATCCCAAGTATGTAAACGTTTTCAAGTCATAGCAAATGATACAGAATTATGGAAATCACTTTATCAGCAAGTTTACGAATACGATTTGCCATTATTTAATCCAGCATCATGTAAATTTGAATTTATTTCACCTGATGAGTCCGAGTACCCAAATCCTTGGAAAGAAAGCTTTAGGCAATTATATAGAGGTGTTCATGTCAGACCTGGCTATCAAGATTTAAAATTCAAAGGAAGAAATTTACCATATTTTGCCACTGTTCAGCAAGCACTTGATTACGTTGATGAATTTCGTAGTAATAGCAATGCATCTCCTAGTAGTAATACTACCAGTAGTTCTAATCCCAATAGCAATTTGGCAAATTGCTGTAGTAATAATGCTAATAATGCCAATAACGCTAATATCTCAGCACAAAATCCTGATGATGCAGCACAGCATTTAATTTTTTTACATGCTGGAACTTATCGAGGGGAATTTTTAGTTATTGATAGCGATATAGCATTGATTGGTGCAGCTCCTGGAAATGTTGCTGAATCAGTTATTTTAGAGAGAGAAACCGAATCAACAGTTATGTTTGTTGAAGGAGCCAAGAGGGCATATGCTGGTCATTTGACATTCAAATTCACACCTGATGTAGCTAGTACTGTGCCCCATCACAAACATTATTGCCTCGAGGTTGGCGAAAATTGTAGCCCAACTATTGACCACTGTATAATTAGAAGCTCCAGTGTTGGTAAATAAACTATTTACTTTGCTTCTTTGGAACATGTTTTTAACTCTGCAGTTCTTGAGATATTGTCAATAAATAACAAGATAAATAAAGAACAAATAATAGACTTTGTTTATTTATTGAAAATATCTCAATAACTTTTAAAACATTCTTTATCAAATTCAAATTTTCCTGTTTATTTAAATATGATATTATTTAATAATTTCGTCAAATAAAATTTTACAAAAATTCCTTAATTTTGTAACTAATTTTGCAAAAATAAAATATTTCAGTAAAAATGATATCATATTTGAAAAGCTAGGAAAATTTCAGATATAAAATCAGTACTTACATTTGCAAGTTTTTAAACTACCGTTACCAAAATGCGCCAAAAATATTCCGTAAGTTTTTTTTAGTGCGAGAACTTTGTATTTAAAAAATATTAAAGACCGCCATGGTATATAAATAAAAATTTAATCCAAATAATTTCCAATAACGTTGTAGTGAATCTACCGCTCTCACTCCAAAAAATAATGATCTTTTAAAATCTGATGGTCACAATCAAGAAATCTGCTTATTATTATTATTATTTATTTCCAAAAAATGTACAACAAAAATAAAAATACATTGATACATCCTACAGGAAGTCAGAGACCTGTACATAGATGGAAGTTTTGAAAATTGTATAAAAATATTTTCAATTATTAACACAAAATATATAAATTTATCATAAAAACATGACATTTGTCAATCTTAGAAAATTACAATATATCTATTTAATGAAATATAAATTGAGATCAGTTTGTAGAATCCATATTTTTAATTTTTTTTTTTTAACTTTTTTTATTAATATCTAATTATTTTAAGGCATTTGGTAGTTTGGTATAAGTTTTAATAGCAAAATTTATATGATTTTTTTTTCTCAAAGTCTATTGGGTGGCAATTCAAGACATTTATATCTAGTTTTACTACTTCTGTTTTGGTATTTGGTTTTTAATACATTATAGCTCTCATGATTCTGACTGTTAAATTCTAAACAGTAATTTCCAATAAAATTAATTTTAAAATAAATTTTTCCCAAATGGATCCCGGTATATTAGAAATCTATCGTTAATAATTTAAATAAATACCAATATCAACCTTACCAAAGCTCTACGTATCTGTATGAAGTTTTACTTTGAGTTTCTTGAAAGCATATTAATTAATAAATTAGACTAGCGAATTTGAAGTCTCAACTCCCTCCTAAACCCTTGCCTTTGCATTTCCTAAAAATTAAATTTTCTGTACTGCGGCCCGAAAGTACGTATTTCCCGGACGCTGCGCGTCCGGCAAAGACGTATTTTCTCGTCACAGTCGCAGAAAAATTTTGTACAATCCTCGGCCATAAACAAAGAATGACCCAAATCGCAGTTTACCATCCTCGGCTTCACCTCGGAAGGTAATTTACGTGCAATTTGGGCCATTCTTTATTTTTCTGGTCTAGGACTAATAATACTTTGAAAATTGTGCTAAAAATAAACTGCACTAAGGAAATCATTTATCAAATAAAATTTTAAATATATGTTACCCTCGTTTGAAAAATCAACCATTTCGCGAAATAAATAGCATAGCTTTACATGCCCTAGTTCATAAAATGGGATAACTTTCAAACCTTTAATTTTGAAGTTTTTTTTAAATTTATTATAACAGGATCAAGTCCAATTTCCAAGATTCAATGCACCAAAAGAACGTGTAATGGAGTTAATAATATCAGAGATCATCATGCTAATAAAAATTTTAATTTATCATAGAATAACAAAAATAATAAAAATATAATATATATATTTATATATAAATAATAAGATAGAATAAGAATCAATAATTTACGGTTTATACAGCCACAAACAATAAAGTTGGTTAGCTTAATTAGTCAACCTAATAGATAAATTTTGTATTCCTGGAATAAATTCTACTTTAGGACTGAAAATGTTATTTAGTAATAACCTCGATTTCATTTAGAAACTGTTAAAAGTCAAAATAAAAAATTATTTACAAATCCTAAATAATAAATGAATCTCATCACGTTTAAATAGTAAATGCATTTATACGTAAAGTTCGTTGATTTGTAAACTAAATTGTTATTTTAACTGGAAGCGTTTCTAAGGTCAGATTAAAATTTTGAAATAAAATTTCTGATCCTGTAATAGATTTTACTGTACGTCATAAAAACTTCAAAAGTAAAGATTTGAAAGCTATGCCATTTCACAAAAATGCTCATTTCTAAAACCGGGTGTAACATTTATACTAATTGAATACTATTTTCACTTTAATCTATTTTTTCAAAAATTAATTATTTCTTCTTTTAGTTGGAGCTGCTGTATGCGTGACAGGAGTTGGAGCTAACCCTGTTGTAAAAAATTGCGACATTTCAGATTGCGAAAATGTGGGACTTTATGTAACAGATTATGCTCAAGGCACATATGAAGACAATGAAATTTCGCGAAACGCTTTAGCTGGAATATGGGTAAAAAATTATGCCAATCCAATAATGAGAAGAAATCACATACATCATGGCAGAGACGTTGGCATTTTCACATTTGATAATGGGCTTGGGTATTTTGAAGCAAATGATATACATAACAACAGGATAGCTGGATTTGAAGTGAAAGCCGGTGCCAATCCAACTGTAGTTCATTGTGAAATTCATCATGGTCAAACTGGTGGAATTTATGTACACGAGAATGGTCTTGGGCAATTTATTGACAATAAGATACATTCAAATAATTTTGCTGGTGTTTGGATAACTTCAAATTCAAATCCTACAATTCGCAGAAATGAAATTTATAATGGTCATCAAGGTGGTGTATATATATTTGGCGAAGGCAGAGGATTAATTGAACACAATGACATTTACGGAAATGCTCTAGCTGGTATTCAGATACGCACAAATTCCGATCCTATTGTAAGACATAACAAGATTCATCATGGCCAACATGGTGGAATTTATGTGCATGAAAAAGGACAAGGACTAATCGAAGAAAACGAAGTATTTGCAAATACTTTGGCAGGAGTTTGGATCACAACTGGTTCAACTCCTGTGTTGAGAAGAAACAGAATACATAGCGGAAAACAAGTTGGTGTATATTTTTATGACAATGGTCATGGAAAATTAGAGGATAACGACATCTTTAATCACCTGTATTCTGGTGTACAAATTAGAACTGGTAGCAATCCGGTAATTAGAGGTAACAAAATTTGGGGTGGACAAAATGGTGGTGTCTTGGTATACAATAGTGGCCTAGGACTTCTTGAACAAAATGAAATTTTTGATAATGCAATGGCTGGTGTATGGATAAAAACTGATAGCAACCCCACTTTAAAAAGAAATAAAATTTTTGATGGTCGCGATGGAGGTATTTGCATATTCAATGGAGGAAAAGGTTTGTGTCTATGTATATAAAAACAGTATTCAAAAGAGCCGTTTATTTATTAAAATTAATTTTAGGAGTATTAGAAGAAAACGATATATTTAGAAATGCACAAGCAGGGGTGCTTATTTCTACCCAATCACATCCAGTACTACGAAGAAATAGAATATTCGACGGATTAGCAGCTGGAGTTGAAATAACAAATAATGCAACTGCTACACTTGAATTTAATCAGATTTTTAAAAACAGGTTTGGTGGATTGTGTTTAGCCAGTGGTGTTCAACCAACGATAAGAGGTAGTTAGAAGAAAATTAAAATTAAATTTAAAATTTAATTAAATTTATAAAATAAATTTGACTTCCAGGTAATAAAATATTTGATAACCAAGATGCAGTAGAAAAAGCAGTAGGCAATGGCCAATGTTTGTACAAAATATCGTCTTACACATCGTTTCCCATGCACGATTTTTATCGTTGTCAAACTTGTAATACTACAGATAGAAATGCTATTTGCGTAAATTGCATCAAAACGTGTCACGCTGGTCATGACGTTGAATTCATTAGGCACGATAGGTAATAAAAAATTTTAAATGTATTTAACATTTAGGTAATATTAATTAATTATTGATAAAATTTTTGAATTTAGATTTTTTTGCGACTGTGGAGCTGGAACATTAAGTAATCAGTGTCAACTGCAAGGAGAACCAACTCAGGACACGGATACTTTGTACGATAGCGCTGCACCAATGGAGTCACATACCCTCATGGTTAATTAGGATAGTGGTGATAAAGTTTTTAAGTGTACAGAACGTTTAATCAAAAGACGTGGAATCCAGTGAAAAAAAAATTTCTGAAAATATAACAACGCTTTTTTTTCTCTTAGATCTAAGCGTACTTTTATTCATAATTTTTAAGTAAAATTGCTAAGCAACCGTCAAACGGATTGCTAAAGCAGGTGTTTTTATATAATTGTGTGTATTTTTATAAGGATTAAGTTTTTTTTTTTAGTAATTTCCAGTTTCTGGCTTCCAAGATTTGTTATATGTTTTTCTTTACTCAAAAAGGTACATGTGATTTATTTTGAATAATGTTAAGACTGGTAACGAGTGTTTTTGTAAACAAATGTAAATGTTAAAGATTAAAGTGAGATTTTTTTACGTTAAAACTTGAATTGTTTTCTGCTTGATCGTATTTATTTTAAGTTAAAGTATTTAGATTATGGCTATTTTAATATTTTTTATATTAATAATAAATAAACTACAACGTGTATATATACAATGAATAATAATGAATAATAATCGTTAATCGTCATTTCATTCCAATAAATTTTAATTTGAAAAAGTAAATAAGCTTGCCATTAATGCGTTAGTTGCCATAGAATACTTTGTAAATATTGCATAATCATAGAGTTTAGCTGTATATAAATACAAACGCTAATTTCTTACAAAGCTAGACATTGTATTTTCATCCTTTATTTAATATAACTGTAAATTTTTTGTTATATTTTAAGTAGTTTTAATTGATTTCATTATAGCTAAATTTACGGAATTTTTGTAACTAATGTATCTTTTAGATCAGTAAAACTGTCGATTACAATTAATCTTGTCTTTTATTTATACCCTTCCCAACATCCACTATTAAAAATCGATATTTTTCCCATCATTTTAACTAGGTAACCAGTATAATAGATACAATTATGAAATTTTATTTTTTTGCATATAAGAACGTTTTAAGACCCCCAGAAGCTAAAAAAAAAAAATGTGTGTTCTTACGTTATTTCACAACCATTCTCGCGATGTTATAAGACCTACAATTTTTTTTTTTCAAAGATTTTGTCACAAAGATTAATTTGAAGTAAATCTCATTTTTTTAATGTAAGTACATATTAGTTTTAGAAATACCTTTTTTACTCGATTTCTCAGGTCTGATAAATTAATTTGTGAATACATTTCTATCGATTTTTTTTTCGTCAAAAAATAAAAAAGACATCACATTATTTTTCTATTAATAAAATTTATACTTTTGTTATTAATTTGACTGATGTAAAACAAGAGTATTCTGTATTTTCAAATAAATATATTCAATTATTTATATTCAAATAAATTCAATAATAACACATACAGCACGAAACATTTATTAAATATTTCTGAAACGTTCTAAAAAGTTTGAAAATAAACGTCGCAGAAACGTTATAATGTCCGCCTTTTCTTGGGACTTATAAAAAGTTTTAAAAACGTTTCCATTCAAAAAAATTTTACTTATAATTAATTTTATTTTTAAGTTTTTTTGCTAAAAATTGTTTATTGATGTAAATAAGAAAAAAAAGTAAAAAATCAAAAATTTTTACTTTAAAAACTCGAAACGTTTCAAGTTCTAAGAAAAAGCGGACATTTAAACGTTTTAGAAATGTTTACTCTAGTTTACATTGATTGAAACGTCGTTACAGAAAAGTTTCAGAAACGATTTTTACGGAATGTGAATAATTGTAAATTGCTGAGAATACTCCAGTCAAAATACGAGTTTGGTTGTATTTTCACTGGCGAACACGAGATTTGATTGCTTTATTATAGGTTTTTAGGGTCGCTGAACACGAAAATCGGGGTCATTTCGTAAAGAAATGGGGGCTTCACCCTTAAATTTGCAAAAGCTACCCGCAAAAAGGGGTTTTTTTTACATATTCGCACATTCAACGCCCAGATTTGCACCATAAGGGGTTTTTTGGGTCGCTGATAAAGAATTTCGACTTCCTTTTCATAAATAATCAATATTTCACCCTTAAATTAGCTAAAACTAACCCTAAAAGGGGTGTTTTTGCTATTTTCGTAATTTTAGCATTTATAGGGTATGCTCATATAGGTTTTTTGGGTCGCTAATCAAAAATTTCGACTTCTTTTTCAAAAATAACTAAAATTTTACCCATAAATAGCCTAAAACTACCCCCGAATGCGGGGTGTTATTAATATTTTCGCACTTTAAGCATCCAGGATATGCCCATATAGGTTTTATGGGTAAAATAAAGAATAAAGAATAATAAAGAAGTTGTAAAAGTAATTCGAAAAAACTAATAAAGAATTTCGACTTCTTTTTCATAAATATTAAATATTTCACCACAAAAAAGGAGTCGAAGTTTTTGAATGGCGACCCAAAAAACCTATATGGGCATATCCTGGGCGCTCAAAATGCGAAAATAACAAAACCCCCTTTTTAGGGGTAGTTTTAGTTACTTTAAGGGTAAAATATTTATTATATATGAAAAAGAAGTCAAAATTCTTGATTAGTGACCCAAAAAACCTATATGGGCATATCCTGGATGCTCAAAGTGCGTAAATAGCAAAAACATCCCTTTTAGGGGAAGTTTTAGCTATTTTAAGGGTGAAATAATGATTATTTATAAAAATTAAGGCAAATATCTTGATCAGCGACCCAAAAAACCCCTTATGGTGCAAATCTGAGCGCTCAAAGTGCGAATATGTAAAAAAACCCCTTTTTGGGGGTAGTTTTTGCAAATTTAAGGGTGAAGCCCCCATTTCTTTACGAAAAGACCCCGATTTTCGTGTTCAGCGACCCAAAAAACTTATAGTAGAGGAAATCTCGTGTTCGCCAGTAAAAAAACACCCCCCCCCCCCCGTATTTTCACTGGAGTAAGAAATGTTTAATTAACAAAACAAGTTTATTTTAACTGAGTTTCGAAGTGAGTTTTATGGATGTCATTGTAGTCACAACGTTTCGAATTTGTAATTAATAAAAACTTACAGCGATACCAAGTGAGTGCATATTAAAAAGTCATGTAGTAGCTTTGTGAGTTTCAAAGAATCTAAAAAAATGTTGGAGTACTAAGATTTGGAATAGTAATTTTTCTGACAACATCACGTGCTTATTTTTTACTGTTTATTACAAAATAATTTAAATTGAATAAAGAACGAGAAAACTTATTTTTTTATGAGGCAAAAAAATATTCTAAAAATAGAAAAAACCCGAAAATTAAAAATAAATGCATTTGTATCTGAACCAGGAAAATCACGCTTCTTAACATTTTTTTGCCCTGCGGACTTTTCCTTAGTATAGCGAGAGTAAACCCTTGTTCAAATTTCAGAAAGTTTGGTCGAAAGCATATTTTCATAAGAGAAGTGCGGGATTCTTTTAGTTTTTATTATAATTTTCATTGAGCAAATTTATTAAGATTTGAAAAATTTATATTTGCAACATATTAATTAATTAGATAATAACATGTTTACAGGAGTTAGTGAATTAGATAAGGGATTGGATTAATAAATCTAAATTTAAAAAAATTCTATAAAATTTAATAAATGTAATAAATTTACAAATTTAATTTGGCAGAATTGTTTTAAAATGTGAAAGTGATTTTTATTTCGTCTGACCAAACTTATACACCTACTACTGAATTTACGGGTTGCCGGCTTAGCTCGTTGTCGGTGCGCACCTTTTAGACAGCGCGATGGGACGACTACCGACCGACCGATCGATATGCGCGAGAATAGAAAAAAAAATTCCCTTATTTCAAAGTAATGCGAGTATACGCATTATACTATAATGTTGCTATCAAATTAATAACTCGAACGCCGATTTTCGCAGTACATTTTTCTTAAATTTTAAAATTAGCAACATTTAATGTTAAGTAAAATTCTCTGCAAAAACTAATTGATTCAGTTTCATAATATAAGTATTTACTGTTCGACAACCAACATTAATTCACTAATTTAAAATTATTAATTAATGAATAAGCTTATTTAATAATACTTTTGGGGAAAAGAGAAGACAAAGGAAAACAAAAAGCTCCTGAAAGCTTAAAAAGTGAAAATGTTTGGGGTAAAGACCGGCGAGGCATACGGGCATACGATGCTCAGGTAGGAGAGAAAAAGCTACAAGGAGTGAAATTTTAGGCAAATAAAGGTACGCAAAAGTTTTAGCCTACCGCTCGATATACTTGAAAGAAGCTCATTTCGTAGAATATTTTATCTAAAGTTATAACGGGCATTAGCCATTCGAAATGCCTAGAATCAAAAAAGAAAAAGAAAAGACATTATCTTATCAGGAAAACCGAAAATTATAATTAAATCCGTAAATTTATAATCAACTGGCAAGTAATTCAGAAAGAAAGAAGAAAAATACTTTAAAAAATTTTTGTGTCGGTTATGCGGAGCTTTTTTCTGAATGAAAATGGCCGAGAGGAGGAGAATCGCCCAGGGTTTGTTGGCTTTAGGGTTGTATATCCTCGTCGCTGGGAGTTCTCTATTAGCCACAGTAGCGGCAAATGGAAATTGGGATCGAGACGACGACGACGACTCAGGTAAGCTAAAGCAAGATGTTATTTGTTCAAATTGATACAAATTTGAGACATGTTAGGCTAAAATCGTTTTGAAAACGCCAGGTGCATAGGTATTTTTTTATTTTAACGTTGCATGGGATCCTTATAGCATTTGATTTTAATATGAGATTTCAAATATAATATAGTATATTTTAAGTATAGTCAGTTAAAGAATTAAAATTTATGAAAAAATTCCTGTAGGGTAAAATGGTTATTTTAGTTATTTTAGCTATAATTGCGGGTGTCAATAGAAACGGATTAAGAATTCAGTTTCAAAATAATGTGCAATCAAACAAGAGATATTTATTATTAATATTTTTATTCAAGTATAGATACTTAAGTTAAAATATTCTAGATTAGTTTGAAGAACAGCAAATGAATTTATATTATATTTTACTTCAATAATTTTTCAAAATTAATTCCTTCATATATAGCATAATAAAATAAAAGACATAATTTATTATATTTTCAGATCTATTTTGAAAAATAGAGGTATGGGTAACCGCAATGGCATTCCCGTTTACTGGCGTGTACGGTAAAACCCGCCTAAGGCACCTCGGGACTAAAAAATAATTTCATTTTTTTAATTGATAGACAATAAAACAGTGGTTTATTAATAAAGAGAAAAACCATTTAGGCCTTTTCTACGCCAGACGATATAATTTTATTTTATGATTATCTTACCATTTAAATTGTATAGAAATGCAATTTTTAAAAAAGATAACCTTGTCTGGTGTAGAGACGGCCTTAATAAATGATTAGAAAAATTTTTCAAAACCACAAAACTTTTTAGATGGGAATTTACCGGCGCCAGATAATTGATTAAAAACTGAAAAATCTTTTTGATTTTCAGGGTTTCTAATTTAAAATATTAAAAACAAAAATTCCAACATTGGAAAAAAATTAAAAATTTTCATCGACGGAAAAATCGGTGAAACTTTGAAAAGTTTTATTGGGTATTAGCTAGACAATAAAACAATGATTAATAATAAAAGATAAAAAATACTTTAAAATCACATAGAAAATCTTTTAAAACCGATAAAACTTTTCAGTTTTTCGTCGATTTTTTCGACAAAATTTTTTATTGGCAGAAGGTTTTGTTTAAAATTTTTTTTAAATTAGAAAAATCTTTAAAAACCGTAAGACATTTCAGACGCAAATTTTCCGGCATTGGCGAATCGGAGAAAATTTAAAAAGTCTTGTTGATCCTTAAAGAGCTTTCTAATTTAAAAAAATTAAAAACAAAAATTGCAGTATTGGAAAAAAAATTTTCATCTTTGTAGAAATCTGGAAAAGCTTGAAAAGTCTTATTGGGAAATAGGTAAGAAAACAAAGATTAATAATTAAAGACAAAAATACTTAATAAATAAGTAAAAAATGTTTTGAAACTGACAAGACTATTTAAATTTTCACCGACTTTTCCGTCGATGTAAAATTTTAATTTTTTTCCAATGTTGGAAATTTGGTTTTAATATTTTTAAATTAGAAAGCTCTATGAAAATCAACAAGATTTTTCAGTTTTTCATTCGTTTTGCGACCCCGGAAATTTTCTGTCTAAAAAGTCTTGTGGTTTTTAAAGAGTTTTCTAATTAAAAAAAATTTAAACAAAACCTACTAAGAAAAATATTTTTCATTGTCGAAAAAATCGGTGAAAGACTGAAAAGTCTTGTTGATTTTTAAAGATTTTTCGAATCATTTATTTAGTATTTTTATTTTTATTAATGATTTACTGTTTTATTGTCTATTATAATTACTCGATTAATTAAAAAAATAAAATTATTTTGTAGTCTCGAGACGACTCGGTTGGGTTTTGCCGCACGCGCCAGATAGCGGTGATTCCATGGGCAGTTAGACGCTTCCATATACCGGTATATATGGGTGCTTTTCACAGGAACAGTATACATAGTGTCCCCCTGACTTATATCAGAAATATAAAATATATAAACGAAAGCTCTTTTCCACTTTTTTTTTCCAAAATTTTTCAGTTTTGTGAGTTTAAGAGGAAAAATGCTTTTTTTTTGTCTTCATAGTTATTCATTTAGGTTGTCATACTCTGCTGATTTGTATTCTTACTTAATAATTCTTTTTTTGATATGGTTTTCGATAAGAAGGCTTTCATGCAAGTTGCTGGAGTACAATTAGCTCTTTTATTACTTTGATTCTATTAATCTAAATCTATATAATCTTTTTAATCTTTTTAAGTAATTAGGTTCACTTTATCTTGGATAAAACTAATATCTAATGTTACTTCTGGGATAGAGAGATTGAATCGAAACTTTTATATGTTTTTCTAATTTACTAAACTAAATAAAAAATAATTTTTTTCAATTTTTTTGATTACTATAGATTTAAAATGTTTTTCTTATATGATATTATATTAGATTTTTATAAAAAAATGTATTTAAAGGATTTAAAATCCTGTTTAAGTTTAATAAATAAATAAATAAATAAATAATATTCTAATTGACCTCACAGGTCCGTCAGAAAGAAAAAATCTTTTTAATTTTTTATTTACTAGATAAATTTTTTAACATGGAACATTTTCATAGGGAGGAGTACCCGTAAAAATCCCTTTCAGTAAGGGGGAGGGGTCTTAAAAGTGACATTTTTAGGGAGGGGGGGGGGTCAAATGGACTTAAAATAATTTGAAATGGAAGTCAGGGGTTGATCAAGGCTAATATCAGGGCTAAGATCAGGCTTTAGGCTAATTTTTCACTGAGGACACTAAAAAATAATTATAATCAGTGCAAGTCATATTTAATTTTTCTTTCTACCTCAAAATCCAAGCTGATTTTTTAGCTTTATAACATTTTTCTCATCATTTCTCTTGCAGTGACGACGATAAACGTAAGCGCAGTCTTGGGCCGGAATGCGTCTTTGCCTTGTGACATTGAACCGTCCAAACGAGATGACAGGGTTTACATGGTACTATGGTTTCGTGATTCTTCTTCTATGAAACCAATTTACAGGTAAGATTAGAAAAATTAATTTTATAATTATAAGCTTTTTGATAATCAACTTTCTATTTTGTTATAATACTTTTAGTTTGGACGTACGTGGACGAGCAGTAAACAAAGGTTTAAATCTCTCAGATAACGATGCAATGGGGCCTAGGGCAACATTTTTAACGTTACCAAAGCCAGCTATATTACTTCTTGAAGGAGTGCAACTCGATGATGAAGGTATTTATCGTTGTCGAGTAGACTTCACCAAATCACCAACAAGAAATTTTAAAGTAAATCTTACTGTGATCGGTGAGTACCATACTGAGTAGATTTGAATTGTACATTTATAGATCAAAAGGGAAAATAAAATCAAAGTTATCATTAAACATTATATAAATTTTCTTTGTTATGACACATAGAGCACAAAACATTTCTGAAACATTTCTACAACGTTTTTAATGTAAATTAAAATTCAAACAGAAACGTTTATAGAACGTTTTCAAAATGTTTAAGAAACGTTTTTTAGGTCCGCTTTTTCTTGGAAACTACACGTTTCACGGTGCCCCTGAAACGATTTAAATAAAAATGCAAATTACCCCCGAGATTCCAATAGAAATTTGTTTTTTAATTGTTCAGAATCAAAAAATCAAAAAATTTGAAAAATCCGTCTGGCGCTTTCTTTTTTAGCTAAAAACTGTTTCATTTCGATATTATAATAGAAAATAATTGGAAAATAATAAATAAGTTTGTATAAAAGTTGTCTAGTAGTCTAGTAATATTTATTTCTTGTTTGTAATTTACATAAATTGTTACAAGATAATATAGTTTAAATAAGTAATTAATACAGAATCTTTTACAAAAGTATTTCTAATATTTATAATATTAATAAATTAAATAATTGAAATTGAAATTAGAATTAATAGTTTTATAAACATGTATGCATATGTATATATATAAGTATATATATACATATATTTTTATATCTTATATAGAATTCTCCTCTTTTCTTATTTTTTTTTCTATTATATATATCTATTATATTTTTTTCTTTCTTTCCTTTATTTATTTATCTCTTTGTTTTCATCTTTAATTTTATATCTTTTATATTTTATCTATGCGTTTTTTGCACTTAAAATAATGTACATAAACTTTACTAACTTTTTAGCTTTTGGTTCATTTAGGTCATTCAATAGTTGAAAGAAACTATTATCCATTGTACTATTAAAAATATCTGGGACTAATTGTCCCCTGTAATTATTAAACTTTTCACAATTTATTATTGAATGGAAAATAGTATCTCTCTCACTACATAAATGGCAATATTCGTTAATGTTCAAGTTTTGTATTTTATCTTTGGTTAAAAATCTTGTGTTATAATTATTTAGCAGTCTTAATTGAGCTATTATCTTTTTTTGGTGTAAAGGTATTTTTAAATCTATGTAGTTAAATTTAATTTCATTTTCATGTAACATAGAAAGAGCTGGTATACAGTCACATTTAAATATGTCTTTTTTGTCAATTCTTTTAGTATATTTACTATATTCTTCTAATAGGTTATTTTTTTCTTCTACTATTATATCTAATGTGATATTATCTAAGAAGTTTTCTTTATTTATTTTTTTAAGAAATTTAATTTTTATTTGATTTATCCAATTATATTTAGTTCCATTTTTTTCTGATTCGTTTTTAGATAAATGTAACAGCCTTTTAAAACATATTTTAGGTAGTCTATCATCTTGCATTTCAAGCAATTTTTGAATATAATTTAATGTTAGCTTAAATATAACACAGTCTATTTTTTCTATATTTGTTTCCGCCCTTATTGCATAACCCGGGGTATTTTTTGGTAGTGACAATAGTTTTTTAAAAAATAAATTTTGAACTTTTTCTAACTCATCCATATAATTTAGACTCCAAATTGGAGCTGCATATAGGACAACTGATGTAACTAATGCTCTAAGTAGTTTCTTACATGTATCTAGGTTGACCGAGTGCATTTTGTTTATGATATTAACTGTTGGTTGGGTCGCTTTTCTACCTTTGTCTAGAAAGTAATTTGATGCTTTTTTAAATAGCCCCGATTTTTTAAACGGTACACCCAGATACACATAAGAGTCCACAAATTCAATTCTTTCTTTATTGTATTCTAATGGCTCTAATTTTTTCAATATACTGTTGCCGCCTTTTTGGAAAAGCATGGCTTTAGTTTTTGATATGTTTACAACTAGTTTATTCTCATAAAAGTATTTTTCTAGAGATAATATTATCTTTTTGAATATCACGTAAGTGTCTGAGAAGAATACCATATCATCAGCAAAGGCCAATAAAATTACCTCCCTCAGATGATTTATTGATACTCCTCTTAATTCTGAATTTTTCAACAAAAATTCCTCCAAGTCATGCAAAAACAGCGAAAACAATGTTGGGCTTAAGGTTTCACCCTGAAGCACACCTAACGTTATTTCACAAGGATCAGATGATCCTTCATTGTTTCTAACTACCATATTTGCTTTACAATATAAATCCCTTATTACTTTAATTAATTTATGGCTCATACCAATTTGGCTAAGTTTTTTCCATAGTATTTCATGGTTTACAGAGGGGAAAGCGCTCTTCAGGTCGACAAAGAGAGCAAATAGCTTACCTCCTTTTCTTCTTAACTGATTTTGTATCAGCGCATTTATTACAAAAATGTGGTCGCTAGTTATAAAAGTTGTTTTAAGTTATAAAAAATAATTTTTAATGTACAAAATCTTTCATAACATTAATTTTACTAAAAAAAAAAATAATTGTACCCAAAAAAAAAAAGACCTAGAAACAGGCATCTCAGGGAAGCCCAGGGCATCTCAAAATCGAAAATTTATTTTAATGTAAAAATTAATTAACTAATTAATTAACTAAAATTAACTCATTAACGCCGGTATGGAGAGTTTTGGAAGTAAGCAAAAATAAATATATTTCCTTGCCGATACGTGGCTAAAATATTCATCCCTTTAGTAAAATTTCTCGCTCTTTCAGAATCTGAAATTAATTTTGATCTACAACCCTTAAATATGCCCTAAAAAGAGGGGTGAAAATGATAGATTAGTGTTTTTCTGGGCTCTGCTCTGAAAATTTAATTAACTATACTGTAAAAAGTAACTTCCTTATATTAACGAAAAAATTAGAAAATTTTCGAAAAATTAATAATTTTTCAAAAAAATTTGTAAATATTCGAAAAAAATCGTATATTTACTAAATTTAGTATATTAACAAAAAAATTCAAGAATTCTCAATTTTTTTTTGTGGATTTACGAAAAAAGTTGCAAATTCACAAATATTTTTCGTAAATTTACAACTATTTTTTGTAAATTTTCGAAAAAAAATAGTAAATTATCAATTTTTCTTGCGAATTCACAAAAAAAAAATCGAGAATACTCGAATTTTTCGTTAATATACTAAATTCAGTAATTATACGATTTTTTTCGAATATTTACATATTTTTTCGAAAATTTACCAAGTTTTCGAAAATGGTCTAATTTTTTTGTTAATATAAGGAAGTTACTTTTTACAGTGTACTTTTTTTAACATGTTGTAAGATGTGAATAAAGTTTTTTAAAATTGAAGTTATTGTAAGTGAAATCTTTAAAAAAAATTTTTTGGTTGACGCTATCGTCAATATATTTATTTAATTTTTCTATAAATTCAGTAGGTGGCTCTTAAAAATAAAAAAAAATGATATACTAACAAGTTAATGAATAAGAATTTAAACATCATGAGAATATATATAGGTAATTAAAATAAAATAATAAAATAATAATTTATTAATTGCATTGCAGTTCCTCCCCATGATATAAAAATATTTGAACATTCTGGACGTGAGGCCAGTGATATTGTGGGCCCGTATCAAGTGAATGTACAATTTTTCCTTACATGTGAGATCAGAGGTGGTTAGTATATAACATTTTGAATATTACACAGCGCTAAAATTACTCTGAAGGTTAGTTAAAGCATTTGAAGTTTTGTCTATGAAAACTTTTAGTGATTTTCGAGTAATTTTAATCCATTTTTTCAAATTATAACTAGGCTCATTTCGAATGCTTCCACTAATGCATTTATTTACAGTGCATAGCTTTTCACCAGAAAAAGCAATTTTAATTTTGTATCGTTTCTCAGGAAAACCAACACCTGTGGTATCTTGGCATATGAAAGAGAAAATGATTAACGGACAGGTGAAAATTGAAAATGCCTACGTCGTTAATAAATTGATCGTACCTAAACTGGATAGAGATCATTTCAATTCATCTTTCACTTGCAGAGGATCAAATACGGATCTTATACCTCCTTTAGAAAAGACTGTACTTTTAAATCTTTATCGTAAGTTCTCATTATTATTGCCTTAAAGCGAAAAAAATTACATTTTGCCTGTGTTTTAGTAAAACCCCTTAGTGTTAAGATTCTTTCAAAGCCTACGGTTATGGCTGCTGAAGAAAATTATTCAATTATATGTGAAGCAGTGGGGTCCCAACCTTCTGCTAAAATCACTTGGTTAGAATCAAACAACGATCCATTCAAAAAAGGAACAGTAAGTGCTTGATAATGTGTGAAACTCCTTTGTAAGGAATTTTAATGAACAATAATTTAATCTTTAGGCAGAAGACAACGTCAAGGAAACGAAAGTCTTAAGTACTTTGGCATTTTCACCAATGCCTGAAGATCATGGAAAAATTTTGAAATGTCGAGGTGAAAATTTAAAAATCAATGATTCTGCTCTTGAGGATTCCTTTCACATGAACGTCGTATGTAAGTACCCGTTAAAAAAAACTTATGGGATTGTTTAATTTTTTCTCATACTTCCTTGTCGATATCGTGTCCTTGTACAGCTTGTAAAAAGTATTTCACTTGCGAGAAAATTTTTAACTATTAAATTGTTTTGAAATGGTACCGTGTAAAAAATATAGCTGTCTTATACTGAAATAATGAAAACTGTCTTAATGCGGTTTCTTTTGATCAAGAATCTCGTAAGTAATTTTTCTCGCAAGTGAATGATTTCTAAATATTATGTAAGGAGAAAAATCAGAATATAAGATACTGAGATTTTTAGCACTTTTCAAATTCGAATTACGGGAAAAGTGTTACGAAATCGCAAGGCACCGTGACTCGTCTTTTCCCATCATAAATTATGCTCCGTTGCACCATTAATGGGCCATGTGTAACGTTTTTTCTATTTTTCTAGCGCATTAAATAGCTATCAGCTCCTGATGATAATGGTATAACTATCTTATATAATATAAAAAGCTGATTTTTCTTATTATTTCTATAATTACTTTTATTCTTTTGAAGATACACTGTAAAAAGTGTAACTTCCTTAGATTAACAAAAAAAATTGAATATTTTTGAAAAACTAGTAAATTTTCAAAAAAATTTGTAAATTGTCGATAAAAATCGAAAATTTACTAAATTTAGTAAATTATCGAAAAATTCGAGAATTCTCGATTTTTTTTTTGTGAATTTACGAAAAAAAGTTATAAATTCACAACTATTTTTCGTAAATTTACTACTATTTTTTGTAAATTTTCGAAAAGAAATTGTAAGTTATTAATTTTTCTTGCGAATTCACAAAAAAAATCGAGAATACTCAAATTTTTTGTTAATATACTAAATTTAGTAAATTTACAATTTTTTTCGAATATTTACAAATTTTTTCGAAAATTTACTAATTTTTCGAAAATGTTCTAATTTTTTTGTTAGTATAAGGAAGTTACTTTATAATATAATACTTTATAACCTTTGCGATTGACGAATACACAAGTTGTTCACTAATTACAGATTATAAATCAGTAACCAAATTATTACTGTATTTCATTACTATGTATCGAAAAAAGTAATTTTTGTACTCTCGGGAGGAAAATTTGTCACAGAATTTCCTGCACTTGTTGTACGCCTAGGTAGGCAAAAAATATCGTAAGCACAATGGGCGAAAAACTTTAGACACTAGTGTTAACACCATTGATACTTAATATACTATTAATTAAAGAAGATTTAGGCAGTTTCAGACGTAAAATCTATCATTCTTTTATTAAATCTGATTACAGTTCCACCCAAAGTACAATTGCAACTTGGTAGCACTTTGAGGGCCGAGAGTATCAAAGAAGGTGATGACGTTTATTTTGAGTGCAAAGTAAGAGCTAACCCAGAACATCATAAAATTACTTGGAAACACAATGTAAGTATACATACCTGCATTTATCTCTTTTAGCAAACATTTTTTTCTTCAAATTGCATTCATTTAAGTTTTTGGTAACCTTTAAGCCCGCTAAGGGAACTCAAAATTGTTTTTATCTTTAAATTATTTGTAAAACGTTCTATTTTTATTATAAAAAATTATTCGTTTTAATTCATTTTAAATGTATCCATAGGGTGGGATATTATTGCAAAATCATTCAGCTGGAATCATAATGAGTACTCAGAGTTTAGTATTGCAGCGAATAGGACGCGACCATGCTGGAAATTACACCTGCCTTGCAAGTAATGACCGAGGGGAAACAATCAGTCCAACAGTTTCGCTTCGGGTCCAGTGTAAGCTATAATATTTTTGAATTGGCCAATGACTTTTATTCTGTAAATTCTATTTTTTTTCTCAGATGCACCTATTTGCAAAGCTAAGCAAATTACAGTGATCGGCGCATCCATCGAGGAATCCATTCGCGTACGTTGCGAAGTGGAAGCCGATCCAAGTGAAGTAGAATTCTTTTGGGAATTTAACAACAGTGGTGAAAATTTTGAAGTAGCGCCAGCAAAATTTGATGGCTATAATGGAACAGTCAGTGAATTAGTTTATACGCCATTGTCAGAGCGGGATTACGGAGCTTTGACATGCACTGGACGAAACCCCATTGGGAAGCAATCAATTGCTTGCGTTTATCAGATCATTCCAGCAGTTAAGCCAAATGCATTAACGAATTGTACAATAAAAGCAACAGTCAATCAAACGAACGAAGCCTTAGAAGTTGAGTGCGTGGCAGGTTACGATGGAGGCATTAGTCAAAATTTTCGCCTCGAAGCCTATGAAGTAAATTCTGGAAAATTAAAACTTAATGTTTCAAGTATAACGCCAGAGTTTCCATACTTCAAAATATCAATCGCTGATCTCTTACCAGCAACGCATTTTTATTTACTCGCATACGCTATAAATAGCAAAGGAAAAAGTGACGTTACCTTACTAGAAGACATTATGCTTAAGGATTCAGATAAAGAACCAGGTTATTTTATTTATTTAATATAATATAAATTTCTTTAAGTAACTTGTTTTTTCTTTTTCAATTTACCAGAAAGCGCAGTCAGTATAGTACCGTTAATTTTGTTATCAATGGGCTGCCTAATTACATTAGGAATGACGGGTCTCTTTGTCATGCTAATACTGTACAGAAGACGTGGCACAACATCACCCGTGCATATAGAGCCTTACATGAAACAACCCATAATAACACCGCCAGACTCGAGAAATAATTCCATGCTCGATGTTGCTCATAGTGATCACACGTACTTTGTCGAATATACGCTAAAACAAGTAGCAGATTATGCCTTAAGTAACCAGCCGGATATCATACAATCGCCTCAAGGTATATAATTGTATTTTCAAATATTTTTTTAACTAGTACCTATAAATTTACAATTATATTCTATAGAATAAATACATTTTTTTCATATTTTAGATCATGAAAAATTTAAGCGAGAACCACAACTCTTTCTTCCAGTTAGGCCGGATACGTTATTTGCCCCATACGATATCCACAAGCAAGGCTTGCAGACTAACCGCTGCAGCGTAAGTGAATAAAATATTCTAATATAATGATGATAGATTTTTGTTTCATAAAACGAGCGTATAAGTGCCTGTTTGGGTTTATTTTAATAAATTAACGTAAGCTACCACGACAGCAGATTTAATGCTGAAAAATAATTATCAAAGTTTACGGAAATTTTTTATCTAACAAGTCAGATATATTTAATTATTCTTAACTTTTTTAACTATTAACTACTTAACTATTCTTAACAACCCCATCAATGAAAGTTTAGAAGAAGAGGCTGTAAAAATACCATGTAGTGATTTTCAGTTGAATATCTCACAAATTTTAAAAGAAATTTTATCTCATAAATATTCAAATTATTATTTTATTAACATAGAGCATGTTTATAGTGAGGGGATACCCTGGAAATTAGAAAATCAAGGGGGGTGGGGTCAAATGGGACTTGGAATAGTTTTTCTTATCAGTGGCCAGAAAGCTACTGGGTGACCGGAAAAGACGCGTTTTCTCGCCACTGAAGAAGAATAATCGTATACGACCCTTGTCTGTAAATAAAGAATGGCCCAAATCGCAGTTTACCAACATTTGGACATTCTTTTCTTTTCTGGACACGGGCTCGTAATATACTATTTATTTAGGGATTTGTAATAATTCAGGTTAAGGGACTTAGAATATTTAGGAACTTAGGATATATGAATTTAAGAAATGAAAATAATTTTGGTTTATAATACTATAACACCTAGTGAAGGTGATAATTAATAGTCTTATGTTACTCTTATGTTTAGTTTTTCTTCTGCATTTGCTTAAAAATCATAAAATGTAGAAAATTTAAAGCTATTGATTAAAATTTAGCCAGAAAATGTTAGAAAGAAAGAAGTATTTATTTTTCGCAAGAGCTATTTGTCCAGAAAATTTTTGTGTAAAATTTACTCACAACCTCAATATTTTCGAGGAGTAAAGTTATGCTTGCATTTCTGCACTATTTTTTGAAAAAATAATCAATTCCTAAATTTTCTAATCTTTAAAAATTGTTAATTTTTTAAATTCTAAATTAAATTTTAGTAAATTGAATTTAATTTTAGTAAATTTAATTTTTAAAAACCTTTGAATAAAATTTTGATATTTTTTTGGTTATTTGACCAGAAAATCTATTTAACCAGAAACAATTGAAAATTTTCTGTACAAATAGACCTGTTATTATTAAAATAAAAAAAGATGCTTCTGATGCCTTAAGATCCAAGATTTTCAACCTAAGAAATTGGGGGTTCCTAGAACCTAAAAAAAAAGCACACGTCCATCATTTTTTTTCATTCCTATTGATAATAATTTTGTCTTCTGAATGCCTGCCAGGCCTGCTTAATCGATCTGTAAAATAAAATAATAAACTTATTAGCATACAATGATCAAAAGTCACTTCAATTATTTGATCTCGTAAAATAATTTAATAATAAAATTTTAAAAAATTCATTTTTTTACGCTAAAGCTATTTACCCCAAAAAAATTTCTCCCACTTAACAAACAAATTTATTTTGGTTATACAAATGATTATAAAAATTTAACCAATATAACCTCTGATTCTTAATTAATGTATTAAGGTACTTAATTCTGGATAAAAATTTTTTATTACCCAGAGAAGAAATAATGTACGAATTAATGTCTATTTAATTCTTTAGAGAGAAATTATTTTCAATTTAATTCTTTTCGAACAAAATTAAAACAAAAATAATTGTTATTTAAAAAAAAATTTTAATTAATTTGCCTTTTTTTAAAAAACAAAAATAAAAAATTTATCAAGAAAAATATTAAATTAAGGACCAAAAATTTTCGGCAGTATTTGTCAATTTAAATTCAGTATTTTGGAAAAATTAACTTTTTTGATGGCCAAACGTTTTAATTAATTTTTTTTTAAACTACCTATAATTATAATTTATATATTTTATTTTATAATAAAAAAATGAACTTTTAAAAATTTTTTTATTAAATTATTTTACAAGATCAAGTAATTAAAATAAATTTGCATATCATTAGGCCAAAAATATACTATTTTCTTATGAGTAATCTGAGCGTCTTGCATTTTTTACTCTTTTTAGGTAAGAATATTATTTAAATAACGCGATAAAATATTGGGTTTAATCTGTGCAACTATAAGTTCTCTTTGGTCCAGTTGAGATTTTTTGGGATTCGTATGAATTAGTTTAGCAGCGTTTTAGGTTTGAAAAAAGCACGAAAGTGGGCTTGAATACAAGTTTTGAAAAGCTTTAATTTTGCAAAAAGCTATTAAGGAAAACAACCAAAACAAGACTATCTAATAGCACTTATAAAAACGTTCAGCTTCTAATATGAATAGAAGCATATATTTCACAGTACACTTAAATGCGATGATTTACGCTGCAATTTAAAAACACGATTTGATCCGTTGCCTAAAAAACATTTAATAGGATTTATAAATAAGCTCGTAAAATAATAAATGAGTCGAATTTGTTTTAGTTTTAGTTTTAATGAATAATAATGGATGCTTGTTTATTTTCTAGCTGAATCCATTTTCTGCAAAATCTTGGGAGCCAATTAGTTTCAAAGCCGACCGGAACCTGATGAAAGAAATAATAATAGCAAATACAATACCTGGTCCAGAAAGCTGTGTATAAATGCTATCGTTGTATTTTAAACGCATCAAAAGACGACTGATTATTTATTACAAAAATTTTTATATAATGTTCGAAATCTTCATAAATGAAAATAAAAAATATAATATACTAGTATATGCTGCTTAGAGAGAGATGCAGTTTTAAGGATGATGACATCTTATTTTTATGACAATAGAAATCGAGAAAATTTTTTAAGGGGTTTTGTGCCTAGTTTCCACGAAAAAAATTCAGAACTTGGTCGTTAAAAATAACCTCCCCCCCCCCCCCCCATAATGAGGTGTCAAAGAAAATTTAAAAAAAGCACGTGATAATGTTTATGATCAGCTTTTAAGAAAAAAAGTTCTCTAGAACTTTTTGGAAAATGTTTTTCCTAGGAGCTATGACAAGTGAAATACGTATTTTGGATCTGTTTTTCTTTAATAACTCAAAAAGTAAAAATAAATTGGAAATAATTCCTGTTTTATTGACTTTGATTGAGCCATTATACAAGTACAATACTTTTTGAGTTATTAAAGAAAAACAGATCCAAAATACGTATTTTTAGGGGTGAACGTTGCAATTTTTCACGTAAAAGATTTCTCAATTATCTCCAAACCGGTAATTTGCATGAAAAATTTATATATTTTTCTTTTATAAAGCTAAAAATTATCTTTCGTTTGATACAAATTAAAAGTTTGTAGCATTGATAATAACAAACTTATAAAAAAAATTTTTAATTTTTAAAAAGGACAGAATGGAAGGGGAAGACAAACTCTAATCGGAAAATCCAAACAGGGAATAATCAGTGCCCTCAGTCAATAATTTAAATTTAATTTTTAGAAGGTTAAATTTGAAAGACTAAGCGCTAGTATTTTATTCGTAAAAACTAGACACCCTAACGAACAATTTTTGCTTTTAAAAATGAAAATCGGTGCAATAAAAAGCGATCCAGACGTTTTGGAAAAATCTGATATTAAATGCTCACTAATAACAGATTTTTTAATTAGGAAAAATAAAAAAGTTATATAAATTTTAAGGTATATCTCAATTGGAATTTCTAATGAAAAGAATGTGATAATATTTGGCAAAAATGATGTTTATAATTATATAAACCTAATGATAAATTGTCAGATCCTTGGATGTGTTATTTACCGAGGTATTGACACTATTTTGAAATATATGATATTGAAAGCATAAATAAAAAGATTATTTGAGCGATCAAATTTAGAACTTTGAATTATTAATAAAGATATAATTAAATCGTTTAATTATTAATAATTTATAAATCCTAAAAATATCGAATTAAATTAGGGAACGATGGGAAAGATGCATAAGTGTTTTCAAACCACGTGACCATTTATGAACAATATTCCAACATTACCATCAACTTAATTTTGAAAAAACCAGTTTAATGCTGCATCTCTCTCTAAACATGTATAACAACCTATTGTAATTTTTATTTTCATTTTAGATTTCTAATGAGCGATTTTACACCGTCATAGTTAAACGTGGGTTAACTTTACCACATGTTAACTTAACCACGAGCAAATTGACAAAGACCTGATTACACCGAAAAATGTTGCATTTTTTTAGATAACCGTGGTCGATGTAATCAGGTCTTTGTCGCTCGTGGTTGAGTTAACTTAATGTGTTAATTAACATTTGGTCAACGGTTAACTACGACGGTGTAAAATCGCTCAATAATGGTGCGTATAGATGGTCTTTAGTTTAAGATGCCTATTCCTTACTTCTTGTGCTTCTTAGCGCATGAATTCAAACTAATTTTATTAAATTCTCTTATTTTTTAATTTACATACCGATAAATATTGGTTTATGTAAATTAGATTGGGTTTATTTATATTAGTATCATAGAAAGCAGTAGAAAGTTAATTTTTAGTAAAAAATAGTGTTTTTATTGTTATTTAAGTTTAATCTTTGTAAAAATACAATGTTTGATAAAAAAAATTTAATATTAGGGTGCAGAATGTAAAAAAAGAATTAAAAATTAAAATTTTTGAGCTAAGAAGCATAAGAAGTGTAAGATAAGAAGCCTATCTAAACGCACTTTAATACGATAGAATTGCAACGATTATTTGAAATAAGGAGAATGGGTCTAGTGAGCTTTTATAGCGAGTATACTGTGTAAAATAATGAATGCATGCTTAGATTTAATATAAAGCATCATTTTATTGAAATAAAGTTTTTAATTTTTTTTAATTACATATATACAATAACAATATTGATGTTTGCATTAAAATTTTTATAGGAAATACTAGCATTTAAATTGTATGTTTGTAAACGAATTTGTATAAATAAAAATTCAAAAGAACACAATCGCATGTTTTTTTTTCAAGCTACTTTTAAGTGTCTTTTTATTTTAAAAAAGGGCTTAAAAGCACGTCCATTGGCGTAAGTGGACGCACTACAAAGTTCGCCATAAGGAAGCATCCATAATAACATTCCTACAAGCAAAGCAATTAGTAAATAAAATGGCAGTGAGGGCTTTTTTATATCAAAAGCTGCCTTCCTTCTAAGTTTTTGCTTTTTTTTAGCCCTTCAACTAGTTTTTCCAAAAACATGTCAACAAGCTTCATTGCGTTTATATTACTTATAACTAAATGCTGTTAACATTTGTTTTTTGAAAAAAAAATTACATAGGCAAGCTATTGATAGACAGATGATCCAATGGAATGCTTTTTTTTCGATACTGATTGGAAGCTTTTTTGCAAAAGAGACTCTATATAGGCCAACTATTAATAGACATGAGTACACTGGAATTATTAGACATGATCAATCTATACATATATGAAATATAGAGATGAAATTATGCCTTATTAGCTTGTCTGGTCAAAATCAGAAAATTCTTAAAAATGTCTAATTTGTGGAGAAGCTTTGTCCCCAAGTCATTTGGATGCCTATAACATGCTTATATTGAATGACTGTCCCTCACATTCAGAAAAAAAGCTTCCAACTGGAATCTAAAAGCATCCAATCTGACCTATGTCTATTCACTTTTTTCCTATATAGTCTCATTTGCAAAAAAGCTGCCAATCAGTGATAAAAAAAGAATTCAATTTGACCCATGTCTTTTTATAATTTCCCTATGTATAAAATTCTTTGCAAAAAAGCTTCTAATCAGAATCAAAAAAGCATCCCTTGATATCACTCATACTCAACAATAAAATGATCTTGAGCTTCTGCCTTCAACACAACCTATGAGCATTATAATAACGCTTGAAAAAAAGCGAGCATCTGGAAACCAACTTGTGTTTCAGCTAGATTTAGGCTTTGCTTCTGGAGGAGGTTTCATTTGCTTCTTTTCTGCTTGTTGTTGGTGCGACTTGCTTGCTTGAACTAGCGGTTTTTGAATACTTAACTTTTAATTCAGTTGATTGACATATAATTTTAGTGTTAGGTATGAGTGATGTCAAGGAATTCATAAGTGGGGGGTATAAATGCACGCGAGTCTGTGTAATAAGCTTTTTAAAAAAAGCTAGTGTTGGGCATGAGTAATTTCAAGAAATACATAAAAAGGGGGTCTGAATAGATATGGGTGAAGTGGAATTTCTTTTTTCTATAAAGGAACTTATATAGAGAAAAACTGAATAGATGTGGGTATGCTGGAATTTTTTGTTTGCTTCTGGTTGGAATTATTTTTTGCAAAGGAGCTTTGATCCCATTTGGGCCGGAAGACCGATTTCCATATTTTTTATGCGAGATTTTAAATTTTATTTTAATTAATAAAAAATTTTGTAAACTCTCACTTATCACCGAAGCCGCTGTTTATACTTATTATTACTAACGGGTAGAGCTCCTTAGCAAAAAAGTTTCCAACCATACCCATTATGGGTATGAGTTATGTAAATATCATTCAGCTTTTCTCTGTATAAATTCTTTTACATAAAAGCTTCCAACTGGAAGAAAAAAAAAATACAGCTTACCCATATCTATTCAGTTTTTCTCTATATCAACAACTTTGCAAAAAAATAAAAATCCAGCATACCCACACATCTGTTCAGTTTCTATCTATATAAACTACTTTGCAAAAAAATAAATATTCCAGCATACCCATGTCTATTTAAACCCCCCACTTATGCATCCCTTGACATCACTTATACCCAACACTAGCTTAATTCAAAAAGCCTAATACACAGATCCTCATGCATTAAAACCCATCACTTATGCATCTCTTGACATCACTCATATCCAACAACTGCAAAAAAGTATACAAACATACCTGAGCCTTCTGCTTGAGGCTGAGGAGGTTTAGGAACTGGTACTGGAAAGCTTCTTGTTAATTCACTCAGCAACGCATCAACTCTTTGACGTTGAAAGCAAGTACTAGGTTCTTCTCGAGGTGTTGGTTGCTTTTTAATACTTGCAGAGCTTCCCGTTTTAAAATCCCACGAATATCCTTTGCTTGGATGATAACGAGAACAAGCGCTAGATTCCTCAAATGCCGCTTGTACATGATGAACAGCCGAAAGCTAACCAAAATGTGTATTTAAAGCAATATTGCAAATAATGCGATAGTATTAAAGCTTAAATTACCAGTCTTGAATTGACAACTGATCCTAAATCAGGAGCTTGATAAACTACTCCAGCATTTATGTAATAATCAGCTAAGGGTGTTACCTGAGTTGGACTGTGACGGTGCTGTTTACGAATAACATATAAAATAGGCTCTTGTACGTGTAGAAGTATGTATTCCAAGCCAGTCATGCTTCTACAAACAGAAATGCATTTTAAGTTTAATTCAACTATATAATAAATTAACTCTTTTATTAACTTACGCAAGTTGATCAGAATTAAGCCTTTGCATTTTTATGATCTCATTATTGCAAGTTCTGTCGTAAAATGGATTGCTTCTTTCTGAGAAGTAATCCATTATGTTATTTGGATTCAGCACTGGTATCCAAGCACTATCATGCCAAGATAGACCCAGAGGATTATCTAAAATAAATTTTGGAATTATAAAGATATAAAAAAAAAATTTGATACAGAAACAATAATTACCTGCAACAGGTTGTCGGCCAGGAATCATTTTAAAAGTGAAAAATTACTGATAAAAACTGTCAATAATTGTTATCGCTAAGAAAATGCAAGCAATAATGATATTTTTTTTCACATAAATATAAATATCAATACTTTTGAGTCAACAAACAGAAAATATGTTTTTATTATTATTTTACACTTTACAAACCAAAATACATTTTTGTGTTGGAATGAATTTAATTTATGATAATTTATATTCTTTTTAAAATATACACAAAAAACATATTATGATCATTGGTAAGAGTGTGCATTATTTACTTATTTCAGAAACTATCTAATTAACCGTAAATAAAAATTTATAAACAGACCTGCCGCACATGCCTACCACACTGATTATTAGTGGAGGGGGAAACCGCGCTTTTTAAAATGTTTTTATTTACGTATTAATAATTAATTTAAATTATTAAATTATTAATTATTCAGGTAATTATTAGTTAATTAAGTGATTTTAATAAATATTTCATTTATTACTTTAATTTTATTTGATTATCAATGAAATAACAGTTTCCCCCTCCACTGATAATTTTTTAATTTTATTTTTATTTTCATTTTATTTTGTATAGTGTGTAAAATATAAAATAATAAATCACTGGACCTTTTGGCAATATTGTGGCATTCTTCCAAACTTTCTCAAAATAATTATAAATGAGTAATATGAAAGTACCTAAATATGTACACAGCTATGGAATTCAATAAAAACTTAACAAGGAAAAATGTATTTTGTTAATTTTTTATAATCCTAAGATTGGATTACAATAAAATATCATGGGAAGCAGGTAATTTATCTTTGAAGATGAAAAATTACACTAGGATTAAAAATGTCTAGTCGTATTTTAAATGATAAATTTCTTTTAGAAATAGTTAGTTTATTTTTAGATGTCTAGCACTTTAAAAGTTTTTAAATTAAATCAAATTAATTGATTCTTATTAATTATATTTTAGTGGAAATCAAATCAATTCCTGCTATGAATTAATTTTACTTCATGAAAGGCCAGATTTATTGCAGCAATGTTGTGATCTTTTGAATTCCCATTGGAAGAGAAGTCAGACTGCACGGTACAAAATTAAACAATAAATTCTTCTAACATAATCTTTCTTTTTCAGTTGCAATTTTAATTCTTTAAAATGCTTTTTCTGCTTCTTTACTACTTACATGTAAATATGATTTTCTCAGCTTGAAATTTCTAGCTTATTTGTTAAAGCAAAAAAAAAATAAATAAATAAATTTTTTTCCACAAGACTAAAAAGTTTGCAATCTTCCTGTGATCAATACCCTACGTCCCTTGTTCTTTTAAGAAAAAACGAAGTTATTGGCCATTGCAAAATATCAATTACAACAAATTTTCAGAATTCTTGTACAATCGAGTCATGTAAGAATTGATAAATTATTTCTAAATCTTAATTTAATCTCTACTTGATATAATTAGGAATTTTATTTTAGTTATAATTCATCCATCTCAAAGAAACAAAGGGCTAGGATCGATGTTACTGCATTTAGCCGAAAAATACGTAATGAAAAGCGGAATAAAAACTGTTTATCTACTGACAAAAAATGAAGAAGAGTTTTATTTCAAAAATGGATATAGTAAAATAAGTTTGATTAATGATTTCATAGATGATTTAAAACTTGATGGTCAAGATGACTCTGATTTAAAAAAAAAAGAAAAAGGTATATCTGCTGGTCCACCACCACCACCGCTGCCATCAAACTTTAACAAACCTAATTTTCAAATAAATATTGCTTCCAGAACTTGTATGAAAAAAAATTTAGTGTGATAAGGAAAATTTTTGTATTTTAATTACAAATTTTAAAAATGTATTGCAACAGCTTGATTATAAAAATATATATTTTTTTAAACAACTTTTGCTATCCCAACAATTTTTTGAAAATAGTTTTCATCATCCAAACAGTCAACAAGAAAACTGCCAAGGTCATATTTAGATATTTCACGACCTGGAGATTCGTCAAATTTAATAGTATATTTAGAACTTGTTGAATCTGCAATATGCGGTGGTAATACAGCCACCCATTTCAAATCGCTTTCTTTAATTACGTCTAGCATTCTTTGATGGTCAGAATTCAAGTCTTTAAATACCGCTGGTACTTTTTCTGGTTGGTAAAACAAGAAGGCTACGAAGTTAAGGATTCTCGTTAAATTTCAATTATTTTACATTAATATTAAAAGTAGTACCTGATAAACATACTGAAACTTTTTCGATACCATGAACTTTCATACCTTTGATAATATTTTTCATCCCATCGGATAAAATTGTTGTTGGTTCTGCAAGAAAAAATGATTATTATTTATTGATACAGATGAATAAAATAGCAGCAAATGAAAAACAAACTTGTTTACTTAAATCATTTCGTGTCCCAAGAACAACAACTACACCGTCCACTCCAGATATAGCTTCAGCTACTTGGTCTGCATTTTTCACATCTCCGACGTATGTTTGACACTTACCTTTTAAATCATCAGGAATTTTTTTTTCGTCTCTGACAAATGCTTTTACAATTTTACCTGTATCTATTGCGTGCCGTAAGGAGCATAAGCCAGTGTTTCCAGTTGCTCCAAAAATAATAATTTTACTCATTTTTTACGGATAATGTTAATAGAAATAGAAAATGGTCATTGGCGTCGTGAAGAGGCTACTTTGGATATATTCAGGGATATATTATATGAAAGAATACATATATGCAGCATATATATACATATATTCTTTGATTATACCGATATCTGTGATAAGTCTGCGTCTCTGCGCCTGAAGTCCTGAGTAAATATATTATTGTGATATTATCGTCACGTTACGATACAATGCCTTTATCGTAGTATGGCGAGAAAAGAAAAAATAAACATTAATTTGACTCAATCCATGCCTAAAAAAAAGAGTAATCTAAAAAAAATAGTAATTAACGTGTGAATTAACCTCAAACAAAATTTATTTTAACCAAAAAAAATTTTTTTTACAGTTTCAGTGCATAAAAAAAAAGATAAACAATGGTATAATTAATTACCTTTTTTTTTAAATTCAATAATTTTTTATTTTCTGGGTGCTGGCTATATAGAGCTGTATAAAATCGCTCTAAGATCAGCTAAGATATAATTTATAATAAATAAAGAAAATAAAAATGTCAGTTATATAAACTTGAAGTATACTTTTAGTCATTTCTGTATGTATCTCGGTATGTATTATATTCATTAATTATAATTATTCATTATAATTATTCATTAATTATTTAATGAATGGTAAATTAGTTACACATCTAGGCCACGATCTAGGCAAAAGCAAGAAAATTTATTATAACTAAAAAGATTACAAAAGTAATAATATTGATTGTTTGTTGTTTTGATCTTGAATACCCTATTAACAATAAATTTGGTAAAGATGCCTTCAGCAGTTGTTGGAGTACCTCAGAGAAGTGAACAAATGTGGCAAGCCTTAAAAACGCACATTCTTAAAGAAAGGCAGCGAAAAAAACAAGGTTAAGACATTTTTTTTTAAAATAAAATAAATTTTATATCTATTCCTTTTCAATCATCAAAATCATAGAACAAGAAGCTGATGCAGAAGAAGAACGCCAAAGGAAAGAAAGAGAGAGGCAACAAAAGCAAGATGTAATGACACTTGGAGAAACAAGAGAGCAAATTTCATCCTTAGAAAATGAATTGTCGCAGCTAAAAAATGAAAAGCATCAATTATTTGTACAGCTTAAAAAAGTTTTACATGAAGATGATAACAGAAGAAGGCTTGTAAAGGAAGCAAAGTAATTACACCCTCTTAAAAATTTATCACGATATTAACTTTTTTTTTAATCAGTTCAAGTTTAGAACCTATTCAACAAGTAAGTGGATACATTGACTCTGGACCAGTTGTGCACACACATTTATATTTACCACTTCCAACCAGAAGCCCACTCTTTAAAGTTTCCACGGCTTCAGCGTCACATACGTTATTACAAAGTGGGCCTTTGAAAAGAACACATAGTCCTTCGCCACCACCACCTCCACCAGTATCTTCATATCATCCAGGCTATGGTTACAAGACTCCTTTATCTATGCCGAGTTACATACCAACACCTCCAAGTATATAATTTTCTAATTACCAATTAAAATTCCATTGTTTTTACAAATTTAATTCATTTTAGAAAGTGATGATTCCCGAAGATCTGGTGATGCAAGAGTTGTTCTTTGGAACAGTGAGTTTATTATTTATTTTAAAATTATTTACTGCTAAATATATTTTATAAACTATTGTTTATTTTTAAGAAAATAATCAATTTCCGGGATCTAATTATTATGGGCAATATGATTTTGGACCACCATCGACACAAACTATGACACGAGTCCCAGAGCCTGGAAAGCCCGTTTATTTAACAGCAACCAGAACACCTATTCCAGCAATACAAACTGGTTGGTAGCATGTGGCTAATACATATCAAATTCTATAAACTTAAAGTTGACAATTTTTGATAATTTCAGCTTCATATTCAGAAGAGAAATTTTATTCCCGACCAGGAACTCATGTAGCAGTTCATGGAGGAGCAATACCAATTCAGCAACCCTTACAAGGAGCAAAAACTGGTGGTATTACGTCAGGTTACCCAGTAAGAGCAGCGCAACCACCGCAAGAATTATATCCTCCACCACCTGGAAGTTATGTGAGTGTAGCTGGTGCCACAGTACCAAGTCGCTTGTTATACACGCAACCTGGACGTTACCTTCAGCGAGAAATGTAAAGTATTATACATGTATTAAAAGTAAATTTTTTTATATTTAGTAAAAGCCTTATTTTATACAAGTTTATGTCACATAAAATACATATAAATAAACTTAAATTAAAGATTAAAATTTTTTTTTTGATTTTTCTTTTTAACCTTAAGTATGTTTTGCTCTTTCTAATCCTTTATCCCTTTCATTTTGCTTGTGAACTTTTGAAAAAAGATGTGCTCTTAAAGAATCTTTGCCAATAATAAACTGATCGCATAATTTACAAGTAACTTGTATGTTTTCCACCAATTTCATATCTCTACAAAAAACCAATAAACGTCGATAAATAGTAAATCAAAGTTGATGTGTTTTTAATTTAACTTACGAAACTGCTAAATCCCTTAACTCTTGCATGTGAATAATTAAATCATCCAATTCCTCGTCTTGTTCTTCTAGTGTGATGGCTGGGAAAAATGGATAAATGTTTCGATGTAGTGGTAAATTTTCATTTTTTATTTTTCTAAGTAGGCTCTCGTTATACATTCCCCAGTATCCAAAATTTTGTATATTTTCGCTTTTTATGGGTTTGATTGATCGAGACATCAGCTGGAAAAAAAGGTCATTAACTTTCTTTTGTCCCTTTAAAATCTCATCATCAAATTGTGAATCATTATTTCCTCTAATACATATTGTGTAATTCAGATAATAACGAAGTTTGTTTATCTGAAAATCAAATTTCAAAATATTAAATCTAAAACACAAGAAAAATATTAATACAATAAAATAGGACCAACATCTTCTAAATTTTTTAATGTAAATTCAGAGTCAAATTGAACTTCCAAATCATGTTCTGGTAAGAGCGAATTAAAATTCTTAGGGTCGTATCCCAAACCACATAAGGCTCCAACATAATAGCTTCCTCTGCAGCTTCTTCTTAGTTCTACAGACGGAGAAAACAGCAAACAAATTAAAGAGGTTAGTCCACGTAGATTTGACATCAAAGTTGTGTTCCTTAAAGTTAAACGAGATCCAGTAGTGTTTTGACTAACAGCTGCAGCAACCAATAAACGATCAGGTACTTCATCTTTTGTACTAACCACTATTGAATTTACAGAATTCGAGTCAATTGAAACTTTTTTTGAAGAAGCAGTTATAGCAAGGCTTGTAAATGTTGATTCTAATGGAGAATATGGACCCCGCAGTTGTATTTTGGAGTGGCAGTCTTTAATGTCTGGAGGATCAGGGTATTCATCATGAATATACTTTCTGCCATACTGTAAGAAACCCAAGTATTCTTTATGTTTTGAATCGTTGCTGCTATTGAATAATTTCCTTAAATTATTGTTGTACTTTGATAAATAACTTTCTTCTGCAGGATCGGCATGTTGTTCCGAAAGTAGACATTCATTGATGTTTACAAATTTATTATCTTGACCATTACGAAAACTACTTGTCAATGTGACGGACGTGACACCATCAACAACAGAATAAACGGTAGCAAAAACTTTACAAGGTTCAGTAGTATACTTGATGAAAGTATTTATAGCTTTTTGAGACCATTCATTATTTGGTATTTTTGGCTGTATTCCAGTCAAAGTGCATTCCAAGGCTAATCCAGGTTCTGTATTTAGAGGATGGCTTTCGGGTAAGACTAATAAATCTTTTATATTAATGGTTTCGTGATGACCAAAATCCAGAAAATACATATTAGCTAGGTAATCTTCATTAACTTTGTTGACACTTTCCACAATTGTTCGATATAATACTTTTCTATCCTTATTGTAGATTGGTGCAATTGAGAGCGAGCCAACACGTGGTATTTTTTTTACAGGTTTATAAGAAATATTTGATTTGTTCAATAAATTGTATATTTCTTTCAATTTATACCAAGTCTCTTCACAATCAACGTGAGCATAAAATTTGCTAATATTAATAGGTCCATTTAAAGGTTGTACTATTTTAAAAGGTATTCTTAAATTTTTGGCATGTACATCAAGAGGAGGTAATATTGGTAAAAATGAAGGTAATTTTCTTTTTATGGCTTCGTAGTTCTGTTCGTTAAAAAATATAGTACTGGTGTTTGTAGCAATTCCTAATGACTCAGCCTTTGACTTTGATGATTTCAAGTCTAAAACAGGAATACTTATTGGCTCATAGTTTACATTTCGCATTTTAAGAGCTTTGTAGACTGATGAGGATATCTGGCCAGGAATAATTAATCTATCACAATCATTTTTTAAGTAGTCGTGATTGTCGTCAAACATTATGTAAACTCGAGAGGATCCATCAAATTCCACGAGAGCTTGTTGGTAAGAGTGAGGTATGCAATCTTTAAAAGCTTCTTGAAACCTCTTTGCATAAAGTTTTCCAGGGTACTCTGGTTTCCATCCTTGTAAAAATATTGTCTTGGTTGGATCAAGACCTCCTAGTTCCCTGGCACCATATGTTGTATCATCTGATGAAGAAATGTTGCAAGATTTAATAAAATAATTTGGATAAAATGCACCAGCGATTGTAAATCTTAATGCCATATCTCGCATTGATTTGTTTGAATCCATGACTACTTTATTGGGACCCACAGTTTCTTTGATTCCAAGCATTTCCAATCTCCTTGTGAGTTCTCCTACCAAATGATCAACTTCGTGAATAACTTTGACTTGAATGAATCTTCGTTTACACCATAGTATTTCAGCAGTGGATCCTCTTTTAACTCTATTTGTTATTATTTCTCTGTACCATGTATTATAAGCATCCAAAAATGTTATTGGATCGCTTTTAGAATCGTCGGACCAATCTAGTTTGGCAGTATAACTTTTAATCTTTTCTTTGAAAGGAGTACTAAACATGCTTTTAAGAGACATACTTGCACCCATTATTATTGTATCTCTAAGAACACTGAATGCGTGGCCCAAGGCAATCATTTTTGCAATATGTATTTCCACAGGTAAATGAGCCATGATTCGTCCTAGATCTGTTATTTTACCATCAAATTTATTAATTTTGTGATTTTCTAAACTTGTATGCACAAGACCACCTGCTTCTTTTAATAATAAGATTGTTCTTTCTAAATTACTCAGATCTGGTGGATCTATAGCCAAGGCAAGTATTGCTTTTGGTTCTCCCATATCCAAAAGTTTTGTGTTTAGCACTATATTTTCAAGTGGTGCAGTTACAATTTCAGGGCGTCCTTCATCCTTTAAGAATTCCTAAGAAAATTTTATTTTAAACAAAGTAAATTATCAATTATTTGGTAATTTTTGGAATAAAAAAAAAATTACCTGATAAAACGTTTTTGGAACAAGACGATATATTCTACCATCCATAACACGACCAGCGCGACCAGAACGTTGTTTACAATTTGCTTTACTAGCCCAGCACAACTCTAAGCTTTGAAAATTGGTAGCTGGATCCGTTACAAGTTGCTTTGTTAAACAAAAATCAATTACTGGAAAAAAAATTTAGTTGATGAGAGCTTAATTAGTTTGGTAAAATTGTCAACACACCATATTTGATGTCATCAATGGTTATACTACTCTCGGCAATATTGGTTGAAAGTATTATGCGACGATAACCTTTTCCTGGTGGTATAAAAATTTTCTTTTGTTCTTCAGACGTTATACTAGAATGTAGTACTACAATGTCCCAATTCAAATCCTTCTGTAAAATTAACAAATTATGCATCTCTTCGATTTCCCAAATTCCTGGTAAAAATACTAAAACTGAATATCGCGGCTTTTCACCATCTTCGTATTCTTCCAAGTCTTCTGCATCGTATTCGCTTTGACTGTCTATATCATCAAAAACTGTAATAAGTTTCTTGCAAAATCTCAACATTTCTAATGAAACTTTAGGCTCAGCATCAGATATGATTGGTAACTAGAATGCAAATTAGCTGAATAAATAAGGTTTTCAAAAAATCTCAAACTTTGGTAGCATGACTTACCGAACCTAGCATACCCAGTTCATCCAGATAATGAGTAGTAACATTATAATTACGTTTCTTGGGAATACTTATAATAGGAGCTTTAACAAATCCTTTTTCAGTTGCAACAGAGAAATATTCTGCAAATTTTTCAACATTGAACGTTGCTGACATTAAAATAATCTTAACAGTTCTTGAATTGGTTCTGTGTAGTTTGCGAATAACCAAAAGCAAAAAATCCATTTCTTGATCTCTTTCATGAACTTCATCAATGATGATATGAGTATATTCATCCATATTTTTTGATGATATTAATTTTCTTAGTAAAATACCAGTAGTGCAATAGGTTAACCTTGTCACTGCAGATACATTTCGATATAATCCAACTTGACAACCTACAACTGATCCTAAGGGCCAATCTCTCTCTTTGCTAACCCTATTTGCTATACTTAAAGCTGCTATTCTTCTAGGTTGAGTAACTAAAAATTTTAAAATCAGCGTTCAGGTTGTTAATAAATTGAATAATTGATTAGATCGAATTACCAATAATGTTGCAATGAGTTCTCGATTTAAAGCAACTATCCAAAATAAATTGGGGAACTTGCGTAGACTTGCCACAGCCTGTGACCCCTTCAATAACTGTTGTAGAATGAGTTTGAATAGTTTTAATAATGTCATCTTTTACTTGGACAATTGGTAAATGATGTTTTGGACGATATTCAAAATTATATGCTTTATAAATGTTATCTAAATTTTTTAGATCTGATTCACCTGCAGGTGCAGTTCCTATAGATATTTCATCTAACTTTCCATATTCGAGGTGAGTTTCTTTGGCTGCTTCCAAGACTTTTCTTTCTTCTTCTTCAACATATTTTTTAACATAATCTGTGCCACCACTCATTAACTGGGCATGAGGTAAATACCTTGGCTCATTGAACTCTGAGAATTCGGATGTTGCATCAGGTACAATAATTTTTGGAATTCTTATTCTTTGGAAATTTGCATTAGGTTGAAACAAGTCCAGTAAATCCATAATTAACTAGTAAATATAAATTCTTCAAATTTAATAAGTACCTAAATAAATATCAGATATCACTCTAAATTTAAATATTTAGACAATTTTGAAAACATTAAATTATAGCATATATAACATGCTTGTTACCTTTTAAAATTAAAAATACGCCGGCTACTTCATGTTTTAATACTTAATAACAACTTTTATTTCTTCCAATAACAACAGGCTTAACAACAGGTTGCGGGAACTCTTACAAACCATTTACAAACCCCCTCCTCTCCTTTTCTTATTAATCCGATCACGTGTCCTAGCTTGTGCGCAGCGTTGAAAAATAAATCAAATCTTTGAATAAATTGAATTCTGCGAAAATAATCCCGTTATATTTAAAAATAAAATTAACAAACATAATAATGGAAACCACCGAATTTAAGAAAAAGATTCTAATAAATAACTCAAAGTCTACTTATCCAGATAACAGTTGGCAAGTTTATTGAATTATAGTTTTAATAAAATTTATTAAATAATCTAAACAAAATGTATCTAGGCACTGGTGGTTTTGTTTTGGAATTATTATATTTCTCACTGCTGTCACAAGATTCTACAAAGTTACAGAACCTGCTCACGTATGGTAAGTCTTTAAATTAAAATTTAGAAATATACATGGAATTCATATTTAAAATTTTCCAATTATTTAGTTGGGATGAAACTCATTTTGGAAAAATGGGCAGTTGGTACATCAATAGAACTTTTTTTTTTGATGTCCACCCTCCTTTAGGAAAGGTAAGATAAAAAAAAAATTATTTTGATTGAAATACTTATTTGTTTAAATATACAGATGCTTATTGCCTTATCGGGATACTTAACTGGATATGATGGAATGTTTCCTTTTGAAAAACCTGGAGATAAATATGAAAACACCAATTACATTGGCATGCGAATAGTGAGCAGCACATTTGAATTTAATTTAATTGAAATTCATTAAATTTTTCATTAATGTATATGCCTTAGTTTTGTACTATTTTAGGTGCTACAATTGTACCTTTATCCTTCTTAATAGTATGGGATTTTACAAAATCAATTAGGGCGTCAATTTTTTCATCTTGTTTAATATTATTTGGTACTTTCTTAATTTGCGTTTAAATTCTATGTTTGAAGAAAATTTAATATTTAATTTAATTTTTAGATGTTGGTCTATTAACTTTGAATCAATATATACTTCTTGATCCAATTTTATTAAGTTTCATGATGTTTGCTACTTGGGGGATGACACGAATAAGTGTCTTGCATGATAAAGCATTCTCATTTTCTTGGTGGGCATGGTTATCATTCACAGGGGCATCTTTAGCATGTACAATTAGTGTTAAATTTGTGGGGTTGTTTGTGGTTCTATTAGTTGGCTTGCATACAATTTATGATTTATGGATAGAGCTAGGAAATTTAAGAAATAATGTCGTAAGTTTAATTTTTTTTATACAAGTTTTTTTATCTAAGCTGTATTTGTATTTAATTTCTTTTTTTTTAGACCACTATTGGGAAGCATTTGCTAGCTCGATGCTTGTGTTTAATTTTTTTACCAATATTTCTGTATATGATTTTTTTCTATGTTCATTTATCAGTATTAAACAAATCGTTAGTATGAAAAACGCGAAGAAATTTAAATAATGGGAAGTATAAAGTAATTTGTGTTAATTGAATGTATTTTGTAGAGGAAGTGGTGATGGATTTTATAGCTCTGAGTTTCAATCACTATTAGAAGGTAATTCATTATATAATGCAAGCATGCCTCAAAAATTGTCTTATGGAGCAACTGTAACTTTAAAAAATCATCGTACTGGTGGTGGTTACTTGCACTCTCATTGGCATTTGTATCCAGAAGGAGTGGGTGCTCGCCAGCAGCAGGTAACAACATATTCTCATAAAGATGACAACAATTTATGGCTAGTAAAAAAATTTGATTCAGAAGAAATTCCTAAAGAACCTCAATTGATAAAACATGGAGATCTAATTCGATTAGAGCATATTGTTACACAACGTAATTTACACTCTCATAAGGAAATTGCTCCACTATCTAAAAAACACTATCAAGTTACTGGATATGGAGAAGTAATAGAAGATTATGATTTTTTTACTTTTGTAATATTTTATTTATATCATAATTATCCATTTCAGAATGGTACAGGAGATGCAAACGACGTTTGGAAAGTCTTAATTCAAAATGGTAAAGATGGTGACATAGTTGAGACAGTTAAAAGTAAATTAAAATTTGTTCATTATTTAAATTATTGTGTGCTTACAAGCAGCGGTAAAGCTTTGCCTAAATGGTAATTTTTTAACTTAGCAATATAAATTTGGAAATTAAATGTTTATTATTCCACACAGGGGTTTTAATCAGCAGGAAGTATCTTGTAATCCAAATACAAGAGACAAGAATGCTTTATGGAACATAGAAGATAATCATTTTGAAAAATGTAAGACATATGTAATATAATAATAATAAAATAATAAGCTTGAATTTTTTTAGTGCCTAACGTGAGCTTCAAAGAGTATGCTCCTGGATTCCTCAAAAGATTTTTGGAATCTCATGCTGTGATGCTACAAGGTAACTCGGATTTAAAAGTTAAAGAAGGAGAAGTAACTTCGAAACCTTGGCAGTGGCCAATAAATTATAGAGTTAGTACAAAAAAGGTTGAAAAGAGTATTATTTTTAATTTTAATAAATCACTATAATTTTTAGGGCCAATTTTTTTCGGGTAACAATGAAAGAATTTATCTGCTTGGGAACCCAATTGTCTGGTGGGGGAACATTGTTTTTCTCATAATGTTTATCTGTATTTACGTTGATGCATCCGTGCGAGCGCAGCGAGGATTAAAAGAGAGTTCAAAAGTTATAGAAAAAAGAAAAGTATTTAAAATTGCAGGAAGTTGGCTTTTCATTGGTTGGCTACTTCATTATTTGCCATTTTGGGCAATGACTCGAGTTTTATATTTTCATCATTATTTTCCGGCTTTATTGTACAGTTCAATGCTAACAGGAATAACACTCAATTACATCTTAGAGAGTTTAATTTTTCTTATTCCTGGAAGCTTGGGAAATACGCTTAATCATGTAATAGTTGGTGCATTCATATCCAGCATAGTGTACAGGTAAATTAAGTAGTTTTACGTCTGTTGAAATTAGAAATTGAAGGATTTTTCCATGACCATGACAGGCTAATGATTTTTTTTTATTAAAAAAAATAAAAGCAATCAAATAATTATTGTAATAAAGCTCAATGTTTATTAGTAACTTATTAAAAAAAAGGTTTTAAGTTTACCATATTAAAAATAATAGTAAATGTATTTTTAAACGGGTCTTCAAAGTTCATTTTGGAAAATTCGACGTGGTATAGGACTGACTGTTGTTGCATTCAAAATGTTTTTTCTCTTAAGGGCAATAATATCGGCCTCTCAAGAAGTATAGTCATTATTGCCCGCTAGTAAAGAAAATTGCGTTATTGCTTTGATCAACAATTTTTTGTCATAAATTGTGAAAAAAAGAAAAAACTTTAAAACCTGTAATTTTTATTTTATTTTATTTTTTTTTTTTTTTTTTTTTTTTTTTTTTTTTGATAGGAATCGGATCGAGACGTTATATTAAAAAATAATCGTTGAAAAATGTGCGTCAGAATTAAAATCTTTATATATTTCATTTATATTATCTTCCTTCGCATAAGAAAATCTATAGCACTTGTGCATATTGGTTTAAAAAATCGCAGATTAGTATAAGATTATTACTCAGTGAAGAGTATATTATACATTCTTTACTTAAGAATATTCAATAAAGTAAAATTAATTTTAATTAAATGTAAAAAAATTTTTTAGCCTTGATAATGAAGACTAAAAGTTTTCGAAACGTGGGAATTATTTAATTTAAAAAAAAAAAAAAAAAATATTAGTCCATCATGGTCGAGAAATCCTTTAATTTTTAAGTAAATTATTATTATAATAAGAGAAATAATCTTTAATAATATTTTTAATAATTTGTACTAGTTTTTACTTGTTTTCTCCTTTGGCTTACGGAATGAACGGTCCTTCCTCAAATGATCCTAAGAGTATAATGCATTCATTGCGTTGGATGGAATCTTGGGAATTTTAATGAAAAAAAAAAGATTAAAAATGATTACGTTATGTTAAAAATTTTATTTGTATATGGTTGAATCTCAATTATTATGTAAAATATTTTATTAAAAAATAAAAGACTGACAATAACTGAATGTTTATAAAAAAAAAAATGTTTTCTTTTATTCCAAAAATTATCGAATAGAATTTCACGGGGTTGAAATCAAGGTTTTAAATTTAGGATGGATTTATTCGCGATTTGTATTTTTTTTTTGCTGAAAACATAAAAAAATGGACACTAAAAAAAATGCACGTTCTAGGGGTTACAACGTCTATGTGTGGGGGTGCAGAAACATATACATGCAAAATTTTACATCCACAAACATACTATTATATGTAAAAAACCTTACATACCGATGTCTAACACTTTTGACTACCAAAAAATCAAAAAAACTCATCAAAAACGCGTTTTTTTTTCTTTCTTGAAATATCGATTTTTGAAAATTTAGTAAAAAAGGTCTAAACTTTGACCACTTATAGCTCGGTCCCAGTGCGTCCGACTAAAAAATTTCTAAGGACCATTTTCGCCGGAAATTTTGTCAGCTACAATTTTTATTTGAAACTTTTTTTAATATTTTGCTTACTTTTTGAGTTCTTTGCAAAAAAAACCGTTTTGCCCCAGCTTTTCCCCTGGGGTGGGAGTACTGGGTTGGAATGTCCGATTTTGTTTCCCCATTCAAATTTGCCCAAAATCAATACATTCCACAACTTTTCATTTCTGGAGGATATTTGTATAAGTCGAGATCTTTATTCAATGACCTATTATTGTTTGGATCTTCAATGGTAAAAAAAAAAATAAAAAGTAGACGTGTTTTGCCCCCCCAAAAAACTTTTTTTTTAAACAAGTTTAGTCATTTATAAATTGCATACAATAAATACTCCGGTCAAATCACGGTTTAGATTTTTTATAAACAATTAATATTTCACCCTTAAATTAGCAAAAACAACCTCTAAAAGGGGTGCATTTGCAATTTTTGCATTTTGAGCGACTAAATTAGGTCCGTAAGGATTTTTTGAGATCGCTAATTAAGAATTTGGGTGAATTTTTTGTGAATAATTAATATTTTACCCTTCAATCAGCAAAAACAACCCCTAAAAGGAGTATTTTCTATAAATGCATTCTTTTAGGGGTTGTTTTTGTTAATTTAAGGGTGAAATATCAATTTTTTATGAAAAATTTCCCGAATTCTTGATCAATGACTCAAAAAACCCTTAAGGACCTAATTTAGTCGCTCAAAATGCAAAATTGCAAATACACCCCTATTAGGGGTTGTTTTTGCTAATTCAAGGGTGAAATATTAATTATTCTTAAAGAATTACCTCAAATTCTTAATCAGTGACCCAGAAAACTCTCTTATACCAATTCTTGGCTAAATCTAGAAACTCAGCTTGCTAATATATAAAAAAACCCTTTTTGGAGGTAGTTTTTGCAAATTTAAGGGTGTTCCGAAAATATCTCCCGGAAAAGACCCCGATTTTCGTGATCAGCGACTCATAAAACATATAGTAGAGTAAATCTGATGTTGACCAGTGAAAATACACCCCCCCCCCTCTGTGATTTGACTGGAGAGTAAAACTCCTGACAAAAAAAAAACTTTTTTTAGTGGGAAGGGGGGCGAAGAAGTACCGTTTATTTCAATTTAACTTCTGAATTAAAAAAAAAATTATTTGGAAAGTGGAATAACATAAATGAAGCAAAGTTTAATTTTCAAATAGAAAGAAAAAAAAAATTATACTTGAGTTACTTTTATTAAATTGTGATACTAGACTATACTGCAACTAATTATAATAGATACTTAAAAATCTGTATTATTCTTTTTTTTTTATATAATCTTTATTAGAAATTAATATTTTTTATTAACCAACATATCTTTTGATTACTCTGCTTATAAAAAAAAATTTTTTTTTCTTGTAAAGTGTAATTAATAAAATTAATATTGTAATGATTATTTGGGATCACTGATCCTGTTTATTAAATAAATAAACGCAAATTAATCTCCATGCACGAAATTTTTTAAGTTCAAAAAAAAATGAAATACAATAATAGACTCTTCAAATAAAAAACTGACATTGACAATGTAGGTTCTCGAAAAAAGGCATATATATAATTAATCTAGAGTTTAAAAACTCTTGGAAAAAAATGTGTGATTTTTTTCTTTTTAGGTATTTTTAGGTATAACACCAAAAATTAAAAGACTTAGCTATTTTCCTAAAAATATTTTTGAGCTCAAAAATATTTTTCGGTGAGAATACCAGAATAAATTTTCCTCCTCAAGCTGAATGTTATTTAGTTTTTTAAAGAGGAGGAAAATGTTTTCAGATATAGGAAAAGCGTAGTCACATTTTTCATTCTATGCTGATTAATTTAGCAATTTTATTGCGTTTATTTTAATTAAAAATTAAAGCCGTATTTCGTTGGCCAAAATTAATACTTTACTTAATTAAGAAATTGGAATATGTATCGTAATGATCCTAATGAAGTAACAACAAAGGAACGACGAAAAGCGTCTTTTACTGGATACAGTAATAAAAATACGACCTATTTCTTTTATATGAAATAAATCAATTTCGCAAGGAAATAATTTAAAAAGGGACATTTTAGTTTTAATTATATTAAATTAAACGATAATTATTTATTAATAATAGCGATACCAGAATAGCGCAGGCGTATTTCAGTTATAGCTCTGAAAAGGCCACGTGAGTTGGTCTTTAATTATCAGCTGTTTTTTTTTATTTAGCATATACGAAGTAGTGTACAGATAACAACCTAAAGCATTAAAGTAGACAGACACAGTTCGTATAGCTGATTTTCATTGGAAAGCTCATTCATGTAAGATTTGTTTTTTAACTTCTGCACGAGATTAAATTAAAAAAGAAATTTTTTACATTTTTTATTAGAATCACCTAAAACTCTGAATCAATACTAATAATTATTCCTCTAAGGCTATAATAGGCTGGAAATAATCAATTTATATTTTTTTTATTTTTTCCCTTCGCGCATATTTTTTATTTTCAACGACAAATTATATCAATCTTCTCATTAACTGTTTGTCCCTTGTAAACTGAGATAATATACTCTTTATACATATGGCTAATTTTCATTTTTTTAGTCCTCTCATTTTAGAATGCACACTTTTTTATATCTAAATTACTAAATTGGTATTTGTATTTAATTTTTTATTTTTTCTGTAAAATGTAAAATTTTAAAAAGAAAATAATTTAAGGGTTGTAGGGGTGAAGGGGAGGGGGAGTTACAAATCTACGATAATTCATTTAGAGATTTGAAATTAAAAAATTGTTTAGACAATCGCCCAGGAATCAATCACCCGATTTGTATAATAAAATGTGAATTAGTACTTCTAGGATAGGATAGAATATTGCCGAAAAAAAATGATCGGAAATTATCCGGGCGAAAAATTCTTATTTGGAATATTGTACCTTCTAAGGGTGACAGTTTGCATGTATTTATCGCTTTTTTCGCGGTAGGGGATAATCATTCTATGGCATATCGCAAAATAAAAAATTTATTGAAATATTGAATCAGCTTTTGCTATAGTTACAAAACTTTCCCATCTTTGGCTGTAAAAATCCTGATTGTAAATCCGGGTAGTAATTACCCGGACAAGAATTTTTACAGTGTAATAATAGTCAACTTCTTAAACAAAAAAATCATAACATCTACAAAGCTACAAAAAAAAAACCCAAAAAAAATTTCAATTTTTTTTACATAGTTTTTATCGGTTTCTAGGTGTTATGATTTTGTATAAGATGGGAAAACTTTAGGTTTCAACTAATTTTTTAATTTTTAAATGATAATTTTTAAATATTTGTTATCAATAGTCAAGGACTAATTAACGCGTTCACGCAAAGTAGCCATTTTATCTCATATTATCACCAACTTTATCTGTCGCGATTGATAATAATATAATAGTAGATTATAAAATTTTTATTCCAGAAACATATGCTTATGCGTACGTTTATCCAGCGATTGTTATGCTAGCAAGACTAAGAATTTATTTTCTTTTGACATGCTCTTTTTTATTGCAAGGAGTATTATCTGGCCTCCCTGAAAAAGTCGCTAGCCAGCCGAACAATGTCCTTGTTGACTTTTTTGCTTACCGACATGTTTCGATCGTTCACTTTGACGTTCCAGAAAATACGGTATCTGTGGGATTCAAGTAAGTTCAAATTAATTTTTATCAAATTAATTTTTTTTTTTCCTCAAAAACCTGGCAGTTAAATCTAGCTAAACGCACAATTTTGCAACTTTTTCTTCTTATTTTAGGCAAATTACTAAGTGGCTTCTTCAAAAAAGTTAGATAAAATATTAGTTTTAGAAATACTTTTTGGAAATTGACCACAAAAGCTCAAAAATGAAGCTTAGATTTATTTATTCGTCGGAGGTTGAAAAATATCATAGATTAATTTAACTAAGCAATCTAAAAGAAATAACAGCAACGCGACGCTAGATATTAATTTATTAAGAAAAAAAATTTAGTTTATTATCCAAAGACTGGGCGAATAAATAAATCTGAGGTGCAGGTTTGGAGATTTCTGCTTGGGATGTAAAAAAAGGAAAAACTTTTGGAAAAAGCTGAGAGTTGAAAATTTTATTTAACAGGTTTACCGTAAAAGAAGAAAAGACTGGAGGAATAGGAGATTGCGAGCCAAAGAGTGCAATGATACATTTAAAATCAGGAAGTTTACCTCTTGTTAATCCAGATGAATCAAAAATTCAAGCAAAATTATTAAAAGACAGAAGAAGCTATTATACTCTCGAAGTTCTAAGCAACGGCGACGAACATATTGTAACAATCGAGGCTCCTATTCCTGGCGATTGGTACGCTATCGCTTTCAGATCTTGGTACGATCCAAATAATGGCAAAATCAAACAACAAGGTAAGTAGTTTTAGATTACTTAACTTAAAACCGTTAAAAAAACTTTAAAAAAGCTTTATATTTAATACTATTTAAAAAACTTATAACCGGTTTGTGTAAACACAACCTAAATGCCTGGAACATGTTTACTTCCAGCTGAGAACTAGGTATAATACAAATGTTACCCAACATTACAATACAATTTTCTAATTTTATAATTTGTAATTATCACCTTACTAGCTGTTAAGATTCTAAACCCAAACTATTTTGATTCCCTAAACCTGAATTATTCTAAGTCCCTTAATCGATATTATTTTAAGTCCATAAACCCCCCCTTAAATAGGACAAATTTGACCACCCTCCTTAAATAGGACATATTTGACCACCCCCCTTAAATAGGACAAATTTGACCACCCCCCTTAAATAGGACATACTTAACCACCCCCCTTAAATAGGACATATTTGACCACCCCCTTAAATAAGACATATTTGACCACCCCCCTTAAATAGGACAAATTTGATCCCCCCCCCCCTTAATATTCAAGTTCTCAAGTACCCCCTCCCTATAAACATGTTCCATGTTAATATAATAGACTTATTTTTTTTCTTTTTCTAGAGTTTTGTGATAAGTAGGCCCAATTTTCATATCTCTCCTAAGAAATTTTCTTCATCTTTAATCCCATTTTTAAGTTCTTAATTGCTAAACCCGTAATACTTTTTAAAAATACTGAATTTTATAATAATTTCCATTCTCCGGGTTTTCCTGTCGACTAAAGACATCCTTTCCTGATTCTATATTTTTGGATTAATTAAATCCTGGACACTTGTGTAACAATGTCGAAAAAAAAAAAAAAAAATTCGCTCTGATTTTTATTATTATTATTATTATTTAGTTTTGAATTTCCTGTAAGATAAATCGAAAAATTGCGAAAAAGTAATAATCGAGGTAATAATTATGCCTTCTTGGGTGTAAAATTCATAAGCAATGCGGAAATAATAACGATGGTCAAGAAATCAATGAAAAATGTAATCGATTACTTAAATCCATAAAATAATTAAATATCATTTTAAAAGTAACGTGTTGGGTCTTAAAATAGGATTCCAATGATTTTTTTATACCAACGAATAAATTAGCTTGTTTCAATGACCCTCATTTATTCATTCATTTTTGTCATTAAATTTTTTTTTTTTAAACGTACAAGCATAAAATACACTAAAATATAATATTAAATATAAGGAGGTTTAATTTATTTATTTATAAGTTAATCAATTTAAGACTGGAGTATATTATTAAATATTTTTAAACCAGGAATATGTCCATTTTACTAATTGCTAAGCATTATACGTAGAGCTATATTGTTTACTTTAACCCATTAGTGCCCAAGCGGAAGTAAACGGACAATCAATGAAAATATTAAGAAAATCAATCGATAGAAGGCTAAAAATCGTTCCCTATAGGTAAAATGTCATGCTTTTTTCAAATCTGCCGTTAGTTTTGACCTACCACTCCTCTATATACCCGAAAAATAAGGGTGAAAAGGGGTAAAACGAGAATTTTGAGAAAACGACGGACAAAAGACTTTTAATGTCACAAAAAAATAATAAAAAGTTCATAAAATAGCTTTTTCAGATCCAAAATTTATATTTTGCATATAAAACTTTGACTAAATATCTTATTTCCACCCTTACCTGGTCAATGGGGGTGATTTTTTCAAAAACTTTTTTTTGGTTTTGTTTTTGAAAAAACCATTCCTGTTGACCAGGTAAGGGTGGAAATAAGATATTTAGTCAAAGTTTTATATGCAAAATATAAATTTTGGATCTGAAAAAGCTATTTTATGAACTTTTTATTATTATTTTGTGACATTAAAAGTCTTTTGTCCGTCGTTTTCTCAAAATTCTCGTTTTACCCCTTTTCACCCTTATTTTTCGGGTATATAGAGGAGTGGTAGGCCAAAACTAACGGCAGATTTGAAAAAAGCATGACATTTTACCTATAGGGAACGATTTTTAGCCTTCTATCGATTGATTTTCTTAATATTTTCATTGATTGTCCGTTTACTTCCGCTTGGGCACTAATGGGTTAACAGATAATGTCAGCTTAAAATTTTGCAATTTAAATTTTGCCAGTTGCATTCATAATTAGCGTTAAATAGTTTTGGCTTTTTGGAAACTCTAACAACTTGAGAAATAAAATGAAAAATTGAAAGAGAAAAAATTTATTGACGATTTTATTAAACTGTTTTTTCCGTAGTGCAACGAATGACAATTTATTAACGTAAAACGATATTGATTAATTGAGCCATACACCTATATTAAAAAAGCTCTATTGATTTTTAGTATATATTTAGCCTTGAACCTGCCTATTATTTAACGATTTAACGATTCTTCATTTTTATGCAATTTATATTACACCAGAGCTATTTAGTCCAAAAAAATTTCCCCTCATTTTCTACACACATTCAAGCTATATGTGTACATAGTTATACCAAAATAATTTTGTTTAAGTTTAATGAATATAACTTATAGTTCCTATAATTACAATCCAAATGCGCCATTCATTCTTGCCAATATAGTCACAAATAATCATCAATATACACTGTAAAAAGTATCTTTCTTATATTTACAAAAAAAAAATAGAATTTTTTCGAAAAATTAGCGAATTTTCAAAAAATTTTGTAAATTTATTCGATACAAATCGTAAATTTACAAAATTTAATATTCGAAAATTCTCGATTTTTTTTTTGCGATTTTACGAAAAAAGTTGTAAATTCACAACTATTTTTCGGAAATTTACAACCATTTTTTGTAAATTTTTGAAAAAAATTTGTAAATTATCAATTTTTCTTGCAAATTCACAAAAAAAATTGATAATACTCGAATTTTTTGTTAGTATACTAAATTTAGTATAAATTTACGATTTTTTTTGAATATTTACAAATTTTTTCGAAAATTTTCTAATTTTTTTGTTACTATAAGAAATTTACTTTTTACAGTGTATTTAAATATAGGTTTTAAGAAAAAGAGTTTTTAAGGAGAAAAATAATATAATATAGGTCCAAATATCAAGAAAAATTATGACTGGTAAAAATAAATGTTATGAAATTTAGTTTAAAGGTTTCAGAATTATCTCAATTACGGATAAAAATTTGTTGCTTTATTTAATAATTTTTTTATCAGAAAACTTAATTATTAAACTATAATTTTTACATATCTAAGGCAAAAAAGTCTATTTTCTACCCTTGGGAGATGTCTTTTTTGACCATTATATGTAAAACTATATTTTAGAACACGGGGAAAAAAACTTATAACCGGTTTGTGTAAACACAACCTAAATGCATGGAACATGTTTACTTCCAAATGAGGACTAGATATAATACAAATGTTATACTCAACATTACAATACAATTTTCTATTGCTGTAATTTGTAATTATCACCTTACTAGTTGTTAAGATTCTAAACCCAAACTATTTTGATTCCCTAAACCTGAATTATTGTAAGTCCCTGAACCTGAATTATTCCAAGTCCCTAAATCAATATTATTCTAAGTCCATAAACCTGTATTATCCTAAGTCCTTAAGCCCAGATTTTTCAAAGTCTTTTAAAAGTATTTTATTTATTTATATATACTTCCCTAATTATTCTAAGTCTTATTTGAACCCCCCCCCTTAAATAGGACAAATTTGACCCCCCCCTTAATTTTCAAGTTCTGCAGTACCCCCTCCCTATAAACATGTTCCATGTTAATATTGGGTTCAACTTTTGCATGCAGTCTGCACTCGCTCGCTGCGTACCCCAGTCAAAATACGGGTTTAGTTGTATTTTCCCTGGCGAACACGAGATTTGCTCTATTAAAGGATTATTGGGTCGCTGAACACGAAAATTGGGGTCATTTTGTAAAGAAATGGGGGCTTCACCCTTAAATTTGAAAAAAGTACCTCCCAAAAGGGTTTTTTTTTACATATTCGTTCTTTGAGCGCTCAGATTTGCACCTTACGGGTTTTTTGGGTCACTAATCAAGAATTTCGACTTCTTTTTCATAAATAATCAATATTTCACTCTTAAAATAGCAAACACACCCCTTTTAGGGGTAGTTTTGCTATTTTCGTACTTTTAGCATCCAGGATATGCCCATATAGGTTTTTTGGATGAATTTGTCTTTTTCATAAAAGTCAAAATTCTTAAATATCGACCCAAAAAACCTATACGGGCATATCCTGGACGCTCCAAGTGCGAAAATAACAAAAATACCTCTTTAAGGAGTAATTTTAGTTATTTTAGTATGTATGAAAAAGAAGACGAAATTCTTGATTAATGACTGATGGAAGCACAAGATCTTTTAATTATTAAATTTTAATTTTTTATTATTTCATTTTAATATAAAACAGGCTTGAGCGTCAGTTGTGATACGATACTCGATGCAGAGTTAACGACCGAAAGACCTGATAAATTTTTACTTATTGGCTATGGTACGAATCCTATGACTACGGAACTTAAAAACTCTGATTCAGCGGTCATGCGGTTTCAAGTTCCAGAAAATGCCGGAAGCTCAAACTTGACTGTAAAATCTAGCTGTGGCCTAGAATGTCGATTATCTGTTCATGTTACAGCAGCTGATCATCTGCTGGGAGAAATTGTTAATAATACCGAATCTAGACTTACTTTCCAGCCAAATTTGGGCATAACTCACTTTTTGATATTAAAATTATTAGCTGGTTCAGCAAGTAACGTTACCGTAGAAATTAGTAACGAAAAAGTACCAGCTAATGCAATAATTAATACCAATTTGACAAGAAAGACTCTGCCTGACTTTTTCCTCTTCGATTATGATCATATGTCAGAAAGTGGAAATAAGCCAATGCCAATTAATTTAACCGTTGGAACTTTAAGCGTATTAAAATTTAAAATAGGAGCCGTCTATGATATTGGAGGAACATTATCCGTTGGCTTAAAAATTGCTGATTGCGAAGAAGACAGAAACATCATGTTGGTTGGATGTGTTACATTTGGTAAATATTATTATTAGTTAGTACTTTGAGTTAATAGAATAAAAGTTTTACTTGTATTTTGTATATTCCAGGTCAGTTTTCTAATGTTACTTCGACACTAAAATGTTTTCGAGCTACTCGTTCTTATCCATCACCAGCAGATATTATCGTTTCAAATCATAGCGATCCGTCCTTTGTACACGTGCCTTATCCAGAGCCAGGAAATTGGTACCTTAGCGTTAAAGCTTTTTGTTCCGATAACGGTAGCCAATCAACATCAGTGAAATGTGACTGTGCTGAACAGTGTGCCTTAAATTCTGCTTGTGCAGAATGTGATTGCGTACATGAATGTAACGCCAAAATTGAAACGAGTGTCGCTTCGTCGCCGTGTATAGAAGGTGCTTGTAATTCACACGGAAAATGCGTCAACTATATGAGTGGTGGCTTTGTTTATTCAGCTTGTCAATGCACAGGGGGGTACAGAGGATTTGATTGCGCTGATGATAAATATGTACTCAGTAGAGCAAAATCTCTAATGACGCTATTATTTTTGACTACCAGTAATTTAGCTTTCGTCGGAGCAATTTATGTTGCTATCAAAAGAGAATATTACACAGAAACTATTGCATATACAGCCGTTATGTTCTTTTCAACTATGTACCACGCTTGCGAGGCAGGTGAAGAGGTAATATTTTGAATAAATAAATAAATTTTTAAAAACTTTCTATTAATTATTAAAAAAATGTTATGGTTTTTGCAGGGTCACACTTTCTGTATAATGAAGTTGAGCGTATTACAATTTTGTGATTTCTTTAATGCATTGTTATCGATCTGGGTAACTTTGGTGGCAATGGCAGGTTTCGGACCAAAAGCAACTTCGTTTTGTCAAATGTTGGGTGTAGTATTTCTTGCTCTCGGCGCTGAAACAGATCGTACTGCATTGTGGGTATTCTTATTACCTTCTGTTACTGGGTGTATTATCGTAAGCGTTTCATGGGCCATGAGATGTAGACAGAAAGGTAAAACGATATGATCTATTATTATAATCATGCTTATTTATTGATCCTCCAAACTTTCATGTTGGAAAAATTTGACCCACGAATACTCATTGTTTACTTTATTTACCTCTTATTTAATTTTCTAAAAAAACTTTAACAGGCATCCGAACGCTCGCTAATCAGAATTTTTTTTCTAAGAGAAAATGCCAAAATATCTTATGGGAGAAAATGAGAAAATTCACCCTTTGAAGACCCCTTCTCCACCAGCGAATGGTAATCACGAATTACCAATGCGAACTGAAATTCATTTTGCAAAATATTTTCAAAACATTTTTGTTTACTTTGATTTACTTATTTATGTTGTAAAAAATATTTTTTTACACTAAGCACGTGCCCAAAAATCGATATGACAGACGTGGATAATTTTTCCGTATCCATATTTCATATTTTTTCATATATTTATATGGAGAAAAATGATCAATTTCTTGCCAACTCTGTTTTTATAGATATTTTTAATTTAGTAGACACCCTAAAGTTGTACTATGTCCTAAATAAAAAAAAGCGCCTTATGGTTTGAATTGTCGCCACAAGTGAACTTTTTATGGAAAATATGGTATTAAAAAAAAATTTTTTTTCAGCATATCTGCAATTATTGATAACTGTTTATAAACAATAATTATCATATTATCATTGTACATTTCAAAATTTAATTTTTGATTACAGGAACACTTCAGTATCCAGCTCGAAAGTACCAACTTGTATATTTGCCTATCGGATTAGTGATAGTTACCGCAGGTTTGATTTCCTATGCGTTCCTTCAAACCCGGAAGAATTATTATATCGTTCACAGCATTTGGCATATTTGCGTAGCTGTAGGAGTTGTATTTATGTTACCAAAGAAAGAATACTTTGAATAAATTAAAAGTATCTAGGGACAACAAAATGAGATTGTTCGCATTTATTATGCATTTTGCGCTTGATTTAAAATTATTTATTTCATATATTCAAAATATTTGAATGTTACTTGGATATTTCGTTAAAAATTCTGTGATAAAAAAATATAAAATATCTATTCCTATGGAAAACTTGAGAAATTTTATTCAAATGTTTTTATTATAATTGTAATAATGTATAAACTATAAAGCATCTATTTTTTAATAATTTATTGTAAAAATCATTGTTAAGGCGCGTAATGGCACTTTTTCATGACGATTTTGAAAGATTGAATGTGAAAAAGTGTCATGCGCCTCACTATCTTAATAATTAAGCAAATAGAGCAAATAGAGCAATACTTTTGATTTCAATTTTGAGCACAATTGAAGAGGATGAAAGATGCTCGTTATGCATGTGGTATGTAATCAGAATAGTTATTGAAATTAAGGATTGAGCACCTACTGTTAAAAATTTTACTCAAATAAATAATATTTTTATATTTTCAACTAAATTTTTATTATTTATCTCATGAAAAACAACAAATATTTCATTAACTTAAAGTATCATCAACATCCTTAGCTACAAATTTTTTTTTACTTTATTTACACAATTCGTTAATTATTCATCAAGCTGAAACCGAGACATTACCTGTTGTCACCGATGCAATTTTCGCTAATAAAGATATCATTGTTTCAGCCGAGAACCCACTAAATAAATAAATATTCCAATAAATAAATACCAAATGTCCAAACGTTTTGCTATTTATATAAAATTTTTATAAAGTACGATATTTTCACCATCTTACAAATGAACTAGAATTAGATTTATGCCTGAAATGAGTATTTAAAATATTTTTCATAAATATTTTATTTTTGTTACATACTCTGAAATAGTTAGAAATATGCATTAAAATTGAAATCTTATAAAAAATCAGTATTAGACCCCTAGAAGAGTGGTGACCAACATCGAGTGGGTAAGATCAATGGGCTCATACTACATTTGCATAGATGATTGAAATTTTCCTACATTAAAACACCAAAGAATATACATTAATTTTAATTTTTTACAAAAAATTAGTTACTGACCTCTTGAAGGTATGGTAACTGATACCAAGGACATTTCAGGGGTTCACTGGGAATTGACAAATAATTATATAAATATTTTTAGTTTTTCTACAAAAAAGATTAAAGAATTTACATTAGTTTTCATTTTAACAAAAATCATTTTCTGACCCCTAGGGAATCTAGTTATTGATACCAGAGGTGTTTTAAGGACTAATATGGAGTTCAAAAACAGTTTGAATAAACATTTTTTGTAATTTCATACCAAAATAATTTAGAATATACACTAATTTCAAATTTTTGTAAATAACTTATTTTCATCTCTTCAGGGTGGTACTGGGTGGCGCTGGGGGTAAATTTGACAATCAAATCGAATTTTGGATGGAAAGTTTGGATTTGAACACCAAAAAGACGTTAGTTAGGTCTACCTTTTGGATTTTCACTTTTTTATTTAGGCCTGTGTTGTTAATTAATTAAATTTATTTAAATAATTTCAACAAATAAAATATAACTAGATATTGTAAATAAAAAAAAAATTTTTATTTTAGGGTGACGGAATAACCGAAAATATTTTAAAAATTTTGATAGATAAGAAAATCAATACAATACAAGCGGTGGCGTATACAAATGAAAAAAGGATAATTGAATTAACCAATTTAAAACCTTCAGTGGTTAAAATTTTGAAACAAAAAGCTGAAAGATCATTATTTAAAGGATTCGTTAATGTTGCTGATTTTTCAATTATCCAAAAAAATGTTAAGAAGATCCCAACAGGTTCAGAAAAGGTTGATTCTATACTCAAAGGTGGAATAGAATGTGGTAGTGTCACTCAAATTTTCGGAAAATTTGGTTCAGGAAAAACCCAATTTTGTTTATCATTGGCATTCAATTGTATCAGAAATATAAACAACAATAATGTTGGCAGAAAGTGTATTTTCATTGATTGCGAGAATGTGTATGAAGCGCAAAGATTAAAAGATTTTGCTGAAAGCAATGATTTAAATGACCAATTATGTCAAAGTAATTTATTGATATCAAGACCTGTAAATTCTACTCAACAGTTGGAATCGTTGTTGAAAGCACGTATTTTGCTAACTTCAGGTGAATTTGAGTTGTTGATTATAGATGGATTTATGTCTCACTTAAGATGCGAGTATCAGGATCTTTCAACTTTAATGGAAAGACAAGCTATTTTAATTAAATTTATAATGCTTTTAAATCGTTATGCTCAGGAATTCGGAATAGCAGTAGTTGTGACTAATCAAATTTTATCTACATGTACTGACGCAGATACAGTTAAACCATGTGGTGGAAATGTTGTTGCTCACAACATATCAACGAGATTGAAAATTAAGAATCTTTTTCATGATACGAGAATATTAAAAATAGATCATTCAACGCATTTGCCTCCTGAAGAAGCTAAATTTCGAATAACTGACAAGGGTATATGCGATGTGAAAGAAAAAATGTAATTATTGAAACTAAATGAAATTTGTTATATTTCTTAATAAAAATGTAACATAATAAAACAATTATTTAATTTTTTTTTTTTTTTTTTTTTTTTTTTTTTGATATCATTTTCATTATTTTGCTGTATGTAATAAAAATCAATTACTGTCAAACGTTTGGTTTAAAATAATGTTTTCAATTGCAGAAGTTTTGTAGGTTTTGGAAATTAAACGAGATTTAAATAAAAAACCATTAAATTTTATCATTTAAATTATAAAATTACAAATATAAAAGTATTTTTTTCATTTGAAAGATTTTTATAAAATATATGATTTTAAATACAATATAAAGGATTCTGTACAAATCTTATGAAATTCGGATTTCAACAGAATCAACCGAATTTTTGGTATGTTGTACATTTCGTTATTCTGAGCCAAAGTCTCAATGGGCATGAAGCTCCAAAATGTTTTCTTCTGCTCACACAAAGCTTCAAAGAAAATTAGTTGTGTTACTGTAAATATACAGAGAAAAAATCAAAAAGAAAGAATAGAAAAAGAGAAACAAAGTAAATAAATGTGTTTATAAATTTGTTCTCAGAAAACAATAACAATAATTACCTTAAATTTTAACAATAATTGATGAAATTTCCCTGTAAAAAAATTTAAATTGAGAAAAAAAAAATATTGAAAATTTTTGAAAAAGAAAGAAACAAAAATTAACAACTAACCAGTGAAAAGAGAAAGTACATTTTTGTAAATAATTTTTTAAACATGTAAAAAATTAATTCAAATAAATTTTCTTTTTTTGTTGACATTAATTAATTTAATAATTTCATTTATAATTTTAAATGTTTTGTTAATGGGAGATGAATCATATTTTTAAAATTTCTTTAAGTGAAAAAAAGTTTTTTCTAAAAATGGGTAATGTATTTGTTAGATATATGACAAAAAAAAAAATTTAATCATTTTTTAATTTGAAAATTTGATTCTTATTTCTTTATATAAAATTTGAAATGAAATATGAAAATAAGTTTGTATCTTTAGATACGAAAATAAAAAGCAGGAAAATTTTTTTTTTTATATTTGTCAAGTGAAAGAAAAAAAAATTATATACCAAACTTCAAATTATAAACCCTTTGTATATCATAAACACTGAATGTCTTTTTAGTTTTTTGATCAATTGTGTTAAGTCATTACTTTATTGATTATTTTACAATTTGTTGTTTTTAAAGCCAAATTTTAAGGAGTAATGACCCAAAATAAATATTTTTTTCTTTTAAAGAATCATTTGCTTTTGTTTTTATTTTTTTTGTAAATTAAAATTTAAAAAAAAATTATATGATAATTTATATAAATATTTAATCACGAATCCAATTTTGTGTTATAGAATTCTCAAATTTGGTGCTATACACCTTGGAAAATTTGTAATTGAGCAAACCAAGAATTTTGAGCTTTGATGCACTATCTAAATGATTAGAAAGTTAGAAATAATTTCATGGAATAATAATTTCATTAAATAATTTCAATAAATAATTTCATTTCAAATCTATTGGCAATCACGCGAATCGTGCTTTGCTATATTTATGCTCTCAATTTTGTATCTCGGTTTATCAACCTGATCCTTTAAGGTCTAAATTACATTTTCATATGGAAGCTTATATCTTAAAATTAAACTAGATTAATTCAATTTTATTTATAAAATTTCAAATTAAAAAATTGATACATAATTCTTAAATAACAATAAATAATTGCATTATAAAAAACATTTCTGTAATTAAATATTTAAATTTAACTGTAATTAAAATAAAAGAGAAACGGCAAAATAAAACCAAAAATAATATAAAAAAACTAAAAAAATTCTAATTTAATTAATTCATTAATTTAATTCATAAACACTCACATTCACTGACAGATACTCTAGCCTTTTGAGAGTAAATTAAATAGTCTTATAAAAATTGAAAAATACCGTAATTATTCACACAGATTTTGAAAACAATAGAATCTTCTATTCAGGTTTCATTATTTACATTAAGCTAACAAACTAAAGATAAAGATTGCAAAGTAAAGATTGGTAACATATTTAATATCCACTCCTAATGATGTTTGGTTTCATCAGTTGTCGAAATATGGATGAAAATTCATCAAATATACTGGCAGTCGATAAAAATGACGAAAAAGAAAATCTTTGAATTTAATTTTATTAAGTTTATTTATGAAATTTAGTGCATAAATTTTCTTTATTTACCTAATCAAATATCTTTGTAATTTTACCATTATTAAAAAAAAAAATTTTCTTCGTCTGGCTTGAAAGTAAATCTGAATCAATCAAAATTTTCCATAATTTGTTATCTAGTTTATGATTTTGCTTATATCATATTTTATCCAATTGAAAAATCTTAGGTGGGAAACTAATCAAGGAAATCAATGAATTTTTAACATTACTGGAAAAAAAATATTTATTTGTGGTGAAATATTTTTTTTTATATTTCCCATATAAGTAACTGAAACTGTTTACAAATATACAACAAAACATGTAGGATGTTAATTTGAAAATACAATCATTTGTTACTTACATAATTTGTGAATCGTTAAACTAAAAATTTATTTCACTGCAAAATTAATAAATGTTGATATAAACAATTGAAAAACCAAATGAAAAAAAAATTTGTTTAAAGCGAAAATTTTGTTTTATATTAACTACAAAAATAGATGATCTATTTTATTTAATCTAATTTTTCAAATATAATTTTTTTAAACAGAATATTTTGAAATTTAAAATTTCAACTAAATTAACAAATTTTAAAATAAATATGTATTCACTATACTCAGTTGATATTTTAATAATTTTAGATATCATCTGATTCATAATCATCATTGGTTTCATCTAAATGTATTATAAACCTATGTGATAAATGTATGGTATTTTTAGAAAGCTGTTCTTCTGTTTGATCACTTGTAGGATATCTAACACATATGGTTAAATTGTCCACAAGAGACCTGACAGTTATGTCTTTGTTTTTGTCAATATTGAAATATTTGAAACTAAAATCTGAATGATTGGAGATCTGGGTTTCTTTTTCTTCAGAGTTGATTGATTCCTGCTATATATGTAAACATATGTGTAAATATGCTGTAAAACTAATTTAAAAAAAAAAAAAAAAAACTTACATCAATATCAGAATTAGGATCAGAACTTTGTGACATTCCAATACATTCATCTGAAGAAGAATAATTATAATTTTCCGTGTCAATTTGTTTTCTATTTTTTAAAATTTCGCTTCTCATAGGAAATCTATTCAAATTTATTTTTTTAACTTCTACTTGTTTTTCACTATTTTCCAACGTGTTGTCTTCAGATTCGACTTTACTCTATTTATAATATGATAAATAAACATTAATAGAAAAAAAAAAAAAAAAACAATGAATTAATAAATTTTATTTACTTACAAAACCAGAATCGCTTTCAAATTTATTTCCTTCTGTTATTTCACTAAAATTGGCATCCATTGAAGAATCAGAATCTATATAGCTTGTTTTGTTTTTTTTGCGTATTCTAATGGATTCATCAGATAGCGAAGAATCATTGAATTTCCCAAATTTCTTTTTTTCTTTTGGGTTTGGAGAGAAGATGAATTCCGGGGAATGATTTTTTGAAATTTTGGGATTCATAAGAAATTGATCCAAATCTATTTTGTCAATTTGTACCGACATTTCATTTATTTTTGGTGTGTTGTCTTCGGAAACATCCATGTACTATTTAATATATGATACAAAAATATTGAGAAAAGATTAATAATGCATAGATAAATTTTAACTACTTACATAATCAGAATCCATATTGCATTTATGTGAAATTGGTTTCTTCCTATTAAATTTATCTTTTTCAATTGTTTCACGAAAGTTGTCATTCATTTGTGAATCAGATTTTATTAAAGAAAATTTAGGATTATCGTTGCCTTTAGTTTCAATAATCAATTTATGTAGTGCATTAAATTTTCCAAAATTTGGTAATTTTTCAAATTTGTCAATCTGTTTGCAAGAACAGGATGATGTATAAATTTTTAAAAGACAAATTCGTAAAAAATAAGAAAATTTTGTGAAAAAGATTTTAAACATACTTTATTTGAATCATTTTCTTCTTCAAGTGTAAATTTGCTTTTTTTTGTAATTTGGTCTTTATCTTTTTCTGTTTTTCTTTTTCTTGATACTTGATTCTTGCTTCTTACATCAATATCAGAATTAGAATCGGAACTTTGTGACATTTCAATACATTCATCTGAAGAAGAATAATTATAATTTTCCGTGTCAATTTTTCTTCTATTTTTTGAAATTTCGCTTCTCATAGGAAATCTATTCAAATTTATTTTTTTAACTTCTACTTGTTTTTCACTATTTTCCAACGTGTTGTCTTCAGATTCGACTTTACTCTATTTATAATATGATAAATAAACATTAATAGAAAAAAAAAAAAAAAACAAGGAATTAACAAATTTTATTTACTTACAAAACCAGAATCGCTTTCAAATTTATTTCCTTCTGTTATTTCACCAAAATTGGCATCCATTGAAGAATCAGAATCTATATAGCTTGTTTTGTTTTTTTTGCGTATTCTATTCTATTCTGACTGTGCTGAACAGTGTGCCTTAAATTCTGCTTTTGCAGAATGTGATTGCGTACATGAATGTAACGCCAAAATTGAAACGAGTGTCGCTTCGTCACCGTGTATAGAAGGTGCTTGCAATTCACACGGAAAATGCGTCAACTAAATGAGTGGTGGCTTTGTTTATTCAGCTTGTCAATGCACAGGGGGGTACAGAGGATTTGATTGCGCTGATGATAAATATGTACTCAGTAGAGCAAAATCTCTAATGACGCTATTATTTTTGACTACCAGTAATTTAGCTTTCGTCGGAGCAATTTATGTTGCTATCAAAAGAGAATATTACACAGAAACTATTGCATATACAGCCGTTATGTTCTTTTCAACTATGTACCATGCTTGCGAGGCGGGTGAAGAGGTAATATTTTGAATAAATAAATAAATTTTTAAAAACTTTCTATTAATTATTAAAAAAATGTTATGGTTTTTGCAGGGTCACACTTTCTGTATAATGAAGTTGAGCGTATTACAATTTTGTGATTTCTTTAATGCATTGTTATCGATCTGGGTAACTTTGGTGGCAATGGCAGGTTTCGGACCAAAAGCAACTTCGTTTTGTCAAATGTTGGGTGTAGTATTTCTTGCTGTCGGCGCTGAAACAGATCGTACTGCATTGTGGGTATTCTTATTACCTTCTGTTACTGGGTGTATTATCGTAAGCGTTTCATGGGCCATGAGATGTAGACAGAAAGGTAAAACGATATGATCTATTATTATAATCATGCTTATTTATTGATCCTCCAAACTTTCATGTTGGAAAAATTTGACCCACGAATACTCATTGTTTACTTTATTTACCTCTTATTTAATTTTCTAAAAAAACTTTAACAGGCATCCGAACGCTCGCTAATCAGAATTTTTTTTCTAAGAGAAAATGCCAAAATATCTTATGGGAGAAAATGAGAAAATTCACCCTTTGAAGACCCCTTCTCCACCAGCGAATGGTAATCACGAATTACCAATGCGAACTGAAATTCATTTTGCAAAATATTTTCAAAACATTTTTGTTTACTTTGATTTACTTATTTATGTTGTAAAAAATATTTTTTTACACTAAGCACGTGCCCAAAAATCGATATGACAGACGTGGATAATTTTTCCGTATCCATATTTCATATTTTTTCATATATTTATATGGAGAAAAAATGATCAATTTCTTGCCAACTCTGTTTTTATAGATATTTTTAATTTAGTAGACACCCTAAAGTTGTACTATGTCCTAAATAAAAAAAAGCGCCTTATGGTTTGAATTGTCGCCACAAGTGAACTTTTTATGGAAAATATGGTATTAAAAAAAAATTTTTTTTCAGCATATCTGCAATTATTGATAACTGTTTATAAACAATAATTATCATATTATCATTGTACATTTCAAAATTTAATTTTTGATTACAGGAACACTTCAGTATCCAGCTCGAAAGTACCAACTTGTATATTTGCCTATCGGATTAGTGATAGTTACCGCAGGTTTGATTTCCTATGCGTTCCTTCAAACCCGGAAGAATTATTATATCGTTCACAGCATTTGGCATATTTGCGTAGCTGTAGGAGTTATATTTATGTTACCAAAGAAAGAATACTTTGAATAAGTTAAAAGTATCCAGGGACAACAAAATGAGATTGTTCGCATTTATTATGCATTTTGCGCTTGATTTAAAATTATTTATTTCATATATTCAAAATATTTGAATGTTACTTGGATATTTCGTTAAAAATTCTGTGATAAAAAAATATAAAATATCTATTCCTATGGAAAACTTGAGAAATTTTATTCAAATGTTTTTATTATAATTGTAATAATGTATAAACTATAAAGCATCTATTTTTTAATAATTTATTGTAAAAATCATTGTTAAGGCGCGTAATGGCACTTTTTCATGACGATTTTGAAAGATTGAATGTGAAAAAGTGTCATGCGCCTCACTATCTTAATAATTAAGCAAATAGAGCAAATAGAGCAATACTTTTGATTTCAATTTTGAGCACAATTGAAGAGGATGAAAGATGCTCGTTATGCATGTGGTATGTAATCAGAATAGTTATTGAAATTAAGGATTGAGCACCTACTGTTAAAAATTTTACTCAAATAAATAATATTTTTATATTTTCAACTAAATTTTTATTATTTATCTCATGAAAAACAACAAATATTTCATTAACTTAAAGTATCATCAACATCCTTAGCTACAAATTTTTTTTTACTTTATTTACACAATTCGTTAATTATTCATCAAGCTGAAACCGAGACATTACCTGTTGTCACCGATGCAATTTTCGCTAATAAAGATATCATTGTTTCAGCCGAGAACCCACAACTTTGGTAAACTCTAGAACAATTTTTACCATCCCTGCCAGTTTGAATGGCTTCTTGAATCGCAGTGCCTTGCATTACCGACTTAAGCAAATCGTTTGAACCCATGGTATCTAAAACTTTATCGACTATCGAAATTTTATCTATTTCATCGCGGCTGTTTGCAGATTTTATAGATTCAGCAGCTTGCTTTGAATAACTGCAGGCCAATCTTTGCATGCAAGACGTAGTGTCGATTCCATGGCGCGCCAACGCATCGTCCAATGTAGTCATTGCTTGAGCTATGCCGTTGTCTTCACCTGAGACAAAAAAATTTGCTAGCTCGTATTTTAGAAGCAACGATGCCCCACCTAGTACTTAGTGAAATACTTACTTCTCGCATAAGCTCCGTAAGATCCAGAAAGTACGTACAGAAGTTTGGGTATGACTAAAATTGTGCCAACCCCAATAATTGCCCCTAACAATAGTCCGCCTAGATCGATCCTCGTTGGTGGGTATGCAGCTACGCCGTACTGAATAATAAATAATAATTTTATTATACCAAATCAGATAAATTAAAAAAGTGCTACTTACTGAACCGTCAGCAACATTAGCGAATCCAAAACGTGCCTCTTGATTTCTGTCATTAACATCGTTACTGCTTAAGGCTAAATTTTTCGAAGGATCGTCGCTATAATCCCCTATGGACTTTTGCCGAGAAGATATCGCTATTTGATCGTTAAGTTTTCCAGATTTTTCTGCGTAATCGACAGAACTTGGTTTAAATCTGCGTTATTTTAATTTTTATTTTGCAAGTATTTTAGAAGTAAACCTTTAGTATTAAATGAATAATAAATTTAATTACCCATCGTCGTATTTCGGAACTGATAAACCGGAAGCAATAAGCATTCCAAAAATTAAAAATTCAAATTTAATCATGATCTGTTATAACGAAGTCTTTTTACTGTTAAAGTTAGTGTTTAGAATTAAAGTTTAGACTGAGAATAAAATTTTCGTTGGCTATTCCCCTGGTATATATAGAGAAAATCTGCCAAGAACGTCATGCACCGAAGAATAGGATAAGTCATGACAGTCCGTCGTCGGTTTCGCTTTCGTTGCGCGTTAGTTCGTACACAATAATAATTTTTACTTTCCGATGCATGAATCTTTGTTATTTTTTTGCTGTCCCGAAATAATTTGACTTGGGCATTTTTGTTGACTTATGAAATATTCAAATAGCGGAAGTTAAAAAAACTTTTGCAAATAGTTTTTTACAGGTTTGATTTTAGGATGAAAAGTACTCTTACTGGTGAGATGCGAAAGATAAATGAAATTAGTATTTAAAAAGAAGCATCTTTATATATAAACTCTGCTCTATTTCAATTAGTAGTGTTAAATTGACAGTTGATAATTAGCATTTAGAAACCGAACAGCTTAATTTACTTTCATTTTTGCATGTCTGTACTTTACATAGAGTTTATTGAAATCGAAAGCTATTTATGAGTTGAGCAGACTAATTATCTTCTGTTCTGGAAGTTGACTTAAAAAATTACTTTAACAAAAGTCATTGAACTTTCCTGACAAGTGAAAATATTTTTATTTACTTAAATTTTCATTTTTCTTTAATTGCTCCGTGACCGAAAAGAAAAATTTTATATTATAAATTGCAAAAAGTTTACGAAATATTTTTGACTTGCGTAACGGTGGATCTAAAAAACTTTATTCGCGCTGGGTTACAGAATTTTATTCGCTGAATCTCACGGACGAATGCAGCCTAAATTTTTATGCTTCGACTCTAATGCCTTTTTAGATTCGATCACCCTATGTATCTATGAAAAATATAGATGGAATCTTGCCTTGAGTCGTTTCGATGGCTCTAGTACGCTTTTATTGAATCCCCTGGAACAAGCTTTTTGAAATCAGATATACCCGGGGAATTTTATTATCTTTCTGTTTCATTTTTTAACTAGAATCTTTGCACTATTTCTGAAACTTATTTATCAAAATTTCAAGTAACTCTTTTAAAATAATAACACATACAGCACAAAACGTTTCTAAAACGTTTAAGACGTTTTTTAGGTCTGCTTTTTCTTGGAAGCTAAACGTTTCAGAAACGTTTTAAATACGTTTCCATGTAAAATAATTTGTTTCAATTTAATTTTTTTTCACATTTTTTTTTATACATAATCACTTAACAAAAAAAAAAAATTAATTTTTTTGACCAAAAAAATTTTTTTTTTCCAAGAAAAAGCGGACCTAAGAAACGTTTCTTAAACGTTTTGAAAACGTTCTAGAAAAATAACGTTTTGTGCTGTATGTGATATTATCCGTAAGTTAAAGTGGCTCACGCAGTTTATAAAAAACAAATAACATGAACTAAAATTTATTGGAGACGAAGATAATTAAAAAAGAAATCCATTGATCCCAAACATTTTTTATTAATGAATATTGCGATATCAGCAATTATTATCCACGCACCAATATCAGAGCTCAATTCTATTGTTTTCAATAATTTACCTATCTTGCTAATTGTTTGCCAATTTTTCATGATATAGCGTTCATTACTCAAAAATGGCTATCCGAAAATAATTGAAACCTTCAAAATGGGTTTTAGTCACCGAAAATACATTCGTTTTACTGAGGTAGATCCATTCTCGTGTTGATAAAATTTTTGGATGCATTTAACATTGCTGGTGACTTGATTATATATATTATTTTGAGAAATTATAAAGGTTCTAATTAAAAGTGCGCGCCACAGAAATAAAACTTAAGTAATGAAGTTGGTCATATTTATTAAATCCAAAATTAGTTACTGAAATTAAATTGACTATTTTTAGCCGAAGTGATAAAGACTTAAATAAATAATTACTTTTTTAATTTTAATTTGCTAGTTTAAATTAATTCGAATAATTTTTTTTTAATAATAGCTAACATGGCCCAACGCTAATAAATTTGTCCTGATATAATTGTATTCTGTTCTTACTCATATAAAAGTGTACTTTTTTTTATAAGAGTAAATCTTAACAGCTACTGTTTGGTCTTAGCTTTTTGTAAATTAGAGCTGAATTACTGCGACTTTTCTTGCGTAAAATAAATTCTGACATAAATAATTTTAGCTGATCCATTTCTATAACGATTCAATTCCCCATATCAAATAATAGGATGTCTTTTGGAATTTCGAAAATTCAGTAAAAGATGTTTTGATACTCAATAACTACTTCAGAAGAGTAGAGACTTGTTTCTTTGTCTGCAGCTGCACTGTAAAAAGTAACTTTCTTGAATTTACAAAAAAAATAGAATTTTTTCGAAAAATTAGTGAATTTTCAAAAAATTTTGTAAATATTCGATAAAAATCGTAAATTTACTAAATTTAGTATATTATCGAAAAATTCGAGAATTCTCGATTATTTTTTGTGAATTTACGAAAAAAATTGCAAATTCACAACTATTTTTCGGAAATTTACAACTATTTTTTGTAAATTTTCGGAAAAAAATTGTAATTTATCAATTATTCTTGCGAATTCACAAAAAAAATCGAGAATACTCGCATTTTTTGTTAATATATTTAGTAAATATACGATTTTTTTTGAATATTTACAAATTTGTTCGAAAATTTACTAATTTTTCGAAAATGTACTAATTTTTTTGTTAATATAAGAAAGTTAATTTTTACAGTGTGGAATTACCAACTAAGTTTTATGCAGCAATCAGTTATCGGCAATGTTAAAAAATTCGGAGCTACTAAATTTCGCATGTATTTATTGTCAAATATTACACATATTGCAAGAATAAAATAAATAAATAACGTTTGGTAAAATTAATATAAATAAACGAATATTAAACAACCATGATAAAAAAAAATTGTTACATTTATATAAATACTATTCCTAGCCAAACGTACAAATGTACATACTTCATAAATTCACAAAAAACTTTTCTACCCAGTCACAATAAATTCATTCAAGTAGTGTCAAACATTCGACTGCATTTGAAATAATCGCAAGATCTTTGGCTGTATGTCCAAGAAGATCGCGAATTTCTTTGTCAACACCTTTTTCTAGTAAAAATCTCAGCACAGCTTTTTCATTGCAAAGAACAGCCATGTGAAGAGCGGTTCTTCCTGAGACATCTGGTTGAGAAAAATCAGCACCTGCCAATGAATAAGACTCAAGCCGCAGCACATTCCCAGCAGCAGCGGTTGAACACAATTTTTCACCTATTAATAGTCTCCGTTCGTGAAGGTGAGCTCCACATTGAATTAACAACTTGATTACCTAAAAGTTTAAATTGAGAAATTTAAATTACCGGTAACCTGTTTCGTCACCAAGCTGGATCCCCTTTAACTGTTTTTTAACAAGTATTAAAGCATAGGAAGCTCCTTTTTTTAAAACTATTTTACAGCCAGCCACAGTATATAGTGATAATTATAAATGAATTAAAATTAGAATTAAAAAAGTTCATGGAAGGAGTAACTGTTATTTTAATAATAATCAGTTAAAATCGATTAGAATTTAAATAATGAAATATTTAGCTGTTATTAGTTAATTAAAATTAACTAACAAACATCTGAATAAATATTAAATCAATTTTTAATTATTAAATAAATAAATTTTTTGCCCTTCCGGGTGTAAGACTTGTCACAAAATTTTCTGCAATCGTTGTATACCTAAGTAAACACGTATCACTAGTGCCTGGTTGTGCTAAAATTTTACGCCCTTGATACTTTTGTAATTTTATAAATAATTAGGGTGGTGGAACACTGGCAATGATTATTTCTAATATTTCATCAAATCTGCTCTAATATTTAGGATGAACGAGAACTCGATTTACACCTCACTTACAATTTCGTGACGACTTTTTTTTATTTTTAACAACTATTAGAAATATAAAAGCACCTGAACGATGACAAGAAAGAAGTAAACTTCAAAAAAATTAGTTTGAACTATGTAAAATACTTATTTAAAAAAATAAAAGGGCTTCCTATGCTATCACATGTTCTTTCCACCACTTTGAGGGGATCCAGCTTCGTAACTTGACCAAATAGCTTTTACCTCGTGGCGGTCATATTCTACAGCGTCGGTTAAGGGTGTTCTGTTAAATCGATCTTTAACGTGAACATTAGCCCCTAAATTCAGTAGATGACGTACGATAAAATATTCACCTTCGCAGCATGCAATATGTAATGCTGTTCTACCATCAGCGTTCGCTTGAGAAACATCTGCTCCCTGAAAAATTTATTACATTTTAAATTACACGTACTAGAAGGAAAATAGCGAGTAATTGAGAAAAAGAAACGTATTTTGTGCATTTTTCGCGCATACATAGTTTAAATTAAACTATGCATCCTGGAATAAAATTTTATTGGAACAGAAAAATATATTTCAGAGAAAAAGTAGGAAAAATGGACAGCAAAATAATAGAGAATCTTAATAATATAATAAATAATATCATATTTGCAAATGTTTTTGTTCCCCCCGGCTTACGTATCTCTTTAAAGAGTCAATCTTGTCAATATCTTTTCCTACAACAGCTGCATTTATCATAGCTGGAAAAAGAATTGACCCAATTTCCTCCAATTCTGTCGCAGAACTCAATCTTAACGATCTTGCAACAGCATCAACTAGATCCCAGTCCTGCATAACTGGAGCTTTTCCAGCTGTAAGTTCACCTCTTAAACTTGTTTCCATCATTAAGCGCTTTTCTTTTATATCCCATTCAGGCTTTGACAACACATAAGCAAGTTTCGTCAAAGCAGCTTCAGGTGTCATATCCAACCCAGTTGTTACTCCTGCATAAAAAAAATATAGAGAAATTTAAACAATTATTGATTAATAATTAGAAAAAGTTTATAGAATGTACTCACCAGCCTCATATAATAAGTGGCCAGCCTCGTACAAGCTATTAACACTGCCCTTCGCACATTGAGTTATGTTGACAATAATAACACCACGATTCGTTGCTTTCTTAAACTCTTCAATAATATCTTTTCGGTTTCCAGGTATATTTCCAGCTCCATAACTTTGTAAAACTACACCCTCGATTGGCGGTTGCAAAAAAGCTCGAATAAGATCAGTAGTAATACTTGGAAATAAGCGGAGAGTACCAACGTTTCTATTTAATATTGTATGAACATGAAATCTTTCTATTGAACAAGATCTGAAAATCGACTTGTAATCAACTGTAAAATAAAAATATAAAAAAGTATAAAAAAATTTATTAAAATAAATTTGCGTACTTTCAATTTTTATTCCAGAATTTGCTATGGGCGAAACGTTTGGCGAATGAAAAGCTTCAAAATCAGTAACCGATGACTTGGTTGTACGATTTCCACGCATGAGTTTGGTACCGAAAAAAATACAGACTTCGGGAATATTGTAATTAGCTGCAATAACGAGAGAAGAAAGAAAATTGTCAAGCCCGTCGCTCCTTGTATCAAAAATAGGTAACTGCGACCCTGTCAAAATGACTATTTTACCAAGAGCTTCCAACATAAAGGACAATGCTGATGCTGTGTAACTTAGTGTATCTGTTCCGTGTAAAACCACGAAACCATCAAAATTTTCATAAGATTCCTGCAATAAATTTGCTGCAATTATTTCTGGAAAACTGAAAAATAATTTTCCGTGTCACCTTAATATCGACTGCAATTTTGATCCAGTCATCCATTGTCATATTGCTTGAGTCACATAAAGGTGAGTATTCGAGGACACTGTAAATTATTCTACGATTATCAACTTCCGTCATTCTGCAACAATAAAATCAAATTTTCTTTTTCGCCTCATATTTCTAACGAATTGACTTACGGTAACACCAGTAAAGAGCCCGTCGATCCAAACCTCTCTTCGGCATATTTATTATCATGCAAATTAGGATACCTTCTTAAATTTTTTACAAAAGCATTCGGTAAAGGCACTAAAACTAAATAATCAAGAATATCATACATTAGAGAGATTTTCAAGCAAAAATTTGCAAAAATACTTAAAATACCTCCATCTTTATTTCTAACCATTCCTATCGTTCCGCCGGTGTACAATACGAGTACTCTACCTTCTGGTTTAGATTCGTGAGAAAATTTCCCTGAAGAATTTCGGTAAATTGAGCTTTTTGCAGCCTTTAAATTTTCCGTCGTTAAATACAATTTATCTTGACAAGTGTTATTTATGGCTTCGTTTCTGTCCATGGTTTTTAAATCTGTAATGCATAAAAAAGGATATTTAAATTCAAATACGATAATTATGCTGAATCTCTTAATTTGCTATATATAGCAATATGTATACACTGTAAAAAGTAACTTTCTTAAGTTAACAAAAAAATTAAAACATTTTCGAAAAATTAGTAAATTTTCCAAAAAATTCTCGATTTTTTTTGTGAATTTGCAAGAAAAATTGATAATTTACAATTTTTTTTCGAAAATTTTTAAAAAATAGTTGTAAATTTGCGAAGAATAGTTGTGAATTTACAACTTTTTTCGTAAATTCACAAAAAAAAATCGAGAATTCTCGAATTTTTTGTTAATACACTAAATTTAGTAAATTTACGATTTTTATCGAATATTTAAAAAATTTTTTGAAAATTCACTAATTTTTCGAAAAAATTCTATTTTTTTTTGTAAATCTAAGAAAGTTACTTTTTACAGTGTAGACTATTACACAATAAGTCACAAGCCTAGATCATAATTAATTTTTGTCATTTTTACTTCTCAAATTTTTAAGAAAATTCATGAAACCCAATTCAAATTACTTTTTATACAAATACACCCAGACGCAAAAAATTTCTATCCTTTTTCACTATAAAACTGTATTGTCTTAAGATTTAGGTACGAGTTTTTTTCAGAAAAATTATGTTGAAAATTGTTCCTTTCGTTTTTTAAATTGAGCTAGTTCAAAATTTAAAAACTTAAAACCTTGTTTGTTGAATTGCAACAGTATAAATTTTATACATTTTATAATTATTTTTACTGTATCTTAAAAAAATGGCTATATAAATTAAATAATATAACTTTATTTTCATATACTATTAATTCTCAATCATTACATTATTGAGTCAATAGATTTATGCAAGGATTGGTTTCCAAGGGTTTTTTGGGTCGCTAATTAAGAATATTGATGATTTTTTAAGGTAACATTAATACTTAACCCCTAAATTAGCTAAAACTACCCCCGAAAAGGGGTGTTTTCGCTATTTTCTCACTTTTTGTGGTCAGATTTGGTCCACAAGGGTCTTTTGGGTTGCTGAAAACGATTCATGGATTTTTTAATGAAAAATTTATATTTCATCCTTAAATTAGCTGAAAAAACACTCTGGGCCTACTCTGAACGCTTAAAATTTGACTATAGCAAAAACGCCCCTTTTCGGGGTAGTTTTAGCTAATATAAGGATGAAATAATATTAATTTTTCATTAAAAATCTATGAAAATCGTTTTCAGCGTCCCATATAACCTTTGTGGACCAAATCTGGCCGCAAACAGTGCGAAAATAGCGAAAACATCCCTTTACGGGGGTAGTTTTAGCTAATTTAGGGGTTAAATATTAACTTTACCTAAAATACCTTAAAAAATCATCATGATTCTTAATTAGCGACCCAAAAAACCCTTGGAAACCAATTCTTGGATAAATCTATTGACTCAGAAGGTTATGATATCAAAAATACCCCCTTTTGGGGGTTGTTTTTGCAAATTCAAGGGTGAAGCGCAATTTATTTTACCAAGTGACCCCGATTTTCATGTTCAGCGACCCAAAAAATCTATACTAGATCAAAAATCGTATTCGCAACCGCAAGTGTAGGCAAACCCGTATTTTGACTAGAGTAGTAGTATCTAATTTTTTTCTAAGAAAGTACGAATACTTGAAATTATGATTTTTACTAGATATCTCCAATTCATACTTAATTTTTAAAAATTTTTTTCTCAAAATTTTTTACCTAAAAAAATAAAAAAAATAGCAATATTCTTTTCTTTTGTGACGCAGTATTTAATTTTTTTTTATGAAAGTACTACTACTTGCCAATTAGTTGGCAGCATTTTTTAAAAATTATTATTATACACCTATAAATTTGAGTAAGCAAACAGAATAAAATTTATGTCAAATTAGTATTAATTTTAATTATTTAATTTTTATAAAAATTTCAAAACTATAAATCCCTTTTTCTCGTATAATACAAGTGGCCGTATTTAATCAGTGTAGCCGGTAGATATTCATAATTTAAATGAATTTAATGTTATTTAAATGAAATCCGTACACCAGAAAACGAGAAAACAATAATAACGGAAAACAGTTCGCAGTGTGCACCCCATACACGAACCTGCATGTATCTTATAATTATACTATTATATATACTATGTAAAAATACGTTCGGCATCTGACCCCAGTGATAGCTTCTTCACGCTCCGTTCGTAAATACTGCACATGAAAGTGAAAAAAAGCTTTATCTTACATTTTTACCAAAGAAAATTTTGCTTTTCGCGGCATATACATTAAAAATCTTACATGATTAAAATAAATTTTATGTTAAACAGTGTATATTTACCTGTTTTGTATAGAAATAGGACGAAGAGCTTTATTAATTATTTTTGTCTGAATTCTGGTATGAATATTAACCACGATATTAGCATACCGATTTGGACTTCTTCACATTCATTCAGAAGCTGAGGTAAATTGCCAACAAGTTTTTCACAGCTTTTTGAAAGATGTTAGCGGTTACCACATGCTGTGTTAAAAACTGACGGTGTAAAAACGCGTTTAGCATCTGACCCCGGTAGCTATCTTGAAAATATGTTACGAAATAATTCAGCTGATTGGTTAAAGTTTTTTGTATGCGCGAGAAATTTTCAACGATGATTTGCGCATATATTTTATCAAGTTATTTTGTGTATTGGTTATTATACACAGCTAGAAAAATAATAAAATTTTTCATGCGGAGTCAACAAAACAATATAAAAGCTGAAGTTATAAATAATAAAATATTATATGTATATAAGTTTTTATCTAAAACCTGTTAGTTTTCAGAAATTCTTTTTTTCTGATTATCGAAGACGGCGATTGACTTTAGTGTTCAGTGTTTCGGCACTTGTTTATACATAGCTAGTTTTTTGTTTGAAACCACAGCCACTAAATATGAAGGAGTTTAGAAACTAAATACAAAATGTTGGTATGTACTGAAGCATTTTAAAATTAAAATACATTAACCCTTAAGTCTGAAAAAGACCTTATTTACTTATTGACTTGTAATACGCAACAAAAAAGTATTTTATATGTGAGAAATTTAAAGCAAAATATTGGTCCGTTAACAAATTTTTTATTTAGCTTTTTAAAAGTCAAAATATTCAGAGTTTTCACGAAACGTTTTTCTCATCATTTTGGCCAACTTGACCTACCCTACTGACTTTTCAAGAAGAAAAATCAAAAATCTTACTTGAGATTTTTTGAAAGCATTTCTTTTTAATTAGGGGATCATTATTTTACTTTAAATATCTCACATATAAAATACTTTTTTATTTGAAAATCAACGTTTTCGGTTTATAAATCAATGTAAATACGGCCTTTGGACTTGAAGGGTTAAGAAAGTTGATATAAACAGCTAATTGAGAACCTAACTTTCAGGGGGATGATCCACCGTATTTATCTGTGGGTACGGAAGTCAGTGCCAAATACAAAGGAGCCTTTTGTGAAGCTAAAATTCGCAAAGTAGTGCGCTCTGTAAAATGCAGAGTTACGTACAAGCAAGGTCTTGGTACAGCAACTGTTACAGATGATCAAATAAAGGGTACATTAAGAGTTGGTGCCTCAGTAGAAGCTAGGCATCATGAGAAAAAAGACTTTGTCGAAGCAACAATAACTAAAGTTCAAGATTGCAGCCAATATACTGTTGTTTTTGATGATGGAGATATTACAACCTTAAGAAGAACTGCACTTTGTCTTAAAAGTGGTAGGCACTTTGCAGAAAGTGAAACTCTTGATCAGTTACCTCTGACTCATCCTGAACATTTTGGGAATCCTGTTATCGGTGGTAGACGAGGCAGAAGATCCAGGCAAACTCAGTGAGTATTAAACACTTTTTTATCTAAAATCCAATTCATCATTGTTTGTAAAAATGATTTAACAGGGATGATAGTAGTGAAGAAGATGATGATCTTGGTAGGGGAGGTAATGATTCTGGATCAGGATCTGGTGGTAAAGAAGGAGCTGAGACCGAACCTGAAATTGGCAGAGTTGTTTGCGTTGAACTGATGGATAAGAAAAAGAAAGATAACTGGTTTCCTGGTTTAGTTGTTGCCCCTACTGCTCAAGATACAGTTAGAATTAGAGTTAGAGATGACTATCTTGTTAGGTCATTCAAAGATGCTAGATAGTAAGTTTTTCTTTTTATATTTAACTATTTAATTCTTTTTTAAAAGCATCTAATAAACTATTTGTAAATTTATTTAGTTACACAGTGCCAAAAAATGAAACTATGGAATTTACCAAGGAAGCGGTAAATAAAGTGGAAAATGCTGCTCTTAAAGTAGCTGTAGAAAAAGCTTTGCTATTTTTAGAAAAAAATGAATTGCCACCACATTGGGATAGAGATTCGTTGTTTGGTAATGCAATGTCAAGTGCTAATAGTGATTCTGATGCAGATCTTGAATCAGATGTAAGATGCAGAAGTGGCTTTCTTTTATCTTGATTACATGCTTAAAATGGTTTTTTCTTTTAGAGTTCCGATAACGAGCCTCGCGAAGAAAAGGACCATTTTGTAGCACAACTTTATAAGTTCATGGATGATAGAGGAACGCCAATAAACAACTGTCCCATGATAGGTAACGAAGATATAGATCTTTATAGATGCTTTAGAGCTGTTTACAAACTAGGTGGTTACAATAGAGTAACCAATCAAAATCAATGGAAACTCATAACAAGGCGTTTAGGTTTTTCTATGCAAAATAATCCATCAACGCACAATTCCGTGAAACAAGCTTATAAAAAATTTTTACATTCTTTTGAGGATTTTTATAGGAAGCTAGGTTGTACTATGGTTAATCATCCTCGAAACAGTATCAGGAAACAACGTCCAGGTAGAAGTCTCATCAGGGATAAAGATAGAAATACGCCCATTCCAACACAAATAACAAGCATCAAAAATGAAAAAGAAGAAGAAGAGAAAGTATCAAATGAAGAAGATGCTAAAAAAGAAAAAAAAGTTGAAATAAAAAAAGAAGCTGAAGAAGCTATCAAAATAAAAAAGAAGGAAGATTCTGATGAAAGTGCAAGTGGTCATGAAAGTGATTTGAATATTGAAGGAGAGGATTCATCAAGCAGCGAAAAATCGCAAAAGAGTGTAACTCCGTCTTCTAGTGGCACTTTTTTGAAATCATCTAAATTAATAAAAGCTAAAGATAAAGAGGATGCTAAAAAAAAGCTTCCAGAAAGAAAGAAACCAGAAACTAAAAAAGTCGATAAAAAAGAAGACAAAGCTAAAGATGATGATGCAACAAAAACCAGATCAAAATCTAAAGAAGATTTAGCTAAAGGGAAATCAACAGGAGAAGCTAAAATTGGCCTTGGTGACAAGAAACCTGTTTCAAAGCCAAAAAAAAGCTTTGATGAAGAACTGAAAAAACGTGGTCGAAAACGCAAAGAAGTAGAAGGAGATAAAGCACGCGCTTCTGAGGAACGGACTACAGAGTACAATGCACCAAGTTATAAAGGTCTCGTCGAAATTGGAGACCGATTAAAAGTGTATTATGGACCAACTCACGAATCTAAAGTAACTTATGAAGCTAAAGTTATTGACAAAGAAGCTGATGGTACGGAAAGTATGTATTTGGTCCATTATACTGGCTGGAATACAAGGTAAAACAAAGCTATTTCTTAATTATTTTTTTTTGTTTTTTAATGCTTTTTTGCCCAAAAATTTTTAGATACGATGAGTGGATCAAAGCTTCAAGGATAGCACACAATTTCACTCAATCTCAAAGTCGAATGAAAAGAACGAAAGTAATACCTCGTCCACAAACTCCAAGTGCGTCAACGTCTTCTGGAAAGACACCTAAATCTCGAGACGGAATTTCAAGTCGCAGAAGAGCTCAGAGCGTTGCTCCTTCATCCGGAGCTACAATCAAAGATTTGAGAAAAGATGATAGAGAAGCTAGTCGAGACAATACTTCAGCCACTCGTTCAATTACTTCTTCTCCATTGACAACAAAAAGCCCAACAGTGAATCGTTCTTCGACGAGATGCAATAAAAGCGTTTCAGAACTTGGTGAGACTAAAAAACAAAATCGAAGGACTTTGGGACCTGGTGATGGGATGCTAGCATCTGAAAGCGACGATACCGACTCTTGCGTATCTGATGACTTTGAAAATTTAGCTCGCTCTAGATTTGAAATCGCTAAAGGAAGGAGTCGTAAAGAGGCCAGACGAAGAGCAGAGAATCGAATGAAGCTTGATGAAACTAGTGATGGTGATACGGAAAAAGATACTGAAGAACCTCGACGCGGACGTCGGTTACGGAAACCCACCGGAAAGCTTCAAAACATCAAATCCGAACTCGAAAGTGACGAAGAACAACCAAAGGGTCGTGATTTCGATCTTAATCAAATAAGGTCCGAATTAAAAGGATTTGATAAAGCGGTAAAAATAGATGTAACATTAGTTCAAGCTTGCTTGGACATTGATGAAGCCAAACCCATATTAAATGAAGAATGCCTTGCTCCAGAGACAACAGTTGCAACAGATTTTGAGAAAGCAAAAGAAGTATCACCAGTCAAAAAAGAAGTAGCTAAACAAGAAACGTCATCTAGTGTAGATAGTAACACGGAAGATATTTATGAGTTTAAAGAACCGGAACCTTTTGAATTTGAAGTTAGGAATAAAAGAGACTCGGGTAGTACAACTGATAATAAAGAAAAATCAAAGAAAAGAGGCTTTGAAGAAGAGCCAGTTTGTACTAAAAAAAGACAAAAGACTTGGTCTATAACAGGATCAAAAGCAGCCGAAGCTAAAGTTGAAGCTTCATCTGATGCGGAAAAAAAAAGCATCAAAAGCGTCTTGACTAAAAAGGATGGAGTAGCTGAAGATCAGCAAGATCCATTAAAAGATTTGGAAAAGCTTTTGCCAAGTTTTGGTATTGGAAATCTTGATAAAAAAGAAGTAGTAGTTGATGAATTGTGCAAAGCTTTCGAAGAAGATGCATTGAAAAAAGTCGTTTCAGATGAAGAAACGAGTCTTGAAAAGAAGCAAAAGCTAGTAATTGGAGGACTTTCAAAATTAGATATACGAACTGAAAGCTTCGAAAATACGGACGTAAAAAAGAAGCTCAAGAAACTATCTGGAAAAAAACCCGAAGAACCAAAAGAGTTTGATGACAAAGCTTCAAAACTTGCTTTAAGCTATTCAAGTACAAGACTTGCCGCAAAAAAAGATGTTCAAAAAAGCAAACCTGCAGAAACTTTTGACAAAGAAAGTACAAGCGATGAAGATTTTAAATTATCTAAGAAAAAACAAAAAGCTAATATAACCAGTAATAAACAAGATCAGCAAAAATTAACTCGATTACCTTGTGAGGTACTTTTACCTTTACCTGCTGGTGGTGATTCAGACCATACTCCTCAAGATCCGGCTAAAAGCTTGGCACATTACAATGAATCTTGTGCAAAAGTAGAAACCTCAACAAATCAAACTTTTACAAATCCTGGAGCTATTGCATCAGAAACAGGTTGTAATGCATCAATATTATTTTCATTTAAGCAAGAAACAGGAGGTACTCAAGACTTATTAACGTCGATCATAGAAAATAAGTTAAATCAGCCAGTAATTGAGAAAAAGCAAACGCACGATTCTACATTGTTAAGCAAGATTGAACCAAAAAGTGAAATCCAAACTTTGGAGTTCAACTCGGTTATACCTCATCCAATGCCTATTTTGGCTCCCATTAGCACAAGACTTCCTGCCACTTCAAGCATTGAGGAAAAGCTTTCAGCAGCTGCAACATTTAGAAATAAAGCTAGAGATTCAAAAAAAGAAGACGATCCTGAACTTAAAAAAACCACTAGAGATGCTAATAAAAAATCAGATTCTGCAGCTGCTTGTAATAAAAAGGTAAAGGAAGATAAACAAAATGAGAAAAAAAAGTCTTGTTCTTGTTGTTCTACTGATCCAGTCAGCAAAAAAGAAACGTTGCAAGATCTAGAAACAAGAAGAGATCCTTTATTAGCGGTTATGAAACAAAAAGAAGAAGCATTGAAATCAAAACTTGCTTTAAAAGCTATAGGCTCATCAAAAAAAAACGATGAATCTACGTCATTGTCAAGTAGCAAAGAGACATTGGTTAATAGAGTTATCAGAACAGCAATAGATCGTGACTCTTTAGACTCGACAGATAGCAGTGATTCAGAAAGAAAATTAACTATAGTAGATAGCGAAGAATTCCAGCAAGATCAACTTGTCCTCGTCGTCACGCAAAAGCATAAAGATACATCTCGAGAGACGGTCTCGGGTCCTGCAATAGCAAAGATTTCAAAGCTAGACGATGAACGAGAGAATATGAATTCTTTATTATGCGAAGAAGAGATTCCCGGTTCCCCAACTCCTGGTTCTGAATTGGTAGAACAAGACTTAGTTAATCAAGCTAGGTCCGCTGATATATCGTTCATTGGATCAGCGACTTGCTCGATAGTAAAAGAAGAAGCGTTGGTATCTCGTCCTCCTCCTTCTCTTCCTCCTCCTCCACCAGTCCTCATGGCAGTGCAACGCAGAGAAAGCAACGAGGCTGCACCAGTAATGGATAATACTCCTCCAACAACTCCAGAATCAACCATTTCCAATGTATCATGTTCACCGGATAGTAAACTCGTTCAAGATAGCTCGGAACCTGAGATTGAAAGTGCTGATGTTTGCTTAAATAGAGAAACTAATGCTAGCACGTTCGAAAGAATCGATACAACGTGTTTTGGAAAAAGAAGCACAGATTTGATACCTTGTAGTAGTAGTAGTAGTCCACAAAAAAGAAAGAAGCGAAGCGATTCAGAAGCTAGCAATATCAAGTCTCCGAGGCAAGCTCGTAGTAGCAGAGCAGTTACCGGAAGCGACACGGACGATAATAGCTCAAGTTCAAGCCCATGTAGAACTCGAGTGGACATTCAGCATGTTGTTGTTGATCCAGATCTGGTAGATTACACCTCTAGGTCAACACGTTCTAGAAAGTACAACTTTTTACACGAATTGGGTAAGTGTTTTAGTTGAGAAAATATTATAAATATACTATGAATACTTTTGTAATTTTTAGATCCCGAGTTGGACTCAAATCAAAGAGTGAATGTTTTACAGCAAAGATTAGGAGATTTAAGGAGTACGTATAATCTGGTGAAGCTAGAGTTGGCAGCAATCGAAAGGCGGCGGAAAAAGCTGAAAAGGCGAGAAAGAGATGGTAGGTAACTGTTACGAGCATTAATATTTTATTTAATTAACATTTTATTTATTTTAGCAATTAAAGCTGCCAAAGCAGAGGCATGTTGTTAAGGTACTTTCTTTACGTTGTTTACTAAGATTTTTATATTTTTATTAAGATTTTTAATAATAATATTTTTATTAAGATTTTTAATCAAACGACTCCGGCTCCACGTCATTCAAATGGTCCCCACAATTTTTTTTTAATAAAAAATTTAAATGTATTAAAATGGTACTTGAAAAAAAGAAGGGAATCAAAGGAAAAACAATATTATAGAGGCAAAATCTTGTTAAAATGGTACTCAAAGAAAGAAGGGAATCGAAGGAAACACAATATTATAGATGCAAAATCTTGTTAAAATGGTACTCGAAGAAAGAAGGGAATCGAAGGAAAAAGAATATCATAGAGGCAAAAACTTGTTAAAATGGTAAAACAATATCATAGAGGCAAAATCTTGTTAAAATGGTACTCAAAGAAAGAAGGGAATCGAAGGAAAAAGAATGTCATAGTTGTTAAAATGGTACTCGAAGAAAAATTTATATCAAAGTTTTATAATCATTCTTAGTATATAATGTTATATACTAATTAAAACCTGTACAGGTTTTCATAAAGTAAGCTTGAAATTAGATGTAGACTGGAAATAAATTATGTAGATCTACCAAATTTTTTAATTATTTGTACATACTTGCATATACATATTTACTTATTAAGCTAAGTTTTTTGTAATTATTTTTATTATAATTATAATTATATATCTATGTATTAAATTTTATTAAATTTTTTTAATTTTTTAATCAAACGTCGTTTGATTAAAATTTATAATTAAATAAAAAATATATTTGTAATTTGCTTGTATGTCGAGAAACGTTTAAGTCTTAGGTAGTGTTTTTTATGGACCAATGAAGATGGATTTAGGACTGATCAAGTTTTATTGCATCAATGGCTTTATTGTGGGAAAAAGCAAATCGATACAAGCAAATAAACCTAGAAATGTAGTTACAAAAACAGCATTAAATTATAAATTAATTATTAAGCTATACATAAGCATATTTTTTGTCTAGATTAATTTAATTGTTTTTTAATTGTAGAATCTATTTTAATATAAAAAATAAAAATGGTTTAATTCTTACAAAAAATATTTAGGCTTTTATTTTAAATATTTTCCAATATTTATATTTTTAAACATTTACTGCAGGGCTGGTTGGTGGTGCATAAAATAGTACAAAGACTGGGAAATTAAAGTACCTAAGTCAAAAAATTTTTTTATTTTATTCGAACTGGTACAATTGATAAGCTTTAGAACATTCTTTTCTTTCATGTAAAATTATTTTATCCAACTTCACTGCGTATTTATATGTCCCTTACTTGTTTGCTTGAAAGAGAACATTTTATTGTATGTGGAAAACTCGGAAAATTCCGGAAAATTATTAACTTAGTGTTATCTGGTTCCACTTGGTTTCATCGTTAAACTAGATAAAATTATTTTCCGTTAAAGAAATTAAAATATATGAGGCTTATAAGTATTGAATTTTCCTGCTTTTCCGGAATTTTCCTAGTTTTTTCATAACTGAAACTCAAGTTCTGATTACAACTAAGTAAAACAAGCTGGATTGCTGATATAACCAGGTAATACTAACTTAATGATTTTCCGAGTTTTCCACATCGAAAAAAACAATTATTGATCATATAAATCTGCAGCGAGTCTAGATACAACAATTTTACGTCAGAGAAAAGAATGTTATAAAGTTTAAGTATTTAATTTTCCTTAATTTTTCTTTTTTTTAACAACTGAAACTTTTTTTCTGATTATAACTCGGTAAATTAATCCAGGTGGATTCCGTATGAAATCATTTTGAACCAGGTAAGATTAGCCTAATGATTTTCCGGAACTTTCCAAGTTTTCTACGCAATAAAAAATCAAAAAATTACTGGTCAAAATAATAAATATACAATGAACCTGCCAAACCGGCCAAAACCGGCTGGTAGCTCGTTCAAGTAATCGTTGATTGTAATCAAATCGTTGTAATTTTAAAACACTTGTAATAATATTACGACGATTTACAACATTTTGTAGTCAATTAGCTATTTTTGTTTTAATATTACTAAATTTACTGGGTGTAAAAATAATAATATGAATTGAATCTCATTTATTCACATCAAATTTTCTTTGTCAATTTTAGTTATATGTTCTATTTTTCTACTTTTTATTTTCTTTCTGGTAAACAGAATTTAACTTTTGAACCCTTTTTCACCATATAAGAAAAAGGATAGTTAACTCTAGGACAAAAATAGAGATAAGAGAAATAATTTTAGAAATTTTATAGAAATATATAGTCTTAAACGATCGTTTCTCTTTCGAGAAAAAATAATTCATGAAAATTGGGGTGATAAATATACAATGTATTATTATTTAAAAATTTGTACAATGTTAACAAACAGAAGATTTCAGTTAAAATTTATACTTTAAATCATCAACCGTGAATTCAAACTATACAGCAGTCCGTGCGCAATATATACGAAAATATTTCGGGGTCCTTTTCAAATCTATTTTAAAAAAATGTTATAATTAATAAAATTATATGAAGTACATAAAATTAGAGAAATATTTAACAGCATATATTATTTTAATTTTAATTGGGTGAAACTCGACTGGGCTATAAGAGTTTATGCATGTTGGTTAGAGAAAAAGACTAATTTTTTTTTTATAAAGATTTTTATTTGATTTTTCAATTTGAATTGAATCATCGAATGTTTGCAGTTTACAAAAGAAAAAAGTTTTTACAAAAAAATAATTGTTTCCATTTTCAATTACCAAATTCTAAATATTAACATTTTGTAGCGAAGATTAATGACTTGAATTTAAGATAATTATCTTAAATTCAAGTCACTGGATAACTACTCGCAAGTCTATTCACCGAACAGATATAATTATTTTAAGATGCAATTTATATTGAGATATTATATAATGACTTGCTCGCTGATTAATTTAAAAAATACTTTGGTATCTTGATTAAATTTTTTTTAAACCTCGTTACTAAAGGATAAGATTATCTTCTTCTTTTTTTGACAACTTTTATTTTAAATATTAGAAAAATAATAATAATCAAAACAAATTATATACACACGCACACATTATTGACAAAATTCTATTATCTAGTTTTTATTTATTCTTTATAACTATTATTTATTATTTGCAATAATTTTGTTTTAAAGTTTATAATAACTGGAAAAACAAAAAGCTGACCCGTGCATTTTTTTAAAAATCTTTTTCAATCAAAAACCTGCAATCGCAGAAAAGGTCACCAACTGCGCTAAAGATTATATTGAAAAAGCTCATTAAGAAACTTATGCATATGCAACTATCCAATATTCTTTTTCAGTGGACAGGTTGCACAACAACGTCAAGTCTTTAGTTTTTTCAGCATCTTCTAGAAAATTGGAAGTTGGTTTAAGACGAGAATTTGAAAGCCAACTGACTGGTTTTCTATTCCAGCAAACGAAGCTCGAACATTTTTATTTTAACTTGATTCGATAGGCAAGAAATTATTTTCAAACCGAACAGTAATACTTATTTAAGAAGTTTAGTATTAAATAACTTGTCGTAGTCATTTTTCCAAGAAATGGGCGGCTTTGCCAATCTTGCTATCCTAGATTTCTTTGTCAACAATATTACTGATTCGTTGATTTATGCTTTGGCCAGGTGCAAAAATTTCTCAAGACTAGAATTGACTCCAACAGGTGACCAATTACCGACTATAGATTCACACAAGTCGTTCAATCCTCCGAAGAGTTTAAAAAGTTTTGAAATTCATGCCCTAGAACACAAAGATTGGGAAAGTTTAAGATGCGTTAATGATTTCTTGTTGAATTTAAAAAGGCCCCTCATAGTTACACAAGGAATTGACATCCAAAACAAGACTATTCGACAAGTTGCATTTTCTCTGGAGCAGTAATTTAAAAGCTCCTGAACAATTCTTTTTCAGTATTATCAAGTTTTAAAATAGATTCATGATGTATGCATAGACATTTTGCCTGATATATTGTTCAACTTGAAATATTGTTCAACTTGAACATTTGTCCCAATTGAATTTTATTCCACGGATGGGGCACTTGGTCTTGATTCAGAATAATTTAATAATCTTGATATAATCTCTTGTCAAGTGATACATTTTCTTTTTCACCCATTTGAACCAGAAAATTTATCCTTTACCTTTGACTTGATTCTCCACCTAGAATCCCTTGTCAAGTGATAAATTTTCTTTTTCTTCTGTTTGAACCAGAACATTTTTTTCTTATCGATGGAGCACTTTTATTTTGTTCAACACCTACAATATCCCTTCAATAAAAAAATTTAAAAAATTTTTTCACCCACATTAATTTCCATTCATTATTTCCTGCACCACCAACCAACCCTACTAAAAACGTTATTATAAAACTAATTATAAAAACAATTGTTTAGTTTTAATATTAATATTAATATATAAATTAATTGATAAATTATAAAAAAACATCATTTTATTTAATTTGATTCTTCATCAATTGTTCTATACACAAGCTATAAACTAAAAAGTTAAACACGCTAGATAAAAAAAAAGTATCAACATACTTTCTTCCTCTCTGTCAATATATATATATATATATATAAAACATATATAGTATAAAACTAAAGCTTTTTTAACGAGAAACTAGCTTCATGGTGGACTTCTAGATGATGTACTTGCGTTTATGCAAGACTTGTTATCAGTAATGAATTTTTGCCTAGCATACAAGAATTGCTCCATCAAGTCATGATGAGCTTGTAATCTTTCTATGCAATTCAAACAGGCCGTTTTTGGCAATTGATCGTTCACAGCAACCTAATAATTAAATAAAAAATATAAGAAACTAGCGTAGATCAAGTAGACAAATTATATGAATCAACTTACCGATATTGGAAGATATGTATTTATCTTTTCAGCCAGTTTCATTCTTTCACCCTCTTCCCCGTAGATGTGTATAACGAACCTATTCATTTTACTACAAAGTCTGCATATAAAACCCGTTATCACTGCTTTGTCAGTACTTCCCATTTTTTTTTACTAAGAACTATTGTTTTTTGTTATGTTTATACACACAATTTTGCACCCAGCTGGTTTTTGTTCCATCCCATCCTCTACATGACGTAGCAATCTTTCTAGAATTCTACTCTACCAACAGAGTTGCAGGGAATATTATAATGCATTTAAATATTTGATCTATTTATTTATTCTAAGCTTTAAAATATGGATGATTTTAATTTTTATTCTTGAATTTTTAACCAAACGACAAGTTGAGCTTTATTTTTTTTATTGTTCTTTTTGGAACATTTTTTTATTTTACATACAAAAAAATTTTTTATCATAAATTTATTAATGAAGTAAATTTTTTCTTGTTAATAATGTTAAGTTTTATTTTTCTCCTTAATGTTCTATTCGTCTAAAATTTTAGTGGCGAAGTAAATTTTTTAATCTATAGAAGGAAATACTTGTTAATGTTCTATTCGTCTAAAATTTTAGAGACGAAGTAAATTTTTTAATCTATAGAAGGAAATACTTGTTAATGTTCTATTCGTCTAAAATTTTAGTAACGAAGTATTATATTTTCAAAGAGGCAGGAGGGGGGAATAATTATAATGCATTTAAATATTTGATCTAGCTTTTATTTATTCTAAGGTAAAACTAGACATGCTTTTCAGCCTTATATTTACAAAGAGGCTTTTTCGTTGTTTTTCTTCTTGAAAAGCCAGATTTACCCGAAGAAAGCTAAATCCTATAACGCAGTAGAAAATAAAAAATTTATACAATTAACGCTTCTCTTATAACAATTACTAATTTATGTACAGCAATGTATGTAGCGCAAGTTTAAACAAGAGAAGCTTGCTTATTATATACATTATACATCAATTGCTTTGAAATTGAACAATTACTTGTAAATTTACTATTGTCTTTTCGAGCATATCTAGCCACGATATGCTATTTGAACTAGTAGTACTTGTAGTACCACTCTCAACTATTGAACTTGAGCTTGATTCAGCTTTCGTTTCCCTTCTTTCCAAACTTTCATCTGCTTCTGCTTCTTCTTGCTTTTCGGTCTCCTTGGCTTTATCATCCTCCTCACTCTCCTTAGCTTTATCGTCAACGTTGAGTTTCCTTTTCTTACAAGGTGCTTCTGTTTCCTCTTTCTTCTCTTTGACTTGCATTTTGGCTGCTTTGGTGCGCTTCAGTAGTATTTCTAATGCCGGATGTAAGGAATTTCCTGGACGCAAATCTGTACCACTGTAAACTATGCTCAAAGCTCTCAAGTCTCCTGTCAATCTTTGAGCAGAAGATTGAATATCAACAACTTCCACCATCGAAGTTAGAGTACTAACAAGATTTTCTATAATTGAACAAGTTTGTTCTGTAAGTACAAGACTGGCTAATTTTGGAAAAAAACTTTTTAAAAACCCATGTATTGCTGGTACTGTTAAGGACGATCTCTCGTCTAAGAGTACCGCATCTACATAATCTACTGTGTACGAGCAACGGAGTAAAGATGCTATGTGCTTTCTGTCTATGTGATTGGCAGCATGTACATCTAGCCAAAGTTTTGGAAACAGAGAGAAATGTAATGGAACCCCTTCAAACCCTAACATAGCACTAAGATTAATAAGCGTCTCCGTGACGCAATCATTATTGATGGCTAGTCTGCACATAACGTCTACGAGTTCATGATAAGGAAAATAAAAATCATACAATGATTTATCATAATCAGGATCGATTCCCTTTGCTGACTCTAATTGAGTATGAGGAACAGCCATTTGCACCATAGGTCTAGCAGGTCTGGATGGCATTTTTCCAGGGGGTGTTGATCTTCTTGGTAAATATGGACCTGGTGGAACACTAGGATGCGCTTCTTGAAGCGCTGCGTGGCAATGAGAAAGCAAAGGTGCCAAAATCAATATTGAATCAGTCGGTACTAACATTACCAACTCTTTCATCAAGTCTATAGCTAAATTCCTCATGTCCGATGGATTATAGGTATTTAATAAAGTAGCCAGTTTTCTTAATACATCTGGCCACTCTTTACAATTAGCTAATATACTACGTGTATCGGGTAAGTCTCTCGAAGTTCTGACGCATTTTACAAGATCAATAATTATGGCGATAAGTTCAGCCAAGTCTCCAGCTACATGACAAGCTGTTGCTTCGTGGTACATTATATGAAGCATATGAAAAGCTTCCAGAGCCATACTCAAACCTCCGTTGTAAACTACATACAAACGATCGTCATCCGACTCTATCAGAATCCTAAAAAGTAATAGGTTAAATAAAATAAATTAAAATTAAATCTTTTTCAGAACTTAAAGAAATTACCTAAAAGCGGAGATGAGCGTGGCCCAACAAGATCGACCGTCTAAGCCTTGTAAGTAAGAAGACAAAGTCCCTCTTCTAAACGAAGCAACTTCAGACTCTTCTTGTTCAGTTTGCTCAGGATGCTTGGCAACTAACAGTTGCATTAGCTTAAATAGCTCATCAACAGCCTAAAGTTATAAATCAAGAAAGTTGTGTAATGATACAATATGAGAGCTTTTACGCAATATGAAATGCTTTGAAAGCAACTTACAGTTGAATATTGTGTTGGGTGAGGAGTTATATTCTTAAAAGCCCATTGAATATTTTGATGTGCTGCCAACTGTCTTGTAAAAGCATGAGATTGATTGCACAAGCATCTTAATAATCCATAATAAGCTGGTAACATTACTCTATTAAATAAAACAACGTCTTGATCTTCATGATCGGCTCTGAAAAGCATTATTCATAATCATTTACAAAACACGGGATAGATTTTATTGAGTTATACTTACAAAATATAGTTGAAGGCTATATTTTTTATAATTTGAGGATGCTGCAATATGAGTGAAACATTTTCAGGACATTCTGAGGTAACATGATACCAAAATAGTAGCAACGCTTGTTTGTTGTGATGTACAGGAATACTTGGTTCTGATAGTTTTGGGTGAAACAAAGTCCAAAGATCATTTAAATACTGCCCAAACTAGAAGTATTTTGATTAAAACTATAATATCTTTTAAGTAATAAAGCTATATATAAGCTAAATATTTACCATAAGCTTTTCTGTCTTCGAAACGACGCAGTAAGTCATCAATGCAAAGTATGCCGTAAGTTTCATTGTTCCGTGGTTTTGTATATCTGTGTAATGCCTAGCCGGTTGCAATAACCTTAATAAGGCTTGATATACTTGATGCAAAATAACGGTAGCTTCCGATGATAATTGCAACTCTCTATTAGAGGTACAACTAATTCCAAGTCTATGGGCACTTCTGTATCCTTGACGAAAATGGGCTGATGGTACTAAAGACACTAATAAAAATGCAGCCGCAGAACGAACTCTTTGATTCGAATGTTCTATGAGAAAATGTTGCAGCCAACTGTCCAGACTTTGAAGAACCCACGCATGTGCCAATTTACTTCTTGTTACTGCTAAAGCTAACCATTCTAATGCACCATGTGGAGCGATACGAGCTACTTCCCAAACCCGACTTAAAGCTAATTGGGTCATACATGGTAAACCCGTAGGACCTGAACCTTCTGTCAGTAATGTAAGGATTTTGAAAAACGGTTGGCTCTGGTCAGTGTGTTTTGTTATTGCTTGAAAAATCATAGTCACGATTTGGATTGCTGCTCTATCGTTCCAACGGCAAAGAGATTGAATAAGGCTTTTTGTTTGGTTCAGGTTAATCATGTCTCTAATTTGTTGGTATAAAAATGGATACCCTTTTCCACTTACCACAGCGTTATAATCAGATGTTGATAATGTCAATCTTTAAAACAAACAAAATTTAAAAAGCTTACTTAAGCCAACAAACATACTAAAATGCTTTCTTACCTGTGATCTGGTGCTCTACTTTTTTCAACCAAAGTTGCAATTAACGTTATCATCTTATCCAGAGATGCGGGCCTTAGCTTTTCCGAAGAAATCGCGACAACTTCTTCTTCTTCCTCTTCTTCGCTTACAGTGTCAACCATTTCATGGGACTTGTGTCCCAAATAAAAGGCTACCATTGTAGAAATGGCTTGAACTTTAATTAAAAATAAGGCTTCTTCTTCGCCCATTTTACTGAATTCGTATAAAAATCCAAAGTACTCAGTAAGATGCTTTAAATGTTGCTTAGCGTGATCCATTAACGACAATAATGTGTGTATAAATCTAGTAACGCACGACTGCATTCCAATGGTGCTAATTGATTCCTCGTTATTTTCGCATTCTAAATAAAGTGATACTTGAGAAGCTCGTAGCTTCTGTATAACATGTATGCATAACCTTGAAAACATTTGTCGAACCATTTGATTTGGACATTTGACTAGAATTTGAATAGGCCACCACGAATCGTTGGCCATTCTTTCTAAGAATCTAGCACAAGCAGTAAGTGAAGTATTGAACTGTCTGGTCAACAATTCTACCCACTGAACCATCGTTGGTTTTTCTTTTGCGTGAATGAAGCTTTCCAAAAAAAATGATGCCGATAACTCGGCGGATAGCTCCATGATTTCGGGTTGAGTGGAAGCTAAAGTTTGAGGTATATAACCACAAATCTGCCACATGAAACTGAAATACGTATGTTCAAAGATGCTTTTGTCTTGCAAGAAGCGCATATTATCTTGCCAAATCCATTCTTCTAATTCTTTGTTCAGTTCTATTATTGGATGTAAGACTTTTACTTGGTTTTCAGTATCTACTAATGCAGTGCTTGAGCCCGTCGCTTCATCTTGATTAGGATCCTCGCACCATTCATAAAATAGCATGTATGCGGAATTTGATTTTTCAAAGCTAAAATCCATGAATTTATCAGTAACTGAATCGTAGGTTTTACTCGTCATTTCACCACCAAAGCATTCCGCTGCGATTTGATTTGGATCAAATGGCTTAACTTCGGCATCATTAAATAAAAACCACTTATCTTTATTAGGAGACGTACGATCTTTTATAAAACTATAATAATGACCACCATCTGCTGTTCCCGTATGAACTGTCACACCAATTAAATCATATTGATAATGATTGCTAGCATCATTATCACAAGGTTCATCGTGCTTGCTTTGGCTACTAGTTTGCTCTTTATCTTGACAATGACGAGGAATTAGTTTGCTTTCCATGTAACCTGACATGTCTAACCTCAGAGGAAAACTAAAATGAGTATTAACTTTTTCTTTCAACATTGTACCCATATTAAATGTGTAACGCATTGTGTTGAAGCAAAGTATTCGAGGTAGTTTTTTAAAGCAGGCCCTCTTCTCAGCCCTTACCTTTTTTCCGCATTGAGAACAAGTATACATATTATCGCCCTCTAATGTGTCTTTAACTGTAACTTCGTCTAAACTTTCATACAAATTCCTCATATCAGCAACTTGACATCTTACTGTGTAAAATTCTTCCAATGTACGACTTACATGTTCGCAATCTAACGATACAACATTATTTGAAATGATACCACAAAATAATGATTTAACTAAGCTTTTTAAATCGCTCGTCATTTCTTCTAGCTTTGAAACGAGGTCAATGAAAAATTCAGCCATATCTTTTTGTTCTCCTGTATTTAATGGCTCTTGATTCATAGTGTAAACGCGGCAAAAACTTCTAGGATTGTATGCTTTTCTTTCAGATTCTAAGAGATAAGCAAACATTCTTTGTAATTCTTTTAATGTTGCTTGATGTTTATTTGCACTATTACAATTGGCACCCAGAATAGCAACTCTAGCTTCTGGCATCATGTACAAATGCTGCATACAACTAGCCATGTAACATGTGGCACCTAAGTTGGTTAGACCCACATAGCCACAATCTGATCTGCCATCTTCGTGAGGCCAATAATCCCACGAATAAGGTGAATGCAATCCTGGTTTATGTTGAGATGCCAACTTTTCATAAAGTACTTTGTAATTTTCTGGAGCACTTTTCACAAGCTCAACTAGCAAATCAAAAGCTGCAGATCTTGATGCTTGGCTTTTACATTTTGGCATATGTTTAGCTTTTGGAGTTGGTAGAGCAAATAAAAATTCAAATACTCGTAATAGCAAAGCTTGCCCTAGCTTTCCTTGTTTACATGGTGGATTGTGGGCCATAATGTTGCAGCATAAGCTTAACAATCCAATCAAACCATCATCTTCAACTGTATTATGCCTGGTTTCCAAATAATCTCTTGCTAAAATAGATTTGATTGCTTTAGTAGCCAGTGCTTGTAAATCAATGACACTATCAGATTTATCGCTAGTACTTTCTTTTATAGCATCTTCGGGCAGGGAATCAATTAAACGACAAATCAACCAGAAATAATCGCGACATGCTGGTCCATAAGGCTCTTTTCCTTCATCTTGAAGTACATGCAAATGAGTTGGCATGTCCAAGCTTCGTTGCATATTAAGCTGCATATTTTCGGCAACTGGTAAATAATCTAATAGTTCAGTCAAGAGAGGTACAATTAAGCTAGCTGGCGATGAATCTTGAAGACAAGCTGATAAAACGTCTTCATCAGTCTCGGTGCTGCCCAAGCATAAACTATACAATGCTGTACAAACTTCACGGCGTACAGCTGGTTCTGGATCTTCAAGAACTAACCTCCTAAGCCACTTTTTACCAAAGGGTTTGCTGTTGACTGAAAATAGCGACTGACCTACAGTAGAGTCACTATGAACCCAACAAACCAGTAATGCCATTGCATAATGAATCACTTGCGATCTACCGAAAACACCAGTTTTATAATGATTCAGATCACGCGGTAAAGAAGATTCTTCTAATATACTCGTTAATCTTGGTAATACTAAATCCAACTTCATCATGGACAACAATTCTTGGTTAAGTTTTTTAATGGCTAGCTTATCAGCTTTATTTCGTTTTTTTCCATCTCTTTCCACGCCTAAATAACATAATGCTTTTAATAAACTAGCTAAGCAATCTTGTTGCCATTCGCTGTTACCTTCCCGATTTTCTAAGCAACCAGACATAAAAATATCAAACAAATGACGAAGTCCTCCATGCGTAATGAAACTTGTGGACCAATCAGTTAAAGCATCTTCCGAATCTGAACTGTTGGTATCACTAGACATCTGTTTGTTGCTGTTATTTGAAGTCTTTTTACTCAAAGACTCGACAATGTAAAGAGAATACATGAGTTTTTGGGGGTTTGAAGGATCTAATAATTGAGATAAGCTAGCTTCTTTTAGGTTTTGAAATCCTTGTAATAAAGTCGGACTTGTTGGCAATAATGTCAGTGTATCCCAAACGCGCCTGGATAATATTTGAGCTTTAGTATGTAGTGCTTCTTGTCCTCTCATGGAGCTTAATGTGCTCATCAAAGTAAACAGCTGTTCAAAATATTGTGGCCTTAATAGCAACAATGTAGGCAATGAATCCTTTGGAGGAGGCGGAAGTAATGATGGTGAATCCACAGTCTCTCGTTTTCTATTGGCAGTATTATTACAACGACCGGCTCCTAAAGAAATAAAAAGCAATTGACCATCCTTGATACCAATTTCTTGAAGTGTTTTCTCGTCATAATCGATGGTTAATTCTTGACCTTGAGTTATCATTCTTATTGGACCATCTGTCAGTAGTGAACCCAATACTGATCCGGTTGAAGGATTAGAAGCATTTGATGATTCTTCATTGGAAATGAGTCTGGAATGTGTATCGTCCCACCATTTAGCTACCTCTGCTCTTAAATCGGCAACGTAATCTGTGCTAAATAGCTGAAAGCTCGTCTTTTCTGAAATACCAGCTGGTTGAACAAGCATTCTCAAAGTTTGACTTTTTTCAGAAGCATTGACAATGTGACTTCCAGCTCCTCGACCTTCCAGTGCCCATCTTCTTAAATGATAAGCATATCGCTTCTTAAATGCTTCAAGATGAGTCCTTAGTAATAACAATGCTCTTTGTATGCATCGTAGACTAGCTTCTTGATTGGTATTGAGATCAGCACTGGCGGCTGCTAAGTGAGTCATACACTGTGATACAAATTCAGCTTCTTGAGTTAGTTGCCTTGACATGTAATATCCATTTAAAAATTGTATGGCTGCCATGCTGACTTCTGTGCTTTTTGCTCTTAATGCTATTTTCCATAGAAAATCCATACCAATTGAATCAACATCTTTCAAAGGTTTATCTAAATGCACTGCAGCTAATCTAGCTAAATTACACAATTGTTGAAATAAACTTAATCCAGTCATGCTAATTGTTTCAGGTGGAAGGCTTGGCAGCTTGCGCATACAAAGATGCTTTAAGGTATCCATACCTAATGCATGCTGTTCAGTAGATTTTGCTTGACTAAGTAACCAACTAAATAGCTCATCCGCACATAGCGAGTCTTGTGCTAAACACTGCCATAATGTATCAACTTGTTCAAGATTAAGTCTAAAACAATCGGGTGATCCAAGAGGTGAAAATATTGATGATAAAAATTGCAACCTAACTTGAATTTCTGTTTGGTGTGAATACAGGCCCTTGGGCCCAGTACTTGAGTAGCTTTTTAAGCTATTAAAAAAATGCTTCATCATCCCTCTTTCACGGTCAGCCCATGTCGTTATTGTATGAGCATCCATCGTTCCAAACTGTTGGAAACTAGCAAGTAACTTTGGTAAAAGCCTTAATGACACTACAACAGAAGTATTTTGAGCTAAATTATCCAAACAACCCTCAATGAATTTCATAGGTATAGAGCGATCAATATTATAACATAATAAGCTACATAAGGCCTTTTCTGCTTCTACTGCTAAACCTTCTCCTAATTGACCAATTTTATCGTCTTGTAATAGATCCCACAAAAGCGTGTTGCCCGGTTTACATACAGCTTCCAAGTTGAATTGTGTGCCTAATCTTGCTACACCCTGTCTTACTGTTCTTACATTCTGAGATGCACGACAAACGCTTCTTCGCAAAGTCATTGAAGTATGATGAGAGTGACGAGGATGATGATGATGATGATGATGGTGATGATGATGATGATATGCTTGCATGTGAATGGCAGTCAAGTGTCTTGCTGCTAATTGTGCTAATTCTTCCTCACAACCGCTTTCTTCTCCATCAAAATCAGCCATGTTTTTTTCGCTTTTATTTGAAATTCTGCTACTGTATGAACCTTCCTCATCAGATAACATTTCATCCAAACAAGATGGTAAAAACCTTGAGGTACTTGTTCCATGATGGTCTAAACAAGCCAATTCTGATGTTACGGTACTAGCATTTTCATTGGCTGCTCCGCTAGTTACGACCCCAATAATATCACTTCCGTCTTCGTCGTGTGAGCTATCACCTGATGCGGATGGAGGAAAAAACTCATGCGCAAGTGCCCCGAATTTTGGAAGCTTTTCAAATTTGGTTATAAAGCTGCTGGTTGTCGGTACTTGTTGATCCCTTGAATCCATATTTATTATCGTTGAATGTTTAACGCGATGTAATGAATCCATGACGCTTTGTTGCTGTAGATCATTATCAATATTTGCTTTATCCATTTCACTGGAATGAGTCAATGTACTGTTATCAGAATTAGGATGCGTACTTGCATCAGAAAGCTTCATAGAATCGATGCTTTCTGGACATTCATCTGTTTGTTGTATCAAGTCTGATGAAGCTCTTTTCTGTGGCCTTTTACGTTTTCTAAAGAGCTTCTTTTTTTTTCTTTTAGCTATGACAAGGTTTTCTTCGGCATCAGTTTCAGCATCTGAACAACTGTTATCTTCTATGACTGGTTTAGGTCGATTAGCATCGTCATCGTCTTCTTCTTCTTCATCGTCGTCTTCTTCTTCTCCCTCATCTTTTTGACTTTTTATACATGTTATGCTTCTCTTAAGCTTTGCAGGCAAAGCTTCTTCCATTTCTAAAGATTCACTTTCTGCTAGCAAAGCACTTGAAGCTTTTGATTTGCCTGTTCCTGAAATTTAAAGTCTTTTTTTGTTATTTCAATAAACATAGTCCAAAAAATTCAAAAGCAACCTTGTATTAGATTATTCAAAAAGCATGCAATAACAGTTGCTTCAAGAAGCAAAACAAGTAAAAGCATCAGTATTGTTTACAATGTACAGTCGGTCAAATTAATGCCGTCCACATAAATTTATAAGTAATTATAAGGTTTAATATTAGTTGATATTTTATTTAAAAAATAAAAAAATATGGTATATTTAAAAAATTTAAAATTTACAATTCGCGAAAAAAATAAAATTTAAAAAGATGATATTTGTAGAGAAAAATTCGCTGATTAAAATAAAATTTGAGTTTGCAAAATCGGATGAAAATTGGCAGCTCTAGACGATAAAAAAGATGACAAAATCATTAAAAATTTGGAAATTAAAATATTATTATAAAAATATTATTTTTATCTTAATACAAAAGAGTCGCCACGGGAATATAATCTAAATATTGGATTGTCAGTGGTTATACAAATGGTTTTTAATATTAAAGTCATTAGAATTTTATGATCTAATTAATAATCTGAATGAACATAAAGCTAAAGATTTAATTGCCTTGATTCACATTATAGTAATATAATAATAATTAAAAAGTTATCATTATTTTAAAGTATATGAAACTGATTTTAAATAAAATAATAATAAATATATTATTTCTAAATTTTAAATTGTAAGCTTAAATTTAACTCTAATATTAAATCGTACTCAATTATCTTATTGTAATTACCTTATTGTAATATTATAAGCAATCTTGTAAAACTATATGTAAAAAAGTTAAACAAGAATAAAATACTATACTATTAAAGTCATTAGATATACAGATGCTTTTTAATATTGGATTGTCAGTGGAGGGTACTTTTGTTTTTGGATTTTATTGCTGTGAAATTGCAGAGTTGGCATAATAAAGCTTGTCTGTTTGTTGCAAAGTTACAGGTCATATTAGGAAAGAAAAGCTGTAGACTCTTAAAGTTGGAAAAAAGAATAGATTATTGTTGCAAAGTTTTAGATCGCATTAGGAAAGAAAATCTGTAGACTTGCAATGCAGAATAAGAACTATTGGCAAAAGCGATTAGCTTTATAATATATAATATTATATTATATAAAATATAAAATTATAAATTATACTGATTAAGTCAGAGTAAAATTTAGTAGATTTGTCTGTGAAAGTTAGTAGAAGTTTTAGTAGAAGTCTGTGAAAAAGACTGTACACTTGTAATTTTATATATTTATAGAATAAGGATAAGGACATAAGCTAAAAAGAGAGTGTCGAATAATGTACAAACTTTTTAAAACTATGGTTGCATTTCACTCAACTGGGAAATATTCAGGAAAATTTTACTTTTTATCAAGAGATATTGATAATCTACATTTAATGTGCAAGAGAATAACCATGAAAAAATAAAAAGCATTTCCATTTACCAATTTATATTTGTATTGGTATTACCTTGAAAACCACAGTGATTAAAATAATTAGCTTAATAATAAAGCATCTTTAAAAAAACTATTCTAGTGTTATTAAGAAATTAGATAAATACTTAATAACAAACGTAAGACATAAAAAACCGTAGTAAAGTCGAGCAATGTACAAAGACAAATGAAAATAAAGTAATGGTAAAAAAAAAAAATGAAAATTGTAAATTTCTATACTATATTTTGCTTTTAACAGATTTTGTGTACCTTCGCATTCACCATCTTCTCTTGCTAGCTTTCTAGGAGAAGGACCTTCCGATGGAGCTGGACTTGGTTCTTCTTCTTCATCGGGGCTACTTCCTTCCATACCACTAGGTTCGCTACTTGTACTACCTTCATCAACACCCAAATGCGTTAACGAATCTCTTTCATCAATTGTTAAAGAATTTGAATAAGCAGAACTGCTTGACGTCCATATAAATTTAATTAAAGCAGAAACCAAGAATAAGCTTTGCTCCGTGTGTTCTTTAGGCTCTAATTTACCTAACAAAGAATATAAATGTAAGACTGGTGTAGGTGTTAAATGCTTAACTAATGGCGCTAATAAATCATAAACAGGACGTGCACAATGCTTAAATTGTGCTGCTTGCCACATAACATCCATATCCGTTGAGGAAATGCTACCTTCCATTGCTAAGAAACTTGTAATTACATGGCTTTGTTTCAAAACTTCAACATGTAGATTTGGCCCAAAAATATGAGCTATTATATTATTTTCTGCCAACCATGTTGCTAAAGCATGACCAACTTGTTCAATTTCAGCTACTGTTTCACTATTACAAAGTTCATTAAAAGTCGTTATATGAGAATTTATTTGTGCAATACCAGCCAGTCTCATTGTTAATGTAGAGCTCGTAAAATACTTGAATGCTAAATCTAACCCATCACGATCAAATGTTGGTAACACGGCGTCTATTGGATCCTTTACAGCACTCCACATGAAATCTTAAAATTTTATTTTAGGTCAAAGTTTTAATTTTCTAATAAGAGTATTATTTACCTGCCATAGTTCTGACGGCTGGAGTTCTTAATTCTTTATCTGTTAAACGACACATGTATTTCATAACTCTACTTCGTAAGGGTATAAATAATTGTATTACACTACTATAATTTAACCAAAGTTTTAAATTACAAATAACTGCAACCATTGAATGGGCTAGACCTACTGGCAGGGTATGTTTCATATCAAAACAAGCAGACATTAAATTAAAACCGCCTTGATGACAGAAAACTGTTACAGAACGAAGTAAAGGCGCCGGCACCTCTGGATCATGAGCTTCGCAATATCCACCTTCATCCTTAAGTAATAAGTAAATTTTTAAGCAAGTCAAAAATTATAAGAAATTCTTTGTTTTACCTTGAGAGGTCCTAATAAATTAATGGCACCTCCATGTTTCATTGCTATGTAAAGGGGAAAATTTAATAAAAATATTTTTGAAAGTAAGTGAAATAGCTTTTCCCTATCTTGGTGGGTCCAGTATACTTTGGATTTAGATAATGATGAAATTGAAATGCTTTTAGACGGTGAGTTTTCTTTCGAGTCTTTTTTTTTTTCATTTTCATCAGCCTCACTATTTGTATTATTAACTGTTTTTGAAGTTGTTGGAGCTTCTTCGACATTTTGATGTAATTCATTTTCTTGTTGTATTTCTTGCAATTGTTGCAATGTGCACAACACTATACAATTTGTTAATTTGATAAAACGTTCAAAGTTTTTAACTTCACGATAGCAACACATACATTGTCTGGAAAAAGGTAAATAAGAAATATAAATAGTTTGGCAAAAGTTCTATTACTTTATATAAATTATCATTACCTCTGAACCCATTGGTTTACATACTGAAGTACTGTATCAACATCGATCACACAAAGATTCGCTGCTTCATCGTCATTTTCAAAAGCTCTACTATCAACTGCAAAAATGTTTTTATTAATGTAAAATGATTTTTAATTTCAAAATAAAAAGCTTTCTATAAAAAGCTAATTTAAAAATTTTTTTAGACTATTGATGCGTAATGATATCGAAGATGTAAATAAATCATTTGCCAAACTTAAACGTCAACTAGCTTACTATGAATAACAAACATTTAAAAATTATATATTTCATAAAAAATAAATAAATATTAAAGCTTACATGAGAGCAGAAGATCGTGAAAGTCGGCGCACACATCGCACATGATTACAAGTCAACAGACTTATATCACTTTTAAGATCATCACTCGTTTTTATTGCTTCCTCCAGGATTTGACAGAAACATTTTATGTTGATAATATTACTTTACCGATCTTTTTTGTCTCTGATTAAGAAATCGCAGCAACATTTGCAGTTATTGCAATGGTGCTAGATAGTAGTAGTAGTAGTTCGTTAACTTCTCGGTCACCATGTTGATCATCCGAAAATTCACAAAACGCTTTATTATTTCACAGCTTTATTATTATATATATACATTTTATTTCCAGATTCTCTTTCGTTTCATCGGAGCATTCTTCTCCACTTTTTCCATACTTTGCTTTTGGTTTTATTTCGGTCTTTCTATCTTTCTCTTTTGCTAATAAAAATATATAGTTTATTTATACCATGGTCTTTATACCTATTTTTTGCTCAATGAAGTGAATTCCGATTATATTTTCGATATAAATGGAGGAGCGCTGAATAAATTATGGTCAGATTTGGTGAATGGGGGGATGCGTACTGCATGGTGGCGCTACTGATGACAGCTATTCACATGTATTTTCAGACCAGAACGTGATTGGTCAATATTTTACCATGGGGGGATGCGTACTGCATGGTGGCGCTACTGATGACAGCTATTCACATGTATTTTCAGACCAGAACGTGATTGGTCAATATTTTACCATTTAAAATACGAGTATATTTTTCGGATTTTCAGACGGACCAATTGGTTTCGGTGCCCTCTATTTTAGCTTTGAGTACACGTAGAGACCCTAGATTACCAGAGACGGGCAGATGTTGCTATAGGTAAGGTTCGATTTCATGAAGCGTTTTCTTACTAGATTCTAGGGTCACTAGGGTTGACTTCAATTGAACTCTAGTAAATATCACTAAAAATTAATTAAAATTTTGCTTGAAGTTAGTTTTCTGGATCATGCTCGAGCAGAATTTTAATAAATTTTGAGTCGTAATTAATTATTTTTACTCTAATGCCCCTAGAATCTATAGTAAAAATATGCTCCATGAAATCGGCCCTTATGATGCAACTATATCAGTATATCCCAGCTAGCAAAGCCGAGGCAACAATGTCCTAAAAACGTTCTTTGGTCGTCCAAAAAGACGTCTTTTGCATAATAATGTTCTAAAAACGTAATTTGGACGTCCTATTTTGACATTTTATAAACTAATCTGAAAGGTGCAACAAGGAAAAAAGAACTGAGTACTGAACATAGAATTATTATGGTACTGAATAGTGGTTGATAGAGGCGATTTCATGGAGCGTATTTTTACTAGATTCTAGAGTTGACTTCAATTGAAATCTAGTAATTATCACTAAAAATTAATTAAAATTTTGCTACTGGGCGATTTTATGGATCCTGCTCAAGCAGAATTTTAATAAATTTTGAGTCACAATTAATTATTTCTACTTTAGTGACCCTAGAATCTAGTAAAAATATGCTCCATGAAATCGCACCTTATGTCCTTATGTCGGCTACACTATTATATGACTTGAAGTGTTGGCCTCGTTTACACGAGGGCCTGAGCCAAGTCAGTGGGGCCAAAATTTAGCGAGAAGTGGGGTGAATTAATTACCCCCACGACACCCCCACTTAAAAATTATAACCGTGTAAACCATAGAATTATATAATAGGGATATATATATTTAAACGATAAAGGACTAAGTTTAATAGGTGTTCCAAGGTATCTAACGTGCATGAAGTCATGAAAAGATGAGTGGACTGAGATATTTTTGGGCTACCTCACGGACACCTTGTGTTCTGTGGGGAGATTACACGTGACAACGAAGACGCACCACACGAAATCAGTCATTATTTAAAAATAATTTTTTTAAATTAATTTATTGCAAAAACAAAAAATTAATAATAATGAATAATATCTTGCTATAGTTTAACATGTATTATGTTGAAGCTTCTGTGTTAGTACTAGAAATCTGTTGTTGAAGTAAAAAATTAAAATCTAGTATAGTGCATGTATTTAATTATAACCTTGCTTCTTTGATTGCGAATGAAAATCACGTGTAAATTAATTTTATGTTATTAATTGATTTTTAATACAAAACTAGAAAAAGTTAATTCCTACTTTTCGATAAAATGGTAAAAAATTAATTTCATTATGTTTTATAAATTTGCAGAGAATTTTCTGATAAACCCAAAGAAAGGATTACTGCTACCAGCTTAAAAACTCAGTTAATGATATCTGTAAGAGAGCTATTTGGAGTTAAAGGAGCCGAAGGAACTGTGGATATTATAAAATTTGATTCAGCTAAGCTTAGTTTCATATTGCGTTGCAATTGTACCAATTACGTAAGACTAAGAGCTGCTTTGACATTAGCTAGCACTTTTGAAAAAAATACTACTTGTGTTTACAAAATCCATAGAGCTAGTCCAAATCTTGAATCCTTGATGGTTAACAGTAGAATATTCAAGCATTAGTTAAAATGCCTTCTATAATTAAAGATGGAAAAGACACAATAATTTTTTCAACAAAGGAAGATGATGCAACACCCAGTAAAATTGAACTTGCAGAAGCAGAACCAAGTCCTGGCTTGGTCTTGTCAAATGGTGAAATTAATTGGAATTGTCCGTGTTTAGGTGGAATGGCATCTGGACCATGTGGTATTGAATTTCGAGAGGCTTTTTCTTGCTTTCACTATTCAACTGCCGAAACCAAAGGTTCAGATTGTTATGAGGCTTTCAAAACAATGCAAACTTGTATGGCTGGTTATCCATCTCTCTATGGAAATAAAGAAACAGAATTAAGTGAATTGGAGGATGAAAAAGAAGAAGAATTAGAGGATAGTACTAGTAGTTCTAGCAGTAGTAACAAAAATGAAAGCCATTCTAAAATTGAAAATTTTAATGGAAAAATTAACAAATCGAGTTTAAATTAACAAGACAATATATAAATTTTTATGTGAAATTTCTATGTTTGTATAAACTTACCATTCGTGATTTACAAGTACACATAAGTCTAGGTAAACATTAGATTCTTCTATTCACATCAACTAGTTCATGTAGCAAAATTAAAATAAAACTTTTTTTCCCTGAATTCAAAACATTTTTTTTTAAATTATATATTCTATTTGCATTTAAAAAGGTTTCTGCAACATTCAGCTAGAAATCTTGAAAAAAAACAAATGCTTTATGGGCTATTTACCAAGTTTTAAATGAAAAATTAATACTGATGCATATGAATCATTGTATACTATGCATATAAAATAATATTTAGATTAATGCAAAAGCTTTATACTGAATATAAATTTTAAAAAGATAATCAATTGTTAAAAAAAAATAAAGCTAGTATTCTATTTTGTTTCATCAAATTTAAATATGAAAAACTAGATTTTTTGCTAACCCACACACACATGCGAGTCAAATTAAACATATTATTATACTCACACACAAGATTTCAAAATCATATTCTAGTAAAAATTACTGCAAAATAAAGTAAAAAAAGTGAAAAAACATAAATCCATCATTTAAGAAATAATTTTAATTTCTGAAAAAAATTCTAAATACCTATTGGTTATTTTTAAATATTGAAGAAACGTGATTTTGAGGCTTTCAACACAAAGAAAATTATGTTGCGAGCAAAAATTTTTCTGTTCCTAGCTTATTTGTCACTCTATATGGCCTAAGAAACGTACCTATCAGCAACGCGAGTCTTCATTTTTTTTTTTTTTTAAGATGATTATCCTATTAATCATTGCGAAAACTAAACGATATTTCATTACATAAATGAATTTCTTTGGTAAATTACATAGGTAACATATCGTTTTTTTATGAAAAAAATGTAACTAAATCAGATAACAAAAAATAAATTGGTGAATAAAAATTTTCATTTTTAAAAATTAAAATATGAAAAGAGCTATTATTTGATTTTTTTAATGTTTATATATATATAATTTAAATGAATTACTGATATAAAAAATGTATGTTTTTTTTATATATTTTTTTTTTATATGGACTCTTATGGGGACGTTCATTTTTCATTGACGAATTCAAAAATATTGTTAGATAAAATTAAATAAATGTATTATAATTCAAATAAAGAATACAACAATCTTCAAGTATCAAATATTTTTTTTGCAATTATTTGGTAGATAATTTAGAGCTCTTCGAAAACGATTTTTTTAAAATAAATTTAAGTTAGTATAAATAATTTTTGGGAAGGAGGGTAACGGGCTAACGGGTATCGTATTTTATTTTGATTTGGGTTTATTTGATCAAACTAGGGATCGTGCCAATCGCAATTACTTGCCTTAGTTATTATACAATTAATAAGTAAATAATAGTTTTAAAAAAAAGATTTATAAGGTTCATAACTGTAACATCCCATTTTAATAATAAAACATAAACAGTTATGAACATTACAAAATAATTTTTTTCAAACATTACCACCCCTCCCCCCTAAAAAAATCATTTATGCCAACATAAATTTATTTTTCAAAGACACCCCTTAAATGATATTATATATGGATCATTTTCATTTTTTTTGAAAAAATATCTTACAAAAACTAAAAATAAAAAATTCCTTTTTTAAAGTCCGAACAAGGTTTTTTAGACTTTTTTCACCAATATAAATACAGTGTTGCATAAAAATCACCATAACGAACCTTTTACATCAATTTATTACGTTTTTTCATATAATTATAAGGTAAAAACAGCTTAAAACCATATTAAAAACCAAAATCGTTATATACGGCCTTAATACATGAATTTTTCTAGGTTTTATGGATTTTAGAGAACAATATCATATATTTTTAAAGAATTCTTACTAAAAAAACGAGTTTTGGAGGTAAATTTTAAAAATATTTAATAATTTTAACAAAAATGAGGAACGGTAAAGGCTTTTTTATAGAAAAATCAAAATAATTCGTAGACAAATGAACAAAAAAACTTTTCCGTTTGGAAAGTAAAGTATTTTTATGATTGAAACTTGCTAAGTTTTTAATATTTTAATTACAACGCTTCTTAATAGGAGATCTAGGGGGGTACGGTAAAGGCTTTTGTTTTTGTCCCTTCGTATTATTTCTGAACTTAAACCCATGTTGTTTTCCTAGTTAAAAATCATTTTAAGTGCTCTTGGTGTGAGAATTTTTTGTTTATGTATTTAAGTTGTCATTTATGCGGTTAAAAGGTTTTAAAAATGTTTTTACGAAGAGAAATCAAATTTAATATAATTAAATTACGTTTTTCATAAAAATTTTGTAAAATCGTGTGACACACCTTCTCACCTTTGTAATAATTAGTAAAACTAAGTTTAAATTTTTCCAAAATGGAAAAAGTTGAACCTTATGATATAGCAATTAAGCCCAAAACAAAAATTTTTGAAAATTAATCGATAGGTGTGAGTGACAGACACTCAAAGTATAGGAATCTCCTTTGTGACAGGGAACGGTAAAGGCTTTTTTGCTATATTTTTATGTTTTATAGTAGTTAAAACATTAAATTATGTTGATTTTTAAGGTGTACCATCGAAAACTAATTGAAATTGAAAATTAAAAAAAAAAAAAATTTTAAATCAATGCATCTGTTAGTCGGAAACGTGTTGTACGTCATTATTGCAAAAAAAACGATAATGAGCCATATAACCATTTAAATTAATGAAAAAAATAATAAAAATGTTATTTTGTAAAACTTTACGAGATTTTTCTCTTCATTTTAAGAAAATTTCGTGTGCTATTACAATCGAGTTTTAAGTATATATAATGTATATATATATATATATATATACCTACACACTACGCCGAATACTAAAATTTTTTTTAATTAAGCTGTGATACTTTAATAAAGAAAAGGAAAGGGTTATATTCACTTATTTATTGCAAAATTATTTTACATATCTAGGGAAATAAAGCAACCCTAGGGAGACGGATTTTTCCCCCAATATATGCAAAATATATGTTTTAAATCATGGGACACAAAAATGGTCCCTATACGCTCGATTGTGCATTCCATGCAAAGTCAAAACTAACGTTTTGTCCCTTGTCTAAAAAATAGCTATTTCTTATTTATTTATTTTATTTGTTTTTATTGTCTCAAAAATTTTGCTCCTGTTGAAATGGAATAGAATTTAATAGAAAATATTATTTCTAAGTGCTAAAAGGATTAAATGAATATATATTATTAATAAATCACTCATCAGAGTTTTTATCAGAGTAACAAAATAATTTTCATTTAAAATTGTCCAAAATATAATGTTGAGAAAGAGCAAGAGGAGAAGAGAGTAGAGGAGAGGGAGAAAGAGAGAGAGTAAGAGAGAATACATTTTGCACAGCCTATAAAAAATTTCAGTACTAGGTACAATTAAAAATTTTTAGCTACGCCTATGGCAGCTATATAGTAAACATGTAAATTATAAAAATTATGAGAATTAAAAAATTTTTTATTATAAAATAAAATCATGCATTATTTAGAATGTATTATTTAGAAAAAAAATTTGAACTAGGTACTTTTCATTCTATCTTGTTCTATATATGTTAATGAAATATCCTATAATTTTTAATAATATAATTAATAAATGTAGGATCTATTTTTTTTTTTTATGTGACGTCTGGCTCGGATATACACGAGGGTCCCCACAACAGTGAAACAGCATTTTGAGAAAAAAGAGAAAAAATGAATCGGTCCGGTCCCTAAGGCAAGACGCAGAGAAACACGCATCATTTGATATGGCAGTCCGTAGAGAAAGAGCCAATAGCATTCAGAAAAGAAAGAGAGGAAATAACTAGACGTACGAGGCGGGCCATTAGAGAAGAGCGCATGAGGGGTATATATTTGAAGAACCTGAAGAGAGTAAAATATAAAACATATAATATATAGCAATAGCTTTATTTTATATATACATGTATATGGAGGCGAATGCCGAGAACGAAGCACCCGGGCGAGTGGCCTTTAGTTCTGGCTCAACTTTAGCCGGTGACTGGTTCCTATTATTTTTAACTTGCAAAAAGTAAAAAAGAAAAAACAAGAACTTAAGTAAGATACAATGGATTCGACATTATTGTAGCAATGCAAAAAAGAGATATGTTCGAAAAAGAAAATTAAAAAAGATATAAAGAGGGGAGATACAAATGGAAAATGGTCAGTTAGATTTCATTAATTTGAGGTGCAAAAAAGAAATAAAAACGATTCAAATTAAAATTTTGTTTTCTTTCAAAGTGCAAATTAATATTATATTAATAAAGGAAATTAGTGAGTGATTCGGTGCAACGAGGGTGTACCTTTAGTGTTGGAGTTTGACGTACATACATATTTAAAGTTAGAAAAGCGCCGACTCGTGTAATTAATAATACTACCCCCTCCTATTGATTAAGCGAATGCGCGTGTATTTATTGCCGACAGCGTCAAGATGATGTCGGCTTTGTTTAAAAAGCAAAAAATAATTTAAAAAAGAAAATTTTCTCCTGTTTTTTTATTTTGCTCGCTTAGTACATCCGTTACATGCATTGCAGTTTTTAAGTATATATATTGTATATATATAATATATATATATAGCACTGAGACTTGATTGTTGTTAGGTATAATTGCACTTTTAATACTTATTGTCATTTTTGTGTGACCTGAAAAAAGGGATTCATCAATATGACAATGGAGAAGAATGATATTTTCGTTAAGTCGCGTTAAATATAAGCGATTCGATAGTGAGGCTTTGAAAAATGTTTGAAGAGACTGCACTATCATGTACCAAACCAACCCCATTATTAATACCTTTAAATTTATTAATAGTTTCTACTTTAAATAATACCGGCATCCTAAATATGATAGATCTTACAAAAGAAACAAGTTAAAAAAAAAAAGAAGCAAAAATCTTACTTGGTTTTTAATAGAAAGTATTTTAATTGTAATACCATTCAACATGGCTTCTTTAACTTGTTTTGAACGAAAAGTGGCCGAAGTATTGGCTGCCGGACTTCAAGATTATGATCTTAAATTTCAACAAAGATTGCGAGAACGTGAGAACGGAAAAAAAGTATCAACTTCATCTTTCCCTTTATTATTACCAAGAATGATGGCGCCAGCATATAAAGAATATTGTCAGCCTCTTCATGTTGATTGCAGCGTAGAATACGAATTACCTAGCTCAGCCAAACCTCCACCTGGCGTAATTAGCGAACCTTTACTTATGATTCATCCGTGTTATTATAAACAAGCAGAGCGTGAACGTCAAACTGCATTTATAAATAATTTACCATCTGGAGCTGCATCTTCAAATCAAAATAATGCATCAAGGAGAAGAAATGCTTCAAAAATTATTCCAGGTATAATGAATCCATCCTTAGCGTCTGTGTCTTTAGTTCAACACCGTCAGCTTCATGTTTCTGGTGCCCCAGCTACTGTTATCGCACCAACGGCAATAGCAAGTGAAGCGCCGAAATTGACAACGTCGCCTTCATTATTAAATTACAGAACAGCTACTCTAAGTTTTGATACTAAAAAACAACAGCAGCAATTGCAAAGAAAACAGTTACAACTAACAGCCCAGAAACAATCGCAACTGACAGTAGCAACATCACAGCAGCAAAGTATAAATAATCATCAGAAATATTCAGGGGCGGCTGATATTGATGAGTCTGTTTTAATAGCAGCTAGCATGTATCCTCAATATTTTCAAAATGTTCAAAGAGCTCGTGCTCAGCAACAGCATCAACGACAACAACAAAAACAATCGTCGGGAGCTCACCGTCAACTATTGGGTCATCAACAAAGAACAGCATTACAACGACATCTCCATTCAAACTGTCAACCAGCAATGACAACTACTCAGATGACTGCCACTCGTTTACCGCAAATACATCAACACCTTACCCAACATCATCTAGTACAGCAACAACAAGCAGCTGTAGCTATTTCAAATGCAATATTACATCCAGCATATCCTGTACAGCAGGCAACGTCAAGAGCATTTAGCTTGCCATTAAATTCACAAATACATCAGCCGATTATCGGTTCTACCGCTGCACCAACAATTCTTACCCATCATCACCCTTACAGAAGATCGGCAACATCCGCCATGCAATCTAGGATAAATAAACACTCTTCAATTCCCTTACAATCGTCGTCTTCCAATGCTTCTACAAGTTCGTCGAAAAACTCAGGAACTGCCTCAATTACGTCAGTTGCTGCCGTCTCTTATGCAGCAGCAATGTCCAGTTTGTACGTTAACACAATGCAAAATCGTCATCATCATCCTCATTTTCAACAACAACAACATCATCCACACCCACAAACATTATATCCAATTCAGCAACATACAGGTTTTTTTGAAACGCCTACGTATCATGCACTTTTACCTCAAAGCTAAGGTATACCAAGAGGTTTTCACCTGCGCTGCGTTGTGTAGCAGGGGATTACCTCCTTTGTATACTTAGCCATTCTATATAAGACTATAAAATTACGTTTCTTTTATACATGTATAAAATAAATATCTGGAAATTTAGAAAAATTCTAAAATATAAAAGTAAAATGATTCGTGCATATTTAGTTTTAAAAGAATTTTTTTTTAGTGTACACTTCTTTAAGTTCCTGCAGTCTTTCAACGTTAAATTGCAATCGACTGGTTTTCGTATAAAATAAAAAATAAAAGAAGAAAATATCAGTATTTTAAAATTTTATGGATAAATATTTTACGGATTTTAAGTGAAATTTTAATTTCTGACAATAATGACTACATTCCAATTTTTAGAGGCCGTCATTATTGCTCATTTAGTGGAGTAAAAAACATTCTGAAACTCGTGTTAGAAATATTTATTAATACCAAATGCGACTATAGTCGGACCTATAAATACGTCGCATTTCCCAAAATACAATTATTTTTCTGTAATTGCATATTTATACGGTATTTTCAAAGACTTGTATATTATTGACACATACATATATATATATATATATATATATATATATAAATTTAATCGTGTATGTGTTAGAGTGACTTAAGGTTATTTACATAGTAATCATTAACTAATTAAATATTTACGCTGTAATTATACAGTTCGTAAAATGAACTGCGAATGTAATCTTTAGGTAATCATTTGTTTGTATTATTTAAGTTTTATTAATTTGTATCTTCTTTTAAAAAGTCCAAAGATAATCTTCCATAAGAGCAATTTTATTTAAATACAGTTTAAACTGTATATTTTATTTTCTTGATTAATAATGAAAACCACTTTGTAAAAGTTGTTGTAAAAAAATTTATTTCAGTTTTAAAATATTTTTTCCATAATATATTTTCGCGCGATTCGAAAATACATGTGTTTTTTTGCCATTGACAAAGAAAAATTCAAGACAAATATTATTTTTTGCCCTTAGTCGCAAAAAAGGATGCTCCAGATCGCAGTTTGGCATCTTCGGTTACCCCTCGTTTGGTAATTTACGTGCAATCTGGGGCATTCTTTACTTTTATGTCCGAGGATAAAAATAAACTATTTGTAACTTTTTTTTTTGTTATAAAAAAAAATTACAGGTCTAATACCTAAACAGAACTGGGTGTGCACTAGATTGTTTTAAAAAAAATTGAATTATTTTTTATTTTTATGAGTTTCAAAAATTTGTTGGGGATTCAGGGAAAAATTCTCCCACTTTATTTATTTAATTCAGAATATTTTGTCAAAAAGTTTTCTTTAAAAAATTTAAAAAGATTAAAAATATTCTAAATTAAATCAAGTAAGGGGAAAACTTCCCTCTGATCCTAAAAAAATTTTCAAAACTCATAAAAATAAATAATAATTAAAAACAAAATGGTGCACACCTTGTACTTTTAAGAATTTATACTATTTTTTTAATTATTAAATTTTCACAAACTTTGTAAGATGTTGCTATTATTATTATTATTATTATTATTATTATTATTATTATATTATTGTTATAAACATAAGAAAAAATTTTTCTGGGTTGCGACGTGAAAGCACGTATTTCCCGGACTCTGCGCGTCCGGCAAAAGCGTGTTTCCTCGCCGCAGAAGCAAAAAATTTTATACGGACCTTGTCCATAATAATACAGGCGCCAGCCATACTAATCACGCCTAAAAATTAAATTTTTTTTTCCGAGGATAAAAATAGGTGGTATTTATGTTTGTTCGACCAGCTAAACACGAATCCGGCGTCCGTTTTGCAAATTGACCACGAAATTCGCAAAACGGATCCCGGATTCGAGTTTAGCGGGTCAAAAAACATAAATACCACCTATTTTTATCCTAGGAAAAAGAAATTTAATTTCTTAATTTTTGGGCGTGATTAGTATGGCTGGCGCCTAGACTATAAATAAAGAATGCCCCAAATCGTGATTTTGGCTATTCTTTACTTTTCTGGACGCGAAACGTAAATACTCTATTTTCGATTCTGTTATTGGTATTATCTTGGAAGCAGATGGACTCACACAACAACTGTTTTTAGCAATGGGCGATATTATTTGATATCAAAAAATATTTAATATTTTTTGGTTTGATATTGGACTCAGTCAATATTTCGATAGCCGATATTTTTTTGGTGATATCGAAATCAGAATTTTTATTTTAAATTAAATCAAAATGTAAATTACATAAATTATTAAATTTTTAAAAAATTTCAAAACCAGCGAATTTCTTGCCCTGTAAGGAAAAATATTGCTCTATTGATTTTAAACCTATACTGTGAATAAATAAAGAGTAGAAATTACCCTTAATGTTTGTAAAAATATTTGAAGTGAAATCTATGAGAATTTTGACTAATTCCTTGAAGCGATTTTCACTCTGATTAATAGTAATTTTAAACTAAAAACTGATCTTTTCGAATTTCAAATGTTTTTACTATCTTTAAAAGTGATTTCTACTCTACATTTATTCACAGAGTACTATTTTAAAAACTCCAGAAATTTTAATCACGCAGTTTGTGGTACAGAACCAGCTTAAGCACTTAGGCCAAAAACTTTAGGAACTAGCGTGAACACATATATCACTACACTGAGAAAAAATGTTGAGTAAAATGTACATTTGCAACTGGAAGATTTTACTATTAATTTTAGTAAAGTTATCCGGAGAATTGCAATTACCTTGAGTAAGATTTACTACAAAATTTTATTATATAATCTCACTCTCTCAAATGTGTATAATGTTTATTTTTTTTTATAATTTGAATTTTATAATTTGTACAATATTTGTTTCTTGTATATAGTATCTGTAAGCAAATTTTGTCACTTGCGAGAAAAAATATGTATAAGTAAATTGTACTAAAATTAATAGTAATTTTTTTCCATATGCTGGTAGTTTATAAAATACGCGTTGGTAAAAAATTAAATAAATTTTTGAGAACTTTAAATTATTTTACTAATCAAAAGGGTAATTTTTACCAATAAAATTTTGTGAGTGTAGTGTGGTAATCACTCTAATACTAAAACTTTTGAGCCCTTGATACTTAATATACTCTTTTGAATAGATTTAATAGTGTGATAAATAAAATTTTTTACGCTTAAAATTAATTGTTAGTCATAGTACGAGAAAAAATTGATTTAACTATTTGTGATTTTATAATTATAATATTATAATATTATGTACTTAAATACCTGTTAACTGTAACAGGTAATAATATAATGAACCGATTGTAAATATGAAAAGGAATTAGATTAATTTTTTAGAATCTTTCGGTTTATTTTCTATATTATAAGAATTATAAGACTGTAATGATGTAAATAAAATATTGTTCCAATCCATAATGAATAAATATTATTATTATTGTTAAACATTTTTTATTTCATTTGCTAATTAACAAATATATTCTTTTCCCCCCTCTCCCATACGAAATCGCTAATATTTTAGTAGGAGTTTATCTTGAATAACTAAGTAAATTGTAAAATTAAGTTTTTGGAAGGGAAAAATATGATATATAATAATTAAATTTTTTTTCTTCGATTTTTCCACCAAATTAAAACTTGTTGCTTGCTTCATTTTATGTAAATAAATTATGCGATTAAATTTTTAAAAAAAATATCAAATTCTACATAAAATCAAAAATGTGGCTCTGCTTTTTCTAGATTTGAGAAAATTTCTCTTCTCAAAAAATTAAATGAAATTGCAACCCTAATGTCATCTGCTTCACTCATCTTTTTTTATTAGAATGTATACAGCAGCTTTCTTTCATTTTTTAACTGAAAAAGAAAATTTTCTTAAGTCTAAGTAAAGTAGAGCCACATTTTTCATTTTATGCAGATTAATTTGGCAACTTTTTTCTTTTTTAATTTAATTGAAAATTAAAACCGTATTTTGGTGGACAAAATTAATTTTTTACCAGGTCTCTGATTGGCCGAGAACTGAAAAAATTTCTGACATTCAGTCCTTTTAAGTATACATTATTTTGCAGGTTATTTTAATACAAGCACATTTGTTTTTACAGTGCATACAATTTTTGTTTATATCTATATAACTTACAAAGTATTAAATTAAAATTTAAAATTTTATAAATTTTAGGTTGCTTACACACGCAAGTGAACTTGTTAAATGAATTTGTAAAATGAAGCGTTAAAATCTAAAATTAGCGAAATTAATTTAATCTTTAAATAATGATTGTTTATTAAATAATATTTGTTTATTTTTTATTCATTTTAACAATAATGTTTTAAAATTTAATTCTTAAATTTTTTTTTAAATTAAAATTTGGCCGGTCTGTTGCCACACTGCAAATTAAATCAAAAATAATATACAGTCTGTTTTAGATCAACAAGATATCCTTTTTGGAAATCCAATCATAAGCTAGTAAAATAACGATTAAAAGAGAGACAGATTATCTAGTTATAAACATGATTAGTTATACAGAATCTTGTTGATCTGAAACACATAGTATAAATAATTATCAGTGGAGGGGGAAACCGCGCTTTTTAAAATGCTTCTGTGTATTAATAATTAAACAAAATTAATAATTTATTAATTATTCACGTAATTATTAGTTAATTAAGTGATTTTAATAAATATTTCATTTATTACCTTAATTTCATTTGATCATCGATGAAATAACAGTTTCCCCCTTCACTGATAATTTTTTAATTTTATTTTTATTTTCATTTAATTATTTTGCAGTGTGGCAGGTCTGTATAAAAAGTACTAGCCTTTTAAATTGTAAGATTTATCCCCTCTCCTTCTTTTTATGGCACCTTCTCTGGGATAGTTAGACTGTACGTGTTGGCTGCAACCTCCTCAAGTCCAAACAACAAGTTTATACCTATAGGTTATGCAAGATTAATGCATTGAATTCCAAATAAATAAAAAAATATGACTTCAAAAGAAAAAGAAAATAATATTAATAGTTTATTTGCTGAACTTTATAAGCAAAGTCAAAATTTAGAATATGATAGAGCTTTGAAAACTACCAATAAAAGTAAGTTAGTTTTATATACACCAGCTGTTTTAATAACTTACATTTATTTTAACAGTTCTTGGACTCTCGCAAGATGATGATGTTGCATTACGATCTAAAGTTGCCTGTTTTATACATACAAATAAATTCAAAGATGCCTTGCAGATTCTAAACAAACATTCCCATTTACCGTGAGTAAAATTATTAATATTTAAATAGTCGTGCTCAAAGCATTCATTATATTAAATTAATCAAGCAGTGAATTAGAATTTGAGAAAGCATACTGCCTCTACCGTGAAAATCAAGTTTTAGAAGCCCAAAAAGTCATTGATAATATCAAGGATTCTGATTTAAAAGTCAAAGAACTGAGAGCACAAATTTATTATCGTTTGGAAAAATATGAAGAGTGCTACAGTGTTTATCGAGATATCATCAAAAATTCAACCGACGAATACGAAGATGAAAGAGAAGCAAATTTTGCTGCTGTTCTCGTTCACTTAGCCTATGAAGGCTCTGTAAGTACCTAATTATAAAAAAATTTTTGAACGAAACTACGCTTACCGGAATATCCACGTGTACGGAGCCTTTGGCACCCTCCCCCATCTTCTGGGTATATTATCGTAGATATTCCGATAAACGTATAAAAAAGTACTTTTGAAACTTTTTTCAAAAAATTATGCCAGTGTTAATTTTATAAATTACATAGCAAATGTTACCTTCAATAAGAGAAACCTCGTACGAATTAACTTACAATGCAGCAAGCCTTTTATTAGCAGAGACTGATGAAAATGATAAGTCAAATTTTTCCAAAGCTGAAAAAAAACTAAGATTAGCTGAAAAAATGTGCCGGGAATATTCAGAAGAAGAAGGTTTAACAGAGGATGAAATTGAATGCGAGCTTGCCTTAATTAAGATTCAGCTTGGTTATTGCCTACAGTTACAGGGACGTGAAAAAGAAGCACAATCATTATACATGGAAACTCTTAAAAAGAAACCTGATGATATTGCATTAGTTGCAGTTGCAAACAATAATTTGGCAACTTTAAATAAAGATCAGAATGTTTTTGATAGCAAAAAAAGAATGAAGAGTGCCACTCAAGAAGGCTTAGAACATAAGTTAGTAACAAGACAAAGAAAAATTATTGCATATAATCAATGCTTACTTTCATTATATACCAATCAAGTAAAATATAGTAACTTTTTATTAGAAATTATTAATAAAAATAATTTAATGAATTTAAACTTTTGAACATTTTTAAGGGAGAGCAATGTCAAATACAATGTAACAAATTAATGAATGAATATCCGGACATGAAAAAAGACGCAACTATAATTAAAAGTATTCAGTTATCAAGAGAAGGAAAAACTACAGAAGCAGCTAAACTTCTTAATGAACAAGCTAAGGGAAAAGATTATTTGCCCATGAAATTAGCTTGCATTCAATTATTATTGAATAATGAAAACCGTAAAGAAGCTATAGAGGTGTTAGAAAATTTAGAGGAAACTGAAAAATCATTACCAGGAATTGTAAGTGCTATTGTTACTCTTTATATGGCTAGTGGAAATCGAGCAAAAGCTTCTGAAGTTTTGAAAGATGCTGTTAATTATTACAAGAAAAAAAAGGTAATTAAAAGCAAAGTGTTATTTTATACAAATATTAAATTGAAAAGTTTTAGGAAAATGCAGGCAATCTAGGAAAATTATGGAGGCAAGCAGCTGATTTTCATTTGAGGGGTGGAGAAGTTAAAATTGCTGCCGACAGTTTAGAAGAATTACTTACTGCTAATCCTACAGACATGAAAACTTTAGCACAATTAATAATAGCTTATGCTCAGTTTGATCCCATAAAAGCTCAAAGTTTATCAAAAAGGCTACCATCTATTAATGACTTGGTAGAATCTACAGATATCGACAGTTTAGAAAGTAGCAACTGGGTGATTGGTACCAAAGTTGTAAGAAAAAAAATTGAAGCTTCTCCAGGAAAACCAGTAACTGATTTATTAAAAACTAAAAAAAAACGAAAGCGAAAGGGTAAACTACCAAAAAATTATGATCCAAACATTCAGCCAGATCCTGAAAGATGGTTACCAAGGCATGAAAGAAGTGGTTTTAGAAAAAAAAGAGATAGAAGAAATCGAGACATAGCTATGAAGGGTACCCAAGGAGCTGCAACTGGGGCTAGCGATCAGTTGTAAGTTTTTCTAGAATTAAGAAAGTTATAATAAAATTAAAAATATTTTTATTTCAGTGATATTACAAAAATATCCACTTCTAAACCCTCGCCGAATCCAAGACAAGCGCCAGCTGTAGAGCCTTCAGGGCCAAGGCAACAGCAAAGAAAAGTACAACAAAAGAAAAAAAAGAAAGGTGGTAAATGGTAATTTTATTGTTGAGAATATATGTAAAACTTATTTTTGGTTAAATAAATGTATTTTGTTTTTTTTTTTTTAATTTATGGTATAGACTTATTTGATATATATTACAGTATTACGCAATTATTTTTAGTTCTTATAAAAACGAGATAACATTGTTAAGAATTAAACTTAATATTTTTTTATTGTCAATTAGGCACTTAAAATTTTATTTTCTAACTAAAGCTATTTTTTTCTTCACGAGCTTTTTCACTAAAAATACCTTCCCATGCATCTTCCCGTTGCTTATTTGCTAACCTTCTTCTTTCTAAAAATAAATACAAAATGATAGATAATTTGAGTAAGTATGATATTACATTATTTTTATTACCTTTGGCTTCACGCAATATAATTTTTTCTTGTTCCCGCTCTTGTTTGGCTGTTTTTAATTTTACTCCAAGTGCTCCAGTCACTAAACGCCTAGCAAGAGCTGCACATGTTTCTGGTCTGTTACGAAAAGGTTGAAGAAATTCTGAACTTTTACGAACTCTTAATTTACTTAACATTGTGGCTTCACTAAGAGGCCTTGTTTTTACTAATGGATGATCCAATGCTAAAACTTCGGCAGCAACTGATGAACTGCTAAAAACTCCGAGACAATGTGTATCATCAACCCATTTTAGTTCAAAACCTCCATTTTTAAAAGGACTAAATACGCTTGCCAAATCACAAGTTTTAAATTCTGATGGAAAATTATATATTTCAATAACGTGACTAAATTCGTCATTTAATACTTCAAAAGGTTTAGAAAATGTCTTTTGAATGCATTTCGGTTTTTCTATTGCAACTTCACCGACAGCAGATGTCAGCTCATCCAAAAGACTTGGATCTAAACATTCGCCATTGTCGTCAAAAAGACTTTCCCAATCACATTCTTCTTTGTTTAAATTAAGCATTTTTTCAGAATCGGAATTTAATATAGTTTTTGTGATATCAATTTTCTTAACTTTTTTTTCTGGCATAGTAACAGGGGTTAGAGTATTTTCTAAAATTGGCATTTCAGTATTTTTAGGTTTATCAATATCTGAAATCACCAAAATATCTGATACAAGTATTCGTTTTAACGATCTATTTTCAAGATTGTTTTCTACAGAATCAGTTTCAAAACTATTTTCTTTTGCAGATTTTTCCGTGGGATTAAAAATTTCTTTAGTGTCACTTGGTTTTCTTCTATCTCTTTCATCAGAATCGTCTAAGCAATCGGAGTTACCCGAAGCTTCAGAATACGAATTTGTGTTTTTCTGAACAATAAAGTCATTATTATCTAATTTTTCAGTGCAATCTTGTACATTTGTAAGAACTGGAGAATCATTCTCTGAAGAAAAGTTCGTTTTATCATCAGGTAATAAACTTTTAGAACTTTTTTCACTTAAAGCAACATTCCGACGATGGCGAGGTACATAAACAGCTCTATCAGGACGTTTTTGCCGATTTCTGTAAATTAATAAAGTTATAGGCATAATTGATATTTTATTTATTTATTTATATAATAGTACTTGTCACAAAAACAGTATATTTTTCTATCACTTATAAATTTTACGTGTTATTCTTATGCGTTTTTTTATTTATGCGGACGTTTTTGACATTTTGAAACTAATATTTAAATAGCTCTTAATTGAAGCCACAAAATTTTCTTATACATTATGGGTATACTTTATTTTTATATGCATTAAGTAAAATATTGCATACACTCTGAGAAAACGACCTGGACGTTTTTGATATTTTTATTTTGTATGAACGTTTTAAAAATTTAAAATTGCAAGTTTTCGTTGATATACACTTTTTATTATCCAAACTTTAAGTTTTCCACGGTTCATATATATTCATACACAAACATTTTAGCAAATTTTAAAGGGTAAGATCTGAAATTGAAGCTTATCGAAAATGAAGATGGATATATTTTTTCTTTTTTTGATTCATTTAATAGTTTGGCTTTTATGAAGCATCAAAGCTCCATAGTTTATATATATAAAAAAACTTCTGTAATTTGTGATAACTTGGGAAAATTGTATACATTTTTGTTTAATTTTAGTGTTTATTATTTTGAATTTTTACTATTGACTAAAATACTTCACTATCAATATTTTGGCTACTTGTGTAACAATAATTGCAAAATGTTCAAATCAATAAAAGCTTAGATGATTCGTTAAAAAAAGTTACATTTTTAGAAACAAGGGTTATGGAGTCTTAGAGCTCCATAAAAACCAGTATACTGTTTATGAAGTTTTATCTTCATTAGTATACTTATTCAGAATAAAATATACTTAAGTTTATCGTAAATCGTTCTAATATTTAACGTAAAGTTGGCCTCAGTAAAAAAAATCTAATTTTACTTCAGTGACTTGCATAACAACCTCCTTACTTAGACTAACTTAGCCTATTGTAACAAAAAAACAATTAAAAAAGAGAACTGCTTAAATCATGTTAATTATTAATTCTTGTCACAACAGATTTTTAAGAATACAGGTCAATAGAGAGCAACAATTCAAGTAATTTTAATACCTGGAAGTTTTCATATTTTCTTGTGTTTTTGAAGTAGATGGATTGATTTCTGTATCACTAATAGCATTTTTCAACATTGCTTGTCTTAGAGCTGGAGGGCGATAAATTTCAGCCCCGGAAACCAATTTTACTGCTAAATTTAAAAAATGTTTCAAATAAATTATTAGCTTATGGTGAAAATCTACAGATATTATTTTACCTTACCATGTCTTTGTTTTTGAAAGTTATGTTCTGGAGAAATTGTTGGTGAAAATTGGCTTCCAATGCCCATCATACGATTTTGTACTTTTGGAGCAACTTCTCCAGTAAAGTCAGATTTATAGCATATCACTATCCGTCTAGACAGCCCTTGACCTATTGAGAATGTTGTAAGTTCTAAAAAATTATCTTGAACTAATTTGTGTACTAGAAATCTCTGATAATTATTACAAGGAGGAAAAATGAGTACTCTGAAATGCAAAAAGTAGTTAAGTTTAGAAACATTATAAAGGTTAGGTTACGCAATTTATAAATAGAATAAAAACCTTTTGGGTTTTTCCTTTTTCAAGAAAACTTTTATACTTTCCTCCACGTCTTCGGAGAATAAATTATCCGTCAAGCTCATTAATTTTTTTTTTTTCTTCATAAATAAAATTTTAATTTTGTAAATAGCGTCATTAATTTAAAAATTAAAAGTCGACTAAAATCAATTTGACTTTTTATCTGCCCTAGGTTAGTTTTTCTTTAAAATTTTCTAACATTTTTCTGTAACAATTGTCGTTTTTTTTTTATTAATATTGTCGCCTGATTGTCACTTTATACCACAGATTTTATACTCTTTCAGAACAGATATCCCCCATTGACATCCCTCTTTGGTAGGTATCGTTTCAACTCTAGTTGAAAGAAAATTGAAATCAGATATCACTACCCGAATAGAATCTGAAGGTTGGAATTGGTTTGGCCCGGTTCGGAAGCCAGACTTTCCAGATCTGACCGAGTTTGGAACCCGAACTAGAGCCAGATCAGAATCTGATCAGAATATATAATTATGCGAATGCGGTCTGGATTGGCTTCCGAACTTAGCGTATAAAACAAATGTAAATAAACAACACGGGTGCTAAAAATTTAATTGTATTGTATTGAATAAATAAATAAGATTATTATTGATTTTAGAATATTTTAGTATACATTATTTTTTAGGTTATAATAGAAGAATATTGGTTTATAGAGTTTATAGTACAATCTTTGTTTACGAAGTCTTAACAATTTTTTTTTCTTTAATTAAAATGTAAAATTTTATAAATTTTATCCTGAAAATTGTTTAAAATTCATAAAAAAGTATAAAATTTTAGTTAAATAAATTTATTTAATTAAATAATATTTGTAAAAGTTTGACGAGATTCGGAAACCAGATTTGGGCCAGAGTTTTAAGTTAGGCTTCTAAATTTAGATTCTATTCGGGTATTATTATAGAAAAACATATAGAAAGAAACAGTTATAGAAACCCCACGGTCAAAACAGTGAGCGCTTACCAACTTAGGACCACCATCGGTCTATGTGACAATAGATGGCATGCCACCATTCTATTTCGATCGGGTCATGTTCATCCTACATTGTTGTTTGTTACTGAATGAACTATCCCACCATTATCCCACTATCTTACCTTACTATCCTTACCTTACAGTGTTAATACTTAATACAAAGCGTTTCAAATTCAGGATCAAATTGTATTATTGTTATAACGACAGACACAGACGACACAGTTATAACATAATATGGTATAATGACTGAAATTACTGAAGATACCATGAACGCCAAAGAAAAGTTTGAAGAAAATTCTTATGTTACTGTAGAAAAACAAACAGCCAGAGCATTTTTAAGAGAACGATTTTTGAGAGCAATCACGGGTATCGTTGGTCAGTACACTATATTTTTTTAAAATAATGCTTCATAATATTTGAATACAAATATTTTATTTAGGTAAAAAATCCAATTTTTATTTATATGAAAAGACTGAAGTTGATGCAGAATTTCGAGGCTGCGACATTGATTTTATGGAAGTATATGTCAGAAATTTAAAAACACCATTAGGTATTGTTCCAGAAGCAATTCTTAGAACAAATGACGTTATTTACTTTGAAATTGAAAAATTCTAAAATTTTTATTTTTATTTTATTATAAAAGTTGTATAAATAGTTTTTCTTAATCTCTAATATTTTCATTCACTTTTATGAACGCCTCATGCTCATCATAGTATTTATTTCTAAAATTATACGTCTCAGGTGATCAATGAGTTCCTTCAACTGCCTATTTTTTAAAATAATTTGCTAAAAATTATAATATACTCATTATTAAAAAATTGAAAAAAGAAAACATCTAAATTTATTCACAATAATACTTTATTTACCTCTACTGCTTCCTTATTTTCCTCACAAGCCACTCTGTATGCTTCAGAAGTTTTCTTTTCTTCTGACTTCATATCCAATTCTTCTTTCAATGGTATTAAACTTTCGGTGTGAGTATACTCCATTCCTTGGAGTTGACAATTTTCATTACATTTTTCATAAATTATTCTTAAGCGTTTAAAAAGCATTCCTAGTGTTCTTAATTGCTCTTGAATTTTAATTTTTCTGTCATTTGATAAGGATGTCCCTGGTGCTGTTCCTATTTAAATTAAATTTTTATTTAAAAATAAACAACAAATTAAATTTTTAATTTGATAAGTTTATTATGAATAATAAAACGATCTACATGGAACTAAAAATATATAACTTTTTTCATATTTAAAAATTAAATTTTTATTTAAAAATGAACAACAAATTAAATTTTTATTTAAAAATAAACAACAAATTAAATTTTTATTAAATAAAAAACCAATAATTCTTATCATACCATTAGGAGGCTGTAATGTTTTTAAAGTTTGGAAAAATTCTTGAGTTCGAGACACGATTTCTTGAACTGCCTCTTGGCCCATCTTGCACAGTGTTGCTGTATTAAAATCAGTCTTAGCTGGTTTTTGAGCATTATTTTGAATTTGAATTGGTATTTGTGGTGTTTCATTGCTTTGAACATTTTGAACTAAACTGGGTTGTTGTTGAATTTGCATTTGTTGCTGTTGTAGTTGTTGTTGTAAGACTTGCTGAGCATTCATGCATAAGGAATTAGCAGTTGCCGATGGGACTACTCCAGTATTATACTGTTGAGAGGCCACCATGTCTGTTGATTTTTTTTTTTGAAACATAGAAAGAAAGAATTTATTTATGTACCTACTTACTTTGACTCCCAATCAACCCAGTAACCATTTGATTACTTGCAAATTGATGCATTGAATTTTGCTGAGGACTTGGGAATCCTGTTTGAAAGGGATGCTGCTGGCCAGCCATTATTGCTGTTTAGATTTTCTATTAGACAAATTACATTTACTTTAATTAATATTATATTAATAATTTTTTCTAAACAGTTTATCTATATTCTACTGACCCTTTATGTAATAGTACTCTGTGCCTGCAGGCATAAGACTCTTATATGGAAAATTCTTGTAATAGTACTATTTGCCTACAGTCATTTAAAAATAAATAACAAAAAAAAATACCGAAAGAAAACTCACCGTCTAAAAGCTTTCAAAGTACCCTGGACCCACCAAGATTGAGAAAATTTGTTTCATTTACTTTCAAAAATATTTTTTATGATTTTCTATTAGACATAAAATTACGTTTACTGTCCTTATAAACAAGTTATAATCGGTGTATGTAGTTAAATATTAAATAAATCCTAAATACATTCTTTTTGTTTATGCATAAAAGTCCTTGCCCTTGAAGAATACCGGCTGCTAAATGTATTCGCTTGGGACACAGTAGAAGCTGTAGAAGGGAGAAAAAAGTACGGTGCTGCTCGCGGTGGAGGAATACAAGCAAACGAGGGGCCAAATAAAAAAGAAAACACTAAAAAGATAAAAATAATGTTATAGGGTAATAATTATTCTTATTATTTACAATAATTAAAACAATTTACAGACAAATTTTTATTTATAAAAAAAATATAAGCAATACAAATGAGGAATCCCATAGCAATACTGTATTTTAAAAGTATACCAAGTATTTTGTAAAAATTTGTTTCTAAAAACGCGCCCTAAGTGAAAAGCCTTGTTTATCTGATGCACCCTGTTTATACTTTTTGAGTTAGTGAAAATATTTCATTTACAAAAAAAAAAAACACAAAAAAAACATGTTGCAAAAAAGACCATGTAAGTATTTTTGCATTTGAAGTACTAAAATACTTACTTCGTACTACTTATAAATAAAAATCAAATCAAATAAAAGCATTCATAGTATGAAGACTTGGTCTATTCAGTTCGTGTTCTCAGATACTGAATAGACCAAGTCTAGTATGAATGACTATTTTTTTATAGTCTTATTTAATTCACTCAATCTTTTTTTCTATTTTTAATCTAATTACCCATATAGGTTCTACCTCTACTACTATAATTTTTATCTATAGTCGGTGGCATTAAAAACTAAAAACTAAAGCAGACTACAAAAACGAGCAAAAAAGCGAATGAAAATGTGCTCGTATTTTTTAATTATTGTTATTTTAAATAACATAGTTTTTTTAATGAATGCTCAAAAAAACGATACTGGCTTTGTCCCAACAAAAGAATGGAAGAAAGTTGAAAAAGGCAAGTATATTACTTTCACGGATTCTATTGTTATTTTTTTCAACAATTAATAATTTAAAATAAACTAAAACTTCGAAACAAAAAACATTAGGTTAGAATTCATTAATTTGAATTTTTTTATTCCACCAGGAACATCCATTCAAGCAGGCTTGCATGTTAGACATAACTTAAAAACTGGAGTAACTGAAGCCAAGTTGATTGATGAAAGTGAAAAGGACAATGAATCTAAGGATGATAAAGATACAAAGCTAATGCTACATCCAGAAAAAGCAGAACTTCAAAAAAATGATATTACCAATTATGATGCTGAAAATGATAAAGCCAAAGACAGTAAAATTAACATTCCGTTGGATGAATTAAAATCTATGTTGAAGAAAATAAAAACAGAAGAATCCTTAAAGGTATAATATTAAGTAAATAATGGCTATGAATCTTTTTAGTTATTCCAATAAATAAAGTTAAAAATTAATCATTTTTAGAATAAAAAAATAGAATCAGAAATAAAAAAAAAATTCAAAACTTACTCAGAACTCAAGGAAGATTTAGAAATATTAAATTTAAACGTTTCTTCTGATTCAGAAGTCTTGGGTAATTTATTCAGCCAATTTGAATCTTATCAAGAAACACTTTCTACAGAAAATATTGAAACATCAAAAGTTGACGATATTTTAGAAATTTTAAATAATATGGAATTTCTTATACACAAAATAGATAATGCTAAAGTATTTGCTGACATTGGAGGGTAGGTCTTAAACAAAACACATTAATTCACAATAATTAACAATATGTTTTATTTGTATTTAGAATGTCAAAAGTTATATCTCCAGCCTTAAATGCAACAGATACTAAAATAAAAGCAGAAGCATTGAAATTATTGGGATCAGCTGTGCAGTCAAACCCACCGGTACAATTAAAAGCACTAGAAAATGATTTTGTAAAAAAGTTATTGCATATGCTTACAATAAATAATAAAGTCGAAGTAAAGTCAAGATGCTTATTTGCTTTGGGAGCACTTGTAAGAAACTTTCCTGTTGCTCAAAAAGCACTCATTAATCATGGTGGCTTGGAAATATTTGGTAAAATATTAAGTAACGAAGCAGTACAAATTCAATCAAGGGTTATGAATTTAATTAATGATTTAACTATTGAAAGAAAAAATTTGAAAATGATTACAGATGAGCAAGTTAGGATAAAAAGAAAAAAAGAATATGACTCTATAAATTTTGAAGAAAAATTATCGTCGCAAAAGTATTGCCAGAATTTAATAGATTTGATGATTAAAAGTATGATGTCCAATTCGGAAATCGATGATTTTAATGAAATAGTTTATGAGAGCCTAATTACATTAAGTTCGATTTGCAAAAATGCAGTCTTAAGTCAACAAAGCACGTTACTTTTAGAAGTTGAAAAAAAAATAAAATCTTACCTTGACCTTCCAAAATATAACGAATATGGAGAAAATTTATATGGGAATCTTATAATCTTACTTCAAAAACTACAAATAATTATAAAAATTATTAAAGAGCCGAGTCACGACGAGCTGTAATAATTAGTGAATATTTTTATAAGAACTGTACATATTGTGAATATTTAATCCTAACTAGTCCAAAGACTGAAGTAATTAGTGAATTTATTTGTATATTCTAATTGTTATTATAATAAAAAAGTGAATTTTTAATATTTATAATTTATTTGTATTTACAAAATTAGATAATCATTCTTAAAGAAGGCCCAGTAGGTTAAGTACTAAGATCAATAACAAACTATAAAAACTAACTTTTTTACAATAACTTTAATATTAAAAAATATATGGATAAAATTTGTTAGTTAAATTTCCTTTCCAGCAGGAATCAAAGAAAGAGACTATATTACATTTGTTTGAGGAACTTGCAACATACACAATTGAATAAAGGCTAAATTAAGGGCAAACTTTGAAATCCTCCAGATGTGTTAGTTTTGGGCTAATTTGAAAGGGGAAACAAAATCCGACATTCCAACCCAGTGTTGGGCCCCCCAGGGGGGGGGGGCAAAAGCTGGGAAAAAACGGTTTTTTGCAAATAACTCAAAAAGTAAGCAAAATATAAAAAAAGTTATAAATAAAAATTGTAGCTGAGAAAATTTCCGACGAAAATGGTCCTTAAAAAATTTTCAGTTGGACGCACTGGGACCGAGCTATAAGCGGTCAAAGTTTAGACCTTTTTTACTAAATTTTCAAAAATCGATATTTCACGAAAGAAAAAAAAACGCGTTTTTGATTAGTTTTTTTGATTTTTTGGTAGTCAAAAGTGTTAGATATGGGTATGTAAAGTTTTTTACATATAACAGTATGTTTGTGGATGTAAAATTTTGCATGATATGTTTCTGCACCCCCACACACAGACGTTGCAAACCCTTAAACGTGCATTTTTTGATGTTTTTAGCTAAAATACGGTCAAATTTATCATGGAATTACTTATTAGAGATCCATAAAATGTATTCACATCAAAAAATGCACATATATAAATGTAATTTTTACTAAAAACAAGAACCATTTTTTTCAAAAAAAATAAAAAATTGACTTTTTGGATTTGTATGTTTTATACGCCTGGAAAATTTGATTTGTTTTATATTTTTATAATCTTTCAACTATTTGCAACATTTTTGGTACATAATAGTACAGTAGCTTGAGTCCATAACCGTTTTTTTGCCAAAAAATGCCAAAAATTTAAAAATCCTAGATAAAATCGTTTTTTATTAAGATAAAATTACATTAAAATTTGTGCATATTTTGATTGTGTCGTATAATAAATAATCAGGATTGTAATAAAAGTGAATTTTTTAGAATATTTTATATAATTTATTTGTATTTACAAAATTAGATAATCATTTTTCTTCTTTTTTATAAAAGAAGGCCCTGTAGGTTAAGTACTAGGATCAATAACAAACTATAAAAATTACCTTTTTTACAATAACTTTAATAAAATATATCTGGAAGTTTGTTAGTTAAATTTCCTTTCCAGCAGGAATCAAAGAAAGAGCCGATATTACACTTGTTTGAGGAACTTGCAACAATAAAAACCATTCTGAATATAGTTTTTTTTGGGTATCAAATTTTTTGATTCCTTTTTAGATTATCTTAACTTTCTTTACAAAACTTTTATAAAAAATTTTTAACTCCTATTATTTATATACATGTAAAAAATATTGTAACATGCAAAAACCTTTATCAACACTTAATTGATATTTGTTTGATTAATCAAAAAATATTGTTAAAGTAGCCATAATAATGATGCCTGTTATGAAACCACTTAATTGTTTTAAAGATTCTTTTGCATCAGTTTCTTGAAGAAGTTCTGGCAAAATTGTCACCATTCCAATGTGCAAGAAACCTCCAGCAGTAAATGGAAGAATCCACGAAGTCTTAGCTTCTAAAATCATAAGAATAATGAAAAATAAGGATAAAGAAACCCTATATAATTATTGCTAACAATAATTACTCACCAACAGCATCCCCGGAGAACATGATAGCAAAAAAAGCTCCACATATTCCTCCAGTAGCAGTTATTATTTGTGCTTTTGCTGCATCCAATCTACTGAAACCACTTTTCAGTAAAATGGCGAAATCACCTATTTCATGAGGGATTTCATGAATCAATATTGCAAACGTCGTTAAGGCACCGAGTCGAAATGAAACTAAAAAGGAACCACCAATAGCAAGACCATGAGTAAAATTATCAACGCAATTTGCTATTAAATTAAGATAACCAGTTATATGTTTTGATTTTTCTTTAGTCCTAACTTGTGCGATTTTTTCATAAACATAATTTTCATTTAATAAGCCACTCTTTGAAGAAAATCCATCGCACTTCAAGAAACCATTGTTAAGACCATTTATTTTTTTCAATCCATTGTATCCGTTTTTTTTGTATAGTTCTTTTTTTTCTGATTCGTTTAATACGTTATTATTATCGCATTCATACTTAAAATTTTTTTTTGGTTCAGAAGGCGTATGAATCTCTTCATAATTACACCCATTGAACAGTTTTTCTGCTATGACAAAGACTAAAAATCCTCCAAGTACCCAAAGTCCACAAGTCATTGATGGTTGGCCTCCTTTCGTAGCTTCTTTAATAAAAAATAAATTTAATTAATAAAAATGATATTTTGGAAAAAACTTGAAAATGATTTATATGAACACAAAAAGGACATGGAAAATGTTTATTACAACTAAATAATAAGTAATGAGTCCGACTCTTCCTCACTCTTATATGGTTTTAGATCAATCACAGAAATTAAAAATTGGCACTGTTAACGAAAAATTCTGAAATTTTAGGTTTAGAACTTAAATCCACTAATGAGAGGAAGATAAAAATTTCCCTAGAGTGCGGAAAAGCAGACAATATAATGGATAAATAAATGATTCGAAAAAACAATAAAAAATAAATTCTTTTAGTCTTGAGCTTCACGGGGTGCCTTTTACTATAAACATGTTCCATGTTAGAAAAAATATCTATGAAATACCTGTAAAATTTGACCATGCTTCTGGTAAGAGATGTAAGAAGACATCACCCAATAAACCACCAACAGCAAAACTCAAAAGAAATTTCAAAAGTCCAGAGTTACCTAACGTAATATTTGCTTATAAGTTTAAATATTAAATATTATTTGTTTATAAGTTTATATATTCAACGATGTCGAATCGATGATAACGAAAAATAAAAAATATGTCAAAATTCAAATAATTTTTGCTTTTCATAAAAAAAATGTTAAAAATCATATATTTTTTTTTAAATTTATTTATTTATTTAAATCATTATACGATCAATCAATTACACATATAATTAAATTGAAGATCCTAGAGTCAGCTGTATAATAAAATAAATAAATAAAACGTAAAATCAGTGTAAATATAATAATTTTACTAAATTTTAATAAGAATGTTGGTATATTAACGAATATTTTGATATACCATAACAAGCTATTTATTTTTTAGGGCATATGATGTCAAAATATTCGTTAATAACACCAATATATTTTTTCTTCCTAGCGGGCCGAAAACACTTTTTTAGCCCCGAAACGAGATCGAAAAAAACGCGTTTTCACCCCACTGAGAAAGAAAAATTTCGTTTTGTCCATGGGAACAAAAAAAAAAAATACCCCAGATCGCAGTTTACCATCCTTGGCTTCGCCTCGGATGCTAATTTATAACGTGCGATCTGGGCCATTCTTTTTTTTTGCTCCCTTGGTTAAAAATGTACTAATTAACATTTAATATTATTTCACGATTAAAATATTTTTAGAAATTTTTAATTAAATAATAAAAATTATATGAATTTCGCGTCACCATATTTTTTATTTCTCGACATCGACGGATGACTTTATTGTAAGCAATTTATTAATAAAAGAATAAAAATTATTTGAATTTTGTGGCACCATTTTTTTAATTTTTTGATATCGATTTCGAAGGGTGGCCAAACGTCCCAGCATAAGTTGGCATAAGTTTAAGATTTCTGGGTTTAGAACGACAAAACCTAGTTCAACCGAATAAAAAGTGTAATTTAAAAATATCGTTGTCACATTCTTTTTTACTTAAGAACAAAGCAGTTTTATCATATCTTTTATTTTCGGGGTGTTTGGCCACCCTCTTATCTTGATTTTGACATCGACGGCCACATTGGTTTCACGCTAAAAAATTTGTGTTTTTGGAACAAGAGCCAGGCTATTCTTTAAACTATCAGAATAAGATGTAAGTATAAATAAAGATCTAAAAATGTTATTTATTTCTTCTGATAGTTTTAATTAGACCACACTGTGCTTTAATATTAATGAGTGGGCCACTACGTTTAAAAAAAAAAAATTATTTTTATTTTAGATTTTTAGATTGACGCTTTTTGCGTTTAAAAAATGCATTTTTTAGAATTATGAGATTTATTATTTATTTCTACGCAATGCGCAGAAGATGCTTTAATTAGGCTGAGTCTATGTAAGGCGTTCGTATGCAAATACACAACAAATATTTGTATACTGCCAACCTATGCTTATTTTAATAATACTTTTGTTGCTACCTCTAGTGCGATAATTAAAGCGCGTAAATTCAAAATTTAAATAGACCTGAATATCTAAATGATTAAAATTATAATATTTAAAAAAAATTTATTTAAAAATAAACTTAAAATAAAGTGAAATTCTTAAATTAAACTATTTAACAACTTTATTATCTTTATAGTTTTATTTAAAATTTGATTTTCATGCCATTCAACGAAATTCCCTGACCTACCCTTAGGTTGATTTTACAAACGTGTAAATGGGAATCACGACCGCAAGCGTAACAATGCGTACACAGGCTGGTTCTCCAAACTCCGTAGGCCTATACCAACAGCATTGGGCTGTGCCGTGCAGAGCGGTTAGGTACATTCTACAATCATCCGGTAAACGCTTGCGGTCGTCCACTAGAAATTCGCAAGTAAGTGTTGCCAACTTTACATAAAATAAATACACATGTTTATTGTAAGTTATCATTTAGTTTCGGTTGGTTCCACTACCTTGCGAACCTCTAGCGGACGGCCGTAAGAGTTTACCGGATGATTATAGAATGTGCCTTATGAAGACAGGGAAGCCGTTTAAGGCTGGATGGAATTAAGTTGGCACTGGTTTTTTTTTTTGAAAATATTTTTCTTTTGTACACGCAGCAGACAATGATAGCAGTACAAAAAAGATACTAGTACCAACCGATTCATGTATGCCAAATAATTTCCATCCAGCCTTAAACGGCTTCCCTGTCTACATAAGGCACATTCTATAATCATCCGGTAAACTCTTACGGCCGTCCGCTAGAGGTTCGCAAGGTAGGGGGACCAACCGAAACTAAATGATAACTTACAATAAACATGTGTATTTATTTTATTTAAAGTTGGCACCACTTACTTGCGAATTTCTAGTGGACGACCGCAAGAGTTTACCGGATGATTGTAGAATGTGCCTAAAATCGTGCTTTGCGCATTACGCTGCGGTTGTGACTCACTTTTTTGAAGTTTAGTGAACTAGCCAGACGAAAAATCATGTTGCGCGCATTGAATTAGGGTGGTTCTACAAACGCCGTAAATGAGGTACACAATGTTATCTTTAATATTTTATAACTTTCGATAATTCTTTCATTATTTTCCGTTATTAAAAAAAAGTACCCTCTAAAGACCTTAAGAATTTACTGTAATTAATTAAAAATTAATTTCTTTAAATTACATAATGAATCGCAACTTTACAATAAGCAAATTAATTTTTTTCTTTTTTAAAAATTATTTCCGATTATTTCTCTTATCAAAAAGTCTTATATCGAGTATCTCGGGTTATATAAACTTTGCAAGAAAATATTATTTTCTATATTGATTAAATTTTATTTACCTCCTTGTGTATTATGATAATCATCTTCGTCTTCTGGAATTATAAATAACGGAAATACTCCCGAGAGTCCTACCATGCTACTTCCAATTAATGCAAAAAACCATGCTTGATATTCAAAGTAATCAAAGAACGTTACGAGTGTAGCCCACACTTGAAAAAATTCGTCATTATTGCATTCTGTTGTGATGATGGTATTTAAAAATTCATGGCTAGTACTATTGCTAATGCAAAATCTTCCTGTCGCCATAATATATTATTATCGTTTATCTAATTCTGATCAATTCTTAAGATTAAGAGCATTAGCGATAAATAAGCTTCGTTTAAAAAAATAATTGACCAGATTAATTGACCAATTTCATTCTTTGAATAACCGGTCAGTTGAAAAGCCCGCTTTTTTGCTACTGCGCAGATTTTCTACTGTGCATTGGAGCTGGACTTGCTGAAATATTTAATCTTGACAGCACACTCGACGACCGACTAGCCTACACTGAGGACTGAGTGCGGACGCCCTGAGTTAAGCTGCCAAGTGTTTCAATACGATTGTTTAAGATAGATTGCCCTGGACAATATCTGTCCGAGGGGTAATATTATGACTTTTTCCACTTATGTTGTTATACTTTATTTCAGTGATTATTCTTTGTATACTGCTGTAGTTTTTCACTTGTGACAATGATGTTGACGATAACTTTTTTATAATATTGTGCTCGAATGATAACATCGATGTAACCAATACGCACCAATACGTATACAACAAATAAACATCTAACAAGAACGTTCGACGTAGTATAAATAAGAACAATAATGTACACCTTTAGATGTTTATTTTAATTGTTAAAATGAAATTTCTCTTTATTTGCTTACTTTTGACGCTTCAGAAATTATTACTATGTATTTGTTAAATATATTTATTGAAATTACGCGATTCACTGTAACAATAGATATGGAGCACGTTGAAATATAATATGCGAATGACAGGCGCGGGGTATAGTCTCGCTAAAGTCGCTTGTCGCCAGTAGTATATGGAGGGGTAACACTTTGAAAAGGGAGGGGAGAAATATGACAAGTTTTTTGTTATTCATTTATTATATTCTCAGTGCATTAGCTTAAATACAAAAGCATATGGAAATCAATTATTCAAAATTATAATTATAAAGTATTTATTTTTGCCAGTAATTTATATATGAAATGATTTCAAAAAATTTGATTTACAATATTTAATAAAAATAAAATAGTCTTTTAAATAGATTTTTTAAATATTAATAGTTTTTGTAAGTTACTTTGGTTATGTGTGATTTTGTTTGAATTCAGACTATGACAACCTGTACTTACTATATAATTTGATTTGTCACAGCTATGCAATTGATTGCACTGATTTGTGCTGACCCCTAGTTTGATCAAATGCCCAAAATCTTTTACATATCTAGGGCAAAAAAACCCTATTTTCTACCCTAAGGAGACGGCTTTTTTGCCCGTTATATGTAAAGCAGCTATATGTGTTCATTGGGACTATATATTTTAAACCACAGGACAAAATATGGGGTTCGACTTTTGCAGGCTGTCTGCACTCGCTCGCTCGTACTACATACAATTGAATGCAAAGTCAAAACCAATATTTGGTCCCTTGTTTAATAAATAGCCATTTAAAGGTACCGGTACATGATATTTTACCCTTTAGTACAACTTAATTAACTAAATCTGTTTTACAAAATCGTTTTCAAATTATTTTCGAAGACAACCTTAGTTTTGGTTGAAGCCACTACCTTGCAGACCTCTAGAAAATTTACCAAATAATTATGGACCCATGCGGTTGAACGTTAATACGTTGCGCAGAAGACAATTAATCATATTAAAAAACTTACTGCGTAACATAGTGTTCAATCGCTCAATTGCAGAATGCCCCTTAGCTTAATAGAAACGCTTAGTGCTATATCTGTGAGATGATAATGACTAATAGAATGACTAATATCATTTTTTTAAAGTTAACGTAGCAAATCAGAAAAAGAAAAATGCTATAACGGGAAAAATACATTTGCAGATATAAAATATCGTCAAGAAGAATAAATAAATTTTTAAATAATTTTGCCAGGAAAAAGATAAATAGTGGATACAGATTTTAAAGTTATAACATACCCCCCTTGCCAAAATTAAAACTTCTCTAAAATTAGTCAAATTTCAGAAAAGGAATCGGAATTCCAGAACCAAAGGCGCAAGAAACAAAAGCGATTGTGGTATCATATTTTTAAATTTTAACTCTATTTGAATTGTTTTTGTTTAAATCACGACTTTATCTAGGAAACTCATAAAAAATGGTAAATTAATATTTTATGAAAGAGAACAAAAAATAATTTTTAAAACGTTTGTAAGACTTTTGAGACTTTTCCATGGAAGCAGATTTTAAAAAAACCTCAATAGGCTCTCTACAATAAAAAAGGGACCTATTTTGAAAAGCGGCTTACAAAAATTTGAAAGGTAGCCCAAAAATCGCTATCGGATATTGCAATTTGGCGTCCCACACTGATTCAGAAAAAAAAAAAAGCGGCAAAAAATTAGCTTCAAGCGAGGTTTTAATGAATTTCGATGCGGTTTGCGGCATTCAGTTCCTAAAAATGTGTATTTACCGAAAAGTACGGCAAGAATTTCTGATTATTTGAATTTTCACCCCTTAAGTACTTAAAACTACCCCGAAATAAGAGTTTTTTTATAACATTCATTTTTTGCAAAAATTAGTTACCAATCACTTTTATAACTATTGTAAACATTAAAAATTGTGAATTTTCATGAATTTAAAGTAGAAGAAGAAAAACTGCCCCTATTAAAACCCAAAGTACCTCTGAAACTACTCAAAGAAATTGAGTTGCACATGCAAATAGCCTTAGAATTTTAAGGGTAGTTTCAGAGGTACTTTGGGTTTTAATAGGGGCAGTTTTTATTCTTCTACTTTAAATTCATGAAAATTCACAATTTTTAATGTTTATAATAGTTATAAAAGTGATTGGTAACTAATTTTTGAAAAAAATGAATGTTATAAAAAAACTCTTATTTCGGGGTAGTTTTAAGTACTTAAGGGGTGAAAATTCAAAGAATCAGAAATTCTTGCCGTACTTTTCGGTAAAAACACATTTTTAGGAACTGAATTTTGCTAACCGCATCGAAATTCATTAAAACCTCGCTTGAAGCTAATTTTTTGCCGCTTTTTATTTTTCTGAATCAGTGTGCGTCCCAAATATGGTGTTCTCCCCTTATTAGCTGTTGACTGATAAGGGAACTCGATGACCAATTCAATTCTATAGACAAAGAAAAATAATATTCCGCTTTATCAAGTTGACTGTCCTGAAATAATTATAATTCTTTCTTGCTTACAATAAAATGTCTTTTTAAAAAAATATTTCAACTTTCTTTTTGAAGAATTTTGAATAATCAATAGCAATATTTGTTTCGATATAACTTAATTTTTTATCAGCGTTTAAGATTCCTGCATCTAAAAATTTTGAAAGGCGATTTTCAACAAAATTTAATTAAAAATTAATTTATGAAGAAGTAATGAAATAAAATTGAATTTAAAAAATAATTAAATTTTTAGAGTACGAATATTTCATATTATCACCATTGTGATTGGTGAAATTTTGATTTTTTTGCATATAAGAACACGTTTTGAGACTCCAGAAGCTATAGAACCGGTTTCACAAAAGTATGTATCGCTAATTTTTGTTTTCAAAAATTTTTTCATCAACAAACCTTATTATTCCAGTCATTTTTATAAATTAGCTGAAATCTAGTAACTTAACCAACTTCAAGCAAGTGCATAATCAAGCGCGCCAGACCCCAAAGCATAATAAATTTAAATATATATCAGCGATTTTTAATAATTAATAACGCGTTGAAGGAGACTATTTATAATTTAAATTATTTATGCAAAATAAATAAATAAAATTTGTTAAAATATAATTATCATGCACTTGCCTGAAGTTGGTTACGTTACTAGATTGTAGTAAAATTACCAGGATTTTATAAAATCTCGTAATCACTAACAGCCCTGGGCGAACATGAGATTTGCTCTACTATAGGTTTTTCGGGTCGCTGGACACGAAAATCGGGGTCATTTCGTATAGAAATGGGGGCTTCACCATTAAATTTGCAAAAACTACCCGCAAAAAGGTTTTTTTTACATATTCGCACTTTGAGCACTCAGATTTGCACCATACGGGTTTTTTGATCAATAATTTCGACTTCTTTTTCATAAATAATTAAAATTTCACCCCTAAATTGGCTAAAACTGCTCCTAAAAGGGGCGTTTTTGCTATTTCCGCACTTTGAGCGTACAGTATATGCCCATATAGGTTTTTTGGGTCGCTATTCAAGAATTTGGATTCCTTTTTTGTGGTATATTGATAATTGTTTTACATGGGAGTTCTGGTTTTTAGAAATTTGTTATATATTTATTCCTCAATTTAAAAATATAGTGAAAATAGTTGTCTCAATATTTTTTCCGTCCAAAAATAATATTATTTTTCATTATAGTAATTCTCTTTTCTTTTTGGATGTAATACCTTATTTTTTCCATGAGATTTTAAAATGACGATATCAAGGAAAAGATAATTTTTAGTTTACCATCATACTTTATTATATGACCATATTAGATGACCATTAAGAATATTTTGCTATTGCTTGAGGAAATGCAATGCCAATAATTTGACAGCGTTTTTGAAAAAAGAACTAAAACTAAAATAAAATTCTATAATAAACAAGGAATATAGAATCCTTCGATTTTCATCAAACTGCAACAAAGAACTCGCATTCATAAATTTTAGAGAGATTTAATTAATGAAGTCGAAAGTTATGGCAAGATGCCACTTCTTTCATATAAATTCGAATTTTTCATTTTTGATCATATCTTAATCCTAAACCGAAGCTTGACGAGGATATAACTATTGAATGAATTTTTTATTATTCAATAGGTTACACAATACTAAAATTTTAAAAAAAGATCGCCCACTTCTTAAGCTCTCTTAAGCTTTCCAGAGTTTTCTATTTTTGGAAGCTGCTCGAGCATGTAAAATATTTACGATCTTTTTTTTCTTCATTCCTTCATAATATGAAATATTATTTAGTCTTTAAGTAATTCCCGAAGTCAAATACGAGAAAAATCAGAAGAAAAAATATTGATAAAATAAGAAAGCATTAGTAAAGTTGAATATAGTTAATCCTTGTTTTATATTTTTCACACGAAAGCATGGACACCCGCAGAATGTCAAATTGGAATTCCTTAACCGTGGAGGCCGCAATGCAACAAATGAATTGTCACGAAGATCTTACTGGATCGCAAAAAGGTCTTGCTATTATCCTAAGGCCAAATACAGTAAGTCAAAAAGGATTAAACACATTCGTATGCATCACGATTATTAGTTTTATTTTATTTAGTCACGTATGTTTACTTTTTAATCTGATCTGATCTCAAAATCGTTTATTATTGTGCGATAAGCCTGGCGATAACCACGTTTTATTTTCAAAAGAGATACCAACGAAGCGAAGAGAAAAGACAAAAATGTCTCTTAAACGCAGGCGGACAGTTTGTACATTATTGATAGATTTCCTATTACTGGCTTTTGGCTATAATTAGAAGAGTCGTCAGTCGACTTTCGACGTCTAGCGATACTCTTGTCGATTGGTTTTGAGACAATGGGTAAATAAGATTTGTGAAATGAGTACCTGGAATCAATTAATCGTTGAACAAGTACAAACGTCAGCCAATTCTCGCGACGATCTTCGTTCGAGCATCAGAAGGCCTAAAAGAACGGTATAAGTAATTATTTTTAATTAATATAAATGATAATTTTGGCAATCGCGAGTGCTTATGATTTATTAATAAATTTAATTTATGGCAATTATGGCAATTATGGCAATAATACTTAGATTCCCTGGGTTTTAAATTAAAATTGAAATTGATAGATAGATAGACAGGTTTAAATTCGGTATTCGGTTTATATTAAATAATATACGATCATCATCAACGACAGAGTTTAATTATAAGTCTGGACCCAAGTCTCCCGGGGTATATATTTAGTTTTCTGTGCTTCACGCATGCGTAAGATGCATATTAAAAAATTTAACATACAGAGAGTAAGCTAAAGTAACAAGTACCAAGAGACATTCGCTTATTTTTTCATGGCAAATTAAAAACACCGTTTTTCATTATTTTTCCATTGTTAAAAATATTAAAATTCCAGTTTAATAATAAAAAATAATGGCCGGTACAGACGTGTGGGGTCAAATTGCCGTCGAGCAATCGCAAATGTACGTTGACGAAGGTGGTGTTGTAAAGAGCAGATTTGCCGATACCGTAAGAGATTAAACTAAAAGATTCGGATTTTCACTATTTTATGCGATCTAATCGAAAATCGTAATAAAATATCTTTCTGTTTCAGACGATAGAAAAATTACCAGACAAAGTGATCCTTAATATATTCAGCTATCTTTCCCATCGTGAAATATGTAGCATGGCTAGGGTTTGCAAGCGTTGGCGACAAATAGCATACGATTCGCGTTTATGGACACACGTTTCTTTGAGGCCAGAAATCAGTGGTCTTCACGTCGGCTCTCTAGAAAACCTCTTACAGTTAATAAGGTAAAATTTTTGGCAAGTAAGTTATTAAAAAAGCTCACTAATCTAAAAAAATCCACAGTCAGCGATTTGGATCAACGTTGGTGTATATTGAATTACCGATCGAATTAATAACCCATACGGTTCTACACGAATTATCAAACAAGTGTCCTAACTTAACTCACGTGCTGTTAGATTTTTCAACGGCGATGCAACTGCACGATTTTTCTGAATTACAAACTTTTCCAGCCAAATTACGTTACATGTGCATTTGTTTATCGGAAGTCATATTCATGGAAGGATTTATGAGGAAAATATACAATTTTATAAATGGATTAGAAATTCTACACTTAATAGGTAAATTTAACTTTCCGCGAGATCAAAAGAAACCTCCGCTTGAAATTGGAAAATTGAATTAATAATTAATAAATCAAGTACCATATGGCCTTAATTGTCTTTATGGATCGTTCTTCGTATTAAACAACGGGATTTCATTGTATTAAATGTCGGTAAATTATAAAAAATTTATTTAAATGACGAAATGGCGCATTTTTACTTTCAATTTTCTAATTTCGTAAAACCTTTTTATTTCTCAGCGTGCGAGAGAGTTTCGTGACAGGGACTGACCAGAAGAACTTTTAGGAACTTACGAGAAAATCGAGGAGGAAGAGGAGGAAGTATACGAGGTTGTCAATATTCATAAATTAAAATCAGCGACTCCGAATCTGAGGGTCATTAATCTTTATGGGATCAATTTCGTCGATGACTCGCACATAGATGCATTCTCTTCAAATTGTATTCAGCTCGAGTGCTTAGCTGTCAATTTTTGTTCAAAAGTCACGGGCTCGACTATGAAAACTTTATTCCAAAGGAGTCGAAGGCTCAAATGTTTACTCATGCAAGGGACAAGTAAGTAAACTTTAATAACGAAAAGCTTTTTAGAGAAAAACTCTGTAATATTAAATTTATTAAGATCGCGCGTTTACTTAATGTTTTAAAAATAAGAATACAAATCGCGCCGGCGCGTATTTATAATGTTTTTTGCCTGAACTTTGATTTAGATCTTCGCAGCGAACATGTAATGCAAGTCGATTGGGAAAAGTCAAGTATCTTGGAGCTTGATGTCTCGGCGACTGATTTATCAACCGAGTGCTTGATAGATATGCTCACAAGAATACCCGGCTTAAGATTTTTAAGCGCTGGTCAAATAAATGGCTTCAACGATTCGGTTCTCAAGGCTTGGATGGAACAGGGCAACGCAAAAAATCTTGTCGCCTTAAGTATAGATTCCTCGGATAATTTAACGGACGACGCTCTTCACAGTTTTTTATCAAGGTACGGTCGTCAACTTTGGGGTCTTGATCTGTCAGGAATGCCGCATATAACGGATCAACTTTGGCAAAGCGTATTGCCAGTACTGAACAATGCGAGGTAACGACGAAAAGGAAAATTTTTTTAATTTATGCTAATAAAAAATTTGAATAAAGGATTTTAGTTATGGGCACTCATGAAAGAATAGGAGTTAATATTCACGTTGATCAATTGATGGATGGCATAGCTAACAATTGTCCAAATTTAGAAAGGTTAGAACTTAGATGGGATCCGGAGAATTTGCGATTCTCGGACAAGAGTCAAAAAGCCATCGACATACTCAGGGTCAAGTGCATTAAACTAAAGTGCTTGGTGCTTAGGTAAGAAAAAAGTTATGAATTTAATCAGCTTTACGATTATGAGATTCTGCTTCGGTATTTTTAGTGACGGCAGATATTACGAAGTAACTAAGGCAAATTTCGAAAGAGCTGACCGAACAACGGTTGTGAGAACATTAACTTGCAGTAGAGTATCTAATTATTACATGTTACAAAATTACAAAGACTTGGTGTTCAACTAACTTATTTAATCAAGATTCTTTATTTTCTACTAACACAATGTACATGTATGTAAATGAATCTTGTTGCACAAAAATGTATGGGGTCCAACGAATACACTTTATAATGAAATAAATCTTTCGTAAAAAAAATAAAGTAAAAATTGTTCAGGTAATTGTCAAAAATGATCAGTGATCAACCCAGCACTATTTATCCAAAAACTTTTTATTTTTTCCTTCTAAAAAATACTCGATTACCTATAATATATAGATAAAATATAAGAAAGAGCTATAAAATTTGTTATGGCTCGTGGTTGCTATAAGAAACGCAGACATATTCAGTATAGAACAAAATTTTATCCAACTAAAGTTTAACTTGTCATTCCTAAAATAATAAAATAATTAATAATGTCTATTAGATAATCTCTTAAAATGGCAACAGAAGATCCTCTTATGTTGAAAAGACTGAAAATCGTATTGGTTGGCGATTCTGGTGCTGGTAAAGTAAGTGACAAGAGAAAAAAAAAAAAATTTTCCGGTATTTATTTTAATTATTTTAATTTTAGCGAAACTTTTTTCAAAAAAAGACTTTAATTTTTTAGATTTTAACCAGCCTTTATGGAGGGGGGGGGGGGTTCCCACATTCTAGAAAAAAACTTTTTTAAACAAAATAAAAATATAGTTATTTATGAAACAAGTGATATAAAGTTATAATATACCAAATGCTCCTTGTATATTGTAAATATACATTTATATCACAAGTTTCGTACATAATTTTATTTAAAAAGTGCGTTAAAATGTCCCACCAGTGCGTAAAAGTCACTTTTACGCAAAAAACTTTTTTACATTATATTCGAAAAACTTATAGATTTAAAAAAATAGGTGAATAAAAATTTAACCGAATACGTAAAAATATTAGTGCCGAATAAAGTAATACAAATTACGATGGTTGATAAATTTAGCATTCCGCGAGTCTTATTGTTTTCATTAGCAAAATTCGCTTTTCATTTTAAATACTGTCCTGGAAATAAGTTCCTAGTAGGCCTGCGAATACGCAATATAACTTGAGAAAAATTCAACTAAAAAATAATTTTTAAATTAATTTTGAAATGAAGACTGCCATCGGCTACCTATAGACTTCTATATTTTTCTCCGTCATGTCGCGATCAAATGTTCTCGTATTTGGTTGGATTTGGATATAGTGGTTATTTGGCTTCTATCAGGATGAGAAATAAATGTTAAAATAATTAAGATTGGGTAAACTTTCCCGCGCAATAAAAGAACTGTTTTCGTAAAATAAATAAAATAATCAGTAAGTTGAAAAAATCCTATATACTGAACATTTTTGGAATTTTTTTTTTTTATTTTAAGTTTTTTGTGATATGACCGCATGTGTATATGATGTGGGTACTGTCAATGAGTTTACACAAATTATAATTTATAAAAATAAAAACAAACTGATTTTTTGCGAGTGACAAACATATAGCGGAGTCAAATAAGGATTTAATAGTGATATAAGAGTAAAGCCAGTTTTTTGTTTGTTTTTTTGATACTTTGTAAAAAAAAAAATTTGCTAAAATCAATTTTTGGAGATTATATCTGCTTTTAATGCAACCCTACCGCCATAGTTATTTTATAATTACATTAGTAAATTTTGAATATGAATGAATCATAAACTTTATAAAATTTAGATTCCAAATTATAATCTATAGTTAATTAAAAAAAATAACAATATAAATTATTAATAAAATATAAATAAAAATAAAAATTTATTAATTTTTCTAAAGCTACATAGATAATATTTTTTAATTACAAATCTAACAAATTATTTGTTATTATTTCATATGAGATTCTGTCTCTATAATAATCGAAATTTTTCTCATGAAAATTAGGAAATTTTCCACTTGAAACATAATTTGCATTTAAGCAAACATGGACTCCACAATCATGGCCATTTGTTTGCTTAGGGATGGTCTGCTGGTGCGTTACTATCCAATTAGAAAATTTTTTTTTTCCATCTCATTATCCATGGAAAAATTGAGATAATTTTTTAACGTTTCTATTTGAGATGAGTATGTTTTTTGTAAACTATCATAAATAGTTATTAATCCCTTTGAGTATTCAACGGTAATCAGAAACCAATGGTTCCCAGTGTTAACTGGAATCAAAAGTATTTCTTTGAAGATGTTTTTCTTTTTATTCCATCTAAATAACCAATGATTTGGGTCCATCTTTTAATAATTTAAAAAAAAAAAATTAATTCATAACACATACACTTCGGTATCCTATAGTAGCATTTCTTCTTTCAATGAGACAAAAATAGAAAGATACGATTTGATCATTAAGCCAATTCTTCCCTTCTAAGGTTTCTATATCGCTTCTGGTAATGGATATACCATAATCTTCAACTATCTTTTGCAGCTTCATTTTAATTTGTCTAGCCTTTTTAACAGTATCTACCCTATCATCTGTTAACTTATATTCTATAAATAAATCTAGCTTAATTGGTTTAAAGTCTTTATCATAGGTCTTGACTGTTTCATCATCATTAAATTTGATATAAAAGGCAAAATTTCCATTTTCTTCTCTTACTTCAAACAAATTCGACACCTGGTTAAATTCAATGGCTGGATCGGTTTTCTATATAAATATTTTAACAAAATGTTATTAAAGACATTAATTAGTCAAATTAAATTAAATTAAGGATATCGAAAAAAAATTAATTGTTCATTAGCGTATTTTATTTAATTTTAAAGCTTTATTATCATCTATACAGTGGAACCGAGCAGTTAAAATTACTGTTAGTCCGGATAACAGAATTATCCGGATACAGAAGCAACTTCATTTTTTTAATAGATAATTAATATATGGCCATGAATTACTCCGGTCAAAAGGTGGTTTAGGGTGTATTTTCGACTGACGACATGAGGTTTGCTCTACTATATGTTTTTTGGGTCGCTGATCACGAAAATCGGGGTCATTTCCAGGAGATATTGTCGGAACACCCTTAAATTTGCAAAAACTACCCCAAAAAAGGGTTTTTTTTTATATATTAGCAAACTGAGTTTCTAGATTTAGCCAAGAATTGCCCTAAGAGGGTTTTTTGGATCGCTGAACAAGAATTTGAGGTAATTTTTTATTAATAATCAATGTTTCACCCTTAAATTAGCTTGAGTGTTTTTTCTATTTACGGACTTTAAGCGACCAGATTACGTCCATGCAGGTTTTTTGGGTAGCTGACCAAGAATTTGAGGGAATTTTTTATGAATAATTAATGTTTCACCCTTAAATTAGCAAAAACAACCCCTAAAAAGGGTTAATTAAAGAAAGTCAGAAAGTTATGTAAAATACCTTTTCAACCTAATCTAAGTAGTTATCTTTATTTTTTCTTTCATCCATATATACTAATGTTTTTAATTCTTCTAATAAATTTTTTTTCGTATTAAATTTTCTACGCAGCATTCGAAGTTACCAATTGTTTTTTTTTTTATTTCTTCCAATTTTGTTGAATTGTTCAATATTCCCTCTATTCTTTTCTCCATTAAATGTAAATTTTTCAACTGCAATGTTTATATCTGTTTAATAAAATTTTGGGAATAAATCATTAGATTATTTGTAACTTACCTCTTCATTTATTGCATTATTTGCAATTAATTTTTCATTAATTATTCTCTCGTCTGCTTGGATTAATTCAGTATTTAATGTTACGGAAATATACTTAAAATCTATACTTTTTTTAGATGAAATTAAAAATTCTTTTTTACATTTTTCAATCTTTTCTATTACTATTTTTATTATTTCTTCATTTTTTTTTTCCTCCAGAATATTTATTGTTTTTTTAATTCTATTCTGGGTGGCGTTTGCTGTTGTGCTAATTAACCTGAAATACAAATAATATAATATAAGACTCATATTCTTTTATATATTTTGATTGTAAACTTATCAAATGTTTTTTCGGTTTTTTACACATAGGGCTTTTTTTATGATGCTTAGAAATTATGAAGGCTTGAAAATACTTAAAATAAATCTTTCTTTATTTTTTTTTCTCGATACTTAAATAATGATTTAAAATAAAAATTCACAGAAAATTTACTTTAACAAGTAACGGTAAATTTCTCAAATTTTAATAGGTCAAAATTAAGTATATAAGCTCCGATAGAATTTTTGATAATTATTTGTCATATTTATGAAAATTTTGTTCTTAATATTATTACAAATTCATTCATGCTTATTTTCTCGATTAAAAAAGTATAGTTAAGAATTACATATTAAATGCTAAAAGTCAATGGGTACATTTAATTCATAAATTATTCAAAGTAAATAGAAAATCTACCTAAATCTACCTAAAAAAGTATCCATTTTTTAACTAATATTTAATTTTAATTTTTTTTTTTAGTTCTATTGTACACTCAATAACAAAAATTTCTTATTTTTTTTTACGATTACTTTAGCCAGAGATATTTTAAAAATAGTCAAGCAATTTTTTGAAAACACATCAAAAAACAGTTTTTGGTCATTTTTTTGGCGAAGCGGAAGCTTAAGACCTACAAAAAATATACTTTATTACTACATAAGTTCTCTACAAAGTATCAGAAAAACAAAAAAAACAGGTCAGGAAAGCCTATAATATATATAAAAAATACATAATTTTTTATAGGTATGCATTCCCTCCGAAAACTAACTTTTAACTATTTGAATGAAAATAATTTTTAACTTTAGAATTTTTCGGAGAGCATAATAAAAAATTAATTTTTAATTGTCCAAAGTCACTCCGGTTGCAGTTATTTAAGGAAGGCAGGGTTTTGTTCCTAGCTCACCTAATTTTGTATACCTAATTTTGTATACTTTGCATTCCTACAGACTTGCATAGCAACTAGATTCTGTCATGAAGAGTTTACAAGACAATACAATCCAACTGCTGGAATAGATTTTTTCAAGAGAAATCTAATCATTGGACCATTAAAAAATGTTGACTTAAATGTATGGGATGTGAGTGGGCTTGCACTTAAGAGTAGTATGCTAGACAAGTATATGTACAAAGCTAACGTAATTTTAATTGAGCAGATAATTATAATGTCTGCATGCTCATGTATATCAATTGAATTAATGCATTCATCTTTTTAGATAATTTTATTGATCTACGATGTGACAAATAGTTCTAGTTTTGATATACTTGAAGACTGGATCAGGGAATTAAAAAAATTTGAAGACGAAGAAAATGAAGCACCATTATTTGCAGTAATTGGTAATAAATGTGATATGGAACATCAAAGAACAGTGAAAAGAGACAGATCGCATCGTTTTGCGGCTGAACAAGGATTTAATTATCATGACTTGTCTGCAAGAACTGGAGAAGCAGTAAGTAATAATAGAAATGCATGGGTCACAATTTTGATCAAACGAAAAAATTACCAATTTTGTTTTTTTCGAATTTTTTTCATTTTTTTCTTAAATTATGAAAATTTATAATGTTTGATAACTCATCGGTAAGTCACAAAGTGTTTGTATAGCAGGCAAGCTTTTGAGAAACAAAATTATCAAAATCCCGGCCTCTATTCTTAATTATATAAAATATATAATTTATTAAATAAAATTTGAAGACGAATAAATTTATAATAATTTATTTTTTGATAGGTAAGTGTGACCATTGTTAATCTTGCAGCTCAATATCTTGGAGTCAGATTAACAAGAACTGATTTAGATTTTCATAAACCAATCGTCACTGCTGAAATTGGTGATTCGGTTGATATTCCTGTGTTTCATGATCAAAAAATCGTCAAGAGACAACCAACTAAAAAGCATTTATCAATTCATAATTTTAAAAAAACTTTTTCTTCTTCAAAGTCAACAGTGTGTTCTCTGCAATAATAAATAATATAATAATCTATCTACTTTCTAAGTTTAAGGATAATGAAATTGCTTTTAATAAAAACTTCATTAAATCTAAAAAGATGGGTAAGAGATTCGTAAAACGTAAATGTAGGCCTCTCCTTGTTGAATTTAAAAATAAAGACCATGTGCACTGGTTTTTAATAACAAAAAGAAAATATTTGGTGACACTATGCGTCTGAACAGCGATTTAATCAAGTCACAAATAGATTGCTTCAGTATTGTTAATCAGGCTTATAAAGGATAGGCTAATTAATGGTGAAGAAGATCTAATTATTAAGCCTGTCAATGGTTTTCCAACGATTGTTAAGAAAAGGAGAGGGAGTCAAGATAATAGTTCAAACAGTCCTGATAATTCAAAAAACGAATAATTTTCAGTAGTTCAGTTTGTGTTTTTTACCAAAATGTCCATAGTATTATTGGTAGAATTCCAAAGTTTAAGAGAGAATTGTCAATGTTGCCTCATTATGATTTACTCTGTATCACAGAAACATGGCTGAATGATAAAATAGACAGTTCAGAGCTTGGGCTCTTTAAAGATTATTATGTGTTCAGAGCAGATCGTTCTACATTCTTTAGTGTAAAGGGCTCTGGTTTAGGCGTTATTCTATAGCTGTAAATAAGAAATTTAATTGTGTGCAACTTAAAGGTGATAATTCAATAGATCAGGTATTTGTAAAAATTTGTCTTAAGGATTTCTGCATGTTGGTTGGTCTACTTTACATACCACCATTATCTTCTCATGAGAAGTATGTTAGTGCGTATGACCTAGTTCAGGAATTAGTTGGGGAGTTTGAGGACATACTTATACTGGGTGACTTTAATCTGCCTGGTTACTTGTGGTATGATACTCATGATCACTCATATATGTCAGGATCTAGTTTGAATTAGGTAGTGCAAGAAGTAGCTCAAATATCTTATAAAAAAAATTTTTTTTTTCTTTTTAAAATTAAACTCTTAAAAATTTTTTTTTCATATAAACTACTCTACTGAAAATTGTTATAGGGTTTTCTATATTTATATAATATTGTAAATTATTTGTATTTGAAGGATTTTATCCTGTATATATAAAAACAAATAAATAATATTATAAAAAATAAATCACCTGCCTATAAGATAATGTATTTATGGTGGTATAATAATTTTTTTTTATCTTTTAATATTTGTTTGAAATTTAATAACTGCAACCTTATATAGTCTGTTACATACAAAATAACAATTTTATTTATTTATCTTAATTTATTGATTTTATATAATATAATTATGTACAAAATAATTTAATTTTAAAAAGCTTAAGTTTAATAATTATATGGCAGATATATATCACATTATGGTTTCAATAAAGGCCTTTTGGGCCATGATATTCGATTCAGCATTTTTTCTTTTGCTTTCCATAAAGCCAATACTTTGTCGTTTAAGGGATACAGATTTGTTTCTAACCATTCTAAAGTTGTATAATTTGAATAAATTCCATCCATGGCATTTATTGTATCCTTTTCAATACTATTAATTTCCATTTTGAATTTATCCAAATCAGAAACAGCTTTTTCAATGTGACTTGGATTAGAATACAAATACTTTATATTGTAAGTTGACATCCAGCCTTTGAATGTATTGTCTTCTTCCATTTTAGAAATATCATGGAGCAAATTATACAATCTTAAAGTTATAGAATAAATAGAAACTCCAAAATAATTACATTTTGTCCAAGCTGATTGAGGCTCCGAAAGACTCAAAGAAATTCCAAAACCTTCACAGTCTAGAGCTTTCAATACTGTCCTTGGAACTTCGATAGGGAAGGTATTAAAATTATCTGTTTGTAAAGCAAATAAGTTTACTGCAAGAGATGGAATCCCAGAAGCAAGCAATTCGCAAAGTACACTAAAATGATCGTATCTTTGCCAGCCAGTAAGAAAAATACCCCGAAAATGAATGCGTTCAGACTGTTTGGAAATAATCTCAAGCCATCTTAAATGATTTTCTAAATGAAATGTAATATCCGTATAGTAACTGTTTGGAGAAGTTGCACCCTTGAATGCCGTTGCTGCCCAAACAGATTTCCATATAAGCGAATACTTGCTCCATAATTTATTTGTTAAAGTTGAAGCAGGATCTGGAGTATATTTCCATATAACGGGTTCAATTAATTTTTCTAGACCTTTATTAATTATTTCTTTTGCACTAATACTCCTAAATTCATCATCCCACATTAAAATTATTAAATGAGGGAATTTTTTTCTGATGTATCTGGCTACATTTAAAACATGATTCAGAAACAATTGCTTTTTGTTCCACTGATTTTTGACTAATGTCTCTGAGCATCGGTTACATTCACCCAATTGATAGACCTCGTCGGCTCCTATATGCAGGTACTTCAGATATGAATGCATCATAACAACTTGATCTATCATTTGATAAATAAGATTCAATGTTTTATTGTAAGTTGGACATAGAACTTGAGGATACCTGTAGACTTCTCTAAAATCCTTATACTTTTCTAATTTTAGTATGAATTCTAAATGACCAAATGTTTGTATTAATGGTATAATTATTAAATCATTTTCTTTAGCTATCTCTTGTATTTCCATAACTTCATCTATAGAATAAGCAAAATCAGCACTTATATCTGCCAGATTTCCTCTAAATGGAAACATATCTTCATATTCCATAAGTACACCTGTAGCACCCAGTTTTTTAAGTAATGGGAATAAATATTTATAATAATTAAGAACCGGAGGAGCACCTTTCAAATCAAGATGAACAATTTTATGCCCTTCAAATAAGGGTTCTGGAAAACTTGTCTTAAACTTAAATTTTTTATTCCAATGAGTTTCACTTTGCAAATTGTAATTATTTTCTATGTTATTCTTTAATTTGATTTTCACAGCTGGATTCTTGTCTACTTCATTATTTAGAAAGTAATAAACAAGTAAAATAAATAAAAATATGAATCCAAGAAAAACTGTTAGAGTAGTCCTGGTTTTCAGGCGCATCATTTTTTTAGGTATGTGCAAAAAAATATTAAAAATATTAACATCAAATTTTAGATTTTATCCAAATTTATCCAAGGATGATACGACATTTTCGACATGTTGAAACTTATTTTACACATATCAAGATTTAAGATCAGGTTCATACTTCAAAATAATTCATAAATTTTTGTTTGCCAGAATTATTTATCCAAAAAAATTTACCCCACTCCATTAATAAATAATTCGCCTCATATGCTATTACACATTAAAACTATATTAATATATATATATATATATATGAACTCATATAAACCATAAACAAACAAAATTAATTAATATAAATATAGTTAAGTACTCGTTCGTTTTTATAATTATGAAAGGGTTAAGTGACTTATTCACGAGTATACTGTTGTTGTGATAAAATAATTTTTATTATCTTGACGTTTCGGTACGTTAGTACTCTTATCAAAAGCTAAAACAATTTATATAAAAAATTAAAAATTTAAATTTAAAAGATTATGGATATTTTACATAATAAACATTGATTTTTTCTTACAATGATTTAATTATAATTTACATATTAGGTTGGACACCTGTGTCATTTATTATTAATTTACTCAAAAATATATACAAATAGATATATATGTTAACATTTGACTAAAAAGAAGCACTGAAACATTATATATATGAAAAATAAATATAAATAACGAACTAAACGATGATATATTATTAGAGGTTATTTTTGATGGACTTTACCCTTTGTCAATTATGAATATAAAAGAAAAACACTGTTTTTATCATATTGAATTATAAAAGTAACTATAATTTTAACTGATATGGATAAATAACAAATTATTAATAAAAAGATTGTAAATATGTGTGTTGTTGTGTTTTAAAAAATTAATTGATTGTAACCAAATTGTAACTTTAGTATGATACTTATTATTATTTTTTTTTTTAAGAGAAAAAAAAGTAAGTTACAAGGTTTGGGTACTAGCCCCATACAACCCATGGTATCAAAAACAATATTTACATGTAAGATAAAGATGATACTTTAGGTCTTAAGAGCGTTAGGATTTTACCCATGGCATCCTTGTCTTACTCGTGTAAAAAAATACGGATTGCAACTTTAAATAAATAAAAAAATTTTTTCAATAATACTTAATTATTACTATTAAGCTTAAAAATGAATTTTATTAACTTAATTTTGGCATTAAATAAATTATCACTTTGGCTAAAAGTACTCAATTTAATTTTTGTAACTAATGTTGGATTAGTAGGTTATAATAAATATGGCCAACTTTATTACTTTAGTTATTTAGTTTTATTTCTAGTTTATAATAATCCCTTTATTGAAAATAGATGGATGATGTGAAGTTGTTCTATTCACAGATTTTATTCGCCTTCTGATTGGCAGGATTAAAATCGATTATATTCGATTATATTTAAATTAGTTTTAAAAAATTATAATTTATTATTAATTTTATATATAAAAAAAATTTATTATAATTTTTAGTATAAAAAATATAATAATTTAATTTGATTTTTAAGATTTAAAGACTATTATAACCCTATGGTTATTAAAAATTATTGTAAATAAATGAAATTAAAGGTTATATGTTATTTATTTGTTTATAAATTAAAATATACACAGGAAGGGTACCAAGAGAAAAAGAGGTTAAAATTTAAATGTGTTTTATTTATATAAAATTTACATAAAAATACTAAATGTTCGCATATTTATTTTCGAAAGAAAATTAAAAATGCGGCTTATAGGTAGAACGAAGAAAAAAAAATTTGTTTTTAAAAAGCCAAAAAATGTGCTATTATGAAAAAAAAATTAAATGAAAAAATTTTCAAACAATTAATGGATAGTTGTTAATTAAATTAATTAATAATCAAATCTGAAATTATTTTTACCTATAGAAAAGTCCAGGATGGTAAACTACATTTTGGGGCATTTTTTTTTATTGCCAAGGGTCGTATATTATTTTTTTTCCATCAGTAACGGCAAAATCTTTTTTTGGGGTATAAGTGCTTTCTCGCCACTAAAGAGAAAAAAAATTTTTTCTGTTTATTTTCTTGCGAACCCTTTAAACCTTAAGATAGAATTTAACTTTAAGAACATGAGACGTGTTTTTGTTGTGAGAGACACTTGGTGAAACTGCGTGTATTGACGGAGGAAGAACGGGTTAAATATGCCCTATTAAAGGAGGAAGGTCGGAGGAAGGGTTGAATGGACTCAGAAGAATTTTTTTCTTAATTTTGATTTAGGCTCTTAAAATAATCCAGACACAGGGAATAAATTAGGTTAACTTGATTTTAGGAAATTAAAGTAATTTGATTCGGAAAAAAGAATAATAAGGGGTTTAGTTATTCAAAAGGAGTTTAATTTAGGAACAAAATAATTTGAGTTCAGGGAAATAAAATAATTTCAACTTAGGGACTTAGACTAATTTGGGCTTAATTACTGGGAATAATATTAATTAAAGGTAATATAATTTTCAAAACTCGTTTCAGAATAATATTGGATTTATGGGAGAAATTATATAATAATTTAAAATGACTTATATTTAGGGTAAAATCAAATCATGGGATTTAAAAAAGATAAGTAAATTTTGAAGTTTCTTAAATTAGTTTTTTGAAAATGTAGGAGTCATAGATTCGATTTTCGAGATGAAGTTTCATTAAAGCAGGTCTTTTGAATAAAAATTGGAATAGCTAAGCAAAAATTAATCTTTAAAATCTATTTTTCAATGGAGAAAAAAAAATGAACAATGAAAACCGTCTTTTGATAATAAGACCCAATAGTATGCTACGATCCTAGACCAGAAAAAGAAAGGATGGCCCAAATTGCACATAAATTACGTTCCGAGGCGAAGCCGAGGATGGTAAACTGCTATTTGGGTCAATCTTTGTTTACGGCCGAGGGTCGTATAAAATTTTTCAGTGGCTGTGGCAAGAAAACACGTCTTTGCTGGACGCTCAGCGTATGTGAAATACGTGTTTTCGAGTCGCAAACCAGAAAAATAAATTTTTTATGCAGGCATGAAAAAATAACGTAAACAGGAATAAAATGGATAATTATTGTATTGTAAAATCTTTTGCCTGAAAGTAATAAAAATATTAGAATTTTTTATCAGCATAGGAATACATCTCCAGAATAAAATATTTTATAACAGATTCGGGTATTTAAAATTTTATTTGAAATAAATTAATTTTATAAAGAAATAATTTAAAAGAATAATTATTCTGCGCGCGCTGGGCGCGCGGCTATTCTAGTATAGTATAAAATGAATTTTTAAATAAAAAAAGAAATAATTATTTATTTATTATTGATATAATCAAAATTACTCAGTTTCAAAAAAATAAATTATTTATCATTGCATTTTTTAATTTTTTTCTGCACTTTTTCAATTAGATTACATTATTTGATTTATTATTTCAATATTGATTATTTGTTGATTTGGTAAATTTTAATCTTTTCTGTCTCTGATTTTTCAAAGGAATGATAAAATAAATAATTTATAAATTTAAATATTAGACAGCTTATAATCTATCAAATTTTTAAAAATTTGCTTTGTTTACTTGTGTCATTTTGTACAACTTTTTTTTTTCTTTTTTTTCTGCACTTTATTTACTTTATTAGTGGAGACCTCAATTTTTAATGGTCTTTAATTCTGGTAAAAAATTAAATAAGTGTATTTAGGTATCATGAATAGAAATTATTTTTAAATAAATAAAAAGAAAAATGCGCTAGAAAAATATGCATCAATTTTTAAATAATTTAGATTAGAACTTTTTGTATAGACCCAATTTTAAAGATTGACTAATTTTTTTAAACTCTCTATATGAATATGAGAAAATTTAATTTTTAATTATATTCTATATCCAGTTTTCGGTGCTATAATTACAGGTTATTTATATTGAAATTTAATTTAAAAGTTAGTTAATAATTTTTCTTTTCATAAAAATTATTAAATAAAAAATTAAACCATTTTAAGATCTGTTTGGTTAAAATATGTGAAATTACATTAGAAAACTGATGATTAAAAAACTGTCCTAAAAAACCAAGCACTCTACTGCTGCGTTAAACCTAGAATTCAGGTTTCTTTTGGATTCTTTATACCTTTTCCAAACCAAATACTAAATATATTATTCAAAATTTTATAAAATATAAAATACTTTTTAAAAATTAAAAAATTTTTCTAAACATAAAGTTTTAAATTAAAATTTAGTGTATTTTCGGCAATGATTTTTCTTAAATAGTTTACAATATCTTTAAAAAATAGGTTACTTTGTTTGAAATTATTATTTAAGCCAGAAAACCAAATTCACTTTTATTTATATATTTTTTTGTTGAATTAAAATCTTGAGTACTTTTAGTCCGAGTCTTATTTATCAACTCATAAAAAAAATATCTAAGTTTTGCATTTTAAATGCTTTTTTTTTCTTGAAAATTTTTGCAAATTTTTTAATATTCCCCATAAGAGCCTGTGTTAATTTATTTTTTATTTTTTTTTTTCTCAAAAACTATTCGGTCAATTATAAAAAAAAAAATACGTGTAAAATTAAATTATATTTACTTCACTTTCTCCAAGTTTCAGCTTCTTTTTTGCATTTTAATTCTACCGCTCTTAAGACCTTAAGTACTATTATTGGTAGATCATGCCATAGTGATAAAATTCCAACTGTTGATAAAATTATTTTATCACAACAGTATACTCGCGTGAAATTATTACAAACAAAATTATTTTGATTATATATAAATGAATAATTAATAATTTAATAAATATATAATATAGCCTATAATTTTTAGTAACAATCGAATTTTACCATATTTTTGTTCATAATAAACCAATCATCTTTTCAAATAATAAAAATAATTAACAGACCTGTCACATACTGCAAATTAATTCAAAAAAGAATTTTTTACTTAAATAATTAAAGCACTAAAAAGATAAAAATAATGTTATAGAGAATTTTGCATAATAAGAAAAAAATTTGCAAAATCGACCAGGAATTACTTTCAAAAACTGAAATACCAAATTTTCAACTACATTTCATCAGAGTGCGTCTACACTGAAACTTTTCTTCACTACCGACAGCGGTTACTAAAGGTTACTCTTAATTCAGGTGACTAGTCACTTTTATTTTCTGTTACTGTAACCGGGAATCGTTACTACAAAAAAATATATTTTAATAAAGCAGACGAAATTTTTTTAAACATTGTTGAACAACAGAAAAAAGTTTGCAAAAATGACTCTAATTAATTAATTAATTGTGTAATTTATGAAATATATTTATTTTTTATTAAAAATATCAAGTTAATATATGGGTGGTTTTCACTGTAACGATATATTTTTTTATTGTTTACGGCACAACACTAATTATATTTTTTTTTTATTTTTTTTGTATTTTAATGTTTATCAATGTCCAAAAACCTAAAATTTTCAGTGGTACTGCTACAAATGTAAAAATAAATTCTACGTGTTATTCTTATGGGATTTTTTTATTTATGCAGACGGTGGCGTCATGGACGGTTGCGACATTTTGAATGTATTATTGAAATAACTTTGTACTGAAGCCATCAAATTTTCTCAAACTCTGGGTATCTTATTTTTCCATCAAAACACATAACTGAACAAGATATATTAAGTAATATATGAGATACACTTGGAGAAAACGACATGGACGGTGGCGACATTTTTTTTTTGTAAAAGCGTTTTAAAATTTTAATAGGTTTAATTTTCATAGTTAAAGCTTTTATATTTAAAATTTTAAGTTTTCCACGGTTCATATATGAGTAGTTCAGTAAAAAAAAAAATACAACAGTGCTTTTAAGTGCATACATATAGAGTACGCTCCAATAAAAGATGGGAAGCTTAAAAATAGCTAAAACCGGGGGACAGACTTATATGCGACGATACGCTAAGAGGATTGCATGAAAATTTGTTTCGTTGAAAAAATTGAGTTTTTGGGACCTAAATACGTCATATGCATCCTACAGAAAAATTTAAGTTCAAATTTTAAGCCGTTTGTTAATACTCAAAGTTTACAGTTAAGCAAAAGGACAGCAGACGGTGGCGTCAATTTGAACACATATGCTCCAGAAAATTTTTTTATTAAGTTACCAATATATGCATAGTAGGTTGTGACTTTAAAAAAATATTATTTATGAACTTTTTAGAAGAAAAAAAAGTGTAAAAGAGCTTTAGTTTCGGATATAAATGGAGGGGACACTATGTATACCGTTCCTGCGAAAACCACCCATATATATTCTAGTGATAAATTAGGTTAATTAAATAAATAAAAATACACGATCTGCCGCTGCATGAAAATCTGTTGACTGTTTAATTTTTTTTTTTATGTTTTTTAGAAATGTTTTATTAATTTATTATTATTTGATATGCAAATCGTTTTTTTATAGGATAAAAAATAATGACAATTGTTATAAGCGTTTAGAAAAAACAATCATAATAAAAAATATACCCCAGATGCATAAAAAAAAAGATAAATAAATCTTTAATTTGATAAAGTTTTAGACATGAGTATATTATTTGATACTAATATATCAAGAAATCCCTATAATTTTATAACAATGTTATTGGAGCAGAATAAAATATATACCAAAAAAAAAACAAGTACCAATAATACGAGTTAAAAATTAAGCATGAGAATACACAATACCCTATGATCCTTCATTTTGTAACAATTATTTATTTAATTCTTATATGACATTCTTTTATTTTAAAACAGCTGTTAGAGCCATGTGTAAAATTTTTTACATTGTTGTCTGTGGCAATTTTGTATTATACAATTAGTTTGGTTTTTGGGAATTTTAGAATTTCATAATTTGTAAGCGTAGAAAAGTATTTTAGGATCTACAGCTGTAGTTTTTATAGTTAAAATCAGAATGTACATTTGTTTTTTATCTTCTGTAAAACAAACAAACAAGATATCACCTACTTAACTAGTTATCGATTTGGCTAAAAATTTTTGGAACACAAAACTACTTCTTGCTAAATTAGTATATATTACAAACATATTAAAAACAGCAGAGTGAACTCCTCATTATCCCTACATTTTTTATCATCATTTTTGAAATAAATATACATTATTTATTTTATTTCTTGTTTCTAAATTAAATTTCAAATATGATCCCAGGTAATTAATTTTTTCCAAATAAAAACCAAATTTCATTTGATCTGATACGTGTAGGTCATGGAAAAATTTCTGTTTTATTATATAGTATTTTTTAATCATTATTATGGCAGGTAATGGCTAATTTTAATAGATAATTAGCCAATAGATAACTTATAATATGAAAAAAGGTTTAGCCAAACAAAGAACTAGATAATTTGGAGATATCTTGTTTGCGTTGACTGGCATTCAAGATTCTAATTGTATATATTTAAATTGAAGGAGACAGTTAACAACAGCATTAACAGCATTCTGATTTTAACTATAAACTGTAGTTTCTAAAATACTTTTCTTCTCTTATCGTTGAAATACAAATTATGAAATTTTAAAATTTATATTTATAAGTATTATTTTCAAAATTTTAAGACCAAGAAACCGAGGTTTTTATTTTGTAACTATATTGCTTTAAAATAAAAGAAAGTAAAAAAAAAAAACAAGAAGTAAAATTATAAAGGATTTTGGAATCATAAATTAATATTATATATTCATGTACAAAAAATTTTGTACCATAAATTAAAGATTTATTTTTATACAGTGCACATATCTTGGGTATTTTTTGTTATATAAAAATATATATCATATAAAAATTTTCATTATTTTTTATCCTATAAAAAAACGATTTGCATATCAAATAATAATAAATTAATAAAACATTTCTAAAAAACATAAAAAAAAAAATTAAACAACAGTCAACAGATTTTCATACAGCGGCAGATCGTGTATTTTTATTTATTTAATTAACCTAATTTATCACTAGAATATATTTAACTTGATATTTTTAATAAAAAATAAATATATTTCATAAATTACACAATTAATTAATTAATTAGAGTCATTTTTGCAAACTTTTTTCTGTTGTTCAACAATGTTTAAAAAAATTTCGTCTGCTTTATTAAAATATATTTTTTTGTAGTAACGATTCCCGGTTACAGTAACAGAAAATAAAAGTGACTAGTCACCTGAATTAAGAGTAACCGTTAGTAACCGCTGTCGGTAGTGAAGAAAAGTTTCAGTGTAGTAAAGACACACTCTGCTTAGCGGCCTCCCTACATCCGATAAAGCAGGGTAAAGTTAGGTTAAATAAACATGTACATGTGTTTTAAGTTTTTATATATATTATAAATTTTTTAGCTGATTAAATTAAAAAATGAAAGAGTTTGAAAATAATGGGCATCTAATGTGTTATTGGAGCAACTTAAAGGAACATCCAAAGTGCCCTCATGGTAATTTAATTTTTGTTTGTGTTATTAGGTTTGTTATTAATATTTTACCATTTTTTGCAGGTCCAACTTTACTTTTTGGAAGAGAAATAAATGGGCAAGTAAAAAAATTTTATGCTTGTTCAGCCTGCAGAGATAGAAAACTCTGTTCCTTTTTCTTAGAGTATGGAAAAGAAAAAACCCAAAATAATTACAAAAAAATTTTACCTTATTATCCCCAGCAAAAGCTTTACATAAAATTTAATGAATTAATGTCAGAGAACCCATTAAACAGAATGTACTGTCATGATTGTGAAAAATTATTGAAATCTTCAGAGAAGCAAAAACACGAAAATCATCATGTTGTGGTAAACATATCAGATTTTCAAATGAGACACCCTACAAAATTTTTAAAACCTTTAGATAATTCAAAAAAGGAAGCTCAATTTCTTTTTTCAGAAAAATCTCTTATTAATATTATTGAGATGTTGACTAGTTTGAATGCAAAAAATGTATTATGTATAGGAACTCCAAGAATTCATGAATATTTGAGAGAAAATAAAAGCAACGAAATTTCTAGTATTCTTTTAGATTTTGATGGGCGCTTTGTAAGTTTCTTTTCTTTTATCAGCAAAATTTAAAATTTACCCATTTAATTATAAATATTTTATTACAGCACAATTTTTTTGGACCCCTTGAATTTTGTTGGTACAATTTGTTTAATCATCATTTTTTCCAAGATAATTCAGAAAAAATATTTGAAGACTTTCTTATGCAAGATGGAGGTAAAAACATGTTTTTGGTTTGTGATCCACCATTTGGTGGAAGGGTTGAACCAATGTCTCAAACTCTAAATACAATAAGCAATTTGCATAAAAAATTAAATAATATTAGCTGCAAAGAGGATGAATTAAAAATATTTTTTATTTTTCCTTATTTTATGGAGTCTATTTTAAAAGAAAAATCCAATCCATCTAATATTTCAAACGGATTAAAAGATCTAAAAATGAGTGATTATAAAGTAAGCTATGAAAATCACCCTCTATTTGTCTCCCAAGCCAATAATCAAGAACAAGGATCTCAAATTCGTATTTTCACCAATGTTTCGTTAAATTTAATTAAATTACCTGAATTGGATGGTTACAAATATTGTAAAAGGTGTGAAAAATGGGTTTCTCCAGAAAATAAGCATTGCAAAGTGTGTAATAGTTGTACTTCAAAGGATGGGAGAAGGTATAAGCATTGCAAATTATGTAAACGATGTGTTAAACCTACCTGGACACATTGCAGTACTTGTGACAGATGTGCTTTAGCAAGTCATAAATGTGGTAAAAGACCAAATGTTGGTCATTGCTTTAAATGTAACCAGATCGGTAAGTTTTTGAATAAAGAAATTAAATTGAATTTATATATTTTACATTTTTTAATCATAAAACTTGTGTAGGACATACTATAAAAGAATGCATATCCAAAGATCAAATCTTAAATATTGATAAGAAATCCAAAAAAAGGACGCATGAAGCTATTACTGAAATTTATGATAAAAAAAGAAAGTTAAATGTAAAAAAAAATTTTAAAAAGCAAAGGTCACAAAAACTTAAATGATAAGAGCTATAAAAAAAAACAAATTAGTTTGTTAAAAAAAAAAAAAAATTAATTAATTTAAAAGAATTAAAAAGAATGTTGCAAGCTTATCTCAAAAGAATTTATTTAAAAGTATATTTTTTTTCATTGTCTAGCAATAATAAATAAATTTTCATTATTAATAAATGTATTGCAAAAAAAAAAAAATATACATATACACATAAAAATGAATGAATGCATCTTTGCTTTGAATGAATGATAATTTCCATAATCCTGAGAAGTGCTCAATTGAGTATTCCCCTACTTCATAAACCAACAGAATTTAAATCACTTTGATTCTGAGGTATATAAAAGAAAAAACGTAGGCATTTTTAGCAGTAAGTTTTAGTGCTTCAGTGAAGATATAGTTAATATTATAATAATAAAAAAACTAACCATTATAATAATAAAAATTTCAAATTAAAGTATGGAAAAGGAAGCTATAATACTAGTCGCTTTAGTTACATTTAGTTATGGTTGTTTAATAACAAATTGTCCAAGAGGTGGAAAACGTGGGAACCCGACTATTTTGTTAGAAAATATAGCCAGAGTAGTAAGTAAGAAAAAGTTAGTCAAAAATGATGGTTCCAGAAATATGATTTTTTAGTGTCCACCTTGCGGAAAAGAAGATCAAGGACGTTGTTTTGGTCCAAATATTTGCTGTAGTCCCGCGATGGGATGCTTTATAGGAACTCCAGAAACCAACAATTGTAGAAAAGAAAGCCTCTACTCTCGACCATGCATTGCTGGATTTGCAATGTGTCAAGGAAATACAGGAAGATGTGCAGCTAATGGAATTTGTTGTTCACAAGGTAAATGATAACGAGGGGCTATCGTCTTGGAAATCACAATTTTAATTTTTTATGATATTTTTCGTGATTTTATGTGATTTTTTTTTGGTAAACATTGCTAAATATTATATTTAGTATAGTAAAAAATAGATTTTTGAGGTCTAAGGTGAATTATAAGGTTAAAAAACGCAAAAAATCGCGAAAAATCACGAAAAAAATCACAAAAAATCACGAAAAATCATTAAAAGACGGAAATAAACCATCTCAACTAGTAACGATTCATAACTGAGGTACAAACAAGCCAAAATCAGAAAAAAATCAAGAAAAATTTTTTAAAATCAAATTCGTGATTTCCAAGACGATAGCCCCTCGAATGATAAAAATATGAGAAAGTTTAAAAATTTTCAATCAATAATTTCTAGAGTCTTGTTTTATTGATCCTACTTGCAAATTGTCTGATGAAACGAGCATTGATAGAAAAATAGAAGCCGACTTTGGGGCTTTTCTTCTGGATAACAACGGTTTGAATGAACGTATTTTTTGAAACCGTACTTAAATAAATTGCACGTTAGCGTCAAGAAATTAATACTTATTTAATGAGAAATTTAGAAAATTTCTGTAGATAGTAAATTATAATGTATCCCTTTTTTTAAATAAAAACTGTTAAAATCAATGCCTTTTTTATTTACCTATCTATATGGGTGCTTTTCACAGATATGGTATTATTTTTTTAGTACATACTTATATATCCAAAACAAAAGCTCTTTTTTTCTTTTAAAAAATTAATAAATAATATTTTTTGAAAGTCAATTTAAAATCAACTGCGCTTAATAAGTATATAATATGTTGAAAATATCAAAACCGTCCGCTGTCCTTTTGCTTAACTATAAACTTGAAAATAAACTAAAAATTGAATTTAAATTTTTCTTTAAGGTGTATAGGTATAACGTAATTCGGGTCCAAAATTACATTTTTGCAACGAAACAAATTTTTATGCAGTTCTCTTACCATATCGTCATATTCAAGTCTGTCCTACGGTTTTAAGTATTTTTAAGTTCCACATCTTTTACCTTTTTTTCTACTAATTAAACTACTCTTACAAAAGCCGTAGAAAAATTAAAATTTTGATATTAAAAGCTTTATCAACGAAAATTTAAAATTTTAAATTATTTTTAAAAATTCAAAACCGTCCAGGTTGTTTTCTCAAATTGTATGCAATTAACGCACATTGTTCAGTAAGATTTTTTATGAAAAAATAATTTATCCATAGTATGAGAAAATTTGGAGGCTTCAATCAAGAGCTATTTAAATATTATAGACTCAAAACCGTTCGCATAAATAAAAAATCCTACAAAAATAACACGTATAATTGATTTTTACATTTGTAGCAGTACCATTGAAAATTTTAAATAATATAAAAAAAAATTGAAAAAAAAGTTAATAAGTATTGCGCCGAAATTGATAGAAAAATATACAGTTTCTGTGAAAAGCACCCATATACCACAGCTTCAGATAATTTACATATTTTCTTTTAAAAAAACCATTTACGTAATAAAGCTTAAATTCTTAATCATATTATTCTTATCTAAATTATTATTATTTTATTTACTTTTTTTATAGACATAAAAAGCATGCTTTTTATTGCACACTGCGGTACCATTAAGATCATAATTTAAATGATAAATAATAAAAAACGCGATATTTTAAATTGAATTAACCTTATTATTATTATGAGTAATTGTTTATTTTTAAACTTAAAAACTTAAGTTTTTGGTCTAGAAAAGGTAGAAACCGAAAGAAACCTAAATTGCTTGGACAAAAATATTAGCACGAAACGTTATTAAATCGTTTCAAAAATGTTTCAAGAACTAATTTTAATTTTTAAAAAATTTTGGAAATTTTTTTTTTTTTTTTGCATTTTTATGCAATTTCAAACAAAAAGTATTTTTTCGCTAAGAACTTAGGGAAAATTTTAGGAAAGGAAGCAACTCGAAACGTTTCTTAAAAGTTTTTTGAAGCGGACATAGTAACGTTTCTGAAATGTTTCAGAAAATTTTTGTGCTTTATAACATTTTAACTGCACTAGCGAGAGAACATTAAAACAAAATTAGTAAATTTTGAATTAAATTTTATTGAAAAGTGCAATACTCCGTAATTCTTTCGTAAATTAAAGCTTAACCATGGTTTATTTAAATAAATATAATTTTTAAGTACACGGCTAGGCTGCTTTGCTTAAAATTTCAAGAAAACTGTTCAAATTGCTTGAAATTTCAAACGTTTAAAGCGATCTGCTTGAACTTTATAGCAATTTGCTTGAATTATCAATTTTTTTAACATATATAGTTTCTTACCAATTAATACATTCTGTAGGTATATTTGGAAAATTTAGTTATTATTTGAAAATTAATATTGAATTTTTTTTATATTTTACTCTTTTTTATCTAAGTTTGACCTCTATTGAATAACGTAACAGCAGCAACAAACCGTAATTTTTAATGTAAAAAGGAAAGAAATAGGCAATTAGATATAACAGCAGGTTATTTTAGGATTATTACTCAACAATCCTAATTTTTTTTTCTCAAAAAAAGTTAAAAAAAAGGAAATGAATAACATTTAAGATTTCTTAAAGTAATAATTTTAAAATAAATAAATAATAAAAATGTAGAATTTATTTATTTTAATTAAATTTAATGTATTCAAACTTTTAAGTATTGGTGCGCGTTAATTAACGAAAATCGAATCAGAGCGCATTTCGAATCTCGCGCGTTACAATGCAAATAAATAATCAAAAAACTTAGTTTGTTTCTTTTTTAATTAAAAATACATTTATAGGTTAAATAATAAATTAAAAACTTTCATTTAAATTGTCAGTCAATATTTTTTTGTACTCACATATCTATTATAAATTATTAAATCTATAGGTTTCTTTAAAATATAAACATTCTTTTGAAGGTTCAGGACTTTAAACATGGCTGCTTCTTTATTACAACGCGCCCAGAATATTTTTTCAAAAAAAAAGAAGTTACCATTTTTGAAACTACAATTAATTATTTATCCAAATAAATTTTTATTTTCAAGAAATTACAACTATAACTATAAAAATAAAGAACACATAAATTCATTTTCATTTCACCGTTATTTAACCTATGCAGGCTGGTTAGCTCCAGCTGCTTTAGGTTTTGCTTATTATTACTGGGAAGATAAAAGAAAAAGTTTGCTAATTTCATTAAAAGATGAATTATTTCCTGTTATTTCTGCCAGTGTACCTATTGATATTGGAAATAGAAGCAAATATAATTTTATTGCCGACGTAGTGGAAATTTCAGCACCATCGGTTGTTTATATTGAAATAAAAGACAAGAAAAGGTAGGTTTAAATAGTTTTGAGATTTGTATGATATTCAAAATATGATATTAAAAGAAAGCAGACTAGATCTTTTTACAGGAAAACCTGCAACAGCAAGCAATGGTTCTGGTTTTATTGTCAAAGAAGATGGTTTAATACTTACTAATGCTCATGTCGTTATAAATAAACCCAATTCATTGGTCAAGGTATATGTAAGTTCCTCAAACCAACCTGATATCTTTTCCTTTTTCCTTTCATTCAATTTCTAAATTTTTTATTGATTCAAAACTTAAGTTATAAATTATTTAAGGTTCGGCTTCAAAATGGTACCACTTACACAGGAATCGTTGAAGATGTCGATTTTCACAGTGACCTTGCTACTGTTCGCATAGATAAGGTAATAATACTAAATTTGTATTTTTTAATTTTTCATTTTTTTTAACATAAAATAATTTTAATTTATTACAGAAAAATTTGCCAGTAATGAAACTTGGATCATCATCAAAACTAAGACCAGGTGAATTTGTTGTTGCCATAGGATCTCCTTTAGCTTTAAGTAATAGCATAACCAGTGGAGTTGTTAGCAGCGTTAACAGACAAAGTGAAGAACTTGGCCTTCATCATAAAAATATGGAGTATATTCAAACTGATGCTGCTATAACGGTATATAGTAAATGAAAATGGGTGGATTCTTTTTAATTATTATATGTTTTATAGTTTGGGAATTCTGGAGGGCCATTGGTAAATCTAGATGGTGAAGCTATTGGAATCAATGCAATGAAAGTCACAGCTGGTATTTCATTTGCTATTCCTATAGACTATGCAAAGGAATTTCTAAAAAAGACAGAGGAAAATAGGAGAAAACAAGGTAATATACGCATGTAATAAATGTATATTAGTTTTTATTATTAATTTTATTAACTTATTTTATTTAATTGCAGGCAATATGATGAGTGGTTACAGGGATAACAAAACTTCAAAAAAACGATATTTAGGGGTTACAATGGTAACATTAACCCCTGATATTTTGAATGACATGCAACAGCAAGGTCATATGTTTCCATTAGTGAGCCATGGTGTTTTAATTTGGAAAGTTATGTTTGGGTCCCCAGCTCATATGTAAGTATATTCTCTACATAAACTCATGAGATACAAATAATATTTTTTTACAGTGGTGGATTAAGGTATGGAGATATCATAACTCATGTTAATGGCGAAACTGTAACTTCTTCAACAGACATATACAAATACTTGGAGAAACCTGGTCCTTTAATTTTAACTTTAAGTCGATCTGGTGTTGTTTTACAACTTGAAGTTCAACCGGAGGATATTTAAATTTTTTTTATGTTGACATTGTACATAGAAATAGAGGAAAAATATTTTATTTATTCATGAATCCAAAGAGTTATTTATGGATAAAACAGTTTTTATTAAGATAAGAGTAAATTTTTTTAATTTTAAATCTAGTTTTTATTCATTTGTTTTCTAAAAAGAAAGTTACTTTTTATTTTAAGGCTCAAGGAGTGAAGTCCTTGTGTTAAAATATTTTTTCACGAAAATGTAAGCAAAAATAAGATCCTTTGTCAATTTTTAGCTTCTAAGGTCCAAATCTTGCTCAAATTTACTATGAAACCATAATTATTTAAAAATTGAATCAAAAAAATAATAATTTAAGATATTTTTTTAAACGTACATGTCGTAAATCAATAGTAATATTATGAGCCCGTATCCATAAAAGTAAAAAGTGGCCTAAATTGCAAGTAAATTTCTCAGATATTATTTGTCATTGCTTGAGGAACCATAGTGCTAATAATTTGACAGCTTTTTAAACTTTTTGACGGAAAAAATTTAAATACAAAAAATACGAGAAATTGAGAAATAATGAATTTCTTAAATCTATATGTAGAGCTCCTGTGTGGAAAAAATTAGGTATTGCTTTTCAAATGAAAAAAAAATAATTTCAATTTTATATTTTTTGGTGGCAAAAATTTTGAGACAAAAATTTTCAAAAAATTAATTACATATCAGATCTGAGATATCAAGTAAAAACGATATTTCTAGATATTAAAAAAAAGTAGTTTGAGATTTCTTGATAAAATTTTTGAAAAAAAAATTAGGTCTGAAACCATAATGGTTGTGAAATATCACTGGCTACATGCAGCTACATGCACACATACATACATATTTATTTTTAAAAAAAATGGTATTACAGCTTCTGTGGGTCTCAAAACTATTGCTTATATGCAAAAAAAATCAAAATATCACAAACAAAATAGGTTCAGCAATTTATTTTATTTTAGTGGGGAATAAAATGGAACTTTTGTAAGCGTTTGATAGATAAAAATAAGAAAAAGAATTTATTAGAAAAAATGATTTTATTTTTATATCAAACTATGTAACTATATAATACTTATATATACAGGATCGAGGTATTTTGATTGTTTTTAAAAAAGGATCGGTAAGCGAAAAATTTACATATATACCTAAAAGTTTATTTCTCGCTTACCAGGCTTACATTTTTTTTCAGTTTTTCAATTTTTCATTTGGGAATACCCTGGAACACATATTAAACAACGATTAACGTCGACGTATACATTTAGTCACTTATCTACATACTGATTTTGGGTTGCTTATCGACAATTAACAGTTTACACAATTAGATCAATGGTTAAATTGTTACAAAAATTTAATTTCTATGTACAAAAGAATTCTTTGGCTTCTTTCTTATCTTGTTATAAGATTTCGTCAGTACTTTTTGTTATTATTAACATTGGCGTTGTCTAAAAAAAAACCATAGCGGAATGTTTGCATTAGTTTACAGTGTAGATTCCACAATGAAATGATTTGAACAAAAAATACCCCACTTTGACCTCTTAAAAACGATAACGACCTTCGTTTTTGAAAAAATGATCGGGCTGGCCGCTATGCCCGATTTTAAGTAACAAACCCTGACTTTAAACTCTATAATTAGCTTAAGAGATTGAAAGAAAGCGTTTGCCCTTTTATGTAAAATCCGAAAGCACGTTTACCCGCTAGAAACCAATTAATAGCCCTGTGAATAGACTCTGATTCTGACTTGCATTGGATTCTCGCGGGCAAAACTGGTCTTGGCATATTTCATTTTTAGAAAATTAAAATTCATATGTTAATATATTAGATACCAGATTGGTCCGCGAGAATACAATGCACAGGTTTTAGAGTCCATTAAACGAAAAAAGATCATTTTTTGGGCTATTGATTCGTTCCTAGCGACTGAACGTGCTTTCGGGGGTAGGACAAAAGTTTTAAAAAAATTTCCCAATCATATTTTCACAAAAAGAATATTATTTTTCCAATTTTTATTTTCTTAAAAAATTAATTCACCCAAAAAATTATTGAAAAAGATTTATAATAATTTTATTTTAAACGAAAGATATTAATCCATCCATAAAAAACAACTAATATATATATATAAATAGCCTTTCATCCACAAATCAAATTTTATTTTTACAATTCAATTAAATTTTTTATGTTTTTTTTACTGCACTGAGAGAAAATTCTCTATTTTTTATATATTTACTATAAATAAGTTTTTAATTTTACGTTTAATCTTACTCTTTAAAATCTAGATTATCTTCAGTATTAACTCGATCATTTTTAGATCGTGGGGAATTTAATGTTTAAATCGTGCCATTGTAGTGCCTACACTATTAAGGGTTTATAAACGGAAAAACAATTACCTCGCTAGCCGTTGAACTATCCAGACTGAGTCTGGTCGACTCTTCATTTTGAACTAACTCAGAAAAAGATACTTTTCTTGCATAAGCGGGTCGGCTTTCGTTCAGGGCGATGCACTGCGAGCCGAACCCGAGGTGCTAGAGTCATCTGGTGTCACTCTGTGACTGGACGTTGGTGTCCGATCCAGTTCCGTGGTCTGGATCGGAGTCTTCGATCGAAAGGCCCGGCGTCGCGCTGCGTCCCGGACGACAGGGACTCCGCTCGGTCCTGCAAAACGGAGTCTAAACAAAATTCCATACTTTTTAATTCCTTAATGCTTTGGGCTTTTTCTGTACTTTTTAACACACTTTTAACATCTTCAGCCAAAATAGAGAAAAAACACAATGACAACGATGATGTTTACACTTGACCTCGTAAAGAAAAAAAAAATATTCAAAAGAAGTCATATGCAAAAACGAATACCTCTCGAGCTTTTCTTTTCTAGTCTATTATTTTTAAGTAATTTGAATATTTAGAAAATAAATAAAGTAAAAAAGCAGCAAATTATGCAATAAAAAAAAAACAATCATGCGCCCATATATTAACGTTACAGCGCTAACGTGAACCATTTAAAAATTTCGGTATTTTCGGATATACCGAATATAAATTTTTTAAAAAGTACAGATAAAAGACTTTACCTCATTGTTAACTGGCTACCGTCACTACCACGTCTAAGCGTATTTGCTCTCTGCTTGCAGAAGAAATCAACGATAATCTTTTTGAATGCAAAACGAAAATCTTTACTGAATAATGCATAAATGCATGGATTTATTGCTGAATTGCAGTAACCCAACCAGAACAAAATACTAAAAACCGTTGGGTGTATGCAATTTGGGCAAAAGGCTCTTACGAGGTACATTGTAAAAAATGGAAGCCAACAAAGTATGAAGACGCCAACGATGATTCCGAGTGTCTTGGCCGCTTTCGTTTCCATGCGTATTCGCTTCACCTAAATTGCATAAAATTTTATTTTTTATGAAAACTGGAAAAAATTGAGAAAAAAAATTGCTGACATTACCTGTGCTTTGATGTTTTTCTTTCCCATTTTTACGGTGCGCGGTTTTTCTTCCCCAGTAATATGACTCTCAACGCTGCTTGATCTTCTTGAACTGGCTTTCCTATTGACTTCACTGACCTAAAAATAATATCGCGACAAAAAAAAAAAAGAAGAAATTAATTAAATTCGATAATTTTCGAGCTTTCGAACTAATAAAGAAAAGTGTGTGCGATGAGAAGCTTTATAGATATTAGAGCTCCTTTATTTTTTCATCGTAACTCGTCGTGTGTATCTTAATTAATGGTATATTGTCAGCAAAAATAAAAAAAGAAGTTCGACCTAGATTTTTTTTTATTCTTCTATTCTTACAATACATTATGGTAAGTTATTGATTTAAAAAAAAATAATAATCTAAATTGTACCTTCAAGTGAGCAGTTTTATTTGATGGGCTCAATTGATTCTGCGATTGTCCATTAGTGTACTTTGTAGAAACTTGTGCGCTTTTAGACGATGGCTTTCTTTCCAAGGTATCGCTACATTTTGTGTTTAGGGTCTCTGTGCTGGCATAGGACACCGAGATCTTTATTCTTTCACGTTTCGTCGCCGGGCATTCCGATGAGCCGTTGTGCAGACTGGCGCGACCACGATGTATCCTTAAAGTCATCCTTTGTTCTTCGAATCTATTAAAAAAAAAAAGGGATTGCAATGAGCAATAGCCTAAGATTTAGTACTTATCGAAGTACCTCGATCCAATGGCCTTTGAACTTTTGGTCGTTCGAAAGCCTCTATTGATTGCTCTGGTAGTAGATACAGCAGCGTTATAAATTCTCCAGTAAAAGAACATCATCACAAAACACGGTATGTAAAAAGACCCCAGGGCACTATTAAAAAAAAATATTTTTTACGTTCAACAGGTGCTGGTAAGACTAACCCTTGTTTAATATAACTTTAAAATAATAATAGAAGGTTTGAGGATTCGAGGAAGTATTTACCTATAAACAACGTATCCAGCGTCATTCGTTAACTCGCATATCCATCGACAAGGTTTTACGGGTTCGATGATGGTCGTGACATTGAAAAATTCGTCCTCAAAGAATGTGACGTTAAACGGCTCCTTCTGAAAAAAAATTTTTTTTATTTAACTCAATCACTCGCTGAATCTGTTAATTAAGAGGAGTTAATTAGAAGTTTACCTTTTGATCTTTCCATCCGACTAAGGGTGGAAAACATATGATGAAACTGAGTACCCAAACAACAGCTACTAAAAATCTTGCTCTAGTCGGTGACATTATCTTTTTTGAAACGTCGAAATAGAAAAAAAAAATTTTATTTCTCTAAAGAAAAGTTTGTTCGGAAATTAATTTCCTAGCCCTCCAGGCCGTTTCTCTACCAACGCAGTCTTTATCGAATTATTTAATTTAACTTTGTACAATAGCTTTTGTTTTCAGAGTTTTAAAAAATTACGCAGGGTGAGTTTACCAATTGTTGACCAAAAGTTTCCTTACTAATAACCACTCGTCTTTCATAATAATAACACGTTATTGGACATTAATTGGTACAGTCACCCCGATATTTAGTTTGCAAATTGCAAAAGTCATAAAGATAAACTCTATTAATAAAGTACTTTGAGCTGGTCACTTGATATAATAGAGTACCCGATGAAATAATTTTAGCGAAGACCACGCCAATGGCAATGCTTAAGCATAGGAGTCGTCGTAATTTTCGCTAAAAAGCGTCAATGTCACGCGACCAAACCGAAGTACTTTATTAAAAATTCAGCAATAAAATAGATTGTTTGTTATACCTGTGGATAGTTGACTGGTCGAGTGACAGCTAAATAACGATCAAGACTTATTGCGCAGAGGTTGAGTATTGATGCTGTACACATCCAAACGTCAACTGCTAGCCAAATCGAACACCATATGTCACCGAATATCCAAACCTGTTTGCATTTTAAAATAAATTTCAGAACCGAGTTCAGAACTTATTAGAAACATAAATTAACTGCGGAGTATCCTTTTTATATTTCGATTTTATGATACACTTTTATCAGCTCTATACACTGTAAAAAGTAACATTCTTATATTCACAAAAAAAATAAAATATTTTCGAAAAATTAGTAAATTTTCGAAAATAATCGTAAATTTACTAAATTTAGTATATTAAGAAAAAATTCTAGAATTCTCGATTTTTTCTTGTGAATTTATGAAAAAATTTGTAAATTAGCAAATATTTTTTGTAAATTTTCGAAAAAAAATTGTAAATTATCAATTTTTCTTGCGAATTCACAAAAAAAAAAAACGAATTTTTAGTTAATATACTAAATTTAGTAAATTTACGATTTTTTTCGAAAAATCACTAATTTTTTGAAAATATTCTATTTTTTTTGTGAATCTAAGAAAGTTACTTTTTACAGTGTAGGTTTTTATTATACAGGATTTTAAAAATGCATAATTTATTCAAAAGCCACAATTAAAAAAAAAACAGAGAAAATCTCATTTATTTGTCTTTTCGAAAACTTTCCTTCCTCTGCAGGCGCAAAACTCGTATGAAAAAATTAAAAAATCTCTCAGCCAAAAATTTTTTATAATATTCTGTAGAATATTTTTCGTTAATTGTTACCTTATTGCGCTTGTGAAAAAAAAAATTACGTAATTGGAGATAGTTTTCAATTTTGAGGGGGAAATAGTAATTCAATAAAAAAAATTAAGGTTAAATCAGGTGGATAAAAATAAAATTTTTTGATATAAAATTTCTGTAAATCGAAACTTCTTTAGTCTTTAATACTTATAGACATTGTCCGAGTTATGTAAGATACATCCCTTAGAAATAAATAAAAAAATTGAGAATTTATTTACTGCAGAAGGAGATTTCTGCAATTCGAAAAGGAAAAAGTTGAGTGAAAGTGTCACACAAATTTAATAAGCACGTATTTTAGTAGAAAATATTCTTTTGAAATCTAGAGCTCTAACCAGATAAAATAGATGGGGATTCTAAAATGGTTTGACCGAATTAAAATCAATTATTCGATTTTTTAAAAATTTGTTAGACAATAAAAGAATATTGATTCTAAAAATTTACAATTTATTTTAAGTTACGTACGTATTAAATTAAAGGAGGGAATGAAAGTTTGTAAAAATATAATAAAAACAATTTCAAAAAGTACCCTATAAGTTTGAAAGTGATAGACCGCGTAGTTTCTGAAAAAATTCGAAAGAGTACAAGAAAGTGCAAGAGCACTTTGAAATTTATAGGGCACTTTTTAAAATTGTTATAGTTTCAGCTCCTTGTATTTTTGAAAAAGGGTTCTATGGGGAGTCTAGTAAATTCTGAAGATTCCTTAAGCAAAAAAGCAATAAAAATATTTTCCTTTTGCAGAAAATTTTCTTTTTAGTTCCTCAAAACCACTGTCGTCTTCGATTTTTGATATTCCATAATTTTTTTTCTCAAATAATAATTCATAAGTTTGGGTTCGATTGGACGCGAACTGTTTATGATTGTATAATAAAAAAAAATTATCGAATAGATTCCCAGACAGAAAATGCTATTAAGTGAACAGAACCAAAAATCTTTCGGCGATAGGTATATTAGATTGTTGAATTTTTTGAGTAACGTATTTTGACAATATCAAGAATCGAAATTAATTCATTAAATCCGAAGCGGCTAATTACGTGTCGATTTGAAAATCGCATTAAAAAATGACTTAAACTTTAAAAATTAAATTAAAAATAATGATTTCCGGAGTAAAAATAGTTTCTTTTTTCAAATTTGAGGTCAGATTTTCGATTCAGAAATCTGGAAAATCAGTATGGCCGGTCAAAGTTATTTTATCTAATATTCAATGAGTCGATTTTTGCTTTTTTTGAAAATTTGGTCAACATTGACCGGCCATACTGATTTTCTAGGTTTCTGAATCGAAAATTTGACCTCAAATTTAAAAAAAGTAACTAATTTTACTTTGGAAATCATTATTTTTAATTTAATTTTTAAAGTTTAAGTAATTTTTTCATGCGATTTTCAAATCGACACGTAATTAGCCGCTTCGGACTTAATGAGTTAAAAATTGTTTTATTTTAAAAAATTATACGAGTAGGAGCTAAAAAGAAAAATTTTTAAATTCAAGAACAAGTGCATTAAATTTTAATTTATATAATTTTAAAACAAGAAATACGTCGTTAATTTAATAAAAAGGAAAAATTTTATTCGTTACAGTAAATATAAACCAAAATCTAATGGCACGAAAAAATCTTCCGCGCGATTAGGGTTATGTCATACAAAAAATAAATTAATTTTAACCAAAACTAATTAAATTCTACTTTCCGCACTTTTTAAATTTTATACATTTTTATATATTTTTTGATAAACTTATTGAAGATTAGAGACACGAAAAACAATTGTTTTTTTTTGTGTTAGATCCAGCCAAATATAAAGACATGTTTCTGGACAGCTTTGAGCGTATTTAATTAAAAAAATATATTCAAATAAGGACTTTCTAAATTGAAGAAAATATTTTTTTTGATAATTAACTTAGCGTTTGCTCCAAAGCAAGTAATTTCCAAGGAAATATAATCTAAAGCTAAAATTATATAACTTTGTATAAAGAATCTGCTTTATTTAATTGGAATAATTGGATTATTTTCGATGAAAAAATTGTACCTACTGTTTATTCAAAAAAAGCAATCTACAATTTTTTTCTATTAATAGCCTTTTAAAATTATCTTCTATTTACTCATACGCACCCGTCATCCGTAGCTTTCTTGACAATTTTTTCTAAGCTTTTATTCTTTAATATTTAATTATAAAAAAATTAATTTTAATTTAAATAAATAAAAAAAGTAATAGAAAATGAAAAAAATAAATAAAATCATTTTTTCTATTTTACAAGGAAAATTAATTTTTGACTTAATATATTTTATGTACACTGTAAAAAGTATAACTTTCTTATATATTAACAAAAAAATTAGAACATTTTCGAAAAATGAGTAAATTTTCGAAAAAATTTGTAAATATTCGAAAAAAATCGTATATTTACTAATTTTAGCGTATTAACAAAAAATTCGAGTATTCTCGATTTTTTTTGTGAATTCGCAAGAAAAATTGATAATTTACAATTTTTTTTCGAAAATTTACAAAAATTAGTTGTGAATTTCCGAAAAATAGTTGTGAATTTACAAGCTTTTTTCGTAAAATCACAAAAAAAATCGAATATTCTCGAATTTTTCGATAATATACTAAATTTAGTAAATTTACGATTTTTATCGAATATTTACAAAATTTTTTGAAAATTTACTAATTTTTCGAAAAAATTCTATTTATTTTGTAAATCTAAGAAAGTTACTTTTTACAGTGCAGTATCCCAAAAATCTATTTTTTAAACATAGTCGCTTAGATAATTGTATAAAAAATTCATGCTCTTGACTTTACTTGACGGCATCTGCCTATCCATTCAACAAAATATTTCTTATACTATGCGGCAAAACATTATATTTTTAATACAAGAATATAATTATGGTTTTAAGATAAAACTTTAAATTTTTTAGCTCAAAAAAATATAGTCAAAAAATAATTTTCTTTAAACACAACAAAATTTTTTCTTAGTCAACGAAATTATAATAAATAAAATTAAAATTCAAAAAGTCGAAAAAATTTACCATTGTGAAAAAACAGACGAAACAAAATTAAATAATCAAAAATTGATTGATGATTTTAAAATTAATTTCACTCAAATCAAACATCTTGCGATTTATAATAAAAATATGAACAAGTTTTTCAATTAAGTGTATCATTAGTGAGCTTATTAAATATTTTCTGGGGTAAACGCATATTAAAACAATTTAAAATTAAAAAAAAAATTAATTTTTGCGAAAAACTGATAATCTGTTTAATTTTAATAAAACGCGAAACAGTCTCAAAATATTCAATAAATTATGTTCGAGGAGCCAAAGGGGATCGTGACGATTTTTTTTGCGCCATTGGTTCTTAGAAACCAAAGGTGGTACAGTCTGTATATGGACAAACATTCCGTGATTATAATATTTTCAAAAATTTTTACTTAAAAATAGACGATTAATATTGTTAAAGCTATTTTTTTTTTGTTTAAGAAAAAAATTTTTCATACAAATGCTGTAAGTTTTTTTATTTGTAAATATTTTTACGGATTCTTAACTTTATGAAAGAGCCCAGCTATTAATGCTTTCGATGCCTGGTTACTTAATTAAAACCAATGGTGCAAAAAAATTGTTATGATTCCGTATATTCAACACGTGCACGTGCACCCGCGCTATATATTTTATCAAAAATTCTATTTATTTTTCGTTTTTTATTAAATTAGGAAATTTTTTTTTGCATCTGATCAAAGTAATCCGGCATTCTTTATTAAATTTAGAATATTTTCGCATAAAAATTTTTTAACATAATTCTTTAAGATCCCGAGTTTGAATCCCGTTGCCGACAATAATAATTTCAGATTTTCTTTTCTGAAAATATTAATTAAATTTGTGAAATTTTTTTTATCAGTGCTTTTATAGAATGAGATACACACGCTAAAAAAAACTAGCGCCTATGCAACACAATTTAGATGTTGAAAAATGTTTTGTAAGGGGGAAATAACAGTGGTAGTTTTCTTTACAGTTTTTCATAGAGAATAGAGAATAGCGATTAATGTTTGAGAAAAAAATGTAGAATTTAGACTGTAAAAAATACTGCCGCCGCTTTGTAATAGTAAAATTATAGAAATGAAAAATTTGAGTATAACTCTGTTTAATGCTAAAATTTAAGGTCTAAAAAAACTAACCTTGAAAACTTCCCAAGTAGCACTGAAGGGTAAAACAGCAATACCAACCATGAGATCGGCAACAGCGAGACTAACGATAAAAGTGTTGGTAACGGTCCTTAATTTGCTACTTTTATAAACAGCGAGTATAACAAGAAGATTTCCCAAAATAACCATAACGTTGATAACGGCAATGGCGACCAAGGTCGCTATTATACCAAAACCATACCATTCGACAGCTTCGTACAAAGCGTCGCATGCGGTTTCGTTCAGATCCCGCATCTTACGCTTTTGACTTTCTAAGATACTTCATTTCTTAAGTCTTTCCATTGGAACACAAGAACGATAAATTATCACTCGGTTACACACTTTACTTAGGATAATACCCGTATCCAGAGAAATTTCAGTTACTTATCGAACTATAGAACTCTTTCCTTCTCTACTTCTTTATTCTATTGGCTACATTATTACTTTCTGCGTGATTTTTCTTTTAAACGATGACAATTCATAGAAATGAATGCCCTGTTCTTTTTAACCTGCTTTTCCCAGCAATCGTAATTATTCAATCTTCTTTCGCTTTCCTCCATGTTATACCAATCTGAATAAAAAAATGTTATTATCATCAGTTTTAAATTTAATGAAATCCAGTAGTATAGAACTACCGTTGGTCAGACGCAAGGTCTAGAAAACTATGCGTTCTTCGGTTCATTAGCCTTTAGACTTAATGACGTCACGAATCTATCGATTTTATTCAGCTAATTGTAAAACTACAACGTCCGGTCTTGCATAATTTTTAGAAAATGTTATTATTTTCTGACAGTTATTTATTTTTCGATAATCGATAAACGTCAGAAGGATTTCCATAGGAAAATGACTTAAACTAGACTCGATGACTGTTCCGTTATGAAAAATTACATTACAATCTTAATTAGCAGCTTAATTTTTAATTTTTAATTTTTTTTCCAACTTTTTATAATAATTAAAAGCAGAGATAATTAAAAGAAAAAGTCTCGGGAATTAATAAGGTCGTTTAATTTTATTTTTTAAATAAGCTCCCGAGTAGATTTAAATTAGTTTGATTTAAAAAATCGAGTGAGCATAAACAAGTTGAATTTTAAATTCTCGAGAGTCGGAGCAATTTCGAAGCAATTTGATTGAAGGAGTTGAAAGCTTCTTACTTCTTATTTTGCTCAAGTACCCCGAGTAGAGATTTCGTTCTAAAGAGCACTATAAGTAATAAATTCAGTGCGATAGAATAAAACATATTATGGTTTTAATCGAGGATAAAAAAAAAAGAGAGCTTTAAAGTGATTATTCATTTTATTCGGTCTATTTAATTTTTTGATATTTTGTTGATTATTCTTCTGTTCTAATTTCTTTCAACAATGATAGATCAATATATGGGATTTCTTTTTGTTCGAAAATAAAATAAAATCGCATAGTTGAATAAGTCAAAAGGTACGAATCCACAAGTGTCCGAACTAATTTCTGACCTAGTTTGCTTTGCCGATAATTAATGAATTAACGAATTAATGTAAAAATGATAAACAAGTGGAAAAAAGTTTTTTTTACTTTTTTAAATTTATTTTGTTATTTCTCTCGAGATACGTGAGATTGACTTTCTCCTTCTTAGAGAATCTAAACTAAAAACTTTTTCTCCAAAGCAAATAACAATTTAACTTACAAGCCGTCAATTTTTTAAAAATTTACTAACTTTCGTAAAACTTTTTTTCTTTTAAAAAGAAAATAATAAAGATAAGGCAAAAGCGAAGATAATCTTACCATTAATTACTAAAATTGAATAATAAATTCTTTTTCTCTTGTAAACAAATCAATATCACTATTAATCATCTTTTATATTATTTCGATAATTTAGCAAGACAGGAGTCTTTGTAGTTTGCGTCGCGTGCGACCGGGCCCGCGATACCGTACCTACTGAAATCCGGGAGGTTTTTGTGTATAATTTTTTACTCTTTTCTCAACACAGTGCATGCGCTGTCTTAGCGAACCGATCCACCTCCACTTCCGCAATCAAGGTTTACTTTACCTTTTTTTCTTTTTTTTTCTTTTTTTTTCTTTTTTTTTTTTTTTAGAAAGCGAAAATATAGCGCTATTTTTTCCATAAATCTCACAAAGAGCTCGCTAAGTAATGAGTCACTTTCCATTGTTAAGTAACTCTTTGAACGGTTGAAAGATCAGGGTTGATTAAAAAGAGGCATATTAATTTTTTGATTAAATCAAGCAGTCTTCCAAGAAATCTAGGTAATATAAGGGATTCGATTTTAGGATACGTCAATTTAGAAAATATATATTATTCGATTAACTGATTAAATGAGAATTTACGAGGAGGTGCAAACAAATTTATTATTCCAAAATATAGGCTTACTTTTTTTATTCAATTTTATTTATCTCGGCTGCTTTCGAGCTTAAACTTTTAGCGAAGCACAATAACCTGTTGCTGCCTGTTATGCGTTATAAAAAATAATTAACGAGTTCGTTTAATTATCGGATCGTGCTAATTCACTTAAAGTCTAAAAGTCATTTATTATACAACGATTAAAATATCAAAAAAACGGGCTTTTTCATTTTTATTTGATTTTCAGTTCTATTTAGGGTAGTGTCGAAACTCTCTCTCTCTCTCTAAACTTATTATTCAATAATAGACAATTTTCGACAATTTTTCAAAACATTAACGAGCTTTTCAGATTTTTAAATTTTTAATACTTTTTTAAAACAAATGAAAAATTTCATTAGTATTTGTCTGAAACACAGCTAATAACTTGAATGAGCGAGTTTACTAAAAACTAAATTATTTCTAAACCCGTTTCAGCCCTTCTCTCTTGATTACTTGGGCTTCTGAAGTAGCCCTCCCTCGAACACTGTACTTAAGAAATCGCGGGAACAGTGAAAAATGCTTCTAAAAATCAAACTACAACGATAAAATAATGTGAATAGCAGAACTTATACAGAAACTGCAGAAAAAAATTTTTTTCCTCAAAAACAATCAGCATTTAGTAAATAGTTTATAATAATTGATTTGGGCACAAAATTTAGCCCCACCTTGCTCTTAATTGAATTTTTCCCTTTATTTTCGATATAAGCTTTTTGAAGCTAAAACTAAATTGGTAAACTCTTAAAAATCGTATCACGCGGTTTTAGTCCATTTTTACTCTTGGAGACCAACTTTTGCATCAGTTTTATTTCAGCTCTTAAAGGTCCAATTTCCTCTTGATATTTTGCATCAATTTTTTTGCCCTCAGAGAGGGGTGAACTTTTAATGCGAGTTCCAAAGTCCATTAAAATCGACGGAATCAACTTTTACATCTATAATTCGATTCAGTCCTAATCTTCCCAGTTTTTAGTCCCTTCGATTAAAGTATTATGGTTCCGAATTTATTTCTCACTCCATATGTATTTTTTATAAGTGCTGATTAATATTTTTCTTTTACTGTGCAGTTTTCTTATTCCGCAAAAATCTATTTAAAGCAAAAATATTTATTTTCTGGAAATTTTAGACACACAGATGCTTGGTTGCTCTTAATTTGAAATTAGATACTTACATAACATCTACAGAAAATAATAATTAGAGAATGGACAGCAAAGTTGTAATGTTATTAAATACCCATATTAATTTAAATCTTCTCATTTTTTAGGGAGAAATTGAAAAGAAAAAAAAAATCAGAATATCGATTCTGTAAAAGTTTGCAAAAAGTGATTGTAACCGTTGAATTAATATAAATGAAATAGGTTTTAAAAGTAAATACTAGCTTGAATTAGTATTTCGATTTTATCAGCTTGGGACCCAATTTGCTTTTTCAGTTTTTCTATCAGTCTAAGCACGTATAGTTTTCTTTATTAGATAGGTTCAGAAGCAGTAAGCGTATTTTACACATGAGATACGTAGAAATCTCGTGCTCAATCGATTCCCAGAACCAGTATCACATCCCGAGCAGCCCTTTTACATTACTCTCGCTATGCGCATTCTCAAAGATACGACCTCCCGTCTCTGAATGATTGCTTTTATATTATGTTTATTCTTTAAATCAATTTGAAGACTCGCGTTCCTCGCCTTACCGATACCAAAGCATGTTTTTCTAGAAAATAAAATTTTGAATGACGGATCGAGCATCAGTTTTGTGACAGAAAATAATAAATTAGCTTGTATGTTTACCAAGAGAGATGAAAAAGCGCTGAATTCTTTGAAAACTGCAAATATTGATTGTTTTTACAAAAAGCTATTTTCATTTGTAAATAGCGAAAATACACCTCGTTTCGATTAAAATTTCATTTTCAAAAGCAGGAAAAAAGCACGTTTAATTTTACATCTCTTTTTATTTGTTTTGGAGCTCTTTTTTTAAATTTATTTTATTTTTCCTATATTTTATATGATTTAATTTTAGAATTTTTGGAGTGAAAGTTTTGTTAGTTCGATAAGGATAAATTCAATTTATAAATAAATCCACCTCACCTACTCTCTTTCTGCCCACGACGTGTTTTTAAATCTATTAGAAAAGTTGCCCTTGTTCCGAAAGTCAAAAATCTTTGCTCGAATTAAGGCTAGTAGTTCAAATTAATTAGCTAAGAAAAAGTCTAGTACCGTCTAGTACATCTCGTCTTAATTACCAAAGGTCTTTGCTGATCCTTAGATCGAGACGTGCAATTAAAAAACGTTACATGGAATTAATATTAAAAGAGATCAAGGTTACATCGACAAGATTTGATTTATTCATTCGTATAAATTATGAATTATAAATAGCGAACGAACGTCCGTATTTTATTGGTGCAATTCGGTGTAATTAAAAAATTTGCATTTTATAATCAGCTTAAGACTTCCGCTTCCGTGAATTCCTTATTGTTTTAATTTTTCCCTAAGCCCTTATCTTCTCCGCTCGTCTTCTTAATACTTGCCTTGGAAAATCATCCAAGCGGTTAATCGTCACTTGGGTGGGCATTTCGATTGATTAATCCAAGCAAAAAGTTAATAAAGGCCGTGGTTATCTATGATACGCGAGTGACGCGAGTGACGCATTTTTATTTATTTATTTTTATATATAAAGCGAATTCTTAAGAGATGATTGAAATAAAAAAGAATTTATGCGATTAACCAATATAAATTAACTACCTGTTCGTTCGATTCGCATGAAAATTAACAACAGTCAACAAATAATCAAAGGATACGAGTATAAACTCTAGGTCAAATTAAAACTGGCTATTGTGCAAGAAATGCAGAAAAAGTTTGTTGAATTAATTAGAATTTTTATTGCCTATTTAACTGCATCTTAGAAAAAATTTTTTTTTACTCACCTCTGGCTAATTTAGTGCAACTGCATTTGACGCTATCCTGCTATCCCAACAGGCACAGAATCAAATTCGGATTTCAATTCATTCAAGTTCATTGATGCATTTTTGACTCAAAGTTGAAAATTTTTTATGACAAACCACGTGTACACGTCAAATGCATACTATAAAAATTAAAAAAAAATTATCTACAAACTTTATATAAGCGCATTACTATTTCGCGTGTTTTTATCATATTATAACGCAAGCGCGCGACCAACGGTCAAAATTTTATAAAATGCCGCGCTATATTTTTATTTACTGAAGGTATAATAGTACATAAAATCTCATTGAATATTGATTGTTGATAAAAGCTTTTCCTAACTTAGCAGTTTTTCCAGTACAATTTTCCGCTCGATCGAGAAAGGGGACTCTGCTAGACATGATCTAGACGAGTAGTATTTATAAAAACTCTGCTATTAGTTCTGACGAAAGTTGGAGCCAGTAAAATAATAAGAAGAAGAAGCTTTTTTCTTGCAATGTTCTGAAAATAAAGCAAAAATGATCATATAACTTCCCGATCGTACAAGTCGGGAGTATTGCTACCAGGCCCCTCGCATTTTACCCCTTTTCACACCTATTTTTAGGGTATACAAAAGAGTGATAAGACTTGATTTTTCCAAAAATATGTTGTTTTAGGTTACTCAATATTTTGTAAAATAACCCGAAGTCTTATCTAAAATTTACTGAATCATAAAAAACCCAGATGGATAATTAATGATCAGCAATACAAAGCTTCGCTACCCTTCCATAGAATCCACAAGCAAATGTTGTTTCCCTCGACTACCCATTCTAAGGTTCTATACCTGATAATAGCTGTTAAAGCTTCTTTTAATTACTATATTCAGTTACTACATTAGTGGCTGATAAAAATTTGAAATATATATAATATTAGTCCTAAACTTTTAAAATTTCGAAAAATTATTGTAACTTTTGAAAGATAGAACCGATTACCTTGAAAATTTAGGTGGATTCGCAAAAAATATACTCGAATCGAATGAAATTCTTTTTAATAAAAAATTTTTCATTGGTTTTCAGTTTTTAAGGGTTTTTTTTTTTTAATTTGATAAAAATTATTTTCTTGGAAATTCAGTTTTTTCAACATAAAAATTTTTTGTCGTTATCAATCGAAATAAAACCAAGTCTATGTTTTGGCCCGTAATTTTTGCCGTAAACCCGATGTCTGTAACTTTTATCGTGTTCTCGTTTATCGCGTTCGGACATACAAATCGGATAAACAGAACCTAGCCTATGTTTTGACCCGTAATTTTTGCCATCTTTCGCCGTAAATCCCACGTCTCTAACTTTTATCACGTTCTAGTTTATGAGAACCGTAGGGCCAATAATTTGGCAGCGGTTTTTTATATTATTTGCAATTATAAGAAAATAGTATATATATAGTATATTTTTACCCATGGCCACAAAAGTAAAGAATGGACCAAATCGCACGTAAATTTCATTTTCTTGTTATAGTCCAGAAAGTGCGTGTTTTCTGTCCGCTGCGCTATTCGAAAAAACGCATTTTCTCGACACTGAGCAAGAAAAATTATGTTTTGTCCTTGGCCACAAAACAAGGATGCCCCAAATCGCAGTTTACCATCCTCGGCTTCGCCTTGGACGGTAATTTACGTGCGATTTGGGCCATTCTTTACTTTTGTGGCCATGGGTAAAAATATACTATTTTAATAATTATAAAGGAATAGTATATTATTAGGAACCGTGCAGAATAACGGGACTCTCTCCTATAAATGCAATATAAAGCAATTAATGATAGCAATAAATAATATAAAAATAAATAAGTTGCAAAAAATATATGTATATCCATTTAATATAATTTTTTATTATTTAACACCGCGATAAAAATAAAACGATACAGAATATCGCAAGAAGATAAGTAAAAAGCACTTTTAAAACGACATAAAATTTAAATTTAAATTTACAAAATAAATTCGGAAACATTTAGTTTATAAATTAATCATGAAGGAATCAAGAATGAATGTTTTTAAAACTATTTCTTTCCAGAAATACTATATTAATCATTATCGATTTTATATTATTTAATTTAAAAAAAACAACGATGATCTCTTGCCCCAAGAAATAAATAATATGCATAAAAAATTATCTTTGAATAATTTTATAGGAATACATTAACTATCAATATCAGTTTTATGTTGAAATTTAAATTCTTGGCATTGCTGGGGTCTTACTACTGATATATTGTCAAGATAATAACATGTCGTCACGACATAAATTGCATTATCATAATAATTATGTTTATAGAATTTCGAAAAATATTTATGTTTTTATTAAATTTATTTCATTTTCTAATTTTAATCAAAATCAATATATTGACGTTCATGCATATTTACAAAATATAAATTTCTTAAAATAGCTAATATAAATGCATTTACAGTAACATTTATACATAAGTTTAAAATTCTTTTTTAAATTTCCATTCACCATACTTTGTTATTCTAAATTTAACAATTAAATGCCACTTAATACATTTTTGTCATAAAAAATAAATATTAGTATTTTGAGTTTAAAATAATAGATTTAGTATTACTTTTGCAAAAGACTCATTTGCCAAGACTTTTTTTCAAATTCTCTGCTATTTTATCCATAAATTCAAAAGTATTAAGATAGTCGCTCTTTGTTACATCATTGGCTTTCTTGATGCAAAGAGCTAAATCTTTTGTCATGAAACCTGACTCGATTGTATTAATACAAACTTTTTCTAAAGTTGTTGCAAACTTATTTAATTCTTCATTCTTATCTAATTTAGCTCGATGTAATAAACCTTGTGTCCAGGCAAAAATTGATGCTATAGGATTTGTAGATGTCTCTTTGCCTTGCTGATGCATTCTATAATGACGAGTAACCGTTCCATGGGCAGCTTCTGCTTCAACGGTTTTTCCATCTGGACATATTAAAACCGATGTCATTAATCCAAGAGAGCCATAACCTTGTGCTACCGAATCAGACTGCACATCCCCGTCGTAATTTTTACAAGCCCATACGAATCCACCAGGTGATTTCATTGCATAAGCTACCATATCATCAATTAGACGATGCTCGTACCAAATATTTGCTGCTTCAAATTGTTTCTTGTATTCGCTGTCATAAATTTCTTGGAAAATATTTTTAAATCTTCCATCATATTGTTTTAAAATTGTATTTTTGGTTGAAAGATACAAGGGGTATTTTCTATTAAGAGCATACTTAAATGAACTATGAGCAAAGGCACTAATACTTTCATCCGTATTAAATTGAGCTTGTGCAACACCTGCACCTTTGAATTCGTTAACAACATGCTGAATTTTTTCACCAGATGGACTTGTCCATGAGATTTCTAATTTTCCAGGTCCAGGCACAACAAAATCGACAGCTTTGTATTGATCAGCATGTGCATGTCTTCCAATTATAATTGGTTGATCCCAACCACTAACCAAACGAGGAATGTTTTTACAAATTATTGCTTCTCTGAATACAGTACCACCTAAAATATTTCTAATAGTACCATTTGGACTTTTCCACATTTTCTTTAACTTGAATTCTTCTACTCGCTTTTCATCCGGGGTGATAGTTGCACATTTAATGCCAACATTATATTTTTTTATTGCCTCAGCACATTCTACAGTAACACGGTCCTCTGTAGCGTCTCTGTTTTCTATTCCTAAATCATAAGTATGAACTTCAATATCTAAGTAAGGAAATATTAATTTTTCTTTAATCATGTCCCATATGATGCGAGTCATTTCATCACCAAGGATGTCTACAACAGGTCCTACCTATAAAAGTTATATTTTTTAATGAAATAATCCTGAATTTCAAGTAAATAAAATAATAAAACAAGAAGTCATTAAAAAACATAAAAATAAAAATTTTAGTTGAAATTTAGCAAGTCATGTTATCTTGAAATAAAAATATTTGATTTTCCCTCTCTTTTAAAAAAAAATTAATGACCTTCGTTAATTCAGACGTTTACATTCCATTGACTGTTTATTAATTAAATAGATAATTACAGTGAAAGTGAAAAGTATTAGACTTAAATAAAGTAAGTATCAAATATAGAAATTTTCTATTACCTTTATTTTAGCCATTGCAGCAGAGGCAGCAGTAAAATTTCTGAGGTCCGAAAATTTATTTTGATTAAACGTCGGTAAGCAATGCTTTGGTTTCTTAGAATTGTAAGTTAAAGAGACGATCGACCTGGTAAATAGAATTCGAGGTGCAACAACTACAGTGGCTTTACAAAACTGGAGGGGAATAACAAACATGCCGAGCTGGAAAAGTAAGTAAAAAATCAAGGGGGAAAACACCGACCGAATGCCGAGTGCCGACTGCCGATGATGTGTGTGTGTGTGTGCGTGTGATTTTTTTGGGTAAACGACCGGATATATTTCTTATTCTTTTTTTGTGCCTTTAAATTATGTTACTTTTTTAACTTTCACAGCACATTTTTTTTTAAATATTTAAAGGTCAACTTTAAGTAAACGTGGCAACTGATTCACAATGAGTCTAGAAATGATTTAAAGATCTTTATTAATCCCCTTTTATTTCACTACTAATCAAAGACATCCTTTTAAGTGTCTTTGCTACTATAATGTCTATATTCTTTTTATCTTTCTTTGTTACTTTATCATTAAAGGCTCTTGAAATGGGATTATAAAAAAATCATTTTTGCTATCAGTAAAAACTTTATTTATATTCTTATACAAATAATATCTATCAACTAAAGTTTTTCTTAAGCCCTATCTACATTAGATTAATTTTTTTAATCACGTATGCTTTGACTATATACAGTCAAAGCACACAGGATTAAAAAAAATTAATTTGGTTAAGAAAGGGCTTCAAGTAATAATTTATGTTTATAATATACAATTTTTAAGCACTGCTGAAACTTTAACGAGGAAAAAAAAAATGATAGTGCAAAAAATTTTAATATTTATTTATTTTTTATTTACACATTATAGTTAAAAATAAAAAATGAATTTTTTACTTTAAATTAATAATTTATTCAAAAAAAAATAATAATGCTTATTAAGAAGTAATAAAATCTAACATATCAATAATATACATTCTTTCTTCATCATCATTTGTACAGGATAATTAAGCAACATATGTATAAACTTTTCTATAAATAAAATTATAATAATTAGTTATTTTTGTTTTATTTTTATTTTACCAATAACTGTTTTTTCTTACCTGTCTTCTGCTGTACGAGCCAAATATTCTCTTTCTATTAAGCCTTCAATACGTTTTTTTATTATTACTGGCGAAGGTAAAAATCTAGATCTTAATTGGTCTGTTACTTCCGTAACGAGTATATTGTGCTATAATAAAAATTATTATAAAAATTAAAAATTAAATTAAATTTTGTTCAATCTCTTAGGTTTATTACTTACAGCCATTTTTTTGCGAGCTTTCATTATACGAACTATAGCTGCTTCAATTTCGTGCTTTCTGTCTTCGTCCACTTTGCTTCTTGTTTCTTTTCTTTCTGGTTCACATTCTCCCTTAGCGGCTACTGTTTGGATTTTTACTCTATGTAATTTACTGGTAAAACCATCATTGACGCAAAATTGATGCGATGGTTCAATTTCTTTAGTCCTTGGAAACTTCAGTAATATTCTTTGTGTAGCTTTACCCATAGCAAGAGATTGCAATGCTCTAATTAAATCTCTTTCTGGTATATCTGTTTCATTTTGTAATTCTTCGTACGTTAATTTTTCTTTTTTATTAAAAAGCATCAAGATGCACATTTGATAAGTTGAGACTTGAATTATGTGTTTTCTTGTTACTGAACTTCCACTATAGTTATCCGCTGGAGAAGAAGATGAAGAAGGACCATCGATATTAACTTCTTCTCTTCTCTGACCATAAAATGTGGCATTCAAGTCTGCTGATCCTAATTGAGGTTGAAGTGTTAATTGACGACCACTATGTTTTCCTAAGTAAAAATAACGGAAGGCATCAAAGGCATTGCGGGCAGCGGTTGGCATACTACATTTAGGTGTGGCAGATTGGGTAGGCCAAAATCCTGTCGTTAGTACTCTTACACTTAAGTCTACTCCTTGTAATGGATTCTTTAAAAAAAATTAACATACAATTAATTTGAAATTTCATTTAGGTTTAAATTAAATACTTACACTGCATGCATGATGTGATAATTGTTCTTTGAATTCTTCCATTATTGAATTACTGACTGTAATATCTTTAAACATGCCTTCCAATTTGGAAGTGAACTGACAGCCACATTCAGTCTAGAAATAAAAAAATAAATCAAATATTTAAAAATAATTTTTGTACTTCAGGGTGTACTATTAAATGTTTTATTTTAAATAGCCACAATCCAACTGACAGGTTTCGGGACTCAAATTTCGTAATGCCAACAGTATATTTAAATCAACATTGAAATTCCCTTGACTCTAAATATAGGAAAGGCTCCAAAATTTCTGTCTAAAGTGGAATAAAATAATTTAAGGTTTTACTAACCTTCAGTTTGGATATCATATTTTTTTCGCTATCATCTGATACTGATTTGTTTAGTAAAAGCCGCTTGGCTAAATGCTGTTTATAATATCTTTCAAACACATCCTTTTCTTGCAAAAATCTAAACAAAACCATTGTTTTGTCTAATATACCTTCAATTTCTTGTTCTGTCATCTTGGAAAAAGATTTTTACATAAGCATTGAAAATTATTAAAACAAAATGATTAAAACTGTTTACTTACTCCTTTAAGGCCTTTTTTTAATTTATCATCAATAAATAACGATAAATATTCTGGACTTTTGGTATTTAAATTTAAAAAATATTCGAAATCGGATGCTATCATTTGTTTAAACTGCTTATCATTACCAAATGAACATTGCAAAAAATGTTCAAAACGATCTTTTAAATCTAATAAATTTTGAACAAATTGTACAGCATTAGTACAAGAATCTTGTTCTTCTTGGACTAAAGCACGTCCTCGTTCACGTAAATATATTGATACACAACCGCAGACAGTATTGAGACCATCCACAACTCGAGAGAATAATTTATACATACATCCTAGATCTTCGGTCTTTAAATTTTGTAGCATATGAACAACACCACTATTTTCCATTTCAACAATTGTTTTCATATTTTTCTTTATAAGTTCTTCTTCAACTACTTCAACTATTCTAGGCTCTGTTGACTCGTCTAAATAATGTTTTGCTCTGTCTGATTCTTCAATTATTCTTGCTTCAACTTGCTTAATATAAACTGAAGCGCTATTTTCTGCTAAAAATTTTTGTGATTCCAATTTATAGAATTCAACACTCTGTTGTAAAAATGGTCTTTCAAAATCTTCTTCATATACCTGTCGACTGTTGATACCCAATAACATTAACATTTGACAAGCATTTTTTATTGCAATACGATCAACAATTTCTCCTCTTCTTTCTCTAGCAACCATGCCTAATAATGTTTCTCTTAAATGATCTCTGATACAACCATACCTTACGACCTTTAGAAAAATGAAGTTGTTTTATGTAATTGATAAATTAATAAATAATTAAAAATTTTTCTTTGGTATTTCATTTTTGATAGTTTACCTGATCACGAAATATAATTAACCCCAAATTAAATACATTATCAACATTGTTTTGTTGTACATAAACTCTGTCCATATACATAAGAATATCTCGAATCATAACCATAGAAGTCTGATGATCATTCCAAGCTTGGTTTAAAATTTGAAGAAAATTGTTATGTAACGAATGTAAAACTTCTTCACGAACTTTGTTAACCAAATGCTGAGTTATCACTTCTTTTAATCCTGAATAAAGTCTTTCGCCATATTTATGAAGAACCATAGTATATGCATTGCGATAGAGTTCTTCAAAACTGAGGCTTGAGTTATTTTTCTTTTGGATTTCTTGTATAGCGCTTTTTAATAGAGCCCAAATATTCTCCACATATCGCTCATCCATAGAAGTCTAGAACAAATAATTTATTAATAAGAAAATATTCAAAAAGATATTTAATATTGAGCTCTTCTCACAAATGTTTCTGTTATCATAAAGGGACTTGAATTACTGTTTTTTTTTAGTTTTTTTAAATATTGATTCGAACTAATAGCATTATTATAATCCATTTTTTTTATTTAATCAAGACTTGATAATAAAAAATTTAATAATAACAACTTAATTTTTTTTTTCATGGTTAATGTTTTAGAGTAAACATTTAATATAGCCACTTAATAGACATATTTAACTTGAAAATTTAAAAGAAAAATTAACCTAAATTTTTAAAAAATGAGTTGTAAAATTTGAAAATCAATTATCTATATCACCAAGGAGATTCTACATAAATAAATCTTAACCTACAGAATTTACTTAGAAAATTTTTTTTGAACTTACTGGAAAAGCTCGAATCCTCATTTTGTTGCTCTCTTTTTTTGGCATAGCCCCTTTCATTTTGATGATGATTTTTATATCGTTATTCAACGGTGCAGATTTTGAAACTTCTCATTGACAAATAATACTTATTTTTAATTGTTCCCTTAAACAAACAAAAAAATTGCTACCGTAATTTTTATCACCAATAAATGTGAAAGTAAAAAAAAAAAAAAAAGAAATCAAATGTGTTACGAAAGCGAAAGACGCAAGGGATAGAGTAGACACAAATTTAAAAGAAAGGGAGGTTAATTTGTTAAATAATATATTTTTTGCTTATCATCGATACCTATACATTATTATAAATATAATATATAGAATGCACTAACTTTAATCTGCTTTAATTCAAATGATAATTATAAAGGTTAATGTTTTTGTCAAAAATGTAAAGAAGTAAACAATAATCATAATAATGGCTTATAGGAAGAGGCCAAAACAAGTTTCTGGTATAGGAATTTCGGAGTTGGTCTGTTTTGCAACGTTTTTAGAATCAATACACACGCCACGCACGAAAAATACTATATAATTGCCAACCTTTTATTGTTATTTTTTGTTATTAGCTATTTTATTATTCAATGACAAATCCATTGCAAACCAAGTATACTCGTTGATACTCATCCACTAAAGTTGCACTGAAGAGTTTTTGCTCTCTTTCTTTCTTGCAGAAATAAATAAATATAACTACATGTATTGACTATACATATATATAGTATTATACATTATACCCTTTTCAAATAATGGAAGAAAAAATATTTAGGATCGACCTTTTTGTTTATATTGGAAACAAAGCACACAGTTTTTATTTTACCAATAATATTAATTAACTTTTTTTTTACTTTATTATATATAGGGCTTATAATTTTTTGATTTTGAATAATATGCTTTCTAGACTGCTCTTAAAATGTTAGTGTAAAAGTAACACCATTTACTTATTGCAATATAGGTATTTTATGCGTAATATGACTCGTTGACCTACTAGATATAGTCAAACAGCCGAATGCTCATAATATTTATGTTAGTTGTTCGTGTAATATGAAAAATATTTCATTTCTCTCATATTCTTAAAAAATTTCATTGTAAACTTTGAAGTGTTTGAACTATAATATTTTCTTTAAAATTTTTAGAGTTTTTATAAGTTTTTTACCAATTTTTATTTATGTATATGGGTGCTTTTCACAGGAACAGTATATACTATATAGTACATAATGTTCCCCCCACGTATATCCTCCCTTATAAAGGTTTTGCACTTTTTTTTCTTATAAAATAAGTTAAGGTGTGCCGCGGGATGAACTTTTGTAAAAACTGCATTTTCTCGGAAAATATTGGACGCGCTATTGAGATAATCAAGATTCGTGCATAAAAGCAACGCGCTATCGCCTATGTAAAAATTCTGCTTGAATTTTCATTTTCAATTTTCACCGCGTGCCAAGTTTCTACTGCTATAGTTAAATTTTTATTTTATTTAACAGTGTGGTAGCTGACAGGCCTGTATAATAAATATACCCTATGTTTCAGAGCAACTAGTATATCTTCGTATGAAAACCAATCATAAGCTAGTAAAATAATAAGTAAGACAGAGACAAATTATCTAGTTATAAACATGATTGGTTACAGTGGTTACAACAGAAACTAGTTGAACTGAAACATTCAGTATATATACTCGCGCACGCATATTATTATTTGAGCTCGCAGTAAATACCCTATATAATTTTGATGACGATCGAAATACTAAAATACACTTTTATTTCAGCTTAAAAAAGTGTTTTGAGTGTACTAAAAGGTTACAATGTTATTTAATAGATATATAAAAGTCTTGAAAATAATTAAATTTTAAATTAGTCTTCCATCGAAACGATTAATGTCACTGAGCTTCCACAGACCAAAAAAAAAAAAAAAATGAAAATTTCAAATTTTATCTTTAATTCAAAAAAAAAATTTTCTGTCTTTTAAAAATATAATTCAACTTAGAATACTGAGCAATGACTTCTGCTTCATTTGATCAATATTGTGAAACCAAATGGCTCACAAAAAAAGAATATTCAACTTTAGATCAAATAAACACAAAAATGAGCATTGATCAATCACAAACACAGTATTCATCAAATTCAAATCTATGTAATTCTCAGAATAAAATTGAAGAAAAAAACAATGCGATTGCTCCAACAATTGTGCCAATTTCAATATTAGCTGAGGTTCAATTACGTTTTTTGTGCCCAGATGATTTACAAGAAGTACGAGCTTTATGTCGAGACTGGTTTCCAATAGGTAAGTAAAGTTAAGATTTTGGAATAGCAAATAATTATAAAATGTGACATACATGATCACCTTGCAGATTACCCATATTCATGGTATAAACATATAACGAGCTCGCCATACTTTTATGCTCTTGCTGCTGTATATAAAGGAGTAATAATAGGACTTATAGTTGCTGAAATCAAGGTTTTTGATAATTTGAACGACGAAGATCGAGGAATACTTTGTTCTAGTCTAGGTAAAGATTCTCTTTTGGGCTATATTCTCATTCTTGGAGTCAGAAGAGCTTACCGTCGAAACGGCATAGCATCGCTGCTATTAGAACAATTATTAGCTCATGTAAGTGCTCCAGAGAGATCATCCATAAAAGCAGTATTTCTTCACGTATTATCTAGCAATACTCCAGCCATTCAATTTTATCAAAGGTGTAGTTTTCGTTTGCATAGTTTTTTACCATATTATTATTGCATCAAAGGCAAATGTAAAGATGGCTGTACTTATGTTCTTTACATAAATGGAGGACATGCACCAAGAGGCTTATGGGATTGGGTTAAGCATATTTCTAGAATAGTAGGAAATATTAGCCCATGTCAAGCGCCTCGCTGGATTTGGCAAAGGTTATTATGGGCAGCTACGTTATTTTTTTACCACAGATGATATTTACCATTGCATGTTACCAAACCAAAGTCTAATCAATAATACAAACTAAGTTATTTTTAATGCTCGTTTTAATGTAGATTATACATAAGAGTTAAATATTCATTACAAATCAAAATTTTTCTCTGTGAATATGTAAGTATTAACTTGACATTGAATAAAATATAGTACAATTTAAAATATTTATAGTAATAATTTAAAATATATAATGCACATATGGTAAATTTTTTACTAAAGTTAATTATAAAATTATTTATACAAAATTAGTTAATGTCATACTGTTGTAAATTATTTTGATAGATTGCAAAAATCAAATGTAAAAGACTAAAAAAATGTCAAAATTTGTTTATCTTGTATAGTGCCATAATATAAATGTTAATTACTTTTATATAAAAAGGTTTGCAATAATTATTTTTTTAATGAATAAATAAACATTTAACAAAAAGTTTAAATATATTATATTATATTTTTGTTTTTTCATAATCCTTATTACTTTCACAATAATCACCTTTTTTGAGATCAACGTTTTTGCTAAGAGATATAGTGATATTTTTATTTTTTGTTTAATTTCTAAAATTAAGTAATATTCTCTAAGAACTAGCCCATTTAACCAAAAGAATTTGAATCTTTTTTTCTTTTTTTTTATTAAGAAAAAAAAGTAAATTACAAGGAAGAATTTGAATTTTGTGGTACAATATTTAGCTCCATCTGGCGTTCTTTTATCAATCCAAGGCGCACAACTCCAAAACAATGTATATTTCTTGATTTGTGTGTGCGGTAATAGTTGTAATAATGGCTCAAACATCCAAATCACGACGTGTTGCCCCAAATGAAGATTTATCAAATATTGAATTTGAAACCAGTGAAGATGTTGAAGTTATACCAACTTTTGATAATATGGGCCTTAGGGATGAGCTTTTACGAGGAATATACGCTTACGGTATTGCTAGACTTATAATTTAACCTTACTTTTATAAAATATTTACTTTCTTGTTACTCATAACTCATATAGTAAACTTTTGTCTTTATTATTTTTTTTTCTCTTTAAAGGTTTTGAAAAACCATCGGCAATTCAGCAACGTTCTATTAAACCGATAATGAAAGGAAGAGATGTAATAGCTCAAGCTCAATCTGGTACAGGTAAAACAGCTACTTTTTCAATAGCTATCTTACAATCTTTGGACACAACAGTTCGTGAAACTCAAGTCTTAGTTCTTTCACCAACAAGAGAACTTGCAACACAAATCCAAAAAGTTATTCTTGCTTTGGGAGATTTCATGAATGTTCAGTGTCATGCTTGCATAGGTGGTACAAATTTAGGAGAAGATATTAGGAAGTTAGATTATGGACAGCATGTTGTTTCTGGAACTCCAGGGCGTGTATTTGGTAAGAAACAGTATATATTGTTAAAATGATTGTGTAAGACCGTTATATTTAAAATTTTAAATTATTATTTTGTTCCTTTAAAAATTTAATTAAATAAATTTAAATTTAAACCATTATATTTTGTAGACATGGTAAAACGGCGCGTTTTGCGAACCAGAGCCATTAAAATGCTAGTTCTTGATGAAGCCGATGAAATGCTTAACAAAGGTTTCAAGGAACAAATTTATGATGTATATAGATATCTTCCTCCAGCAACACAAGTTATATTGGTTTCAGCCACATTACCCCACGAAATTCTTGAAATGACCAGTAAATTTATGACAGATCCTATTAGGATTCTTGTAAAACGGTAAAATTTCTTATTCTTAAACTGCACTTTATCATGTTGTAAGTAAAAATTAATTTTATTAATTATTTGTAGTGATGAATTGACTTTAGAAGGGATCAAACAATTTTTTGTTGCTGTTGAACGAGAAGAATGGAAATTTGATACATTGTGTGATTTATATGATACTCTTACAATCACCCAAGCAGTAATATTTTGTAATACAAAGCGCAAAGTAGATTGGTTAACAGAAAAAATGAGAGAAGCAAATTTTACAGTATGCTCTATGCATGGAGATATGCCACAAAAGGAGAGAGATAATATAATGAAAGAATTCCGATCAGGTCAAAGGTACTTGTAAAATTAAAAAAAAATTTCTTACTTAAAATTGTTTAATTTTGTAAATACTATTTCTATCTGATAGTTACTTTTCTATAATTGTGATTATGATTATTTAATTATTTAATATAATTATTTAAAGTTTATTCATAATTTTATTAACAAAACTTAGTTTAATAGCTATACAAGATTGTTCCGATTGAAATAATGTTGCATTTGTAGTATTGAAACAAAACTTGGTTTAATAGTCGTATTAGACTCTTCTAATTAAATTATAACCTAGGTTTTTTAATTCCTCTTCAGAAAAAGTTCTATTTAAGGGGCCACGAAAAAATATGCACAGATATAAAAGTTACACTATGAAAATTCTTGTAGTAAATTTACTATCTAGATAGTTATTACTTGGACAAGAATTGTTGCAATGTACGTTTTTACATTGCAGAGAAGTAGACACTAATAATAATTAAAATAACTTGTATACATTTTTTTTAAGCATCTAACTGCCTGTTTATTTGTCAAATAAGGGGCGAATAAAAGGTTTTGAGTTTCCCAGCAGGCAGCAAAGAAAGTTTGAAATCAAAACAAAATTTTTATTATTTTTTGAGACGTATTTTTTCCTAATATAAAATAATTATCACCCAAAAGTAAAAAATAAATAAGGAAAGGTCTCAATTCATCCATTTAACAAGATTATAATTTTAAATTCATACTTAAAATAGTATAAAAATAATAATATTTTTGCAATATTATCCTCTAAAACTGCTTGAAAACTCGCTTTAGGTATTCCAGTATTCAGTATAGTAAAAAAAAAATAAAAAGCTTAATTTGAATATAAAAAAAAAGTTTTGTTTGTGATTGAAAGGTTTTAATTTTTTAATGATCTATGGACCAACGGCGCGGCGGGCAATAATGATTATATATATTCCAACTTTAAGAGGCCTTCATTATTGCCCGCTCGTAGTTTTAAAGCTATTTTATTTATTTATTTCAATATATACAGGATTAAAATCCTTCAAATGCAAATAATTTACAATATTATATAAATATAGATAATAATATTTTTTTATTTTATTATATCATTTTTTAAGTTACGATTAAGAAAGGATGTCTAGTGCACTCCTTACCCCTTGCTCTGTTTTATCAAAAAAATACAAACCCTCCCCCAATAATGTTACAATACAAATTTTAGTCGCAAAATTTTTTTTTTTAAATTTTGTAGTAGGACTTTTAATACAGGCGCCAGCCATACTAATCACACCCAAAAATTAAATTTCTTTTTCCGAGGATAAAAATCGGTGGTAATTATGTTTTTTGACCCGCTTAACACGAATCCGGGGTCTATTTCGCAAAATTCGTGGTCAATTTTTTGTTATTAACAAATTATTGGCCAATTTTGCAATAATTTCTTGATAACAAAAAATTGACCACGAAATTCGCAAAACGGACCCCGGATTCGTGTTCAGCGGGTCGAAAAACACAAATACCACCTATTTTTATCCTCGGAAAAAGAAATTTAATTTTTTAATTTTTGGGCGTGATTAGTATGGCTGGCGCCTAGACTTAAATAGTCTAGGCTAAATGCCCATGGTAATTTTAAGTTTGTATCAGGTGGATAACAATATTATTTTTCAATTTAAGATTTCTGGAAATTGAAACTTCTGAAACCTTTGATTCTGATATTCATGTTCATAAGAATTAAAAAAAATTTTTGAAAATATATTGATTGCAGACGGAGATATTAGAACTGGAAATTGTACTAAATTAATCAAGGCTTTTTTTTTAAAGTTTCAGATTTTTAAATTCTTTAAATATAATATTCTAGGACCTCCTATTTAGCATTGATTCATTGAAAACTTTTTTTGTTTTCTAAATTTTTCCCCGAATAAATTGATATTTTGAAAATTATAGGTTTAGTCAAAAATCAAAAATCTTGAAAAATATTTTATATTATTGTTAGAAATTGAAATTTTTTTTAGTGAATCGATGCTAAATAATGTCCTAAATATTATTGTTGTATTCAAAGATTTTTATATTCAGAAGCTTTTTAAAAAAGTCTTGATTAATTCAGTATAGCTCAAAAATAAAGGAAAATTTAAACGCTAATATCTTCGTCTGTAGTCAATATAAATTTTCAATTTTTTTTTTTTTTTTTGAAAAAGTCGGTATAATAAATTTTTACCCAATTTAAAATGTTAATTAACTTTCTCTAAAAACTCTATTTGAAGAATTAAAAAAGAAAAAGCATATTTTTATAAGATTAAAAACTTGTAAAATAATATTTTTTTTTTCAGTCCAAATTTTAAAACTCCATCCCTCGCGAATGACCCTAAACTATAAATACAGAATTAAAAAAAATTATTATTATTATTATTTGATGAAAAAAATAATTTTTTTTTTTTAGTCGAGTGTTAATAACAACAGACGTTTGGGCTAGAGGAATCGATGTTCAGCAAGTATCTCTTGTAATAAATTACGATCTACCAAATAATCGAGAATTATACATTCATAGAATAGGAAGATCAGGACGTTTTGGTAGAAAAGGTGTATCAATTAATTTTGTCAAAAATGACGATATAAGAATCTTGAGGGATATCGAACAATATTATTCAACACAAATAGACGAAATGCCGATGAATGTAGCCGACTTAATTTAAATTATTAATTAAATTTAAGAAAAAATTTCTTATTAAGATTTTATTATTTTTATTGCATTTATTCGATATTGTAAAATAAATTTCTGTAATTTGTATAAGAATGATAGATAAGAGCAATAAATAAAATTATAACATTTTTGAATTTGAATTTTTTTTTATTACTAACCCCTATATATATGTGTAACCCCTTTACCGATAGCGAAACTTATACGTATACACGAGAACAGCCCTTAGCTGGAAAAAATCAATAACTACCCTACATAGTAGCACAGCAACACAATATCAAAGATTATAATATGGTGAAAATGCAGAAAAGTCGTAAACTTTAGATTAGTGTTTAACATTTTTAAAATTATTTTTTAACTATGTCTCATTTAAAGACTCACTGTAAATTTAAATTTCGTGAAAACTTTAAAATATCTTATAAAGCTTATGGCCAATTTTAAGATAATTGAATAATGGATCAACAAGAGAGCTGTGATAAGGTAAAAAAAAATCAAATGGCAAGTCAAATTGAAAAGGAGTACAAGCTTGATGGAAAACACAAATCAAGTAATCGAATAATTGATAAATTAAAATTTTATTTCCGAACAAAAATTTAATCAATTTTAAAATGTTTACAGAACCTAATTCGAATGACCCTGAAAAATCCTCAGTTTCTATTGTAATATACTTAATGTCCGATATCTGTTTAACCTTAGACATTGGACGAAATGCTACAGCTCAAAACATTATTTCAATTATTCAATCAGAATCAGAATTAGGGTTAGCCAGATATACAACAAACATTAATAGCCAGCCAGTTTTTGCTTTATGGCTTTGCTCGACTCAGCTTGAAGTTCAGTTGCAAGCTACTCACAAGCCTTTAGAACTAGCTTCTAAGTGGCCTCGATTAGTCAATAAGTATGGATTACCTGATTCTAAATGCCAAGATGAACCATTATTATATTTTCGAAGAAACATTTTTCTTTCTCGTAGAGAAGAGGAGCAAATAAAAGAAGCCAAAATATTAGAACTATTATACGCCGAGGCTAAAAGAAACGTCTTAGATGGTAATGCATATTACTTTAATTGTAATTGTAATTTAATTTGCTAAACATTTGTTAAAACTGCAGGTAGAAATCCTTGCGAAGGACAAGCTCGTTATGCGAGCTTAGGGGCACTGCAAGCACGTATTGAGCTTGGACCATATAATGCGCAAACACATACATTGGCTTTTTTTAGAAAGCATAGGGGCAAATTTTTGCCGCATCATTATAATACGCCGAATCTCTTGTTAGGCTTGGGATTTGAACTAGGATTGGTTGGTGGTAAAGGGGCCCCAGAAGCTCGACTCTTAGAACAATACAAAAGAATACCCAATCATACAGGTGCCAATACGAATTCAAGGAAACTCGTAAGAAAATATCTGGAATTTTGTTGGGGATTGCCGTGTTACGGGGCAGCTTTTTTTCGTGGCCAAATTGAAAGGCCCGTTCGAGGCTTAGCTTCTTGGATTACAAATTGCGATTTGCCAGTCTTAATTGCTATAAACACCGTTGGCGTGTACATTGTAGACGACGCCGAGTGCGTAAGTATAACTTGCAATTTGCTACATTTCATAGTGTAATAGTGAAACAATTAAAATTTTTTATATTATTGTTTCAGAGTTTGTTATTAGGACTGAGATATTCCGAATTAAATTGGGAAATGGCAAAACCTTCCGATGAAAACAATCCCGATTGCTTGCCGTGCTTATTTTTACAATTTCCCGTACGGGAGAATGGAACTCGTGTATATAAAATATTGCAAGTATTTTCTAAACAAGTAAGTTAAGCAATTTAATCTTAAGACTTGGTGATAAAGGCAAGACTCATCATGAGCATGATTTTTTTTTTAAAAGGCCATAATGATGGATACTTTAATATCGATATTTGCCGAGGAAAGTAAAAACGTCGATGAAATTGACGACAGTATGAATGCCAATAAATTACAGGACAATACTTTGTTATTCAATGTTGGCAGTTTTACAAACAAGCTCAGCAAATTCACCCTCGCGACTTTCGACGAAGAAGGTAAATAATTGCGATAATAATTGAAAAATCAATTTATTTAACTAAAATAATTAATAACTTTTACAGGACACTGCATTGGGCAAATGGGTTCTTGGTCCATTCATTAAGTTAAAAGTGTATACATAAAAGTGTAAATTTTTATAAGCTTTTCAAACTGTACAAAATATTATATTTACAAACGTGTAAAATATCATTCTTGTTCTAAAAATTATAAATACATGCAGATTATCTTTATCCTTTTAAAATAAAATTATTAACTGATTCTTTAAGTTTTATCGTACAAAATAGACAATTTTGAGTGGCTTTCTAAAAACTCAACGAGTTTCCGATAACGTTCAGTGGCTAACTTCTTGTGCCTATTCAAGCGCATTTCTAACGCTTGCAACGTATCCGTCGTTGCAGAAATTTTCTCAAGCATAGCACTTTTTTCTTCTTTTGACTCTTCTTCAGCCTAAATATAAAATTAAAATTTTTTTTAATTAGAACAAAGTTTTAAAAATGCACATTTATATACACTGTAAAAAGTAACTTTCTTAGATTCACAAAAAAAATAGAATATTTTCGAAAAATTAGTCAATTTTCGAAAATAATCGTAAATTTACTATAAATTTAGTATATTAACAAAAAATTCAAGAATTCTCGATTTTTTTTTGTGATTTTATGAAAAAATTTGTAAATTATCAATTTTTCTCATGAATTTACAAAAAAAATCGGAAATATTCAAATTTTTAGTTAATATACTAAATTTAGTAAATTTACGATTATTTTCGAAAAATTCCTAATTTTTTGAAAATATTCTATTTTTTTTGTGAATCTAAGAAAGTTACTTTTTACAGTGTACAATTATACATACTTGGAGCAACGTAGATTGTATCTTTTCCAATTCCATAGTTTTTCTATTAAATTCTTGCAAAATAAAATTTGCTCTTTCGGTCATTAACTTTTTAAAGCCATGGAGACATTCGTCTCTGACTCTTTGGGCTTGTTTATGCGATAAATATTCGAGGTCCCCATATCTAGCTAAATATGGACCTAAGAAATTAACCTCCGCATCAATTTCGCGTTTTTTCAATTCCTTCTGCTTTTCTTCCTAAAAAAATCGTTTACTATGAATTATACCTTCCATAGTACTTTAAAGCAGGTATTTTACCAATTCCTTTATTCCTTCCTTGGCTTCTACGTTTCTGTGTCTGTCAAATGGCGTTATGATTAATTTTGATTCCAAAAACTCAATGTCCCTAGTTTTCAAAAATTGATTAATATCAGCTTCAATTTTTCTAACTTGCACTATCGATTCTTCCTCATATTTTAATAATTTCTCCAATTCCATGACCAAATCATCAAAATCCTCAGGCAAAATCATTGGATCTGGCTATAATAATATTAATATTTTGAAATTTTTTACATTAATAAAGATTAAGGGCTATTGTTACATTGTAAGAGTGTGTCATTTCTGGGGTAAATACTAGACGTTTTCCTCGTTCAGTCACTGGTGGCTTAATAAAAGTTCTAGTTTTTTGAGAATATTCAGAATCTTTGTAATGATAGGTAAGATTAATTTCAAAATCATCGATGAAATCAAATTCCCGTATTGCTACGTCTGCTTGACTCGGCAACTCGATATTCCTATGGAATTGTTCAAGAATTTTCTAAATTAAAAAGAAAAAGAAAATTCAGGTAAAACGTGATATGCAGCAGCTATAACACTGCAGAAAAAAGTCACAGCTTACAGAAATTTTCCTGTAATGAATGTTATTTCCGATTCGTTCATCATTATCGACTGAATATTCAATGTGCCTGAAAAATAATAATAATTGAAAAATTAAAAGAGCAAACTCTTAGGGAGTGAGTTGGAGAAAACTTAACCTTGAATACAAAAAATCTTTTCTATCAGTATAGAATTGAGTTTGAAATAATGGATGCATCTTTACTTTCGATAATCCATCGAGATTAGAAGTGTGATAATATTCTACAGTTCTTTCTTCATCGGCCGAATTTTTGTTGCTTGAAAAGTATTTGTGAGCTAATAAAATAAAAATATAAAAATTATTACAATTTCTTCTTTTGCATTAATGTAAATTTACATTTTACAGCATCTTGTCTTCCCTTTTCGTAAAAATCATGTCTAGTCCCATCTGTTAAATTTCTTTCCGTTTTTTTAAGTTTATCCATACGATGAAAATATTTTTCGTGAATATAAATAGGCTTCTGGTATTCGTAATCTTCGTACTTCGTTACCGATTCGATTAGCCCGTTTTTCTTTACGTAAGGGCCGAACAATTCCACTCTTGCCTTTTTGAAAAATATTTCTTTACTCCCGTTCGGGTATCTTTTCTCATAATCTGAATTCGTAATTTTTAAAATTAAAATAAATCAATAAAATAATACACAGGATTGCGACATCCCACACAGCATACCTTCATGAGGAATCTCAATGGGATCAACGTAGGATGCAGGCATTCTTAAATGCTTTTCTCTCCTCATATTCGTAAAATCATCGTCATCGTCTTCGACGTTCCGAAATTCCCTTGGCTCTCCCGGTAAAAGATGCTCCCAGTTTTTAATATTACTCAAATCCCATTTAATTTTTAAACAACCATCTTCGCAGCCTTGCATATTAACCCAATAGTTTTTATCATTCCAAACGCTTTCTATGCCTAAATAAATGTTTTTCGTTTCAGAGAGCTCATAACTCTGACCAGTAGAAGGTTCTATGAATAATGGCACCTCGGGAATCTCATCCTGACGCTTATTCGAATCAGGAAGTATGACTACCCAAGCGTGCAATCTTTGACCAAAATATTTATCCGGTATCGGTCTCTCAAATTCCTAGATTGTTTAAGAAAATTTTCCCTATGTGAAATATAAACTGAAATTGTAAATTCTAAATCTACGTACCATAATCGCCCTTTTTTCGTTTTCAATTTGAAGTTCAATTTGTTGTTGAATTTTTTTCTTTTCATTTTCGTTCAGCTTCGATAAGAATTTACTTCTGAAGTCTGGTGGTGATTTAGGTCTATATTTGGTTTCATCGATTTTTTGCCTTTCTGGAATTTTGATATTAGGTTCTTCAAGATAGGGACATTTTATCATTCTTTGATCGCAATTGACCTGTTCTTGAGACGCGTAACCGCTGCAAACATAAGCATCGTAACCTTGGCCGATCAAAAGTCCTACCAGGAATGTTGCTAATTCAAAACTATTTCCCTCTCGAGTACTAATCAAATGCGTTGGCGATCTTAAATAATTCGGCTAAAATAAAAAAAATTTCCATGTTCATAAAGCTAAAAAATCGGTATCTCTATCTATTTAGCTTGAGAAAAAACCAATATTCGATTAACGAGTGATCATAAATAACACAGCTGCACAAAAAAAAAAAAGTTCTGATCCTGTAACTAGACCTACCTACAGGTAAGTTTTTCGATGTCCTAAAACCGAATCTGAAGTCAGAATTACACCCTCATATTTTGCCCCAGATACCCCCAGCTACCCCCAGCCACCCTCTAAACAACCCCAAAAATCAAATATTTTACTATGTCCAAAAGTTAAAAATAAAAGTACTTTAGTAACGTACTTTGATGTTTTAAAACCGAATCTGAAGTCAGAATTCAGCCTACACCCTCAGATTTTGCCCCAGCTACCCCCAGCCACCCTCTAAACCGCCCCAAAAAGCAAATATTTTACTATGTCCAAAAGTTAAAAATAACAGGACCTTATTTTCGTATTTTGATGTTCTAAAAACGAATTTCAAGTCAGAATTTACCTATCACCCTTAGTTTTTGCCCCAGCTACCCCTATCACCCTCTAAACTGCCCTAGAGGGTGAATATTTTACTTTGTGCAAAAATTATAAATTAAAGTACCTTGGTTAGGTATTTTGATGTTCTAAAAACGAATTTCAAGTTAGAATTTACCTATAACCTTTAGTTTTTGTTCCAGCTACCCTAGTTACCCTCTAAAACCTACCAGAGAAAGGTTAAGTAACGAAACATACGTAATCATATATGCTCGTAGGTGCTTACGGTTTCCAACAAAAGTTCTTAGCACCATCCTGATATCGCTGTAATATTCTAAAGCAATTAATTAACCTTTCTCTGGTAGACTTTAGAGGGTAACTAGCTGGGACAAAAACTATGGATGACGGATAAATTCTGACTTAAAATTCGTTTTTAGAACATCAAAAAACGGAACTAAGATACTTTAATTTATAACTTTTGCACAATGTAAAATATTCACCCTCTGGGGCAGTTTAGAGGGTGACTGGGGCTATCTGGGGCAAAATCTGATGGTGTAGGATAAATTCTGACTTCAGATTCGGTTTTAGGACATCAAAATTCGTAACTAAAGTTCTTTTATTTTTAACTTTTGGACATAGTAAAATATTTGCTTTTTGGGCGGTTTAGAGGGTGGCTGGGGGTAGCTGGGGCTAAATCTGAGAGTGTAGGCTAAAGACTTCAGATTCGGTTTTAGGACATCGAAAAACATACCTGTAGGTAGGTCTAGTTACAGGATCAGAACTTTTTTTTTTTGTGCAGCTGTGTAATCAAAGATTACTGCGACCATAATTCATTTATATTCTATAAGACCAGGGACAATATTCCCTCGTCTTAATTTAAAATTGCATGAATCAGCGAACTTTCATTAGAAATACTTTTATTATTTGAAAATACAATAATATTATTATTGTAAAAACTTTCTTTAAGAACAAGTATTTTTCTAATCTTTAAAAAGTGTAATGTTTAGGCTCTAGGAAAGGAACACACTTACTTTTAAATAATAAGTTGACTACTAATACCATAAAATATCTTTTGTACAAGCGCTCGAGTTTGTATTACAATTTTACATATCTAGGGCAAAAAATGCCTAGTTTCTACCCTAGGGAGAGGGCTAGGGCTTTTTGCCCATTATATATAAAATTATGTTTAAAATCAAGGGAAAAAGTATGGAGTTTTAGTTTTACATACTGTCTGCAGTCAGAAACAATATTTTGTCCCTTGTTTAAAAAATAGCTATTTAAACGACTCTCGCTATAAGGCGCAGCGCCTCAAGGGTTTAAATTAAACTACTCTTTTAAAAATGCATTTATTGGGACCAGTAACCGTACCTAGTCGTATGGCACCTAGGCCTAAGTTAGGCTATCTTTTTTTAAAGACATTGTTACAGTATATGGTGCATCATTTATTTACAAACTTGCACATGGGTCCTTTAGTCCCCCTTGCCCTAAATCTAGAGAATACTTTACTATGACAATGCCTTTAAAAAAAATAGCATAACTTAACCCTAGAGGTGCCTTATAACTAGGATTGATTACTAGTTCCAAGAAATGCATTTTTAAAAGAGTTCAGTAGCCTAAGCTTTTGGGGTGCCTTATAGCGAGAGTCGTATACAATATACAATTCAAATTTTTTTTTTTTCTGAAACATTCGTATCTGAAACCGCTTTTATGGGCATTAACTTAAAGTTAACTTTATATTGCATAAAACCGTTATTGTTGTATTTTTACTTATTTTTCGTCTTCGTGGACTTTAACGAAAACGCTTCGCTAAAGTTAACTTTAACCAGTTAAAGTTAATTTTATAGGGAGAGCGGAAATTAATGGTAATATATAATACATTGCATACAATACAATAAAAGCTTTACATATGTTGTTACAAGTTTAATCTTTTAGGTGGTTTTACAATTCTAGAAGAACGTCTGATACTTTCAAAAAATTTATTTTTCTTATCAATTACATCAATATTGTTGTAATCAGTATGAGCTTTGTGGAATGCATTTTCAACGTTATCTAATATCTTAACTTCAGAATTATCATTCCATTCAGCTGTACAAGGTCTTAATTAATCTATATATCTTTTCCAGACTTGTTTATCTTTTTTTTTATTACATTATAAGTAACTGGTCAAGTAAGTGCTCAATAAATGTAGTTTCTGACCAGCTATTTTTCTTTTTGCGATTTTATTCACGTGACGTGAAAGCACCTGCTTTTTCTTTACCATTACTATAGGCCCAATTTGCGATAACACGGCTCCAACTCCAGATGGTGACGCATCAGTTGTAACATATTGTGTCCATACTTCCTGCGACTTTAGACGATTCATTTTGTTTGCAATTCATTTTCAAAATCATATTTATTTTTTTCGAAATCTTTTCTCTAAATAGCAGTAACTGGGGAAACTGTATCAATTTCAAATTTTTATTGCTTACCGTAAATATTTACGTTCATATGTATTAAAATCACATTTAATGATATATTTACCATCATCACTACACGCCATTTTTACTTTACAATTTGTATATCAATATTATTATTTTCATTTTCTATAAAATTTCATCTTTAAAACTAGCACTTAAATCTCCTGAAATAGTATTTAATCGTATTTAGTAATTCTGTACGTTTTTCTTTATTATCTTTATTACTTCTGGAGGCTCTACTCAAAGAACTTTTTTCCTTTTAAAATTTTCATTATTTTTTTCGTTTATTTAATTAGATGTACACGCTCTAGCTAAATAACCTTATTTATTACTTGCGCTACATTTATAATCTTTAAATTTCATTCGTTAGGAGTATAATAAACCCCTGAACATTTGCAACATTTAAATGACTTACAATTCTTTATAATATAACTCTGAACATTGACCTGTTGAGAATGGATGCCACATTGCCACCGCTGGGATTTTTTCTATTTTCTTTTATGGACTTAACTTCTTTTTGTACCATATCCATGGATGTGATACTTTCTATGGTGCATTTATAGATCAATTTATTACCTTCTTCAACTAATCGATTTTTCATGCGCTCGTTGATACGGCCCTAAAGTTTTCGACCTCTTATTTGCTCTTCTAATTTTTCTCCGAAATTGCAATCAACTGACAAGTTCTTAATTCGTGCAATGAAGTGATTTAAAGATTGTCATTGTTTACATTGTTCATAAAATTTGTATCTGGCACTTATTGGACTTGGTTTGGGTTTCAGATGTTTTGTAGTAATTTTGAGAAGCTCTTTAAGTATTTGCTTTTTTGCATTGATTTTTAAGCTTCCTGAGTCGGCTATTCTTTTTGCGCTTCAAAATCCTTTTGCATTTTCGTTTACTCTTTTCTCTGTTTTTGTCTGTAATGTTTAGGCTCTAGGAGAGGAACACATTTACTTCTAAATAAGTAGTTTATCTTAACATAAAAAGATATATTTTTTTTTATAATTCGAATATAAAAGGATGGTGTTTATTAATTGACAGCTTGATCCAATCTGCCTTATTTTAATCTTAGCGCGTTTCTTTAATACATTTACATACACATATACATATTTAGGATTTTCTTTAATTACAATAGATGTCGTGACCATACAGTATTTCTTGGTACATTCATTTACATATATAAATGTATTACATTATATTTATATTATTATCTATAAAATGCGCAAAAAAGCTTTTTGTCAAAGGTGAAGTTTTCGAAGAAATTTAGCTAATTTATGGAAACGTTGAGTTTTGAAGTGACTTTAGCGATATACCTTAAGACCTATCAGCAATCTAGAAATACCTTTTTGCCATCAAAGAAAAATTTTAAACAAGTTTCGGTCGTTGATAAGTTAGGAGTCGACAAAGTGGTTAAATTTTTTAAATCCCGGTAGATCGCGAGTCGATGACCAGTTTGAGATTTAAATGAAAAGAAATAAAAAGTAACAGCTGATCAAGACAATGCATAAAGTTTTAATAGAGTTAAGTTATTGCCTCATTGTACTTTTTTTCATCTAAAGGTACGATTTCACTGATCACGCTAAAGCATTTTGCGTGAGCATTTTTTTTTTTTTTTGGTAACTATGTAACTACTTTATCGGCCTAGTGACAATATTGTAACTAGAGACATAATTTAAATTTATTTTTAATGTAAATAATAAATATAAACATTAAAGCAAATAAAAAAAAATATTTATTATTTATAAGAATTAATATATACTGTAAAATTTGGAACTTATATTGTTTAAAAAAAATTGTTTTTTTTGATCTGAATTTTATGATACAAAATTTGTTTAATAAAAATAGATTTTTTATTGTCTGATATTCTCAATATGATAATAACATTATACTTAAAACATATAAGTAAAATTAATAAATTATTTAATTATAAAATTTGATCGGAAACTGTGGGTTAATTTTTTTTTTCCTACTGATTGATCAATTACAAAAACCACTTTTTCTTACAATAATGAGTAAATATTTGTAGATGGAGACTTGTAACACCAATAATATATGGTAAAAATAAAAAAAATAACAAATTTAATTGGAATTTAATTATTAGGAGTTCAGATCATTTTTAGTATTTGAGAAAATATTTATTTACTGAATAAAATACTATGATTTTTCAGCTCAAGTATGCAGTATTTTTAAAATGTTTTTTAGATACTGTATAACATAATTTAATTTTAATAACTATTTGAAACTATAAAACATTTTTTAATATAAATTTTGACACCAGAAAGATTAACTCTTTGGTCGACTAATTTAGCAGTTAACGTGACAGTTAATAATAAATCTGACAATATGATATATGGGCATATCCATTACTTTTCATACAAAAATGTGCGCACCTATGACTTCGATCGGGCTCAAATTTTCTGGGGTGGTTTGGGGTAATAAAAAACTCGGCCAGCCAAAATTTTAGCCATTTCGTAGGATGGTTTGCCGAGATGCAAGCTCTAAAAAGTCCCAAAATGTTTTTAGCCAATTTTCAAAAATTTACTGGGCTTCAAGGGTTGATCCAAAAAACATCCGGCTGGTCTCATTTTTTTTCATTGAACTTTTAACTTTTACCAAAAAAATTTTCAAAAAGTTTCAAGGAGTTGATTTTTACTGGCATTGATTAACGTAAGATTCATTTTATCGAAAAAAGCTGATTTTTGAACTTAAATTGTGACTCAGCATCATTAGCTTAAGACTTTTGATTGGTTTTGTTAAAAGCTTCTAGCAAAGACCTTTCAAATGAGACCTTAAAAGTTAAAAAAGCTCATCAGGGACCGGAGATATAAGCAATTGAAAGTTTGCTGTTTCCGAAAATATCGTTTTTTAAACCACTTTAATCGTCTGCAAAATTTTTCTCTAACAAGGGGAGTTCAATACTTTTGGAACACCAAATTACACCAAATGGTTATGAATGAGTCTGTTATGTTGAAAAAACATGCCGACTACCCTCCGTTCATTCCAATGGGCCTTCTGGGCCTAGAAACGCAGGGCTCAATGTTATAAAATGTGGTTTTTTAATAATTTTCAATGAATCACGAAAACCTCGCAAATTAACCAAAACTCTTCTGGTTGGTCTCAATTTATTGGTTTAAGTATCAACTTTCATACACCGTAAACCGCAATTTATTATCACTAATTCTCTCATCACTATAGCCAATTAACCAAACGGTCATTTTTTGCTAAAAAAGACCAATTTTTAAATTGTTGCCAAATTTGTAATTTTTGACGAAAATAGGTTTTATATGTCTCGAAAAATTTCTATAAGTTTCAAGTTTCCAAAAATTTTGTACTCGTCTCATTTCCTTGATTCGTTTTAAAGAAATGGCTCTTCAAAGTTAACATTAAAAATGAGCTTTTTTAAAAAATCGTAAAATTGGGACTGTGACTTCAAAATTCAAGAAGTTTTGGAAACTTGAAGCTTGTACAAATTTTTTTAGAGCTATAAAACCCATTTTTGTCAGAAATTACAAATTTGGCAGCAGATTAAAAATTGGTCATTTTTAGCCAAAAATTTTTTTTAATTTCATTTTAAGGGATGAAAATTTCAGGAAAGCTTCTTTTGATATTAAAAAAAATTCCAATTTTTCTTCGTCAATGTTCGAATAGCCAGGGAAAAATGAGTTCATTTAAAAAAAAAAAATTTTTATTTTTGCCTGACAAATAAGCAAGTTATCATCATTTTAAGATTTTTTAAAAATTTTCCAAAAATCCCAGTTTTAGGGTCATTATTCAGTATTATAACTTTAAATAACAATAACTCGCTTATTTTTCGATCAAAAATAAAAATTTTTTTTTTAAATCGTCGAATTTTTTCCTGGCTATTTGAATATTTACAACAAACAAACTTTTTATATGCAAAAATTATTTTTTTGGGCCAAAAACTACCCTAATACATTGACAAACTAAAGTAAGTTTTAAAGTAATTTGCCAAAAATAAATAATTTTTGCATATAAAAAATTTTTGTTGTTGTAAATATTCAAATAGCCAGGAAAAAATTCGACGATTTAAAAAAAAAATTTTTATTTATGGTTTTACAATTACATTATTATTTTTTTGTGTTTAAGTACATTTAATTATTTTACTTACTTTTTTGCAAACAATTTCTCAATATCGATAAATATAATTTTATTTTTTAATAATCAAAATAGGAATTTAAATTTTAAACATCGAGAGGGGACTTTGTTGCAAACATAAGGTTTCACGCGCGAAGCAAAAAGTTAAAATATTTTAACTTTTTTACCGAGTCGATAAAACAGTATATTACTAGAATAAAAAATGCTCACGCAAAATGCTTTTGCGTGATCAGTGAAATCGTACCTTAATATTATATAATAATATACACTTTCGCTCTCTTCCACTGCCCTTGACTTTTTTTCTTCGAACTTCTTCTAATCATTACAATGCTCAAAAATTTTTTACTATTTTATTTTTCAGATTTTTCTACAAAATCATTAAAAAATTTTTACATTGAATCCCGATAAAATTTAACCCATTCGAGTTGTCCAAAGTTCATAAAAAAAGCTTCATTATTTAATTATATACGAAGAGATCTCGAGTGTACATGTGTGTAAAATAATGGTCGACTACGGAGATAGCCTTCGCTTCGTCCCCTTGTTCCCTTGTCCCCTTGTGCCCGCCAGCCAACTATCACACATACACACACAAAAGTTTCTCTTTGCCATAATATCGTCTTTCTCCTCTTTGTCAGCTTTCGCTTGTCGACCATAGCCCCTCGTCAACCTCGTTCCGTCGAGTGCGCGGGTTCGACCGTCACTCACGCTACTCACGCGAGAGATACACCCACACAGACAGTGGTTCTCAGAAAAAAATTTTTCCCCTAGCTGCAGAGATACTTTTGATTATCGAATAAATCGAATAATGTTTTTAATGAGAAAGGAGGTCAAAAGAAGAAAATAAAAGTTTTATTCCAGTTTCGAAAACTGAAAAATAAATAATAAATACAATAAAGTTTCTAAATATTATATAACCTGTTGATTCCGAATTAACCGATTAAATGTAATAAGTCTTTAAAGTTGTTTGTCAACTTTTATTAATTGTTATGATATTATACTCTTGCGGCTAAAACGAAATTCATGATTTTGTACAACTTTAAAGGGGAGCGATCCTTTCGATTGTATTTATGAAAAAAATGATAAATCTGAAATTGAAGATAACCGGTTCGTTATTTTTTTGCGTACAGTTAACTGTACAAAAAGGAAGCAAAAACTTTGATTGATTACTGTATTTTATACGGAGAGTAAAAGTGAAGAAAATAAAACGATACGACAAATTTTAGCACTTTTAATGATGTTCAAAATTTCATTGCTCAGTAAGGCTCTCTCGCTACTTTTAAATCTATTTTATTATCTCTTTGTTCCCTCGTCACGCTGATTATGTCGCGACACACACAGCATCAAATAAAATGGACCTAAGCTCTCTCTCTCTCTCTCTCTCGCTCTCTCTCTATTCGCTAGCAAATATCAACAATGTTCAGCAACGAATCTGCTTCCGCGCTGTTAGACTTGACGTATCTTTGTATTTGTTTCTCTCTGTGTATGTGTATTTGCCAGCTTTAGCCAGTAGCACTTCAGCGAACCTCGCTCTTCTGTTCCCCTGCGTCCCTTGTCTCTACGTGTATAATGCAGCTTTCGCATTTACGTTGTCGTTCGGCGGACGCTTGACCCGACTAAGCCAAACTAAGCCGCAGGGAGAGAGAGAAAGAGAAAGAGAGAGAGCGAGAGAGAAAGAAATCCTCAAACTTTACCCAAAGCTAAAACTACATATATATATTTTCCTATATATATATTATACGTGTTTCTTCTCGTTAAGCTTTAACCGAAGGATGGCAGCCGTGTTAAACTTGAGCTTGTGTGTGCTTGAAATGTTTGCAGTTCAAAGAGAGAGAAGTAAAATCTTATTTTTTTTAATCTTGAACCCTCGCTTTTCTTTTACTATTCTCTTTCCAAGAGTTCATTTGTACTTCGATAATCTTGCAAAGTTATTAAAATTTGATCGATAAATTTAAAATTTGTTGAAGATGAGCAGTCAATTGGGCCAGTCTTTACTTTTCTGGACATGGGACCTCCTCCAGTCAAATCACGAGGAGAAGTTTTATATAGTTACTGGTCATCGCCGGATTTGGTCTAATACTGGTTTCTTGAATCGCTGATGACGAATTTTGGGATCCTACATATGAAAAGTTGGTGCTTCATCCTTAAATTAGCAAAAATTACCCTTACAACCCGAACACATAACTGTTTTTAGTGGCAGTCTTTGCTAATTCAAGGGCGAAGCGCCAATTTTTCATACACTGAAAAAAATCTGCTAGTCACAAGCGGAATTCCGCTTACCACTTTGTTTGATTTTTGTTCACAAAATTGCAAATGGCTTGAAACGTAAAGGAAATAAAAAAAATTATTAAAACTTCATAAGACTGAAAAATTTTTTTTCAACTAATTTGCAATCGTTTGTCGCAAGTGGGATTTTTCTGGAAAAAATTTAATTAACAAAAATTTATTCGAAAATTATAAATAATTAAGGTGATTTATTGGTGCAGGTATAGTGATGGACGAGACCGAGACGAGACGAGATTTTGGGTCAGTCTCGTCTCAGTCTCGAAAATTTTCAAAAATTGAGGTCTCGACTCGGTCTCGTCTCGGTCTCGCCTCGGTCTCGTCTCGATTTTCGAGACAGTCTCGAAAAAAACTTAAGTTATCTTTATGTGCATTTAAAAATGTATATTGCGATATTTTAGGCATTTAAACTGGTTAACCTTATTATTTTCTGATTGTAGATCATTTTTCATTTCCGGTGACAATTTAATAATAAAAAAAATAATTTGTTTATAACAATTGTTTAAATTTTTATCTTTCTCTAATGCCCTGTTATTGCTAATTCATCCAAGTTTAATGCTGAAACGGCGCCAACGAAGAAATATAATTTTACATAATTCTTCAGAAGTATTTAATTAGTATGCATCAAAATATACCAGATCAAATATTTCACAATATCAATAATTAATCAAGACAAATAATTTTCATGAATATTAGACAAATTTAATAACCATGATAACATTTTTGGGATAAATTTTTTTATATTTAGCATGTAGTAAAGGAAATTAACACCCCCCTCGCAAAGGACTTAAAATTAAATTGCTATATTTTTACAAAACATGAAATTATGTCAATTTTAAAAATTAAATATAAAATTATATAATTATATTCATTTTCCTATCTATTATAATAGAGAATTTATTTATACCTGTTCAATATTATTTTGATAAAGTTATTTATTACCTCTTTTATAACTTTATTATTCTAAATAATCAAATATTTTTTTTATTTATTATTTATGATTTAAGTTGAACTGTTTAAAAATAAAAAATTTTTATTAGGGCAGCTGCGAACTTTATAGCAAAAATTAATAATTCCATTTTTTTTATTATACATAATAATAATAGTTATTAATTATCTTCCATTCGTATTAGTACTGAATGTACAAAAAAAATAAGAATAAATTTTTTTATTTCATTTTTTTTGTCAAAAGTTTGATCCTACCATCAATATACATTTATTAGGTATGCAATAAAAGCTTACGCAAGACTTCTTTGTACTTAAATTTAAATTTGTCATATAAATTATTTTTCAAAAAAAATATCGAGACCGAGACGAGACCGAGAGTCTCGGTGGGATAATCTCGCCTCGTCTCGAAAAATTGTTGCTTGGTCTCGACTCGGTCTCGTCTCGAAAACGAGACGAGACCGAGACGAGATCGAGACCAGTCTCGTGGTCTCGTCCATCACTATGCAGGTATTGGCATTAGCTCATATCTTCTGCATTCACAATCAGTATTGAATAATAAGTTTTATCCATATAGAATGTAATTAAATTTTTCAATTATTTACTTGTCAAATCCAATTTCATTTTTAGACTTACAACGAAAAGTTTAGCAGGTTATCTAAATATTTTATTTATATTTCGTAATCATTAATGAATTCTCGAAAAATAAGGGAGTACGGATTCATTATTTACAGAAAAATAGCGACAGAGATTCAAATGAACATAATATATGACGAATAACGGGAAACTCCGGAAAATTAATTTTTCTAAATTATTTTTTGATTATACATGAACTTCTTTAATCTTCCCAATGATTGCAAATCACTTGAAAGTTACTTAAAAGTGTAATATAAAATTATATTTTTTTGACAAAAAATAATAATTATTTTTTTTTTAATAACTTTCTTTGCGTTTCTAGCAATTTACAATCCTCCGAACACGAAAACAAAAACTTAGTAGCGACATGCGGTATTTCGCTTTCGGCAAGCGGAAATTTGCTTGCGTCAAACGGATTTTTTTTCAGTGCAGCTAGGGCCCAAAAAAAACATTGTATAGACCATAATATACCAAATCTGGACATTTCAAGCTTGAAAACATAAAAAATTGCTCTTTTAGGGATTATCCCTAATAATTATTATTGCTAATTTAATGGTGAAGATTTTAAATAAATGACCCGAAATTCGTGATAAGCTACCCAAACCCCTTACAAGGACACATCTAAAATGTAAGAAAACCGTGATTCGATTGGAGTAATCGTAGGTGTTGTCAAAGATATTAAAATGTTAAAATGCTAATGAAACTAATGAAGGAGCTTCCAAATGTAACTCTTAAATATTTTGAGCAATAACAAGAAATGAATCCTTGAATAATAATCAAGAATTCTTTATTGGACTTTTTTATTTCAGATAAGTTTTGAACAGTTTTAAATTATTTCGACTACTTTTTTCGTTTGAGAAAAAATAAAATAAAGTTAATTAAATTTTTGAAAAATAGGTTTTTTAGATTAAAAAAATATAAAACGTATACTTTCGCCTTTTAACTGCCCTACTGACTTGTTTTTATGTTATATGCTTACAAAAACAGATTTTTTTTTCTAAGAGTTTGCGTGTTTTATACTTCTCTCTTTCAGCATGTATATGAAGTACTCGAAGTAACTTTTTTAGATTCACTTTTGCTTTCAGAGATCGGGAAATTTTTTTTTAATTATTCTTGATTAGGGTTGGCTGTTTCTTTGGATGTCCTCTCGAAATAGGCAAAATGACCTACAAACGACCTACCAATCTGAATATTCGAGCTTTTTTATAAAGGAAAAGAGTGCCAAGAATCGAGATTGGACTGCAGAGGAAATTCAGTACGCAGTGGCGCTCTCATTTTCTTGCTTGTTTCCTAACATCGTGTGTATATCCACATACATTTTATATGGGTACAGAAGTCTGTGTACGTGTATAGTGTACATACACCCCGAGGAAAATGGCCCGATCGATCTCCTCGCGAGTCCGAACCAGAAGAAACGTATAACGAGAGAGAAACGTATAACGAGAAAAGGAAGATGGAACGAGAGCTCGGCAAGTAGAGAGGAATAGAAGGGTAAGGGGTAGGAAGGAAACGTGAGCAGAAGAGCGCGGCATATCGGACCCTCGGGGGTTCGCGAGACGAGACCGTGTCTTTGTAACTGTACGAGAGAGATGTATATATGGTCGAGCGATTTTACTCGAGGGGTGTCCGTACACAGAGAAATACACACACAAGCATGCTTTTTTCTGACGAAAAATTTTCTTTATTTTTCTTTTTTGACCTAGTTAGAGAGGATCATTTACGATTTTAGTAAATCTCGAAATTAAAATCGTATAAATATTCTTATCAAAAGGATCGATTTTCAACGATATAATTATCAGCCCTTAAATTTTTACTCGATGTTTTTATTATTTTTATTCGAGGTAATTCGAGGTAATATAAAAAAACGATTTGCACTCTGCACATCAAACTGCCTTGTTAAGCATAAAATACGGACCCTGGTCGATAACGTTTCTAGAGTTTTCCTTCATCTAAGCATTAAATAAGTATATAGTCAAGAAAAAAAAAAGAAAAAAAAGCGAGAGAAATTCTTGGAAGTAAGCATCATGAATTCATAAGCCCGAAGGCGAAGGGTTCTAAAAATTTTGAAATACAAATATCGCGAGGATTTATTTGAAGCAAGGACGCCGAGCGATCGGGTTGACTAAAAATTAAAAAGTAAATAATAAGGGTGGGTGGGCCATTAGCATTATTATAAGGTTGATGTGACGTGACATAATGGGGATTCAAAACTGTATGAATGGGTAGAAAGCAACAAGTTGCCACTAAAAACTGAGTCGTTACATACTTTTTCTCTTTCTCTTTCTCTTTCTCTTTTATGTTTTATACTTCATGTATTTACACGCATACTATGGCAACTCGTTATAAAAGTATAAAACCCTCACAGGCTTTTAAAGTATATTTTTTTTAAAGCAGAGCTCTCGAAACCAGATAAACCTCGCACTAGTTCGTTTAAAAAAGACGCCGTTAGTTAACGTCCTTAATTCTGAATCTCTCAATCAAGGCACGAAGGTTCCTCGAAGAAAGAGATTGAAGAAAAATAGCTATATTTCGAAATAAGAAAATTTTAGTCGAAAACTCTTCTGAATACGTGCAAAAGCTTATGTAAAATTTCCCGCGGAACCCAAAAAACCTTTCAAATTAAGACCAGCCTTTTTAATTAAGATTTTTTTTCCCTTAATCTTTTTGAGAAACTTTAATTGGAAAAAAAATCTAATAATGCTGATTTCTCGCGCATTATCGGAACTCAGGAGGAAATTATTTTTTAAAATAAAAAAAAGGCGTATTTTTATTAGCACTTTGAGGAAAAAGTAAACTTTCACCGATTTAAATTTTATATAAAAATTATTATTTGGACAGTTTTAGTTCTGAAAGTTATGTTAAAATCGGATCGAAAAAAAATAAATATTTCTCAAAAGCATTACTAATTTTGAATCGAATTCGAAAGAAAGAAAAATAAATAACTTTTTTAAGGTATTAAGGTATTTATTGATTCAAAAAACGACGGATCTAAGCATTATTTCGAAGTAACAATAGCTAAAAATTTCTTCGCTACAATTAACTCGCAAAAAGAAACCACATAATAATTATATCATTAGTCACAGCTTTCAAAAGTACTTTTTAGAGGCATTTAACCTAAGGGCCGAAATTCCAATAAATTAGGGCTTCGGTTTTTTTGCTTTTAATTATTATTGAATAAAAAAAAAACTTTATGATTGCAGAGCTCATCCAATTAAATTTAGAAAACGAACCGGCAAAGCTACAATTTGAAAAAAAAAATACTGTACCCCCGATGTTTTTTCGAAGCTAGAAAACTTTGGTATAAAATTCCTGCATAAAAATTCGTTATACACAGGTTTGCGTGTAAATGTATAAAATAAAGCACATTTAGCCAAAGGGAAAATCCGGAGTATCGATCGATTCAAGTTGGTGGTTGGCGCGATATTCTCGCGGTGCGAATCTAATACACTCGTATAGCAAAGTATTGCCCTGAGCTGACCACTCAAGAAACACGTACACGTAAGCATCATGTAAGTGTGTGGAAACAAATGAGTCGTTGGACGAAATCGCGAAGAGCTTAACGTTGTATAACGCGTCCGGCGATGCAAGAGAAAGAGGGTGGTACCCTCGGTTAACGAGACCGTAGCATGAATAAGTGTGCGTTCGTGTGTGTGTGTGTGTATGTGTATACTGTACCATTACTGTATATACCGGGAGCGACAGTCTCTTTAACGTAGAAAAGAGGACAGAGATATATAGAGAGATTTGGTCGAGTCGGGAGCGATAAACCACCCACTGCCTTGCTACGCGACGAAGGCAATCGAATTAATGACAAGCTAGAAATTCTAGTAACGGTGTGTGTGTGCATAGAAATTCCCCCAAGAGGTACATTATTAAGGGTCAAACTAGTGGCGTTCGATAATTGCTGGAAAGTGCCTTACTCTGTATACGATCTGGTACGATGCACCAAAACCACATGCCATAAACTTATTTTTAAAACTCTTGTCTTTTTGTCTTTTCTGTCTGAATAATTGAAGAAGTTATTTTTCGAATTTTAATTCTTTGACAGAAAATTAAGAATCCTAGTTAAGTTTCTGATTGCTTAACCGAAGGGTTAGAGTTCCTCTTATCGGGCCCTATTGCTATGATTCTCGAACATTTTGATTTTATTAAATTTTAAATAACGAAAAATAAAAATTGATTGCATTCTTATTCTCTAACCAGATCAACGGTTATTTTTTTTGCAGAGACTCTTGGAAATTATAAACTTTGAGTTTATTTCTTGTCGTGACCGAAACCCACCTGCCCATGTGCACAAAATACAAAATAAAAACAGGGTAAAAAAATTATCCGTGCGTCCATTAAATAGTGATTTTTTATGTGTATTTTTAGGATTAATTTATTCGGATGATCATTTTAGTTTAGGAAAGAAAGGATTAAAGCCACAAAAAACAATTTTTTTTATTTATATATTTTTATGCCTACTTTAAATAACCGTCAACTTTACATGGCCAGAGGGGTAGCATTTTCTGAAAGTCAAGGCAAAAGCCAACTTTTTCTTTTTTTCTTTTTTAAATATATCTTGAAACGTTGATCATACAAAAAAAAATTTCAAATAAAAAAAAGGCTTATAAAATTCCGCACCCAATTAGTCTTGATAAGATAAATAGAACTCGAGAAAAATAGACTCAAAGATTTTGCCGCGGGTACCCTTAAAAAGCCGGCTCCACTTGACAAAAATGTTTAATTTTAGCAATAATACCTTTTGTTGATGAAAATGAAATATAAAATAGCATAGGTATAGCCTTTATAGATGATAATTACGGTTGAAAAATTTGAACTATTTGACTAATTGAAAAGACGAAGATTACTTAGTTTAATCTAACACTGTAAAAAGTAACTTTCTTATATTAACAAAAAAATTAGAACATTTTCGAAAAATTAATAAATTTTCAAAAAAATTTGTAAATATTCGAAAAAAAATCGTAAATTTACTAAATTTAGTATATTAACAAAAAATTCGAGTATTCTCGATTTTTTTTATGAATTCGCAAGAAAAATTGATAATTTACAATTTTTTTTCGAAAATTTTCAAAAAATAGTTGTGAATTTACAACTTTTTTCGTAAAATCACAAAAAAAAATCGAGAATACTCGAATTTCTTTTTAATATACTAAATTTAGTAAATTTACGATTTTTATCGAATATTTACAAAATTTTTGTTACTTTTTACAGTGAAATTAATAACTGTTTGAAATTTAAATAATTTGTAACTAGTTTTTATAAATAAAGGATTAAGGAGGTTTAAGGTTTGTTTTATTAATCTTTTTAATTACTCATTCCTCAATTCATAAAGTAATCGAGCAATTTATAAAAAACCCCTAGATCATTAGCGATAAAGCGCGAAATCCAAAAAAGCTCATTATTTAGTAATAACAAGTTGAGTTGACCAATTTGGAGAGTTTGTATTGAAAATTTGATAGCCGTAATAGCCAAAAAGATGCTACTTTGAGTTATAAGTTTACAAGACCGTTTTATATTTGTTTTATAGAAAAAGGAGTCCTTTGCTCAGCAAAATAAGAAAAGTAAGTTTAATCTCCGTAAATTCGAAAAGAAAATTGCCGCCTTTCGTTGGCACTCATACAAACCTTAGTAGATTTATGTGTAACATACTCTCATCCCAAGAGGCATTTCGCTCTGTCTCTTGCGCTTGGTCGCATCTAATCCTCCAATTTGCCAAGGGAGCTCGCGTTCTCTGTTCTCTGTGTCCGCGTACTCTAACACAAATGCATGCATATCCGTTTTAGTATAGTTGTGTGTGTGTGGAAAGCATCGACCTTTGCCAACCCACGTTCACGTACAAGAAAGGCCGATAGGGATTTACGAGCGGTTTCAGGCAATCGCGAATAGAGATTAGGCCGGTAATTAACTATGGATCGCGAGCTTCTCTCTATGTTCAATAGGTTGAATGTGTGTGCGTCTGTGCTTAACGTGCAAGTTCCTCCCTTTGTATATATAATGCATTGCCGGTAATTCGTTTTTTTGAAAATTACGCAGTAGGACGTGTCTCCGACTCTCCTTACGAATAAAAGACAAAAGATCCCTTTGAAGCATCTAAAAATAAATATCGATAACGGGGGTTATTAGAGTTATTAGGGACTGGATTTTTAAGTAAAATTTCTACGTTGGATAATGTTCAAGAACCTGGTTGTGAAAGAAGTTAGAAGCTACACAAGGGACAGAAAGGCATTTTTTTTGCACAAAAGTCCCGTCTTGTACGATACAATGAAAATAAAGACCGAAATAAACTTTAGTCGTCTAGTCATCATCAGCAGAATCTCAAATTACCTCCTTCCCTTTTGTACCACAGGTATTTTGTATCTACTGTGCATGTGTTAGTACACTTTGTAAAGTGCTCGAGAGCTATATCTGGCATGTCCCTCGCGGAAACGAAGCGCGAATACCCGCATCGACGTGCATTTGCTTTAACACTCCCCTACTTGTACGCTGCCATGGGAATGGACGAAATTTATCAAAATACTCTCTTTGCTCGAGTTTATTTTTGTAACATTTTGCACAAGATCGACCCTTTGACATTTTTCTTTTAATTTAATCTGGAAAATTGTAAAATTTTTAAAGTATCCGTTATCCCAAATTTTTTTCATCAAAGAAAATAATAATAAAATTTTTTTCTCCTTTCTTCGCCGCCTGCATGCATGACAATTATTTTCTCGCGGTCGAACAAATTCAAGTCTCCACGTCCTTTTTAAGGCTTCAATTCCATAAAGTTTTTTTTTCTTCATCTTGCAAAAGAAACCATACAATGCAGATAGGCGAAGCTAGGATTTTTTTTGGTTGTAGCAATTAGGATTGCGAATTAATTCCACCGTCGCATCGGCCCTTTTTAAAATTACAGCAATTATAGTAAATAAATTAAAAAAGCTTTGGTCTCATAAAGGGGTGGTACGTCAAACGAAAAAATTTTAATTTAGTATATTCGTGTGAACGCGCATTTAAGCCTATTAAAAAATTATTCATAAACCCAAAGTTACAAATCATCTTATTATTATTCAATTGTTGAAATTAGTAAGGGCGTGGATGTTTTTTATTCAAGACTTAAAAACATTATCTTATAGACAAGTGTCGCGACACGAGATTTTAGAGAATAATTTTAAAATATTAAAATAGAGCACCCGTAGCTTCGTCTATGATGATTATTATTTTGCTGACCAAAGAGAGCGAGATTTCGTCTTAGAATCGATCCCTACAATAATTATAGTAGTGTTTGCCCTGGGCAAAAGTTTCCTCGATATGCTGCTCCTCCTGTGAGCCAAATTCTGAATAAATATTTTTAAATAACAAGGATGCATGTTTCATTGAAAGGACTTTTTAACGAAATGAAAGGGGAGGCCTGATGATCGACGTGGATTAAACTCTGGAATTTACTCTCACATGCTCGATTCGATTTCTTTCCTTTTTGATTTGGCACGGACTTCTCTCACGCTTTCGCGAATTAAATTTTTACGCACAGAAAATAAAAAAAATAAATTTAAAGATAAATAGATAAAGTTAATCAGTCAGTTAATGATAAAAAATTGTATAAAATTATCGACTTAAAAATCAATCAAAGTTTTGCATGTATCCGCGCGTTGCTGTGTATCTGCATGAAAAAGCATTCACGCGTATATCGACAAAGAGCAAAGACACGATGGTATTTGTAAGGGACAAAAGTAGCCCATCCTATATTATAATATTATGCGAGCGTTTTTGTATTCGCATCAACGAGCACACATGTATACGATATTTTTTATTTTTTTATTTTTTTATTTTTTATCTTTCCCTTCAGTGTCTTTTGCGAGTCGTGAAAGAGAGAGGCTCATTACGTCAGTCGACGGTGTGTGACGTAAAACAGGGAACGCGATATTATGTGGAAAATAAGAATTCTTATGGCCAAGGGGATGATCAGGGCACAAAGTCTTACTAAAGGCTGAATATATTTAGAGCTTGCGAGCCAAGACAAGAAACGACCCTACGATCGTTACATCAAAAGACCACCCCATTCTTTACGAATTTTCGAGAAAAAGAAATGCCAAAATAATCGATATTGTTGAGTTTCGTAAACGAGATACACATAGAAATTTACGCGTGATCAAAAAGGTTTTTATTTTTATTTTTTTTTTCTTTCCAAGTACCGCGGGTTTCGTGCGGTGAGTCACGCATCGCGAGCTTCCTGCCTCTCCCTATTTCTCTTAATGTCCCTGCCGTGATCGATACAAAGACACGAGTTAAAGCAAAATAATCCATTATGAACATTATTATTCATTGACAGCAGAAAATACGAAGGACAAATTCAAGAATTTCGATTTTTAGCGCGAAACGCGATTTTTGTTCTTTTCTAAGAAAGGAATAAAGAAACGAGTTTTTTTCTCTTCTCTTTATCTTTTTTTGAGCATCTGTCGTGCAGACGATTGACGTTTTAATGCCAAGCCAAATAAAATTGGACAGAAGGTGTAATCCGACTGAGAAAAGTTTTTTTGTTGCTCGTGCGGACATCTGTACGAGGATCGAATTTATCCGTAATTACGGGAAAAGGGGTTGAGAATTACGATGAAATAGGATGAAATAGGATGAAAACTCGATTTTTGGTAATTTCTTAATTAGCACGAGACGTACCGATAACCAATTCACCCCAATTTCTCTCAAACGAATTCTTCTCGATATAAATAAAATAAGTATCAAGTATAGTAAAGAAGAATCAACGTCAGTCTATTACCGTACATACGCATTGTTAGTCTAAGAGCCCGGAAACATAAAAAATCGTCCAAACGACTAAAAAGAGATAGGGAATTCCAACTGCGGAGGTTTGGCACGTAACGTTAAATTTTTAGCTGACTAAGATAAAGATAAAGATATCGTCGGCTGTTGGCGTCGACTACTACGATAAAAGGGGAGAATTTATGCTGTATGGCGCGGTTATTTGCGCTTTCATGCACCGACCCGCGGACATATTTTTTTAAACCTCGTTTTTACTATATTAATTTAAAGGGCTGAATGAATTAATAATAAAATAGAAAATAAAAAGTAAAAAATAATCCTTTACTTCTTCACACGCAAAACCATTCTAATAGGATTCCCTGTGCGTTCGTTAATACGAACATTGGTTCATAAAGTAAAAGGGGAAACAGTTGGGTGGATAACATCAGTGAATATTACGGTGCCATGCCGCGAGCATAGAATGAGTTTCGTCGCGCATACGAGAAAAGGTTTTCAAGGGGGAAAAACGGAAGGTAGAAGCTAATCTGCTCATTTGTGCCCAATGCACGCAATGGTATATTCGCGTTGCGTATATATATTCTCTACGTGCGAGCTCTAGATTTCTAGATAGCCCGCTGACTATCCGCAAAATATTTGCAGAATTCATTTGTCGATTGAATTTCCTTACGTAATTATACCGCGAATATTTATAAGCGCTCGAAAGTTACGTGAATAACATGCGGGTTCTTTTTATCTTTATTCTCTTTCTCTTTTTACACCGCAAGCACTGCTGATCTTGCAAAAAAAAACCAAGTGTCGCGGTTCTCTCTTTCTATATTTCGATGCACACACGAACGAACCAAACACGAACATACATATTGACTTGGAATAAAAAAAATAAAATAAAATCCTCTAGAGAATTCGTGTGCCTGAGGTCTTTTCTCGTCTCTTCGTCTGTATGTGTGCAGTATGTAGTATGTACATGCAATATCGAGTGGAAGCGCGATTTACCAGCTGCCGGTTTACGGGGTCCGCCCACTCCTGGCCGTCGCGATCTACAAAGGGAGAGCTCAGGCTGTAGGGTTATCGGTTCTCTCCTCTAACCGCTAACCTACACTATCAAACTACACGTACACGAACCTTTTTTTCTTTTTTCTTTTTTTTTTTTTTTTTTTTTTTTTTTTTCTTCATCCAAGATATTCTCAGCTCTCGATGTGAGCTTCTTTATCTCCTGTGTACATTATTATGCAAATGAGCCCAGTTACTCTTCAGCGAAAATAATCTTTTAAAAATCAATAATTTATGATTAGGTCACACGAACATGCGTAAATTTCCATATAATTAACTGGATGCAGTCCAATTTTTTTTTAATTAAAGACAATAACAATAAACCTCCATTCGTTTGTGTGAGCAGACTTACTTGACTTTACTTGTGAAGAATAATTTAGCTTATTTTTTGCCTAACTGGTAAAAGTAAACACGAAACATTAGGTTAACGCTCACTATAAAAATAATTTTGAATTCATAAAGAATGGTAAAATAATTTAAAAATTTTTTCCTTTTTATCAAAGTTTGTTAAGTCATTCATAAAATCCTTAATTTTATATCGTATTTGGAATATTTTTTGCAAAGCCGCGATTAAAAAAGACTTCCATCACACTTTAATTTTGCCAATATCTTTTTATTAATCTGATTCCCCTTTTGGCAATTATTTGTCAGCGTATTCAAATGCAAGAAAAAATGGACAGGAGACTCGTCGTCAAATTGCGCGCACGAAGGTTAATTTGTTTTGCTTGTAAGGTTGGTCTTGGGGCTGATGCTGTTTCTATGTCTAACGGATCGATTTTTATTTATTTTCAAGTCGATAGAAACCAAAACCTGGATTCGTTGCCAACAAATATTTGGTTACAAGTCATTGGTGCTCAAGTCCGTTTTTGTACGTACATTTTAAACCCCTAGAAAATACGATATCCCAAAACGCTGCCAAATTATTGGCACTACAGTTCCTCAAGCAATAATTAAATGTTCTTAACGGTCTATCTCATCTAATAAATGATGGCACAAGAAAAATTAAAAATGATCTTTTCCTCGATATTGTCACCTAAAACTTCCATAAGAAAAATTAGGTATTGCATCCAAAAAGAAAAGAGATTTACAAAAATAAAATTATTATTTTTAGACGAAAAAAATAGTGGGACAAAATTTGTTGAAATTGAAATCAGTGAAATTAAGGAATAAATAATAATGAATTTCTAAACACGAGAACTCCCAACTAAAAAAACTAAGTACTTTATCTGAGAAGAAAAAACTGTTTTTTTTTTTTTGTATTTTTTATGGTAAAAATTTTCAAAAAATTAATTATCTGAAATATCGAGTAAAAACGATATTTCTAGGAATTACTTATACTTTGATAGAATAAATGAGTAACCACGTCCAAAAATAAAGAGAAATAAAGTAGTTTAATATCGTATGTTAATATTTGTTACCGTATGTTAATATCGTAACTAATATTTCACCCCTAAATTAGCAAAAATTACCCTTAAAAGGGAGTGTTTTTGCTATTTTCGCACTTTATGAGATCAGATTAGGTCCATACGGGTTTTTTGGGTCGCTAATGAAGAATCCGGAGGAATTTTTTATGAATAGTTAATATGTCACCCTTAAATAATTAAAAACAACCCTTAAAAGGGGCGTTTTTGCTATTTTTGCACTTTGAGCTCCCAACTAAAGTCCATACGGGTTTTTTGGGTCGCTAATCGAGAATTGGAGGGAATTTTTTGTGAATAATTAACATTTCACCCTTCAATTAGCAAAAACAACCCCTACAAGAAGTTTCTGCTATATAAATTAACCCTTTTTAGGGGTTGTATTTGCAAATTGAAGGGTTAAATATTAATTATTCATGAAAAATTCCCCCGAATTCTTAATCAGCGACCTAAAAACCCTTAAGGACCTAATTTTGACGATCAAAGTGCAAAATTTGCAAAAATTGCAAATTCTCCCTTATTAGGGGTTGTTTTTGCTAAATTAAGGGTGAAATATTAATTATACTTAAAAAAATACCTCAAAATCTTAATCAGCTACCTAAAAAATACTCTTAAACGAATTCTTGGCTAAATCTAGAAAGTCAGTTTGCTAATTATATCAAAAAAACCCCTTTTTAGGCGTATTTTTTGCAAATTCAAGGGTGTTCCGAAAATATCTCCCTGAAAAGACCCCGATTTTCGTGATCAGCGACCCAAAAAACATATAGTAGAGCAAATCTCATGTTAGCCAGTGAAAATACACCCCCCCCCCCCTGCGCGATTTGACTGGAGTATTAACAAATAAACCATTTTTTTTTACAAACATATACCCCACATTAAAAATAATTCAGCATACTGTTATTTTAACACTTTAAAAAATTTTTTTCCCATTATTATTTAAAAAATCATTTTAATTATTCTTTTAGATTTAGATATTTTTAATATAATACATAAAAAAATTGTGTATGAATATAAAGTAACTTAAATGATTATTTGAGATTATTGACCATTAAGGGTAATTTATAACAACATATTTTTATTTTGTTGTAAGCTTTCGTTGGTGTAACACCAACCTCTTCAGACTAAAAAAATTTTTTATTCAAAATAAATTTTTACAATGAAATTTACAATTAAATTTTACTATTTTAATATTTTTAAAGCTCTACGAAGCAGTGTCTTAAAAAGCTTGCGTTTACGAATCTCGTATCTGTTTTTTATTAGTAGGTTTTTTTTATTTGAATTTTAAGTTTTTCAGAAATATATATCCTATAAAAATTGCTTTTAAAATCTAAAATTTTGATTCCATCACAATTAACCGTATCTTTATTATCAGTGCAATGGTTTAAGACCGGTTTGTCTCTTTTATAAAATATATCATTTTCGTGTTCCTCTTTTCTATGAAAAAGTGCTCTTTTTGTTTGTCCTAGACATGTGGCTGGACAATCATTACATTTTATCTTGTAAATTAGATTAACATTATCCAATAGTTTTGTTTTACCTTTACCTCTTTTAATAATACATGCCAAATTATCCTTCATGTAAGCTATTGGTATTATATTATGTTATTTTAGTATTCTATTGACATTTTTGTAAAGTCCGTATTTATGCGGTATTCTAGCTTTTAGAAGTCTGACATAAATTCTAGCCGTTGGGTTAACTCGCACTAGTTCCCTATCACTAGTATCACTTTTATTACAACATCTCTGTCTAATTACTTCTAACCTCTTTTTTACATATTTATTAATGAATTTTTTAGAATAATTATTGAAATTTTTTGTCAGCCAATATAACTGATTTGTCAATTAGGTTGTAAATAATGCCAATTTTTTTATGTTTGGGGTGATTTGATTCAAAATTCAATAGCCTTACAGAAAATGTATCTTTGCTATACCAGTTAGTAATTATCTTATTGTATTAACTTTTATTAGTGTAGGATCTAAAAACTTAATAGAACTATTAATTTCTAATTCATAAGTAAGCTGTAAGTTATTATCAGTACTATTAAACGCGTTTATTAATGAATTTAACTTATTTTTTGGTATGCAAGTAAGAACATAATCTACATATACCAAAAATAAAATATTGGTGAAAAATCTAATTTTGCTAATTTCTCGTTTTCTAAATCATCCATAACTATATTAGCAAATCGATGACCCCATGAGATCCCAAAAATTTGTTGATATACTTCATAATTAGAAGTTAAATATTTATTTATTTCAAACCAGAAAAAAATGTACAATATGTTTACAACATTCCCAAAAGAGACCATTTTAGGTCTGTGCTTGGGTACTTACAATATTAAGTAAATTAATTATAAATAAATTATAAACTAAAATAAAGAACAATTATAAAATTAAGTATAATAAGTCAAATTAAAATTAAATTAAAATATTTACAAAGAGTCGTGTTTTTTTATGACAGGTTGAGTCAGGGTTCTCTTGTTGTTTCTACTTGAGGTTGTGAGAACCTTAAGATTGTTCGTTAAGGTGTTGACAAATGCGATAGCTTAATATTTACTATTTTTCTTAGCTATTTCTTTATTATGGTCAAGTGAACCAATAGTTCTATGCCTAGTTTTGCTGTTGCTTTTTGGGAATTGTTTCTTGAGGTTTTGATAATTATACGTTGTAGCCTTGATTGTGTATGAGTCTTTTAGATTAAGTAGTTTGGTATCAGAGTTTAGCAGGTATATAACTCGCAATTGTAGATTTAATATTTGCTTTAAACAGTTATGTTAGGCGCCACCCCAAGCAAGTAACCCGTAAAAGAAAGCGTAATACATAGAGGAAAGTATACGGTGATTCCAGTATTTGAATTTGTACAATATGCATACAAAATATCTGGATTTTTTAGTTATATATATTAAATATGTTCTTCCCATCTCATTCTGCAGTCAAAAATAACACCTAGGTATTTAATACTTTCAGATCTATCAATCGTTTGATTAATAATATGTATATGAAGATGGTCTGGCAAGCTATTTTGATAACATCCAAATGTTAGGTAGAAAGTTTTTTGGGTATTTAATGTCAGCTTATTAGAGTTGAACCACGTGCCTACCACTTTCAAATATTCATTCATTTGTCTCTGTTAGTTTCCAAGATTTTTCAAGACTCAAGATGACTGAATCGTCCGCATATATATGAACATAGATCTAATAAATCATTGATGTAAATTAGGAAAAGAACTGTTCCTAAAATAGTACCTTGAGGAACTGCTAAATTGTTCAAATTTTTCAAACTGCCGTACGCATAATTGACTCTAACCCTTTGTGTTATAAATTATCAAAAATGAATTCGGACAATTTTATTATTTCTTGAAACGGTAATTTAGAACTCATAGCAATTTTGTTAACCCTTTTTATGCATTAATAACTGACTGCTTAGAAATATTTGAAAACATTGAAACCACATCTAAAGAAACTATAGCCTTTAGGAATAGCTGTATTTTTTAATTTTTTTTTTTGGTAATGGGCAGCAGTTTTTTAGAGTATGGTAAAAATAATAACTTTTAACTAATAACTTTTTTCACGGTAGTTTAAAATTACAGAATCAAGAAGGAAAATATCATTTTTAGTTTTTCTAATGTTATTATACTTTATTAGATGAAATAGATCATTAAGCATATTTTGTTTTTGATCGAGTAACCGTAGTGCCAATAATTTGGCAGCGTTTTTTTTTTGTCTTCCTTTTGTATTTCTTTTTTTCCATCCATACCGGGTTTTTCATGCTTGTCTAGAAACGTATTTTTTCATTTAAAAATATTCTAATGCCTCGAGTGTGTCGATTGGGCATTAATAGGTTATATAACTAGGTATTCCTTATTGTTAGTTGATAGTTTAAAAACCTTACCAGGTAATTAATAGACTTAATTTTCTTTTGGTATGTAAAAGTCTAGGACTTTAAAGAAGCTTATTTGCTCGCTTATTTGACTAAAAAATACGATTTTTGAATATTTAAATAAGAAAACGGTTTATCATGAAAAAGAAAAAGTTAAAAATAACTTGGTTTTTAAAACATTAGATAACGACAAGAAATAAGTTTTATATTTAAGCTAGTTGTTTCAGCTCGATAAATGAAAGTTTAAGAAATTGACTCCCACTAACAATCCCAAATCCCAAGAAACAATCGTGTTCACTTAACAATAATGATCGCGTTTTTAACGCAGTTTCCTATGCTGTTCTTACTTTAGATGAAAATCGATTTTAAAGGTTGTAACAAGATTCTAAGGATTGAAATTAATTATTCGGTGCGTCTGACTAGTTCTAGACTATTACTACTTTTGCTACTTGAAAAAGTTATAAAGAGTAGTTCAACTTTAAAGAGAGCAGCTCGGAATTATTATAATCAGAATGATCATAGACGTGATAATAAAAAGGGCGACATAAATTAAATAAAATCTTTTTTAAAGACGAGCGGACGAGAAAATGGGTAAATAGGGAAAAAGCAGAAAAAGCAGAAAAAGGAACGATTAATAAATCTAGCTTCTGGGTTGCAGAGAACATTTTTCATTTTTCTCTTTTTAGTTTTTAATGTAATAAAATAATTATACGCCTGCGCATATTGGATGAAAGCGAGAGCACTTTATTCACATAACGATATAACTAATATTATATAAAAGTATGTGTGTTGGGGTAAACGGTAAACTAGGTCAGTGTCGTGGAACTTGAAAAGTTTGCTTCCGTAATCCGAGAGAAATAATACCAAATAATACATATTTAACTCGACTTCCCTGATCGATCTAATCCATTGAATCCATTTGCTTTAGAAAATTTAGAAATTTTTAATTTGAATTTTGGTGGAATTAAAAAAGCTAGCTAGGTTGCTGAATATTTTCCGAGATATTTTCCAAATAAAAAATAAAAAATAAAAGAACTGAAAAGGAAGAAAATCCAATTCCCAGGTCAGCAGCTTGAATTTTCGGAAAAGTAAAGAGAGCAAGTAATGTACATAGTAGCAAAGGTATATTATATTCTCGCTACATAGAGAAACCTTTCGAAGCAGAAATTTCCTTCATCCTTCTCACTTTGTACATGTTCATAGATATAGCAAAAGGTCGTGAAGAAAATACCTCCAGCAGTGAAACGTACATAAATGTGTCTATGTGTGTGCATAAAAGCGAGGTCGTTTTGAAACGAGAGTAGAAACTTGAACGAAATAGGTATATATAATATATATATATATATGTATATAGCTTCTCTCGTCTCTCTGAATTCACCAGTGTTAAGGGTGGCAAAGAGGCTCCTCGGGGGCGGATAAAGGTTGATGGCTGAAGGGACGCGAAAGGGACGCGCACACAGTTCTCTCTTACTTTATCTATCCTTTCCTGTCACCCTTATATATAATTATATATGGGACAAAGCAGTCACGTTCTATACATTATATACATATATATATCTATGTGTGTGTATATATAATATACGCTTCTATGTGTGAGTTCAGGTCGTTCGCTTGCGTTGTTGACGTCGCGTCGACCAGCATAGCGTGAGTCGGCCCCGCGAACACCCCCCTTTGTAAGCCGTGCTCTCAAAGGAAGATATGTTTCTATATGTACATTGCACGACTCGGAAATCCGTTACCAAATGCAAAAGCCCTTTTTTTATTATTTGAAAAAATATTTTAAAGCAAATTATTTCGGATTCTCGATTTTATTAAAATAAAGTATCCTCTTTGATATTATTCCAAAGGTTTTGAATTACAAAATGCGAAATACAATGTGGTCAGTTTGAAATTCGGAATAGAAAATGAGAAAGTACTATTTAGTACTATGTATGTAAATATATAAATTAAGCTCTCTCCAAGAACGAAGGGTATTCGGCTGTTTGGCTATTTGGCGTACTGGCGACGCTTAGAAAATCGAACAAGACGACTAGAACGAAATTCTATGTCATAGAGTAATTTGCATACATAGGCGTAACGTCAAAGCTATAAATACATAGAACACGTGCAATGCAGGGAATATCGAGATAACCCGGAGATAATTTGTTTTATGCACGTTTATGTATTGGTGTACTCTTGTCATACACAGTTCCATTAAATACATTACATTTCGGTATCAGCACAGACTACCTACTATCAGCAAAATCAGTATATTATGGAAACAATACAAGAAACTTGAAGCAAATTTTCAATAATTGAATCCTGAAAATTCAAAATCCTGTAAATGTCATTTAAAAACCCGGATCTACCAAAATTTAGCTCAATGGGCAATATTTCAACTACTCAAAACTGGTTTCAACTATTGAAAATATGATATGTCGTTTTAGAAAAGGTCCACTGCATAGCTTTTTTAATCATCAAAAACTATCCCTTTTTAAAAGTTTTTATCGGATATTAGGGCTACTTACTGATTTACTGATTTACTGATCCTAAAATAAGATTAATAAGACCGAGTTTTTTTCAAGTAATATTATTTCTCTACGACGGATTAAGCAATTCAGTATTTTATAAAAAGTTTATAAAAAGTTTATAAAACCTATATTAGCCCATTTTCGGGCAAAACGTGCTAGTTTCTTATAGTTCTGAAACTTATTTGTATTTTTGGCTCAAAATCTAAGTAATATAAGTTGAAAGCGCTGACTTTTATCAAATGTATTATTTTTATTTAGTTTATGGTCACTAAAAGAAAAACTCGTAATTTTACTTTATTATAAAGTTGATTTTAACAAAACCATCAAAAATTTTGGATAACGTCAATTTTGATTACCGGTCCAAAATAAAAATGCTTTCGATATTTTTGGTCTTAGAATTTTGCGATAATAAGCTTTTCTATTTTGAACCTGTAAGCTCTGAGTTAAGTGCTGAAAAGACCAATGAGAAGACCTTTTCAAAAGGCAAATTGTTTCCTTTTTTTCCTCAATATTTTTTGCATATTCATTGCAAAACAGCTTATTATAAATTGCCACCACGAAATATTTATTTTAAATTTAGTCTTTTACCACTAACTATTAGCTACTTTGTTAATTACTCTTGAAAAAGTAAATTTTTCGCTGATTAAATTTGGGTGGATCGAGACTTTTGTTTTTATTTTAAAAGCAAAAAAGCGATTTAAAAGTTTTCTCGTAAACATATTTATGAGCGATATAGCAACATAGCGACTGTATATGAAAACCTGTTGCTTTATTTCTATTATTTTATACTCTAAAAAGTTTTCCACACTTCCAACTAGTTGTTAAATTTAATTTCTATTTAATCGTTTTAATTATAGCCAATAATTTTATTCATTAAGACATCACTAACCTATTTTTATGTTTCTTTCTATCACATTTTCATATTTTTTTAACCCTACTTTCCTAAGTAATTACGAAGCCCTTTCACCCTCCATAAAAGACCCTTTGCATATTCAAACTTCCTACCGATAAATAAAGACAAGGAAAATAATAAATTTATACATTTTTCTGACCCTTTTGACTATTTAACGATTTTTGTCTCTGATCAGATAGCAGAAAAAATTTAGCAATCGGAAAACTTTGGAAATAGTTTATTTTATTTTATTAAATAATAATTTTTCGATATTAGTGGGAAAAATCTTTCGAATTCGCCCCTTAGACGTAGGATCTTGATGGACAGTTGTTATTTGCGTGTACAGAAATATTTAACAATAAATAGGTAGTACAAAGCTTGGTGTAAATTTTCAAAATTGCTGATCGATCGACGTGTACACGCGAGATATAATCAGTTCGCGTTCTCTTTCTGCGAGGATATTACATTTACGATCACAGACTCGCTCGCACCTGCGATCACTGCGCGTAGGTGAATACTTTTGATGCCTGCGGTTCTTCGAAGCGGACGCGCCTCGCGTGAAATTTAAAAGGAACTCGCTAGAGAGTTTGAATATCGGCAGCTGCTCTATACAGCCAGTATATTATTATTATTATCATTATTATTATTATAAGAGGAGGACCCTCGAGTGAATTCTCTCTTTATTTTGCCGTTTATACGATCGATTCGCTAAAAGGAGATGGAAGAAGCGGAAGAGTAAAGCGGATAGAATAAAGTCAATTTTTTTGTTTTTGTTTTCATACATATAAATTTCGAAGCGACCTTGCGAAAGAACGGGTTAAAGTAACAGAAGATTAATATTTTAAATGAATAAACTAATCCTCAAAAACCGATACAGATATTTTGAGATATTTAAAAATTTTTCGTTTTATCGGAATTTTCGTATCGGGAAAAATGAAGGACCCTTCGTATGGATAAAAATAGGGTAGCTTAAAAAATAACAAAAAAATTTTTTATTTTTTCTATTTTTAGTCCCTGGAGCCAATAATTTTTTTAAAAACGTTTTATTTAATGGAAATTTGACACAACGCGAGATACAGCGGTTGATACGAATCGAAGGATAAAAGACATTCGTTGGGTTCTCAGAACCTTCTAGAAATTTAAACTCTCGCCAATTTACGACTGAGTAGATATCTCGTCAATTCTCTCGGTTTCGTGATTTTCATTTTACTTTGCATGTATTTGTGAATGTGAACGCGGACCGCCCTGGGGTTTCTCTTCATTTTAACTGCGAATTCCTCTTCACTGAGTTTGTTGCCTTTCATGATGAATATTTTTGGACACAGTAATGAGTTTTTTTTTTCTAAACCTTCATGATATTTATTCTACTATAGGTTTTTTGGGTCCTTGATCACCCTTAAATTTGCAAAAACTACCCCCAAAAAGGTCTAGATTTGGGTCGCTGACTAAAAATTTGAGGGATTTTTTTATGAAAAGTTGATATTTCACCCTTAAATTAGCAAAAGCAACCCCTAAAGGGGTTTCTTAGCTAGTTTCACACTTTGAGGCTCAAAAAATCTCATTTATGGGTTTCTTGGGTCGCTGATCAAGAATTTTTGGGTTTCTTTTTATGAAATATTAATACTTCACTCTTAAATTAGCAAAAACAAAAATTATGATATTTTTAAAATAAGTTTAAAAGAAGTAAAAAATGCATGAATGTAGAAAAAAATCCCTTTATTTGGGACAATTTTATTGATTTAAGGATGAAATATTAATAATTCATTAAAACGTCCCCAATAGTATATTACGACCCATGGCCAGAAAAATAAAGAATGGCCCAAACCACACGTAAATTAAACTGCGATTGGGGGTATTCTTTTTTTATGGCCCAGGGTTTTATACGATTTTTCTGCATCGGTGGCGAGAAAACACGTCTTTGCCGGTCGCGCAGCGGCCGGGAAATACGTGCTTTCTGGCCGCTGACCAGAAAAATTATTAATCAGCGACCCAAATATTTGTATCATTTACAAATTTAAGGTTTTTCGCAAATATCTGCCGGAAAACACCCCGATTTTCGTGATCAGCGACCTAAAAAAGCTACAGTAGACCAAACCTCATGACGGACAGTAACTAAACATCCCCCCCTCGCGATTTGACTGGAGTATCAAGTTTATCAAAAAAGTAGAAAAGAATGTTTTGGAATTATTTAAATGAAAAATTAGCCTTAATACATGTATTATTAGCTGAATTTACAAAAATGTCACTCCATGGATTTCTCTTATTTAAATATTCTTGACTAAAAGGCTAAAAGAAAGAGAAGACACATAATACTCGTAAATATAATAATATATGGGCCGCGAAACGGATGAGTTAAAAAAAAAAAGAAGAGAACAGAGAGAAAGAGAAGAAAAAAGTCAAAGAACCTTTAGCATGCTATAAACGTTAGCGCGAATATCGCGAATTTTTTTTTTATGCGACGCAAAACGCACCTATCTCGTTGAAAAACTTTTTAATTAAAATAAACATGGTGTTCGAAGTCATTTCGAAGCTGACAGCGTAGATCTGATTTTAATTTTTTACAGAAGAAAAAAAGATTTTGGTAGAAGGATGCCGCATAAAAACATTTGCGTCGCGAAATTTTCTGTCTTTTATTTTCTTTCTCGCTTAGCTGACTCTCGACCTGTTTTGAGCATATAAATTAAGTTAACGCAATTTTTGTTTAATATTCGATAGAAAAATATAAATAACGAATTAACAATAGGAGGGGTCGAGAAAACGAAGAACCGGAAATCTCGTGAATCTCATGGCAACGCAGACATTTCTAGAGTTTGACCTCGCTCTTCCTGGACAGAGGCAAGAGTAAAGGAAATCCCTCTACTCGCGTTCGGGAACAATATCGTTGTGTGCGAGTCGTAAAAGTTGTTTTTTGGCGAGAATATAATACACGTGGCTATTTATATGCTTCTCCACATCCTAAAATGTCAGGAGAATACTAAGTATCGCAACAGATCGTAACTTACGTCAATAACTCAGCCTACAATTTGTTTTTACTAAATTTTTTATCCGAAAAGGAGATTTTAATTTAAGCGCAAAAAACGCAAATTAGACCTACTCAATGTCATTAATAATTTTTTAGAACAAAAATATTAAAATTATGATCTTGTCACCCTCCAAATTTAAAACGCCTGTTGATAGATAAATAGTTGAAAATAATTGAAAATAATTGACTAGTATAAGAGGGCTGCTTTATCATTCGGAAAATTTCATATTTGCGATTCAGTCTAATAATTTATAGTTTTAACAAAACACTGCCCAGTTAAGAAGGCGGAAGTCGTATCTCAATTTAAATTTTCATTTTCTGGGAAAAAGATAGTAAAAATCGATATTTTTAAAAACTAATTGTATCTGGAATTGGATTCAAGGCGTAGAAATAAAATTTTGCCGGTTTTGCGTCCCTCGTCCATTATGTGTCTGTACACATAAGCACCCACGCCCTTTTAACCACATGGACATGTGCGACGACACGTGCAACTCCTCCCCTCGCGAGAATACATAAGAACGGCGGCTCTCCTGCTGCTGATGCGATGAGTGTGAAGGGGAAATAAAGTATACATAAGAAAAAGGGCACTAATGTCGAAAAGGGGAGAAGAAATTCGTTCTCTCAAATTTCCCGCATCGTTGTTTCGCGCGCGACTAAACGATGGCGAGACATACATAAGACCGACGCCAAAGAGAAAATGAAGAAGCAAGAAGCCTATATAAATACGACGCAATAATATTATTCTCAGCGACCGTTGGACACTTTTTATGAGATTCCATCGAACACCGCCTGCTGCGAAATGGGAAAGTAAAAAAAAAAAAACTTACGGCATAATATTATAATATGTAACGTAAGGTCTATCGCCAAGGTCAAAATTTATGTGCATATACGACAAGAGCGTAATCGCGAAATAAGATAAAACATAAAAGTCACCCAATAAGATCCAGAAAAATAGGGGTTACCAATAAATTACAATGGGCGACAAGAGTTCTTTTTTTATCAGAAAAACAAAGGAAAACAAAGAAAAATGCTCGAGGCAAGAAATTCGATTAGCCGTGACTCGTTCCAGTCAACTATAGAATAAAACAAATTTCTCCTCCCGCGTATAACTATAAAGAGCCGAAAATCATTATTCCTTTCTTACACCTCCTGTTGTGAAACCGTACTACCTACTTTTACTTTAAAAAATCGCGAGTATCTACTCAGCGGGATGTTCCTTTTCTTGTTTCGCATTCTGAAGCCCAGCTGCGATCTAGCAAATAATATAATATATCTTTACTTACTTTACCTACTTTTGAAAAAGTATAATATTTTATGGGATTGACACTATATTTTCCTTGCGAATTTTCTGTTATATTTTTTTAAGGATACTTTTTCAAATTAGGCTAAAGAATTTATTGATATCTAGAAATTAGCCTGGGATGTCTATTTTTTTTAAATATATTTTTTCAAATAAGTCTAAAGAATTTATTGATATCTTGGATTAGCCTGGGATTCCTAAGATTTTTTTATACATTAGACATCTTAAATTTAAATTACACCTTTTGTTGCTTTTTTTCTATCCCTGCCGGATCCGTAAGGCAATAATTAAATTATGCATAATAAATATTATCAAAATGCTAAAACTTTTTATTAAAAATATTGGCTTACAGACCCGGCAGGGATAGAAAAAAAGCAACAAAAGGTGTAATTTAAATTTAAGATGTCTAATGTATAAAAAAATCTTAGGAATCCCAGGCTAATCCAAGATATCAATAAATTCTTTAGACTTATTTGAAAAAATATATTTAAAAAAAATAGACATCCCAGGCTAATTTCTAGATATCAATAAATTCTTTAGCCTAATTTGAAAAAGTATCCTTAAAAAAATATAACAGAAAATTCGCAAGGAAAATATAGTGTCAATCCCATAAAATATTATACTTTTTCAAAAGTAGGTAAAGTAAGTAAAGATATCATAACAGTCGCAAGGTTTAAAAAAAAACTATGTGAAGCATTTAATAAAACTATAAATAATGAATAAAAAACGCTGCCAAATTATGGGCACTAAGATTCCTCAAGCAATGACAAATATTCAATATGAGTTGATATGTATGCGAGTGTATACGCGTATCCGGTATCACGGCGAGAATTTTATTTACATAATTATATCTATACTATAAGCAGCTGTGATTTTTTTTTTATTTTACGACTGTACGGGCCCGTTTTTAAATATCTATTTTTATTCATGTTCTCCTGATACATTTGGATATACAAAATTCAAAATATTTTAAGGAATTCATGTACCAATATTATATATATGTATGCTAACTCTTGCGTTATTATTACCTAATAACAGAAAAGAATAAAAATCCCCTTTCCTTATTAAATTTATTTAAAATATTTTTATTCAAAATTATAAGGATACCTCTTCTATACTTATAACTACTGGATCAAAAAACTGAAATAAAAACTTCGATATAAATCGAAAAAATGCGATAAATCGCAAAAATTCGATAAAAAAACGTAAGTCAAACCAAAATTCGATATCTCAGCCGTCTCCGATCGTGAGTTAAATGTAAAAATATGTCCCTCTCACTTAGAAGCAATGAATTTAGAGTGAGAGAAAAAAAAGAGATATATATAAGCAAAGCTAGCTTTTGCTTGCGATGGAGGGTCGCGTGACCGCCCCCCCCTCAATCCCATAAATCCAAAGCTAACGCTTTGGCTTGATAAGAATCCCCGTGAGTGAGAAAAAATTCGTATTAGATGTATTTTTCTTGGAAAATAAGATTCGTTACCGAGTTATTTGCGCAAGCGCGAATGCTTTAAAATAAGAATTCTTATTTGTCAAATGGGGGAGGATTCGCATGTAATTATTTTTGAATTTGTAAATTTTTTCCAAGTCTCCAAAGAGATCCTGCGATGTCGCTTGGTCAGTCGTTGTTTGCCATATCCCCTTTTATATTTATAATAATACAAAAGTTGACAAAACTCACCCTCAGTAGTAGTATTGGTGAAAAAATATTTTTTCTTCACGCTCGTTTGGCTTTAATGTAAGGGGGTTGTAAAGCGTTCGAATGAAAAAAAAAAAAAACTTAAACTCTGAAAAGGGTTCGATTTCTAATGAATACAAAAAGGGGCAGATTCTTGGGAATAATCTTCTTAATTTTTATCTGCATTGTTTTTGTAAAAAATATATTTAAATCCAGTGTCGCGACACTTCCTTTTTAAATCTTTTTCCAGACTACACGGACGGTTCAAGGATTTCTTCTTGGCGAGAATTTTTTTCTTTCTCTTTTTTGCCTGCCCCTCAGGGTTGAATATCTAAAACCTCTTTTTAATAACAAATAAATTATTTTTTTTATCAATCCTGCCACTGCCATACACATGCAATATGAAATTATTAAATCGCGATGCGCGATAAGGAAAAATTTAACAAAATTCCACAAAATAACCGGTCGTGGATTTTCGTATATGCAAAAGAATTAAAACACCAAACGTGGCAATTAAAAATTACTTGAAACCAAAATATTGCAGCATGGTATACTAAAACTTTTAATCCCTAATCGCTTGATATTAAAGTAAAAAAAATTTTGCAATAGCCGTAATTTTATCAGGTCAAAGTTATTTTTCAAAAGGCCAACAAGTCATTTTTTATTGAAATAGCTAAAACTTTTCTTTTTAAGCTTGTTACAAACCGATTTAGCTTCATGCACAAATAACGCGAATAAAAGAAAGATTTTTCGAAAAAAAACTTTTAAAACTTAGAGGTAAAGCTCAATTTACAAATTTAAAGTGGTCATTATAGGTAACCGAAATTTGGTTTATGTGACCCCCTTGGCCCCTATAAATCTTTTTTCTTTACTTGCGCGATTGATTAATTGAGTGGAAAAAATCTGTAATTTAAAACTCCTCAATTAGACTTTTCGGATATTTTCATTATTTCCAGTGTCTGTAGCTCACATATTTGGATCACTCAGAGGCATTGGTGTATATTTTATTACTCATATTTTTCGTCATTCCTGGTCAAAAACTCAACTTTCCGGTAACACGATTTTCTAGCTAATAATTTAAAAATGACTAATAATACTAAAAACTATTGCCTAAGTAAACATTTTGATAAGAATTTTTAATAAAGAAATAAATAAAATCTAAGGAGCGCGATCCCGTATTCAAAAACTAACTGATAAAAGATAAAAAAATGACGATGAACGCTACAGAAATCATCACGACAACCTGATGTTTACAAATAAGAAAAGATTATTAACTTGGATTTTCTGGCCTCTTGAAATATCAAAATTTATTTTCAACGTCCATTTTAAACAGTCGAGCTTTGCTTTCAAGTTTCTCAGATAATCAACAGAGGAAACATTTGACTCGGGGGCTTGTCGTCCTTGTCTCTATAGAGTTTCGTCGATCGATTTTACCCAAAACTTCTGACCCGCCCAAAATCTACTTACACCTTTGCTTTCGGCACGTGTATTTGTAAATCTAGAAGATTTTTTTAAATATTTGAAAAAAATTAAATACACGTAAGAATAAAAAAAAATAAGAATGATGCCCGATGAATTTGAAATTTGATGCAGAATTTTATTTTTGTTGAAAATTTTGCCAAGAAACAGGTTTTTTTATTTTTTCCCTGTTCCCTCGCACAATTACTTCGATTTTTCCTCATTTTATTTGTACTCATTATTCGCATACAGTATTATTAAGTCGAGATGATTGAATTGTTGGTTCCTCGGCTTATTTTCATTGTTTTCAAAAATTACGTGCAAATCCTGATAATTAAATGACAATACTAAAAAGTTATGTTATATGGTAATCAATTAAAAAAAAAAAATTCTAACGGCTGAATCGCATTAGAAAAAGAGGGTGATATACCGGTACTTATGCCGTCATCAACAGGATTCAGGCCATTCAGGGATGAAGGAGGGTCAAAGGAGGGAGAAAAGTTTCGCGATAGCCGTTCGGCGGCAGCAGCGGTCATGTGTAAGCCCATACATAATATAACGAGAAAAACAGAGAGTGGGAGATTCTTCGCGGATCGCAGAAAACCAGCGGCTACTGACGCAAACCTCACAGTCGCGCTTTGAATCTATAACTGTAACGACGTGCTTTTATTTATTATCAGAAAAATAAACGAAAATTATATTTTTTCTAAAATAAAATAGTTGACATTCCATTTACAGCAATTCTGTTAAATGAAAGGTTTTCATAATATTTGAATTCAGTTGTCTGAAATTTGAACTCGTGCAGTGCTTAAAAATATTTATTAAACGTAAGAACTTGAAATTACGAAATTATTATTCGGCAATTGTATTGACTAAATTGAATAGTTAAAAAAAGTGTTATTTTTAAAGTGCTATTTAATAACAAATGATTCAATTCATTCACTTCAAGTAAAAAATATAAATAAGTCCTCGTGATTGGTTTCCCGCGCACATTGCTCATTGGTTGTGACGAGTTGCCGGCAGCACCAATTTTAAAAATACAAAACAAGTGCACAATAAAATTGTTCTATTCATTTTTAAACAGAAAGCTAATAATAAAGTGATAATTAATGACATGTAAAAGGAACTTTAGTTACCTGAAAACAGATGAAAGTTTATCATCAAGACTACATCGATATGTCGATGCAAAAAAATAAGCGATTAACTAAACGTAAAGGTATGCCACCAAAAGGTATGGCGGGTCGCCGCAGTACTCGTACAATATCCGCTGTTCAAAAAATGACTGCTATTCAACGCGTTCAAAATGGTGAAAGTAAAGCATCGGTAGCCAGAGACATTCTAGTTCCCGAATCAACATTACGCGGTTGGTGTAAATCAGCAAATAGAATTCGAGGAATGGCTAGAAATTCAATGACACCAGACAGTGAAGCTCACTCATCAGCTTCATCTTCTGGTACCGGTTGTAATCGTGATGATGTGGATGATATGATTGGCCCTCAAAGCCCTAGACGATTTAAATTTGATGATACTGGTAATGGTTCAGATAGTGGTAATGAAACAGCTATAACAACTAGTACACCTATACACCATCATCAACCTCATCATTTATCTGCTAATTCACAACCTTCTGCATTGGGAAATCTTGCTCCCAATCTACCACCTACATTAGACTACCTAGGTAGTCTTCTACAAGGATTAGCTAACAATCGTGTAAGATCAGATGTTCTCAATACAATGGCCTTGCATCACATGATGGGTTTAGCTTCTAGCACTAATGCTACTACAGGGCCAGTGGGATTAGTAGAAAATGGTTTACAATATACAAAGAATCTCAATTTATCAGGGAATAAGCAACCTAATCCTCTAGTTTATGGATTAAACAATCTTAGCAGTAATCTTACCAGTAATATCAGCAATAACAATAATAAATTAAATAATGATATAAGCTCTAGTAGAAAAAATCTTTCAACGCAATCTTGTTTACCAACAATGATGGAAACTCAGACATCACCGGTAGCTTTAACTTCTCGTAAGTCTGAAAACAGATCTCCATTAATGGGTCAAAATCATCTTTCAACAACAATACCAACAAGCTCAATGAGTCAACAGCAAACACAGCATTCAATAAAAATGCAAACCATGTCAAGTATAAATAATCATCAACAATCTTCAGCAATGGCTAAAAACCTGACAATAACTAGTAGTTCTAGTGCTAATGTAACTACAAGCACCAGTAACTACAATAGTGCATTTTATACTGGTTTGCCATATGTCAGTCCAACTTCAATCGCTAATGCAGCAAGCAAGATTCAATCGGTAGCCGACATAAATCAGCTTCAAAGTTACGACAAAGAATTTTGGCTATGGTTGGCTTATCAACAACATTACAACAAAGAATCGCCAGTTAACCCACAATCAGCTAAGGACGTTTCAATGTTTTGGAATTGGTATAAAGAAACTAATCGTAGATATATAAATGTTAATGGGATTTTGGTACCTGAACCAGTACCAAGACCACCAGGACTTTTGGAAGTTCGTTCAGGGATGGATAGCGTATTACTTGGTGGTAACGGTAAGCTAGTAGAAAGAAACCTTCATTTGAGTGCACCAAATGCAAATGAAGAAAAGCCTATTACAGCTGATGAAGCAATCACTTATGGAGAGTTATTCTTTAAATATTTAGACGAATGTAGCGATCCCGTAGTGACGCGCTTACACGTTTTACAATTGAAAAATATGCTCGTCAATCTCAAGTCAAGAAATATGACCAAATCTTTAAAACGTATCAATTGTAGAGTGTAGATTATTTGCATTTATAAAATATAAAAATTTAACAATGTAAATATTTTTGTATTTGTATAAGAATGAATGTTTATACTTTTATCAACTATTACTTTATATATTAATTGTAAATACAAGATTATACCAAATAATTAAAAAGTTTTAAAAAAATTTTGTCCTATTAAAATTTATTAGCAATTAAAATAAAAAACAACATTCCGAATTAAAAATTATCATAAGAATAAAGCATGTTTTTATGGTGCCTATTAAGTAAATAAAAATTTGACTTACCAATAATAATTGATTCTTTAAAGGCTTGAATACGAAAAAATCTTTGCAAAAATTGGCACATCCAAACCATGAAGTTAGTTCTAGGTATGGCAATTCGTTGCATACAATTGATGTTGATACAAACTTCTGAAAATAAAAGCAAAAAAAATTGTATGTACATATCTCAATTAATCTAGATTTAATAATTTTGTTCCTAAGGTAGAATTTTTGTCAATTTGCCATACATATATATATATATATATATATATAATGTAGTTATATGTAATTTACTATATTTATGCATTTATAAAGTATGTGGCTTTTTTGGCACTTGCTACTTAAAAATTACTCCATATATTGTTGAGATTTAAAAGAAATTTATCTATCTTGAAATGTAAATATTTATAAAAGAGTAGTTATATTGTTTTAAAAGCGAAGGTGTCCTAAATAATCAGTAATCAGGATCAATAAAACCAAAGTTTTTAATAGCAAATTTATTTATTTTTTTTTCTTTACAAAGCATTCCTTCGCAATTTAAAAAAAAGAAAAACAAAAAAAAAAATTATAAAAAATAAAAAAGAAAAAAAAATAGATAAATTAAATTTAAGATGATGTTAAACGCCTTTGTAGGATGTCAAAAACTTACTATATATATTAAATTATATGTATAAAGAGAATAAAGATCTCAGAATTTTGAAAAACAATAAAATTTTACTTTTTTGAATTCCTTTCCATTTCATATTTAGCTAATAATCATGTTATAAAGTTCTATTAAACACTTAATAAACTCATTTATTGCTCTCAACTAAAGGTTTATATTATAATATGTATATAGATATACCTATATAATATCATATGAATGAGAATTTCAAGCTCAGTGTCAATGGCACGTAAATCAACAGGTTTCTGCTGATAAAAAATAAATTCCTCTCCGACTTTTAAGATTCAAAATTTTTTTGTTGTACATTTTTATAATTATCTTTAAATTTTGGGTGCAAAGACACTAAGTCTATAAACAATAAACCTACTATATAGTCTTCGTGATAGTTTTTTTAAAAAGAATTTACGAAGAAAATGCTTACTTATTCTCTATAAAATATTAATTACGTACCTACCTCTATATCATATTCGTTTTTAAGAACAAGTACCAGCGGTTTTCTAAAAGGATGAGAAGAATGATATTGTCTTCGAAAATTTTCAGCGTTCCACAGAAGAATTTTTTCTTTTTCGTTATTGTATGAATAATTTCCTGTATTGTTAATTTTTATTTCAGGCCAACTAAGCGTAATTAATCCAAGTCGATCATGAATTGTCTTCAAATTTTCTCGAGTAATTCCTGATTTCAAGAGTTGTTCATTGTCGTCAGTAAAAGACGCTTCATTTTCCTTTGAATTTTCTTTTCTTGTCAATTTAATTAAATTCTTATTTTCCATTTTTTCATGTTATTGGAATTCAAAATTCGCCGAGATGCAATTATTTAATTTAAAAATAAACAAAATATCGCTATGGAGTTGCTTTTACCGCTATCGCCATCTTGTTGTCAAGGAAGCAAGAAACTAGACAAGAAACCCACCGCTTTTTTACTAACTGACGCTATATCTACGTTGTTGATAAAATAGAAATCTGTAACACCGATTAAGGGTTTAAAGTAAAAAATTAGTGGTAAATTTTTATAAATTTTTAGGAGCAGGATTTAATTTAAAATAATTGGTATAAAAGTATAATTTTTATTCTTGGGACAGCTTGGAAACTGCATTTTATTATAAAAAATTTCTTTAATAAATATTATCTATCACATTATCAGTATAAAATTTTCTTTTTTAAACAATATTTATAAATATTCTTAAATCTAAAAAAATTAAAGAAGATGTTCACCAGATTGTTATTTTAACTCTGATATTTTAACATTGGCCCAATTTACAAGAGAATCAAATTGAGGCTAGTAAGGTCTGTTTTAATCATATATGGTTACTGTAGATATGCACAAGCACAATGCACATCTTAAACTTTGCCCTAGCTGAGCTCTCGTGTAAACAGGGTCATTGTGTAACAAAATTTTATAAAAAAAAAAAAGAAATTTCTTGTTGTACGCTTGTCTAGAAATACGATCCAGAATAAAAAATATAACAACTTTTTTAACATGTACTTCTTAACAAGCTTTGTATGAAAAATATTTTTATGCATTTTTCTAACTTAGATTCTTTTCATGCAAAAATTTGCGCGATTTTTAACAAATAAGGAAAAAGAAAATTAATTCCTTCTCTCACAGCCACAAGCACTTTTTTTATATGCAAATAAATTTTTTTTTTTTAATCTATATCGTAATTTTCTCTCCACTTCTGAGCTGCTTCTCTTCTTGCATCTGGCACTAATTGAGATCTCATACCTCCTAAGACATGATTTGTCGCTTCGGTGGCTAGTATTATTGGCTTCACAACTGTTGGAGGTATTTGACGAAGAACCCCACCAACAGCACCTGAAACCCCTTTGTGTTCATGTTCTTCACTTGCTACACGGACTAGTTGATTTGCAGTTTCACCCAAGCCCTGTAATAAATATTTATAAATCAAAAAAGCATATATTTAAGCAAATATTTTTTAACTATGTATCACCTCTTTTACAAGTGTGTAAGCATTTGCAACACCTTCTCTAATATCCGTGGGTTGGCTATATCTTTTTCGTCTACCTTTTTGGCCTTTGATAGCGAGTTTAACACTTGGTCCATAATTGACTATATCATATGTAGTTTCAGCGGTTGTTTGGATCAAACTTATTAACCTAGTCGTTAATTCAAGAGCAGCCATAGCTGTTGAAGTTGTGAAACTGTTTGCACCTCTCTGTAAACCACGAACAATTCTGCCATCTTTTTGGTATTGTTCGATCGGTAACCAGAATAAATCTCGTATTCCTTGAACTAAAGCAACATTATTTAATCAATAATATAGATAATTTTAGCTTTTTATACTAACTTACATAATTGTAAAAGAGAATGCATTGGTCCAACACCTCCTAATAGACTTGGAAGTTGATTCTTTTTAATATCATGTATCCACTCAGATAATAAATACGTTAGTAGCTTTTCAACACCAAGGATGCCTTGACGATTTGTTAAACTTTTTAATCTTAATTCTGAGCAGCTCAGCTGGGCTAGGCCCATAAGTAGTCCAGCCAATGGTCCATGTGAAAGATCAACACGCTTACCATGATAATCTAGTCTTACTAATACTTGAGGTCTGAATATTACTCGCCTACAAAAAAACAATATTATAAAATAAAAACAAATTTAGACATTTTTTCTTTTTTTTACTTATAATAATTAATTATATTAATTTTTTATATTAATTTTTTTTTTCTAATTATTTTGATATCTATTAAATCTATTAAATATTACAGGATGTATTAAGATTGATGTTTTATAATATTTTATTTTAAAGGGCATAATTGCCCGTTAGCTTTATTAAAATAAAAATAGAATAAAAAACTATTAATTTGTTCAATACCGAAAATAAATAGGTTGGTTGGAACTTTGGCTTTCATTAGAGGCCTGAATATTTGAATTATCTTCTTTAATAGTCAATTCATCTTCTAAAAGTATCATTAAATTTTTTTCATTAATATTATGCTGGGTCACGTTAGCATTTTTGCTATCAGAATCATCAATTGTATTATTAACACTCATCACTGGTGGTTGATGCGTAGGTGTGCCCTGCTTAGATGTTGAATTATGACCTTGTAAATTTGAAGAATCCTGACTTTGTTTCACATCACTCTGTGATAGTTCACTGAAGTAATTGATCAAAAATAGTAAACTATCTTGATCAATATTTAGACGTAAGGGTAATAAGCCAAGCTGCAAGAAACACTCTTGAGTTGATAATTTTGGGTCAGGACGACTATGGACAGCTTTTAATGTAAACATATTTGCATGCGATTGTCTTGGTTGTGCTTCACTACTATATTGATAAAGAAATTTATTGATGTGAGATGACGATAACCGATCTCTGATTTCAAATTCTTTAATTAATAGAATCTGTCTAGATGCTTCAGTTGTAGTCTCTGGGTATATTTCGTGTTGGAAACGTATTTTGTTCAATTGAAATTCCATTAAAATATCATGTCGTCTACCAGGACCTCCAAGAACTTGCCAATCTTGTTGCAGTTCTTTTAAGCGTGGACTAGGCGAATTAGGAACACTGCCAAAATGAACTTTGTTTGTCACTGATTTATTATAAGCAATTCCCTCAACAACAGATCTACTTCTTCCCTGAACATGACTATAATGCACAGCGTTCCCTTCATCTATGGTAACATGTTTTTTATTATAATTTAAGTTATGCGACTCAGCAAAATCTTTTCCTCCATAAATATGCCAAACCAAAGTCATTTCACATAGTGTATACCTTAAAGTAGCTGGAGGAAAATGTTTTGGTGCTTTTAATAAATCTGTTTTGCCTAAAGGTACGGAAAAATGATTATCTACTATTCGAATGGGTTCTTGACACAGCATTCGAACTTCTGGAATTCCACTTCTTGGAGTTATTCCAACACCAGCTTCTTCTCCCAAAACACAAAAATCTTCATCGGTATCATCAAATTCTATTTGTTGATGATCTAGATTTATATTTACATTTTTGTTAGCAGTGGTGTCATTTAATATTGGACTTGATTCATCAGGAAAATAGAAGACTTCAACTTGATCATGTTTAGCTGGAGATGGTTCTGGAGAATTATCCGCGCTTCCTTTAATAGTATCTTGCATTGCTTCTTCCATTAAACTATTAACTCTAGCAACCTGACTTTTGCTCAAATAATTCATACCCTCATCTCCTAGTAGACTTTCACCATCATCTGAACTTGGAACTGTGATGCTTTCCATGCTTCCATTATTCGAAGCGATATCCCCGTCATTAGCAAAATAAGTTAATAACTGCATTAGCGCACGACAAGAATCTGAACAAGTCCGTACATGAAGCACGTTATTACTAGCTCTGAGATCAACTCTAGGAGCACCACCACACATTTTTTCATTTAATCTTAGAGACAATTCAAAAAGCCCTAAATCTATGACACAGACATAGTCACGTTTAATATCAACTGTTTTCCCAATTTTATCTGATATAAAAAGAGCTAAATCTTCAGCTATAAATCTTAAAGTGGAAGTATTTGTTTGAGCAGCAATATTACTTGAAATACTGAAACTGCCAAGAGTTATAACCGACCTTAAAGGTAAATATAATGGCCTATAATCAATTGCACAATCCCACAAATGAACATGAAGCTCTGTCAAAATTCCAGGAGGAATATAACCAGCAACTGGGTGATCAATAACATCAAGACAATCCATTATTTCTGAAAACCAAGAAGTTTGAGGGATGGACATCCTATGTTTTAAAGTAGCATTTGTTATTCCCACAGCTACTCTAATAGTTTTTATTCTATGAGTTTCGTGAGCAGATTGTATTCTAATGGCTACTCTTAGCATATCTTTTTCAATGAAACTTGTTGACATATTAGCACCTGATTCGGTTCTATGTATTGTTCGAAAACAATGCTTTGGTATAATGCTATTTATTGATTTTAAAGGTGGCGTTTGCGATGAAATAGTTATCAATCCACAATGATATAGTAAAATGTCCTTAACCATAACACAAACGTAAGATAAATTTTCATCAGCTTTGTAATGTGAAACGGAAAATATCGTAGCATCTTCTGCTCTCAAAATAATTTCCCCTTGCTGACCAGGTATAACATTCTTTTTAGAATCTCTAACAGGCGTATGAAGCGTTATAAGCCCTTGATTAATATTTAGAGTTAAAGCTACTTTACTCTGTCCATTTTTAATACTTCGATTTTGTTTTTGTTTTATGTAATTAGATTTTTCAGTTGTTGAATAAAATATTCCATCTTCCTCGGAATCAGAGTCAGATTCATATTGGATTCCACTTTTACACATGCTAAATCTGAAAATGCAGGAAAATTTACATACTTTAGTAATTTAAAAAAAATTTAATTTCTAAAAATAAATAAGTCAATATCACTTTCACTGTGGCATGGGTGAGCGAATGTGTTATAAACCAAATTTTATTTTCTAAACAGGTAATATACTTTAAAATAATTTCTATTCAAATTTCAATAGTTTACAACTTTACATATGTTATCATATAAATTAAAAATTATTGTTTTCATATGTAATACACATTAAAATTTTAATTATTGTTTATTTGGTAAAAAAATAATATTTCATATGATATCATTATTTATTTGAAAATCTTAATAATAGTAATGATAAAAATATTAAATCCTTTAAATCAGGCATCAAAAGATTACATGGTTGAAATTACTTTAATGGCCTTAAATGGAATCTTGACAAATGTAATATAATGGTTTATGACGAAAGAAAAATAAAGAATAAAAATCTTACATAATATAAAATAGGTAAATATGAAATAAGTCCAATAACTGTGTTAAAAAATCTTGGAATTTTCTTTAAAGATAACTTATGTTTTAATGTACATATATATATATGGATAATGTTACTAATCAAGCAAAAAAACGTAATTATTTTCTAAGAAAAATACTGCATAAATTTAATAATCAAGATTCTATAAAATTATTTTATAATAAGCAAATTACATCAATACTCATGTATGGTTCCTTAATATGGGCACCTAACACAGTAAACAAAATTTATCAAGTAGAAAAAATTCAACCTCAAGTTCCTAGAATTTTCGCTTTCAAATATAACATAAACTTTGATTATTTAAGTCACGATTGTTCAAATTTATATAAGAAGTTTAATATACATAACTTAGAATCAGCTAAGGTTATTTCTGACCTAATTAATTCTTGAACAAATTAAGTATTCAATAATCAAATAGATGCAATCGAAATTAAATCTGCTATAAACATATATGAACCAAAGAAGGAAGGTTTAAGAAACAGATATCTATCATTTACTATACCTATATACCAAATTTAAAAAGAAGATTGTAACAGCATTGTGAATGGAGTAAATCTAAATGCTCCTTTGAAGTTACTAAGGGGACTCAGTTATTCATGTAAGTTGCTGGAGTACAATTAGTTCTGTCAATGGTTTTTAATTTGTTTTGATTTGTGCTAACTTAAAATTCCGGTGAAATATGTACTAAACGTATTATTAAAGTAGAAAAAGAGATTATATTCCTGCATTAATATTTAGTCAATTTTTTATTTTTATCATAAAAAATTTTGTTTGATTTTAAAACTCTTGAATTTATTTTTTTTTTTATAGACTACTCTACTGAAAATTTGTTATATGATATCCTGTATATATTGAAAATAAATAAGTAAAAAAAAAAAAAATAATAATAATAATAATAATATTTCACTTTGAAAGTAATCTACAATTTAAAGATAATCCTTGCACGTTTAATAAAGTTGCTAACTATTTTTCACAAATACAAGAAATCTGTTCAAATGCTCCTGGTTGATGAAATATTAATTTGAGAAAATATATATTATTCGAAAATATTATAATCTAAAATTTGTCTAAGGAATCCATTTCTCAAAAAACAAACAGAACCTCATAAATTAAAATATTTGGGAATGTTTAAATTGATTATTATTCAAAGAGCAAATTAATGACTCATAAATAATACATTATTAAATTATAAATATATAACTCAAATATAAGTTCCAAAATACTTCAATATATACTCTTTAAATCATTTGTTAAAATAATGATTACTTACTTTGGATAATTTGATTCATGAAGAAGCGTTGAAGCTATATCAATGCCCATGTTACCGTCTGCGTATCCCGCATACTTGGCTTTGGGGGCCGATGGTTCCCAAAGAAGTAAATCTGAATTAAATCGATTATATAAAAGTTCATATAAATGTTTCGACGGAATTTGGATAGATGCGCATGGTAAACTGATTTCTAATTGAATTCTTGAAAAATGACTTGCCTCTTCTATAAACTCTGTCATTTCTTGCCTACTACCAGGAATTATTAATTCTTCTCCTTCTCTGTAACCCAAATAAAATTATTGAATTTTTATTTTGTGCATATCAAATGCTCATTTTTAATAACCTACTTTTGATCCAAATGTTCCTTGCCACCTTCATTACTAGGTCGTGAATGGGGTGTATCAGACTCATGAATAACTCGCTTTGAACTAAATGGAGATGGTTGATGCTTTGGTGTATTTTCTAGAGAGTCATCTATACTTGATTCTAGTTCACCATCTGAACTGTCTTCAAATGGTCCTCCAATATGCCGAGGAAATATTGTAAGTACAATTCTTGGCCAATTAAATCCTTCGCCATCATTTTGTAATGATCCATCATTTTTACAATCGTCTGCTGTTGCCTTACCAATTTCAATTGGGATATCGGAATCAGCTTCTGTATATGTAACTAACAAGTTTTGACACTGAATTTCATGTTTTATTGAATTTGCACTTTTGCTTTCATAACTTGTATGAATTTTGGCATCAGTTAAATGTAGCGTTACATAATCAGGTCTAACTGATTTTCTCCACCAAGGAACTCTACCCATATCATGCAGAGGTCTTAAATCAGGTATCGGAAACCTAAGATGCATTTTACATTTTGACACAGATACTTTAACATCGATTCGATAATCTGGTGTTAACGGACTTTCTACAGCTTGATAAATTAAATTTTTTTGGCTCTATAAAAATTTTTAAGATACTGCTATAATGAGAATGTTTAATCCTAAATTTTTACTACTAAACTAACCATATTTTGACATCCTACCTTAATATTTGGATTACATGTACAAATTGGCTGAGGATTCAATAAGGATGATATTCTATCTATTAAAGTAATATCGAATTCTCCTTGAAATGGTTCTAGATGAATGCTGAAAAATAATTCAAGAATGTTAAATAATATTAATAATTATTATTATTATTTGTTTGAAACAACTGAATCATACTCAATTTCTGTTGTTGGGTGTGTATATTTAACAACTTTAGCATGTTTAACAGCTTTTTCGCAATATTTAAACCTCAACCTAAAATTGGTTTTATTTGTGAAACCAGAATTTGAAACTGTATCATCTTTCTGAAAAACAAGTAATTCAGTCAATGATGTAGAACCTTGATTTTCATTGTTGTTATCCACTAAACATTCTACAATTTCTAAACTTGCTAAAGTCAAACTTCCCGAAGTTATCGTATGAGAAGACGTTGTCTTTTCACTGCCTTCCATGATCAAGGGAGCTGCTAAACACCTAGAATATTATACTTATAAATTCAATTTATGTTATAGAGTCATCTTTTAATGCCTCTGCTCTTTTAACTATTACTTACTAGATTATGGAATATAATTAATAATGAACAATGCATTATTCTTAATTTTAATTGAGCATTAATTCTTAATTCTATTATAATTCAATAAAATAAACTTGAGTAAGATTTCAATAATATTGTCATATTTAACAAACTAGTGAAACTAGAAATAAGAAAAGATTTTTTGGTTTCAAAAATTAAAAATTTGTAGCTATTAAATATTTTAATTTACTTCCTACACAGTTAAAACTTAAATTACAAGTAAGAAAACAAACATTTAAAATAAAATTATTAAACAGTTCATAATCATAATCTCTAATATAATCAAATTATACCATTAATAAATTAGTAATACTTGCAAACTATACCTATATGAAATTTTCAAATTTATTTAAATGAAGTATTTTTATTTTTTTTTATTTCTAGAAATCTTAACAGTTCTAGTATTAACATCAATTTATCATTCCTATATATTATTTTTTTAATAAAACTGTAATTAAATATTAAGTAATAATAGTTTAATTATAATATTCTATTTAAACTTTTTATTATGTAAATATAAATTTTTTTATTTTCTTTCTTTCTTTCGTTTTTTTTTTAATTAGACTAGTGCATACATATGGATTTATTTAATAACCCCTGCATATAGTATATAAGTACATTGTATTACTGGTCTTAATAAATAATAATAATTTTTTACCTTATGTGGCTTTGATGACAGACATTATGAAAAGCTTTGGATGCTTTTTCAAAATCTTTATTACCATAACCACCAGCAAAAATAATCAATTTTTTAAAGAATTCTTCAGCAGTGCTCTTCATCAGTTGTGTACTCGCTCTTGTCAAACCACATCCATCAATACCTATTGTCAAAATATCTTCATGTAACAATATCACAGCTAAAGATGAAACTCTTAAATGAAATTGCATCGTTTCAGCTGATGGATCTAGATCTACACTTTGTCTATGCTTGTTATAATTCTGATGCACTTTATTTGGTAAATTACTCAATGAACTTTTTGAACTAACACTACACATCGATGCACTATCGTCTTCTATGCTGGTTGCATTACTTGTTACAGAATTATTCATAGAACTGCGCATTGGTAAAAATATTTCTTCATTGTCAGATAATTCATTATCTAAAGATGCTGTAGACCAACCTTTTGTATTTTTTAAATCCTTAAAAAACATTAATGTATAAGTTATATTATAAAGACTATAAATATTTATCAATGACTATACCATAGAGCGTTGTCTTTGCTGGGGGTTAATTTGATTTAAAAGTTCTCTTTCTATTTTGTTAAAATCACTATTAACCATTGGCTTTTCAGTACATGTTTTAGATGGAACGTTACTAACATCCTCTATATCTGGTGAGGCAAGGCCATGAGCCAGTTCTAACAAAACGTGCATTTGTCTGGGAGTTAAAAACAAGGTCAACGACCCTAATGTAACTTCAAGTTCAACCTGAAAATTTTTTTAAATTAATGCCATTAAATATATTAAAAATTTTAATGACATTACTTTTGGCCCTGGAACTCCTTCGCCTTGTTTTAATTTCAAACGAATTTCTTGATGGCCAGATATTTTTGCAAATATTATTGGATTAGATTCACTAAAATTATTTAAAGGAATTTTTTCAGGTGGAGTTTGCATATTTTGAGATGGTGAGATTGGAGCAGACGAAAACTGATCAGAATTCTAGATTAAAAATTAAATTAAGAAATTAAATTTATTCCCTGTTGAACTATTAATAAAAAAAAGAAAAAAATTCTTTTTTCAAAATAATAAACTATGATCAATCAAATATTTTAGAATCATAAAAATTTAAAATAATGGTTTTTATTCTTAATTAAAATAGAAATATTCATAATAAATTTTAATATTGAAGTCACCTTAATTAGAAGATTTTTTTACCTTTATTTTTTATCTGTCATTAGTGTGACTTCATAATTATAATAATACACATTTTGTAAAATATTATAAAAATAAAGGTAAAAAATCTTATTCTTAATTATTAAATTTGAATTTATATATTAATGAAAAAATTTACTTTTGAATCAGGACTAGATTCTCTACTCAATGTCATGACACTTCTTGAAAAAGTTCTAGCTTTTGATGGAAATTCGTCAGTATGTAATGTAACACCTTCCAAATAAAAATGTTTTGTTGCAAAAGCAGAAATAACATATCCTTTGTTGGCTTGATTTTGATCAAAATTAATGTTTGTTAAATCATTTCCTGCTTCATCAGAATACTCTAAATTATTTATTCTGATTTCTAATGCAACGCCAACTGCAGATTCTAGAGGTACATGTTCTAAGCGAATGATGGTATCAAAAAATCTTACTTTAACTCGACTCAAAACTAAAAATAAAGAATTATTTTAAAAATATCTATTTTAAGAAAAGAAGTAACAAGAATTTACTTGAATCTATTCTTTGAGCAAATAATTCCACTCCTTCTAATCCTTGAGTATTAGTGGCAGTATTATCCTGTTGCAAGCATTCTTGAGCTAATTGAATGCTAGAGCTCATTGAATTCCACATAGATTCTAACATAGAAGAGCCTGTTTCATTTCTTTGCTGCGGTTGTACAGTCAGTCTCAACCCAGTGACTTCCACATAACTAGCATCACTCAATATCGTTGACCATGGTATGTTAACTGATATTTCAGCTACAAAACCATCAACAAATTCTAATGGCAGACCTTGCTGTTCACCCAATTCATTTAAGGCCTACATTTAAATTGAATAATAAAAAGAATAATTTGAAATAAACAAAGTCTTTGAATAAATTTAATTATTATTATTTAAATTACCTGTACATCCAATCTGACATCAGTAACACAACCAGTTCCATTGTATAAATCAACTGTTAATTGGTCAAGGGTTAATTTCTCTTCTAAAAATTTTCCCAAGTAACGCTGCAGTAAATATCTGCAAGCTCTTTTTTTTATTCCCTCTGACCATGGTATCCCAAGCCAAGACATTATTTAAATTTTTTTATAAATTACAAATAAATTATTTGCATTGATATTTCTTTTGAAGAAGTTTATTTTGTATTCGAGATTACAGCACGTGTCGTATGAATGTACCATTATCATTACATTAAATAAATCCAGTAAAATTCCAAGTTCTCTTTGTTTTCTTTTAATTAGAAGTCATCTTAATAAAATATTGCACATTCATAAAATCAAATAATATGACTAAATAATAAACCGATAATTTATATATACATTAGAGAAAAATATATGTATACAAAATAAAAAAATAAAAAATATCTCAGGATGAACTTAAGTTCATCCTACAACATCTAGTACGTCACAATTCTTATTACGCGTTACTCGTTAGGCAACTTAAGTTTTAAAAATATTTATTTTAAAACTATTGTGTTTTCTATATAGCAAGCTTTTTTACTCAAAATGAATTTTATTATGCACTAAATTATAATTTTCGCACACACATATGGTAGTTTTCTTCTTTTTCTGTTTATTTTCATAACATCCCCTCTCCTTTTCTATTATCTGCAATTCTGCATTTTATTATTGTACTTAATATTGTTTTCAATGTTGCCAAATATAATAAACGCGAAATCTATGTTATTAAGTTATTATGATTTACTTGCATGTGTCAGTGAATTTATTAAAAATTAAAACCAGCTGATTGAAGATGCTATTTAATAAATAAAAAAATTATATAACATTAAGGTAAACAAAACTTTTAATTTATATATTTTTACATTCTGGGAAAAAAACATTTTGAATATATAAATTTGTGATTGTAGATATATTGCTTAGCCTTTCATTTCAAGGTTCACTTATATTATTTTTTCTATTATAATCTGACATCTTAGAAAAGTATATTATTTTCTAATCACTTTGTATTAATTTTATGAATTCATATTTTACAGGCTAATTTATATATAACAATTATGGCGTTGACGAATGTTTTACTGCTAAGTCAAATAGCAGGTTATGTTGTTGCTCTTATTTTATCCTTATGCATCATTACCCCAATGACTATTCATCAAAAAGAATTTAAGTAAGCACTGCTAATATTTTTATAAAAATTCTTTGAATTTATTTTGTTTATTTTATTATTTAAAGTGGTCATTGTTTAATATTTTCAACTGGAAATTGGCGAGAAACTGATGGACAATTTGTTGTTGATTGGGCTTCGCGAATGTACTGTAACTACACAATTATAGTTGGAGTCATTCTGTTTCTAGCTTCAGCTGTGCAGATTTACCGACTCTCGGTCTTCATGTACAAAGAAAGAGACAGCTCTTTTTTTTCAGCCTTTATTGATGTTATAATTTCTATATGGCTTACTGTAATGACGCTGATTGCTGCAGTTATAATAACTTTGGGATTTATGACTTGGTGTCAGTGTATGACCAAAAGATTTCCTTCTTGTGAACAAGCTGCTGGTAATGATATCGATAAAGCTGATAATATTGATACATCAAACTTTTATATTGAATTGGGTACAGCTCAGTTTGGAAGTTGGGGCAGCTTGTCTGTATGGGTAGCTTTAACAGTATTTGCAGTATTGAAACTCTTACATTATCATCAGATTGAAAATATGAAAGTTTCCATGTACAGAGAAAGGCAAAGGTTGATAGAAGCAGCAAGTAGTAACAGCCAATTGGCAGAAATTGGTTAAAATATATTTTATTTAGAGTTTTTAAATTTTAAAGAATTAAGGCTGTGAATGGATGAATTTTTGAGTAAGATAGCAGAAAAAATGACATTTTTTTTTATTTTAAGTATTTCTTTATTTAATTAAATTTGATTTATAAAGAACAAATTGATCCAAAAAATTATGCAATAACAAAACATAGTCTACCGACTGAAGTTTTCTATTTATAATAAAAAATATTTATACTAACGCACAGATGTGAAAGTCTAATACTAATTTAAAAATTTAAACTCTCGTACATTTTTTTTTTGTAATGACCTTATGTAGTCTTTTGCCCAGTCTTGGTCATTACAATGAAAGAATTTACAAGATTTTATATTATAAAGTAATGGGCGATATAAATAAAAATAATAATAATAATTTAAAAATTTTATTTTAAATTTTATTTAAAGTGAAAGAATTATTTTATATGTTATCAATATTTATTTTTGAATAAAATTTCAATTTTTACAAATACCACGCTTGTTCCTTATGGTTCCTTTTCTGCATGGTGGTTTTGGTACTTGAATTATATACAAAGGTAAAATTTTCACCTTAAAACACTCTAATTGATTTGTCATTGCATTTATTCCTAAAATACCTGCAGATTCACAAGGTTCTTGTGAACCTAAATTATAACAACCATTATTAAATGGTACTAATCCATCAATTGAACAAGGATTTTTACGACATGATGGATCCATTTCATTATCCATCAAAGTAACATAATGATTTATTGGACATAATTCTTGCCTATATAATTCATGGCAAGAGTTTATATGAGGAAAGTATACAAAGTTAGTTTTACAGTCACAAATAAAGTTTTCAGACTCATCAAAATATGGTATCATATTTGCAGGACACTTATTAGGTACAAATCGTTGTTTAGTTTTTGTTATCTAAATAAAATAAAAATAAAAATGATAATCTGTTTGCATTGCGTAATGTATTTAGATTAAAAAAAAAAATGAAAAAATTGATAATTAAAAAGAAAACATTCTTACAACTTGATCAGGAAAAACAATATTATCCTGGCAGTAAAATTGCTTCATTAATACAAATAAAACCAAAATAAACCATGTGCACAGCATTTTTTATTTTTTTATTAAATGAATTTTACTGATAGATTGTACAAAATATTAGATTCACAAGATTTGCCTCAATAAATAGTAAATGCATAATCTTTAGTATTGATAAGAAAATAAAAAATAGCAATTTTAATAATAAAAAGTTTATTACTATTTATATACAGCATAATGTTTATATATGTACAATTATTTACAAATTTAAAATTTAGTATTACTCATTGCCTTCGTTGTTTACATCATTATCTGTTTCTTCTTCCTCTTCTTTCTAAATTATAATCAAATTAATATTCAAAATAATTATTTGTAACAAATTCAATTTACTTACCTTGAATTCATCAACTAGATCAGATTTAAACAAATTCATGTCATATTCTGGCCATAATTTAAATTCTTTAAATAGTTTTAATAGTTTTTGTGGTGTGAGTTCTTTGAATGTTGTACAGATATCAATATCTTGTTTTATCAATTCTTTTCCAGAACCAGGGATAATATTTTCAATTTCTGTTATAACTCTTAGTTTTCTTGATCTCATGCCAAATTTTAAAAAATGCCAAAATGCTTTTAAATTATCTTTTTCAAGTATATCAAAAGTATCTACTTTTGGTTTAACATTTACAACAGAAAAAGGTATATTTATTGATTCTGTGCAAGAGGACCTGGTTGGCCAGGGTAAGGCAGCTTTTCTGGAGATATCCCCATAATATTTGTAGTTGAAAAACAAATTAAAAAATACTTGAAATGGTGAATAAAATCTGTGAGATTCCTTTAAACATAAGCATCTCTCCCAAACATCTTTTGGTAGAGCTATATAAAATTCTGGTCTACCGTTATCAAATATTTGAGTTTGGAAAGCAAAATTATAAACCATCAAAGTTAAAAATTTCCTGTCTGAGCACATAGCAATAATCTGCATAAACGGATTATCTTTCCAATTTTGTTTTTGTAGTACATCATCCAAATAACAATTTGCAAAGCTTTCGTGGAAATGTTGATCTCTTAATAATAGTAACCAAATATCAAAAAAGTCTAGCACTTTTAATTTCAAGCGTTTTGGATATTTTTCTATTAAAATTGGTAAAGGATGCTTGGGCAAATGAAAAGTTTCACCTTTTTCATACAAATGAATGGTTGGTACATTAAGTTTTAGTAACTCTTGAGTTAAAATTCCCAAGCCAGGATTACACTCAATAACTAATGGAGAATTATTTTCCAGGTCTTTTTTAATCATAGAGCACAATTGTTTACAAACAGTTGGATTTACTAAATATACCGAAGAACGACCTTTAAAATTTTGTCTCATTAATCTTTTGGGAATATAATCAAATAAATAATCTACTTTAAAATCCTGCAAATAATTTTTAATTTCCGAAGAAACCAATGTACTTTTTCTATAAGTTGGAATTTTCTTTTTTACTGTTTTGTCTATTATTTCAACGTCCTCTTTTTTCAATTTTGATAACCCAGAAACAAATAATTTTTGTAAACATATAATTTTTTTTTTACAATTTTGAAGAATTTTTTGTTGCAACATGATTAAAATATTTATTATATATTAAACCAGCTGATTGAATTAATTTGATGGATATTTGTATATTTGATAACCCACAGGTTAGGTTATAACTGGTTACACTGGGTTGCTTACTGAACATATGTTACATTTAAAAAAAATATATATATTTATAATTTGATCGAATCAAATTTATCAGTTATCAGGAAATATTTTAGTTTTATTTAAAAATGTCTACAAATGCTGCCTTAATTACTCGGTTGATAGCATCGTCAGTTACAGCAGCCACAAGAGCAGGAAAAATAATTAGAGATGTTATGAGTAAAGGTGATTTAAATATTGTAGAAAAAGGAATTAACGATTTACAGACAGAAGCTGATCGTTCTGCTCAAAAATGTATAGTATTTTCTTTGAGTCATCAATTTCCTGAAATTACCATTATTGGAGAGGAAGAGTCTTCCAACTGTGAGGTTTTACCTCCTGATTGGACAACTTTTGATATGAATTCAGAAATTTTAAAATTAAATGTACCTCCAAGCTTAGAAAATATAAAACCAGAAGATGTTTGTGTTTGGGTGGACCCCTTAGATGGTAAAGTCAGTCAATTTTTCTCATTATCAATCATTTATTTTACGATTCGTTTATTTTATTTATTCATTTTAGATAATTTGTTAATGACTCTATTGTTCATAATTTTTAAGAATATTATTTAAATTTTATTCTTTATATTTAGGAACGGCCGAATATACACAAGGTCTGGTAGAGCATGTGACTGTTCTGGTAGGGATTGCCATTGGCGATAGAGCAGTTGGTGGAGTTATACATCAGCCTTTTTTTAAAAATGTAAAATCAAATACATTAGGGAGGACAATTTGGGGAATAGTTGGAATGGGCTATGGAGGTTTCAATCCATTACCACCTCCCAAAGATAAAAGAATACTTACAACCACTAGATCTCATTCAGATAGTACTGTACAAGCTGCTTTAGATTCTTTAGAGCCAAGTGAAATTTTAAAGGTTGGAGGTGCAGGTCATAAGGTAAAAGAAAAGTTTTAAAATATCAATATAGCTATACCTACCATTAAAATAATATTAAACTTGCAATAACTCAAAAAAATAGGTGATGCTTTTATTAGAAGGAAAAGCCCATGCATATGTATTTGCAAGCAAGGGTTGTAAACGTTGGGATACTTGTGCTCCTGAAGCAGTGTTACATGCAATTGGTGGTACCTTAACAGATCTCCATGGTGAAAGGTATTCGTATAATTCTAAAACAAATCATTCCAATACAGGAGGTGTGTTAGCAACAGCTCCAGATCAACTACATCAATGGTATCTTGATCGCATTCCAAATGAAATAAAACAAAGATTACAATAAATTTCAACATCTTCTTATTTTTTTCATTAAATTTATCAATTAAAAATTATAAAAAAAATTTACATTTAGGTATACTTTGTACATATAAAAAAATCTACAATTATTATGACTACTTGAAAATAAATGAAATTTTCATTAAAAATTATCATATTTACAGTTTTGATTTTAACATTTCCCTTAATTCTCTTCGGAGAATTTTGCCAGAAGGGTTTTTTGGAATGCTTTCTAAGAATCTAACTCCTCCTCGAAGTCTTTTTTGAACTGATACTCTATCTGTAAGAATGAAAAAGGAAAAATTATGTTTAATCTAACAGTGTTAGGAAAAAAAATCTTATTATTGGTTTGTTTTAATACAACCAGTAGTCATGGAACATGTTGATAATATATTTCTTAACCTTTTATGCTCCTCCCAGTGTTGGCCTTTTTCAAATATCCCCTCCCCCCTTATAAACATGTTCCATGTTAATAAAAGTATGTCTATATTTTTACCATTGACATATGCAATTACTTCATCGGCACTAATATTTGCATTTTGTTCTTTAACAACAAAAGCAATTGGTAATTCACCAGCTTCTTCATTAGGTAATCCAATTACAGCAGCATCAACAATACCTGGGTGAGTCAATAAAATAGCTTCAAGTTCAGCTGGTGGTACTTGATATCCTTTGTATTTGATGAGCTCTTTTAATCTATCAACTATATAAAAATACCCATCCTTGTCGTAGTATCCAACATCACCAGTATGTAACCAGCCATCATTATCAATAGTACAAGATGTTGCTTTCTCATCATTACAATATCCTAACATGATTGCATCTCCTTTAAAGCATAATTCTCCAATATTGTTTGCTGGTAATGTTTCTTGTGACCATTCTCCATTTTCTAGTATTGGTATAACTTTTCCTGAAGTAAAGTAAAAAATAAATAATTTATTAATATAATAATAACATTTACAAAGCTTTACAAACCAGAAATGCCACCAATTAATACTCCAACACTGCCAGGTTTGGGATTACTTTCAGGACATATTAATACACCCAAAGTAGTTTCTGTCATTCCATAACCTTGTCTTATATCTGGGTTATTTAAACGGTTCTTGACAGCTTCTTCTACTTCTTTAGAAAGAGGAGCTGCACCGCACCAAATAACTTTTAAACTGGATAAATCGTATCTGTCGACTAGAGGGTTTTTTGCAAAAAATACCATTAGGGGGGGAACTGCAGCTAGATTTTCTATTTTATATTTTTCTAAGGAGCTTAGAAAGGATTCTTCTTCAAAATGAGATAGTAAAACGCTTTTTATTCCATGAACAAGGCCCATTATTAAATTAGTAAAGCAATAAGAATGAAAAAAGGGTAACAAGCATAATTGAGTTTCTTTTGGAACAAATCTATCAATCATATTTTCTAAAATGGTCAAGTAGTTATTATCTGAAAGCATAACTCCTTTTGGTAATCCAGTTGTACCACTGGAGCATAATATTGCAGTTACATGGTTTTTTGGGTTAACTGGGGTAATTTGAAAATTTGTTATCATCCCGTCAGGTAACTTACTGATAATATCATTGATGCTAGGAGCATCTATATCAGGGTCATCAAGAGTAAGTATTAATTTAATTGGCCAAGTTATAGATTTTATGAATTCTTTTACTGAGTCGGCTACTAAAGGAGAAGCAAATATAATCTTTGGTTTTGAAATATTAACAGTATGTAAAAATTCCCTTTCGGAATACATAGGGTTTAATGGACATATCGTAGTTCCTGAAAACATAGATGCACATACTGGTACTGCGAACCCAAGATTATTTTCGCTACAAATGGCAATTTTATCATTTGGTCTTAGGCCACTATTTCTTAAATGTATAGATAATTTACAGCTTTGGTTTAAAAGTTGATCATATGTCAAGGATTGACCAGTTTCATAAAATACCTGGAATTAAATATTTTAAATAGAATATTACTGTATTTTATATAAAAAATGTTATTTTTATTATAAAATTACTTGTGCTGTTCGAGTTCCATGTGAAATTAATTTGTCATATATTAATTGACCCATTGTTATTCCCCTTGGAAAATTATTAGGAATTTCTGGTCCACATAAAATGTGTTCTTTTTTCATTTTGCTTTAATAAAAATGTAAGTGACTTATGTAACTGATAAAACTTTGTACAGTACGTAAAATTTTAGATCAATTAAATTAGATTAAATAATAATTACTGACACGACTTTCCATAAAAAAGTCATTTAATATTCGTATAAATTTGGGATTGATGAAACCGGTTATAATCATAAATTTTAATTATTTTTTTTGTTACCCTTGATAATAGATAGATACATTATCACTTTTGACAAATTTGATTCGAGGCGTTTTGCTAAGTTTACGTGTGATATTATATCCCGAGTGAACCCAATCATTTGATTGGTCATGCCTATTTCTCGAATAAAATATTCATTATTATTTTCATCCCTTCTACCATGACGCAAAGAGCAAACGCACATCACAATATAATTATTTGAATAATGAAATCAGAGGTTGTACTACCGGCTCGTAGAAATGTTTATTTAGCGCAAAATACGAATGCGGAGGTTTAAAGGTACGAGGCGCGTAGCGCCGGGTTCCTGTAATCGCATTTGGCAATAATAAATATTTCTGGATGAGTTTATGAATGTTTTTTTCTTTACAAAGGGCAATATTGACGACTTCTCAAAATTGGAATACAGTCATTATTGCCCGCTATATAAGTAAAGAAAAAAACATTATTAATCTATACAATGATTACTTTTTTAAACAGCCTATAATTTGAAATTTATAAAAGCCGGATAAATTTATTTTTTATATTTAAAAAAAAATGAATTATTAGTACAAATCGTCAGGGTGGTTAATTTTTTGAAAAATTAATAAAAAAAAGATAAATATTATGAATAGAGTAATTTATTCATACAAAATTTTTTTAACAAATTCGTTTCTATCGACAATATACAAATAGAAAATTTTATTGATAAGCATATATCAAAAAAAAAAAAAAAAAAATAAAAAGAAATACCTATTATTTAGGAAAATAAAAAAAAACTTAATTTTTTACATTATATATAACGTAGCTACATTATTTATATAAAATACAACAATGCACAAGTAAAATGATAAATTTTCATTCCTCATTTACAAAATTTATAAAATTTTACATCACAATATCATTATATTTAAGAAATTTTAAAATTTTATTCATTATATGCGCAAATGGAAATGATACATACTTTCAGTCTCATTGTCAATGTATTGCAAGCGAAACAACTAATACTAACTTTTATTTTTAATATACACTTTATTATTTACATTTTTATAATTTAAATGGCAACCCTCCTGATTCAAGCAGTATAACGATGACTAGATTCACCTGTTTATTTTTTCTTTAGTAACTACAAATTTTATCGCAATTGATCATTCAATATTTCTTCCACTTGCTCAGGCATGTGCCATAAATGTAGTTGCTTGTCTTTACTGCCTGCAATTATCTGCAAATAACCGGTAAAATTTAATAGACTAAATAATAAAAATAGAATAATATAATTAAAAATAGAATCCTAATAAAACAAATACGAACCTTCTTTTCAACTATCTCCATGCTCAACAGCATGTTTCCTGGTCCACGTATTTTGCATACCAATTTATGGTCCATTGTATTGAAAACGTAAATGTTGCCATCATAACATCCAGCAAAAAGCAATTTTCTATATAAACACATGCAAACGATGCCTATACTTGCGTTATATTGCACCAATTGTTCCCCGGTCTGAAATTCATTAAGTCATATTTTATAAAATAATTTGAATCTATTGACCAAACGATTTATTTAACATTTTGTTAAAAATTAAAATAATAATTGCTAATCTTACGATAAAATCAAAAACAGGAATCGACGTATTACTGGTGCCACAATAAACCAAGCTGTGATTTCTCAATAAACTATAAATCGTGTAATTCTTTTGCCCGCAGATTGTACGCAATACTAATCCTGTCAATGCATCGCGAATTGTCAATCTTTGATTTCTCGTCGCAACAATTAAAACCCGTCTTGCTCCTTCATTGGTAGCTTTCAAAGCCATTACGGATTTTTCTGAGCACTGGATGGAATCTGGTTGTAAATTTCCTGACTGTAAACAAGTAGGTTAATATAATTTATTAGTGACTTACTGCTTAAATTAAATTCCACTCGTACCTTTATATTGAATCGCATGATAAAACCAGACTTACAGCCTATAAAAATTATACCCCACCCTTGATCCATACACTGTATTGCACTTCCGATCTCATTAACAGATACTTCCAAGCCAGACTAAAATTAGAAATTTTTTTTTTAATTTAAAGAAAATTTTTAAAAAAACTTGTTTTTAAATTACCCTTAAGTTGTAACTACGAAGGCTACCATCTAATGATCCGGAATATAACAACTCTCTTTTTACATCAAAAGAATCATAACAACAGATACAAAGACAAGTTACTGCTTTGGCGTGACCCTTGTAAACATTTAGCAATGAACTGGATGTCAAATCATAGCGATAAATTGACCCATCCTCACTTGCAGCCAAAAAAGAGTCTTCAAAAACCTAAAATTTTAGTTTAGTGTCAAAATAGGATAAGGTATAGTGCAATGATTTTGAAGCTTGAAAAAGTGTAAATTGGTCTTTGTTATATTTATTAATAAAATTTGAATGCAATATGAACATGCGATGTCTCTATTTTAAAAACATCATTTAATAATACTACAAAAGTTAAAATTAGCTTAATAATTATTCAGTCTTGTTCGCGTCATGGTCAGTTTTTAACAGTTCCAGCTCTATTCTTCAATTACCTTTAGACTTAATATTGGCCCTTTATGGTCGTTATAAAGTCTTCTTTGTTCTTTTACTTCATCAGACTTTGAACTTGTGCAAAATTTTTCAGTCTCATTTATTTGTGGCTTTGATGATTCATCTTTTGTTATTTCAATATCTTTAATTAAATTTTCTTGAGTTTCCATGGTTTCAACTTTTGAGCTTGGGATTTCAACCTTATCTAATTTTTTATTTACATTTTGCTCTTCACTTGCATCTTCGACTTTGCTTTTTTTTAATTTAATGTTGTTATGATTTTGTTTCAACAAATTTTCGTCTGGTCTTCGTATTTTGCTTATTCCAAAACTCGCAAGTAATTGAGGATTTACATCTGATTGAAGCAAACTTTTGCAATCCAAAATTCTAACTTTGCAAGTACTGAATTTTTCATTAAAAATTGGTGCCTTTCTTTTTAAATCAGGCTTTAACAAATCATTATTTTCTTTACTAATTACCGCTTCTTCGTCCTTAGAAATTTGCCGCTTACCCCTATTCTTTTTAAGCTTGGGTTCAGAAATTTTGCTTAAGTTTTCAGGCCCGATATTTATTTCTTGAACATTCTCCTCAACATGTCGCGTACTTCGTCTAACTGGAGGTTCGCTAGGTCTTCTTTTACGCTTCTTGCCTTGAGTTTTTACTTTTGCTTCTGAATCAACATCTGATGCTTGACTTACGTTTTTAGAAAGATTTGGCAATAATGTTGTAGATACAGATTCATCTTTCACTAAATTTTGCTCAGAACTATCTTTGCAAATTTTAATATCAAGATTTAATTTTTCATCGGTTCCATCGCTTTTTTCAGTTTTTTTCAAGTTTTCTAATGCTTGTTGTCCTAGGTCATGCGAATGTACAACAGGTTCATTTGGAATTCGAACTAGCTTTTCGGTAGCATTGTTTGATTGTACAATTTCTGCTTCACTGGAAAGTTCATTTTCTGCAATTTTTTTTATTAAATCAACAGCAGGAGTTGCTTCAAAAATAATATCTACACCCTTATTTTCTGAAATTTTGCTTTCTTGTGATTCTTGTGCTAAGATTTTATCAATTTTAGCTTTTTCCTTTTTGAGTTTTGGCACATTATCTTTACTTACATCCTTTGCTAAGTTACTTTTATCAGCTAAAATAGTAACTACTACGCTTTCACTATTTGAATTTTTATCACTTGGTTCAGAAAAAATCTCTGGTTCTTTTTGTACTAGTTTTTCTGGGCAAGTTTTAGAAGGAGAATTCTGAACAAGTGCATCTATTGATAATTGATCATTTTTAAACTTTTTGTCATCTTTACTGGAATCATTACTTAGTTGAGCAAATGCTTCTTTTATAATATTTCCACATATTTCAACTTGTATGTCCTCATTAGATTCTTCTGTATCATCAATGTGTTTCTTTCCAATAACAGCATTATCTTCACTTTCTGTTACTTTATTTTCAACTAGGTTTTCTGCACAAAGATCTGCTGTTGAGCTGACATTTGCTTTCTCTACTTCACTAGATTCAGAATTTTGTTCAGCAGGAGATGTTATTATAATTTTATCATCAAGAAATTGCTTATCATTAGAGGGTGCATTTTCTATTAAATTAGAGATTTGAGAAGAACTATCAATGGAGCTAAAACTGTCTGCAGTTTCAATATCTAATGGCATTCCTTCAAAAGTGAAAGGTTTACCATCATCTTTAGATATTGTTTTTTCTTCTGCAGGGTGTTCCACATCACTAACTTCATCTTTATCAGTATTGGTTTCACTAACATTATCAATTTCAATATCTTCATCAATTTTATCAATTATCAAATAATCTGCTCCTCCATAAAAGAAAGAGCCATCTTTGTTTTTCTCAGCCTTCTTTTCACTTTTTTGACTTGCTTTTTCATCTTCTACTTGATCCATACTTGATTTGTCAGCTTCAAGATCACATTCGGTTTTTTTGAGTAACAGCGTTAATTCAGATTCATTCAATCTTGTAATTTCAACCCTTAATTCTTTATTAATGAGACATTTCTTATATGCTACTTTTGACTTACTCATAAAATTCTCTTTTTCCATATCAACTTTTTTAATTTCATTCAATTTAATTTCCTTATTATTATCAACAAGCTCATCTTGAATATCATAATCTGAATCAAGTTCTTTAAAATTATTTACAACCCATTCAATACTTTCATCATAATGATTTAAGTCTTGTTCAAAAATTTGTTTCTTTTTGTCATCATTGAATAATTCATCTGCTGAACTTTCTGTCAAAGTATCTGGTACTTGATTATCTTGGATCTGTGGGTTCAAAATGTATTTTAACGATTTATGTTTTTTCTTTTCTATTTTTTTCAAGTCTTCACTTTGTTCTGGAGATGACTCTAAGAGTTCAGAATTTAATGTATCTTTATCTTCGTTAATTTCTCCAATACTTTTCTTTGATTTACCTATTCTACTTTTTGGTCTAGGAATAGATTCGCTAGTATCTGTTGTATCATTGATTACTTTACTTTTCCTTTTTTTACCAATCCTACTGTGTGAACGTTTTGGTTGGCCTAGCAATAAAATAATTTAATTTATATATTATTAGAATAATATTTTATCGTCCGATGATAATTGAAAATATGATAAATAGTATTTACTTTTATCGGTCTTTACGGACTATTATTATTATTCATCAATACAAATGAATGTAATTGATGAATAATATTTAAGTAATTTAATAATTTAATTTATTTACAGTAAAAGTATATTGAACAATATATAATTAAGATAGTTTTAATTAATCAAAATTATAGGAATAAGTATAAAAATATTTTTAAAATGTTTAAATATTTATTTATAGATTTCTTTTAAAAAAATTAAGTGCATAATTATTATTTATTTAAAGACTTAATAATTTAAAATTATTTTGAATTTACTTTCTGTTTTTAGGATAAGTAACATATGGTACCTGAAATTCTGTCTTGATGGCTGAGAGAATCATTTTCTTGATTATATTCACCAACTTCTTTGTCCATTTCACTCTCCAGCAAAGAATGTTTATCAAATAATTCATCATTTGATAATTTACCACTAACATTTGCTTTAATAATCGTTTTTGAAATTTCTTCAAACACTGAAAAAATCAATGTTAGAATTCTGCAATTTTTATATGCCTTATGATAATTACCTGTGACAGCATTTTCACGTTGTTTGTCCATTTTTTCCAAGTCACTAAGCTCTGAACCTGTTGATAATTTTCTTGTGACAGAAACAATTGTTGTTTCAACATCAACCTCAGATTTCTGATTATTTGATACTTCATTACATTTTATTTCATCAATTTGAACAACCTCAGATTCAATTATTTGGTTCTGTACTTTGATCAATTTCTCACCTAACAAAAACAAACAAAAAATCAAATAAGTTTTCAAATAAGTTTTCAAGTTTTGGATATAATTTTTTAAGATAAATAAAACTTACTAGTCTCAGTACTTGTTTCTTCTTTTTCTGATTCAGGAATTGCTGATACTGTTTTCAATTCTAAAATCGGTTTAAAAATACATTTACTTTTAGTTTACATTATAATGTATTATTTATTTTACACCCATTACCTGTTTTACAAGGAGATTCGTTAAAATAATCTTTGTTATTCAAAGCTTCATTTTCAGATTTTTCTAAATCTGATAAATTACTATCTAATTTTGTTGTTGATTTATTAGTTTTTTTCATTCGGCTTTGAGGCCGTATCTTCTTATTACTTTTATTTTCATCCTCAATAACAAATGCATCTTTGCTAGGTCTCTTCTCTTCACCTATTCTGCTTATAGATCGTTTCTTTTCAAGAACTTCATTATCAGGTTTTAAATTATCATTTAAACCTTCATTGATTTTGGCAACTTCATTATCAGATTCATCAGAATCAATCAAAGAAAACTGTTTTTGCTTTAGCTTTTTTGATTTTTCCATTCTGCTTTGGGGCCTTTTTATGTTTTCATTATCTGAGTTTAATTTAGCCTGTTTTTGATCTTCAGTTTCAGAATCATCTGAATCTATTACAGACTTTAATTTATTTGATCTTTTTACTTTTTCTATTCCGGTATTAGTTTGCTTTTTCTGATCAGCTTCATTATCAGAGTTCTTTTTATCAGACAAGCTTTCATAAATATTTGCAATTTCACTATCAGATTCATTTGAAGAAACCAGGGATTCTTTATTTTTTAATTTGTTGTCTGATTTCGTTATTTTTAAGTTTCTTAAATTTTCAATTCGGCTTTGAGGTCTTTTAATACTTTTATTATACTTTTTACTAGGCAAAGCATCGTTGATGTTTGCTATTTCATTGTCAGATTCATTTGAAAAAATTGGAAGCTCTTTATATTTCAAATTTATGTCTAAATTTGCCTTTTTTGATTTTTTTGCATTTTCAATCCTGCTGTGGGGTCTTTTTGCATTTTCACTATCAGAGCTCTTTTTATCAGATAAAATTTGATTGATATTTGCAACTTCATTATCGGATTCATCTGAATCAATTATAGAAGACAGCTTTTCTTTATTTAAAATTTTTGTTTCTGTAACAATTTCTTTTAATTTTTTTCCTTTTTCAATATTTTTTGTATCATAAGTTATATTTTCATCTTCAGACTCTGAAAAATCTTGACTTACGATTCGTTTTCTTTGATTTTTTGAAGGCTTTTTGTCCAAAATCTTATTTTTTAGTTTTCCCTTATTCATACGACTTGGCGGCCGTTTTACATTTTCTTTACCTGGAGACATTTTTGTTTAAAGCTTGTTACCTCAACTTATAAACTAATTTAGAGAAAATAATTACTTACCTAATTTAATCCTAGATTTGATTGCAACAGCAACTTCTTCATCTGAACTTTGTTCACTAATTCTACGGTTTTCTACTAAATCGGATTCTTCAAAATTATTTTTGTCTTCACTCAGTTGTTTTTTCAGTAACTTCTTGCCTATTAAAACAATTTATTTAAAAATATCAAATACATAAATAAATAAATTTTAAAAAATTTGATTTGCTAGTAACTTTTTATTTGTAATTATTTAATGACAGCATAAAAGTAAAATACCATTAGCAACTGTAGAATTTTACTAGTATTAAATCATTATAATCAATAAAATTATAGCACTAAATACTGACCCTGTATTTAGTCAAGAGTTAGATAAATACAAAATAAATATAGTTTTCAAAATTTCTTACCTAATCTACTTTGAGGTCTACTTTTATTGACTTTATTGTCATCATCCGAAGAGTCTTTTATATTTTGTTTCTTGGTAATATTTTCAGATAAAGAGTCAGAACTCATACTTCTATCACTCCTAACTTTTTTGGTTTTCTGTTCAACAGTAATATTTTTACCTTTTTTCTTTGGAATTTTCCCTAATTTTTCTAATTTACTTTCTGGGCGTTTAATTGGATCTGTATCTATAGGATAATAAAATATTAGTATCTACAGTACTGCTAATCATTTAAATAAAAAATTACCCGCTCTACTTTGAGGTCGTTTTATATTATGAGTTTCTTCGCTGCTGGCCCTTTTATTGTTCAAATTTTCTATTTCTAAATTATCATTAGATTCTTTTAAATCTTTTGATTTCACTTTCTTAGGTCTTCCTGTACGACTCATAGGGCGCTTTGTAAATTTAAACTCTGAAATAATTTTAACATTATTTTTGCTTTGAAAAATTTTTATAAAATGATAAAAATAATTTTTACCTGGTTTATCCTCATTAATCAAGTTCTTCTTCAAACCTGATTTTTCATTGATATTTACTAATTCAGATTCTTCGTCTGAAGAATCTTTTGCAGTATTGGACAATCGAATTGGAGGTTGTAAGGTTTTCTGAACAACCTTGTTGTTTTCAAGATTGGATGCCTTTTCAGTTTCTGATGGTTCTAAGCTTGATTCTTTATCCTTTGACCTTTTATTTTTGGTCTGAGGTGAGGTTTTCTTAGAATTTTCTGGTTTAGGACTATCTTTATGTAATGTTGGTTCTTGTTCACATGCAAAATTACCACTCATCAACATAGTATGGAGTTTCATTTTTTCTTCCATCAAATCTCGTATTAACATATCAATATCCAGCATTCTAGCTTGCACTTTTTCTCTTGAATCAAGTTTTTGAACAACTTTTTCATTTAACAAATTTTGAATATCCATACCTTTAGGAATATATTTTTTGTGTTTGTCTTTACTTTTGTGTTTCTTTTTATGTATTTTGTGTAAACTTTTATCACTGATTTCTTCTTTCTTTGATGCCAATCTCGTTTTTTCAATATTTTCATTCTCTTCTATTATCTGAGATTGAATTAAAACCGACTCTTGTGTAATCTCATTAGAAAATTCAGGCTCAACAGCCTTTTCGACCTTTTTAATGTCAGGACTTTTTATTAAAGAGGATTTAGATAAAATTCCTTCTTCGTTTTGTTTTTTAGGTTTTATTTCCAAAAATAAATTCGTATCATGCTGGTCGGTACTTTTTTCATCGTCTACTACAATATAATCAGTTTCTGTTGGCATGATTGGAGAATCAACACTTGAATTTTCTGAATAATCATAATTTTTGTCCATAATTGTTTCAACTTTATCAGAAAATAAAACTTTTTTAATGAAAGTCCGCGCAGAGGTCTTTTCTTTAATTTCGGTATCTTTGGAAAGCGTTAAGTCAAGTGTCGTTTCTTGGAATTCCTCTTTTTCTTTTACGTTGTCCAAAGAATCGTGTTTGTTTATAACCTCCTTATTACTCTTGATATTCAGTTTTTCAGTTTTCTTTTTAACTTTTTTATCAGACATTTTTAATTTTTCAGTCTTATTAACTTTACTGTGCACCAGAGAAGAATTAACTTCAATAGAATCAGATGTTGATGGCTCAAAATTTTCTTGCTTTATATCGACATTACGTTGTTTCGATGTAAATAACGTTGAGGGCAATGACGGGCTATTGGTAGGAACAGTGGAATTTGTAACCAAACTTGTTGGAACGTCGATCCTATTGAAAATTTTGCTACCGTCTGCATTAACGTGAATTATCGTTATTGGCGTTTTTAATAATGTATCAGATTTTAATTTTGGCAATGATTTTTTTACAGGAGTAACATCAATTATTTCTTCTGTCTTCTCTTCTGGCTTTGATGGATTTATAACAAACTCAAGCTTTTCATTTGAATTTTCTTTATCAAGTTCTGTAGTATCTTTAGAATCTAAAAGTTGCAGCGTTTTTTCAATCGGATCTTGTAAATTGATATTATTTTTTTCATTCACTATGTCAATTACATTTTTATTGGTTTCTTCATGTGGAATAAAATCTACAATGTCTTCGATTAACGGTATAGTATCCGAGAGGCCAGGATGAACAGATTTTTCATCAGGTAAAGTTAATTCTTCGGAATCTTCAAAAATTGTTAATGGCTCTTGAACTTCATTATTGACTTTTTCATAATACTCAATTCCAGTTTCTGTCTTGCAAAAAGTGTCTTGATTATTCATAGTTTCATTTACCACTTGAGCCCCAAGAGTTGCTTGAATCTCTAAAAGTTTGTTTGTATAAACTTCTGTCAACTCTTTTTCATCAATATTTTCATGAATCTCAATATTCTGAGAACTTAGAGATTCTGTTTTTTCCATTACAACAATATCACAACTCAAAGTTTTTTCCAAATCTGCTTTTTCTAAAGCCAAGTTTTGACATTTAACTTCCGTGGATAATAAATTAATTGGAATTCCTTCTGGAAGTTCAGTTTGGTTTTGACAATTTTCAGAAAAATTGTCTTTGACATCATTGAGAACAACTGTGAAATTTTTAAGTAAAACGTTTTCTACTGCATTATCATCAATATTTTCAGCAACAATTTGTATGTTTTCTTGTTCTGGACCAAAAATTTGTGAAGTACAAGATAATTGAGAATCGATTTGAAAATTGTACTTTTCAATCATCTCATCATTTTTTTCTTGTTCCAACTCTAAACTTTCTTGTTCAATGAAATTATCATTTTTAAAATTAGCAAGTTTTTGTTGATCATATTCTATATGGGTATTTTTAGTTATTGGTTCAACAGTTTTATTAATTTCATTATCTACATTGTGTAGTAGTTCATTTACAGTTTTCTCAATGCTTAATTTTTCTTCAATTTCTGATTCTTTAACTACTTTTTTTTCTAGAATCTTCATTTCTTCATCATTCATTTCTAACAACTTTGCCACTTGCATCAGTTGTTCTTTATCAGATTCTAATTCATCATAATCTTTAACCTTTTTCTCTTCCTGAATATCTCCTATACTAACTTTAATATCTTCTTTTTCAATTCCTGTTATTAAATTTATTTTTTTATCTAAATTTTCACTACTTATTTTAGTTTGATTAATTATTGAAGAATCAATTACTGCTTCTATTGACTTAAGAGTATTATCTGTATCCTGTTGAATACTTTCAACTACACTTTCCATTTCAATTTGTTGATTTTCAGATTCCTGACTTACAATAATTTCATGAGTCATTTCAGTCAATTCGTTGCAAATGGGTTGAATTATTATTATATTGGTATTACTATTCAATTCTTCATCAGGAACTGTATCAGGAAATCCATCACTTGCAAATGTTGGTTGAATAGCAAATGAATTGCTTGCCATTGCTGTTGGATCATTTTCTAAGGGAAAAATTATTTCTGTTTCAATGCATGATTTTGGAACAATCAAAAGTGTATCATTTTGGTCAGCACTATCTTCATTATTGAAGGGTTCCAATTTTTCAGGTAATGAATCAATTGTCTTCTCGAAATCTTGGATCAATTTTGTATCATTGTTCTTTGATAATTCAGTTGTGGTAATTTCCTTTGCTTCTTTTTCCTTTGCTTCTTTTTGAATTGCTTTTAGCTCTGCTTTTTCTTTAGGTGATTTTAATTTGAGCTCTTTATTTCCTTCGCATTTTATATTACTGAATTTTTTATTCCCATCTTTTGAATAAATTCTGGGGTCTTTGCTGGTAATTAGAGCTTTATCAGGAATACCACTTTGATCAGTTATTAATTTATTTTCTTGATCTTTGGTCAATAAATTATTTTGTTTCTTAATCTTTAAAGCTGTTAGTTGTTTTTTTTCCACACTTGGTGTTTTCAAATTACGTTTTAATTTTATTGCAGGTTTCAAATTTTGCTTTGGTGTATGGGGAGATTCAGTAGTTTTTTGTTTATTTTCTGCATTTATAAGTTTTGATTGTGTCCTTGAAATTTTTTGAGTAGAATTACTTTCAGATTGTTTTAATTTTTCTTCTTCTCTCTTTTTTCTTTCTAATAAACGTGCTTTGTATGCTTTTAAGTCTAATTTTTTAGGATCTTTATTCGCATCAACAGTTGCAACAGGTTCTTCTGTGTTGGTATGAGGTTTAGTTACTTTTTTGTTCTTGCTTATATCTGCAGTTTCTTTTTTATCTGGTAAAATTTTATCGCTTTTAGTTTCTATTTCATCTGCCATATGTGAATCTAAAATGACACATTCCTTTATATTTTCTTTGCACTCTTCTTCGATACTTTTAAGAATATCTTCCTCTTGAGGTTTCTCGAGAATAACGATTTTCTTAGGTTTTGGTTCATTTTCATTTGGTTTAACCAAAGGTTCAGAAACCTGAATTTTTACACTGGTAGGCTCAGGTACTTTTTTTGAAACAGGGATCTGATTATTTATTACTTTCTGTTCCAATTCCTTAGGTTTAATATCAAATGTAACAGTTTTTTGAACAGAAGGCTTTTTTTCTGATTGGATTGTTATTGTTTTAGTAATACATGATTTATTATCCGTGACAATACCTGCTGGAAATACTTGTGGTTTTTTCATTATTGATTTACTTTCTGTTTTGTTGTTTAATTGATGGTGTATGACCTTATCAGAGAAAGTTACTTTTCTGGTAACTATTTCCCCTGGTTCTTTTGGCTTTGCAGGTACATTTCTAGCAATAATTTTCAAATTAGGCAAGTTTTTATTTTTAAGTATACTATTAGATAAAAAATCTGGCTCTTCTTTGACTTCTTTTTTAATTTCATCTTCAGTTAATAATCGTTTTGATAAAATATCTCCAGAATCTGAATCACTATTTCTAGAGCGCTTTTTATGCTTTCGTTTGGTTCGTTTCTTTTTTTCTTTCTTATCTCGCTTTTTTCTAGCCTTCTTTTTTGACTTACGATCTTTGTATTTATTCTTTTCTCTCCACTTTCTTTCTATTTCAGCAGCCACCTCATCTCTAATTGTTTCATTTATAGACTTCTTTTTAGCAATTTTTTCTCTTTCCTTAATAACTTTTAAAAGTTGCTGTACATCAGATGAAGTTTCTTCGTCAGTATCACTACTAGAAGATGAAGTAGAAGAATTTTCACTGTTTGAAGAATTTTTTTGCATTTGATCTTGAGCTTCTTCTTCAAATTGAAGAGCATTCAATTTACCAAATTCAGAAAAAGTAACCTCAAGCTCTCTTTCAAAAGCTCCTCTATCCATTGTTTTACCATATTTAGCATCCCATTCTTCTTTGGTCAAATTCCTATAAGCATCAATATGCTCTCTCTCTTTCCTCATCCATCTTTCGATTTCCTCAACATCTGCACTGCGTTTTTGCATTAATTTTCTGTGCTCATCCGAGCCAACATTCTTTAACGACGATTTAGCTCTGGCTATGCCGGCTGAAAATATTTCGTCAAGATTAAAAGCTGGCTTATCTGACTGTTGATTTTTAGTAACATTGCTTGCATTTGTAGATGGAGAGGTTATTATGGTTTTTCTCATTTTTGCTATTCCAGCTGTAAATATATCATCTATGTCTGCTTGATTAACTACAGGAGTTGCCATTGTCGCTGTATGATCTCTCATGACAAATTCTGAAGCTAAGGCTTGACTTCGCTTCTGTTCTAATTCTGAAGTTAACTGTTGTTGCTGTTGTTGCTGTTGATTTACAATACGTTTAACTACAATATTGTTGCCCTTGTTTATCACTTTTTTTGCAGTTTCTTGCTGCTGTTGTTGACGAATTGCCATTGTGGTTGCTGTTGCTTGTTTTTTTGGAACTTGGTTAACTGGCTTGCGGATAACCTTAGTAACTACAGTTTTCTTTGGAGCTGCTGCTGGTTTTGGAGCTGTCACTGCCGTCTTTGTTTTATTTGATTCTTGAACAACAGCAACAGGCTTAATAGATTTCTTGAGAGAATCATCTTTTTTTGCAGCAACTTTTTTGGTTTTTACATTTTCTTTCTTTGACTGGATTTTTTCAGTTACTTTTGGAGCTTGCTGAATTAACTGTGGGTTACTAGTTATCAGTTGTTGAGATATCACTTTCTGTACAACTTCCTGAGGTAATAATTGATTGGGAACAACTTGAGGTATCATTTGTTGAGGTAAAACTTGGGGTAAAATCTGTTGACTCATTAGTTGTTGACTTACAACAGGTAAGACAGGCAAAACTTGTTGAGGCAAAATTTGCTGGGGCAAGACTTGCTGGTTAATAAGTTGCTGACTCACGACAGGTAAAATTTGTTGAGGGTCCATAGGGACAACAAGTTGAGCTAAGGCTTGTGCCTAAAAGTAAAAGAAATTTGTAAAGTAGTTTAATCAACTGATTACAAAAATTTGTTTAAATTATAAATTTTAGCTTTAGAACATAATTACATTATCATTAATGAAATCAAATGAGTGGCACCTATTCTATGTTTAAAAAAAAGTTTCAATAAAATTTACTTACCTCTGTCCTAGAGTTAGGTGTGAGAATCGGTTGTAAAATTTGAGTTTCAATACTTGTGGCTTCATTTCCACTAAATTGTAAAGGATCCAGCTGTAAGACTTCATTTAAATGATGAATGAATTCTGTTGGAAGATTTGTTATATCTACAGTAGCATTTGGATCAAGCATTTGATTTAATTGACTTAAAAATTCCTCTCTATCATATTCTTTAATTCTTTCATCTTCATTTATCCTTATTTCTTGAGATAGTGAAAATTTTTTCTCTTTTACAAATTGATTCATGGCAACATTAAATTTTCTGAGACTAGCATTATTTAGCATGTTTCGGATTTCATTTTTACTCATTCTTAAAAATCTGTTTAATACACGATTTTTCCATGAAGTATCTGAATCATCTTTTTTTATTTGTTTTTTATTTTTTGCATCATTTTCAGTCAGAAGTACTGGTGTTATGGTTGCGTTTGGTGTAGAAACAGATGTAATAGGAGCCGACGTTATTGTTGATATTATTGGAATATTACTATTTTCATTTGGCAAATTCGGTAGTAATTTAGTTTGATTTAAAAGATCCTCAGTTGATTGCTGATCTAGCAACTGACTGAATTTTAATAAATCCAAAGTCCCGGCAAGTTCGTTACTTTCTCCTTGTTCCCTTTTAACAGTGTTTATTGATAACGAATCTTTAGGTAAACTTGCGGTCGTAACAACCGATGGAAGAGCAGAAACTATTATTGGTAATGTAGACAATGTTCCTGTTGTTTCAGAAGGCACTGTTTTTAGTATATCCATTTCATTTTGATTGATTTTATTAGATGGATTTTCTTCCGTCATATCCATCAATTGTTTGGCGAATTCCATTGCTTCTTGCATTTCTTCTAATCCATCTTGATCAAAACTAGGAGGCATTGGAGGTTCACTGATTTCACTAGTTGATGTAAAAACTGCTGGTATAACTGGAGGAGGTATTGGTTCAATTGGTTTTTGTAAAACAGGTGCTGGTGGCATAACAGATGGGTAAGTCATTTGTACAGGAGGCACCACAAATGGAGTTTGAGGTATACTTATTGGTCCAGGTGGCGGTGGAGGTGGTATTTGTGAAAAACTTGGCATCATTACTGGTATTTGAGACTCTAAGTTTGTATTTATTATCATGCTAGATCTTTCGGTTGAACTTAACCTAGGATCAAATACAGCTGGTAAATGAGGAAGTTCATCTTTTGTTATTTTATCTTGTTTAGTCAAAGTAATTGGTTTACGTGGATCAAAAGCTGGAACTGGTTGTAAAACTGGAGCTTCTTTTTTATCATAAAAGCTTGAATTAGGTCCAGCTAATCTTGGTGCAAAGCCTAAAGATGTCTGGAAATGCGAGGAATTGGTAGAAACAACGGATGTGCTTGGTGGTGGGCACATAGAAATAGTTGTAGCAGGATTAATTGTCATTTTATTACTTCCATTTTGTTTTTCAAAAAATGGTACTTCAATATTATCTACAGTTTCCGTTGACAATTTAATATCAACATCTGTTAATTGTTTTTCATCAGTATTAACTAAGGGATCACAGTTGCTATTTTTTTTATTTTTACTTTTAGTGTCATCTTGTGATAATAACGTTTGATCATTGGAATCATCACTATTAAATAATTTCATGACATTTTCAAAGTCTATTGGTTCTTCAAGAGCAGCTGTTGTAGTACTTTGTTGCTCAATCAAAACCTCATTAGTATTGTTCACATTATCAACAAAATTAACACTTAATAAATTTTCATTATAATTTAATTTTTTTGTTAAAAGTTCATTATTTTCATTTTTATTAGTGATAGAATTAATATTGTCGGCATTTATTTCAACTTCATCAACCTCTTCATGAGTAATACTATCTTTTGAAAGTAAATTAAAATCATTGAAGTCAATTTTATTAACATTTTCAGAATTATCAACACGACCAATGTCTTTAAAATCATTGGAAGTTAAATTTAATTCTGGTGGCTCATGCCTTAACTCAGGAATGCCAATATTCACATTATTTAAATTACTATCAACGTTGCTGCGATCAATATCAACATTTTCTGTATCTTCATTGGTATTAGCATTATCAGAAGTAGAAAGAGAACCTGCAGATAAGTCATGCTCCCAAAAGTTAACTCTATCCTCATCAGTGATGCTAGATAAGGATTGTTTAAGTTTATTAGCAGTTTCTGCTATCTTTTGTTGTCGTTCTTCTTCTGAACCTAGCAATGGTTCTTGAGGTTGTTTATCTTGAGATTTTGAAGGAGATGGACTTCTAGATTGCCTGGAAGAATATGTATATGGTCTTCCAGGTCCTTGACGCACATTGTTATGCCCTCTGCTATTATAATCTCGATAATAAGGTCTTTCAGATGGTTGATATGAACTTGAACTTCTTGTTTGATACTTTTGGTATGGTTGAGAATGTCTCCATTGTTGTTGTTGCGGATTGCTAATAAAAGATCTGTCATCACGATTACTGTTCCAATTATTTGCTGAATCAGATGATGGTCTGTTATTTTGACGATTATTACGATTTTGTTTTAAATTTGGAGGTGGTCCGGAATAACGCGGTCCGCCACCACTACCACTACCATAACCATTGGCGGTAGGCCTTGGTGGAGGTGGAGGCTGCCCAAAACCACGACCTGGCCGATAACCACCGTTACTCATTACACAGACTTTATTATTTATTTGCTATTAAAACTATAAATAATAATAATTATGTTTCACTTTCTTCATGAGTAAAAAAAAGTTTGTTTTTTTCGATTTTGTTATCCTTTGTCGCGTGCATAATAGACCCACGCGAATAATAAAACATGGTTATATTATTGTTGCGGAGCCGTATGTGCAACATTTGCCATGTTTAAAGATCCGGTGTTGTCGGCTGATGAAGTCCTTTCTTCGATTACGCAAAAAGCTGCAAAAACATAGAAAAATAAAATATTTTTTCAAAACTTTCTTTTTATATTTACAAGACCGAATCAATATTAAAGTATAACGTAAACAGCGGCGACAAAAATTAAAGCGTAGTTAAACAAACATTAAAGAAATTCAAATTATGCATTTAATATTTTGCTAAAAACTTATGTAAAAATTTAAAGATACAGCCATTAAAGTTCGATCCGATTAGAATTAAGATTTTCGGTAGAATAGGCAGCGGCACAAAATAAACGATGTTTTTGGAAGAGATTATTTAAAATTGGAGTACTTTTGATTAAAAAAGTTATGCTTCTTTCATGGTGCAACTCCGAAACACCGTACTTTAATTTTACACAATAATTTATTAGAAAATAAAACTATATAATATAAAGCATCGTTTGCACATATACACAACACGCGGTATAATTTATCATATAGGTCTATCGTCTCTTTCTTTCATATACAAGTAATACTATTTAAAAAATTTCCAGAAGAGAAAACTATTGTTTATTTACCGTTTGCTAAAAAAAAAAAAAATAATAAAACAGGTAACCATGAAATAATAAACAATCTGACTGTTAATTTGTAATATTGAAGAAAAAAGGCAATAAAGTTTTCTAAGTTAAACTTAAACTATGAAATTCTAACCTTTAAAAATCAGCCGTCTTAGTTCGGCTAATCTCGTGCAATTGTGCGATAAATTGATAATTCACTTTGTATATTTTATGTATAATCAATAATAAAATTATAAAACAAATTAAGCTATGACTATTAATAAATTTTATTAATAAAATCTTTGTGTTGTGACTCCGAAAATCTTGATTTTTCGTTTTACTTACGTACGCCGCCGTCCAGCAGTCGAAACGTTTTCGAGTTCACTTTTACACTATATACCTCAAGTAAAAACTTGGTAAACTGGTAAAAATGAAGTAAAAGAAAGATTATTTAAAAGAGGGGAAATAGCGATGTACACTATAGCTAGGAACAACTAGGTAGGAACGAGTTAGTTAAGAACGACTCCGAAATTTTTTTTGCTCTTAATCTAATTTGTTATTTTTTACCCCGAGTTAAATTTTATTTATGGTTTTATTGTTACAATAAATAAGAGTGATTATTTTAAATAAAATAATTGTTCGTTTTATTGATTTTTTTCTTCAAAAAATAATTCCAAAAAGTAAGTGATAAAAAAGTTTGTTTTGGTTATCTATTTTCTTCATTGTTGTTAAATTTTTAATTTTTTAAATGACCGCTTCTCGATCCTCGAATAACCATAATAATTATCATAATAATAATGCAATCGCCATCGCCATATTGTTTGTTTGATTATTCTTTCCATAGTTTTCATCACGCTGTTTTTCTTGATAATAAAAATTAAAATAATTTTTATAATCAATAAATATAGGCATTTTTTTAATATGCCACCTAAAATATTAATATTTGTTCATAAATCGAAGGCTCAAATCAAACCAAGACTCTGAAATCTCTGCTAATTATATTAATTTATTATTTTATAATTTAATTAAGAAGTGGTTCAATGACTTTTTATATATTGGTATATTGCATTTTCCAAATGTAGGTTGATTTACATTCGGTTGAAAGTTCTTTGATTATTTACACAAATATCCAATATCGCAACTTTTAAAAAAAAAAGAAGAAAGCATTATTAGCAAGATTAGAAGAGTAGAAGAAAAAAACATAGAGTTTAAAAAAGGGTGTGGAGCTTGAAAAAAAAATCCGGAAGTCTCAGGACGCAAGCGCTTTTCTATTTCATTTTGTTGACTATTATTGTTGTATATTATATATTTAATTAAAATTAATATCTACATAGGTTTACCCAAATTATATATTATTTTTTATTTTCTAAACCCTATAGGAGAAAATAAAATATTCCTACCGGCGCCTGAAGTTTTCAAAAAGTTATATTATGTAAACATGATCGGCTGCTTCATTAAACCAGCTGATTGAGGCAGATATGAAAGTATGTCTGTTTGATTTAGTAATATCAGATATTTCTACAATTTTTTCAAACATATTACACAACAAAAAATTATTATGATCAACGATATTTTTTTATTTCTTTCATAAGTAATAAAATTATTTAAATAAAAATATTTTCCCTTGCTTGGCTAGTAACTTGATTAGTTTTCACTAGGCCAGGACTATTCACTAAATTGTTACTATACTTAGGAATTTTAAAGTGAAAACTCAAATCTTATTATTAAATATTATATTATTCACCTTTCACAATGAAAAAAAAAATAAATAAATTAATAAATATATAAATAAAAAAAATTAATAATAAAATACAGGATTTTCAGTATGTTTTCCCTAAAGTCTATGCAATACATGCTATGCAAATTTGTTCGATATGCTGATTTCAAATTTTCAGGTCCCGAACCCATTAGGTATGTAAAATATCAGTTTAAAATATCATGCTGTTAGTTTTGATCTACACCCTTTTATACCCAAAAAATAGGTGTGAAAAGGGGTAAAATGGGAATTTTGGGAAAATGAGGGATCAAACTTTCTCAACTTTTATACAAGATATAACCAATAATTTTTATCGAGAAGTAAAATTCTATATTCTAAAATGATACATGCACAAGTGTTTATATAAATTTTGTATTTTTATTATATAACTTTTATTTTATTTTTATTAAATTTCATAAGTTTTAAAAATTAATTTAAAGATTAAAAAATATTTTTTATATAAACATTTAATTAAATGTAAAAAAACGCATTTAAAATATAAGTTACTTTTCATATTGTTATGCATGGACGCTAGATTTATCTAGCGTCCATGTTGTTATGTATAATATATAAATAATCTAATTTAAAAACAATTTAAAAAGGCGCGCCATTAAAAATAACAACAGTATAGGTTTAATTTTTACATCGCAAGAGCGCGCTAGTATTAATTTCTAATCATTTCTAATTCCCGTTAAATGGGCAAGTACCCAAACCTTATATGTATCTTTATTTATTTTAAATAAAAAAAAAAAAAAAAAATTTCTAATTCCCGACAGCTGATGGCTAATGGGTATTGACCAATCGGACGAATTAATTTCCTCAAAATTCTGATTACATTTCTCAATTTTTATAGAAAAGATTTATAAAACGAAAATTCATCTCGTAAACACTATAACAGCACTGGAGAAATGTCAGTGAAAATTTTTCTCATCTAATTATTCGTGTTTTGATTGGTCACGCTGATTTTATCATGCGCGTGATTCATATTTTTTATTGGGTGCTAGTGGTGTAAGATACAAGAAGTTCATTTTATTATAAAATCTAAAAATTTGTAAGACGATTTTAATATTAATTTTTTAATTTGTTATATAAACTGTAAAAATAATTTCAATAAAAAATGTTTAAACTAATAGTAGATGTGACACATAATATATGAAAGCTCATTCGAGCATTTCGTTATCCTATTATAAAATATCGTCCTTGATTTCGACATCCAGAACAAGAAAAATTTATTTTGAGGGATGAAAAGGGTTCTGGCTTGAGACAGTAATCAATATTTGCATTCAGGTGCAATATTAAATACTTTTTTCTTGAGATAAATTTTGAAAATAAAAATAATAATGGTTTATTAAAATTATGGAGAAAGTTCATTAGTTGCAATCTTCATCTTACTGTACTGTGTTTCGGATGAACAAGATTCCTTATAACCAATCATTTTTATAACTAGATAATTTGTCTCTCTCTTACTGGTTATTTTATTAGCTTATGATTGGCTTTCAAAAGAGAATATGTACTTGTTGATCTAAAACAGGCTGTATAGTTGCATATCATGAAATGTGATTTGAGGGGGTTGGCGCGCTTTATCGCGCAGGGGGCTTGTCCCCTAGTAAATATAAAAAAGTAGAGATTGCGCCTAAAATACAGCGACGATGTATATATTTACGAGTTCGACAAAGATAATATGATAAGTATACAAGGAATATTCCCCACCTTTGAATAATTTTACATTACATGTTTCGCAACTCGCGCACGACTCCGAATTCAGAAGTCGAGCGACTTTGGAGCCGCTCACCGGATTTTATTATATGTAAAAAGTAAAAAAAAAATTCTACGACAGATAAGATAAAAAATATTTTTATTTATTTTAGTTAGTAAAATTTAAAGTGCACTTTGTGAGAGTGAAGTAAATAATGGACTATTGCGTATATTCAGAAATAATTAAACAAGAAAAAGAAAATACGTAAATTGAAAGAGGCACGAGCAAGAGGTATATTGGTTTAATTAATTATTTCGGAAAGATTGCCTATAATTGCGAAAATAGTAATATAAGGTTTTGTTTGATAGGATCGTCATTAATTAATAATAAATAAAAAATAATGAGTAAGATTATATATATTATTATGTTTTGAAGAGTTTAATATAGAAAAGGTGGGTGGGAAAGATGTGGACGAGCCTCACGTTGCAGCGATTCTATCGATTTTCCTCATTCGCTCTGGGGGCTTTCTCTAGGTTTTTCGTGTCTATATAGATAAAGTTATAATACACATAATACATACATAATACACACGAATACATTGATATTTCCATTTTCGTGTACGTAAACATTAACCTTTCTGTGCGTTTTCTGTACACGGTGATCTTTTTTCATATTTTTCATTAACCAGTTCAATAATAATTTATTTTACATTAAAAAATACAAGCTTCAATTTCTCATAACTTAAAAAATAAAGAACTTCTAAAATTATTCAAATTTTTTCCAATATCTTTACATGGGACACTAGGATTTATTTTTCTGTTCCCTCAAACCTGCAGGCCTTGTACCAATTCACTTCAAAAGAGTAAAAGATATTTCGCAATACTTTTACTGATGTTAATTCACTAAACTTTCGAAGTTCTCGTGCATATTATTGAGTTTTTGAAAAACTATTCCATACTGACCGAAATTGACCAAAAAAAATAAAAAATTTTATTTTCCGTTATTGGTTTTACGTATAAAAAAGTCCTGGAAAAGTTTATTATTTTCCCAAATGCAAAATATTACAAGCCCGAGGCATAATCTAAAATATGAATAATCAGGCAAAAACCCAGGCGAGGCAAAACCAGGATGAAATTTGAATGAAGCTAAATTTTAATTTACTTGACTTGGGTTAGAAAAATTTTTTAATTTTATGACAAGTATAATTTTATGAGTTTGAGTAAAAGTTTTTCTCTTTAATAAAATTAGTTTTGAAAGATGAAACTTTATTGTTATTGTTTGTCATTTAAATTTTTTTAGCCCTTGAATATGAAAGAAAATAGTTAGTTATAGTTTGTTCTTTAATAAAATCTTTTGAAATTTTGTATTTATTTGCATTTTGATAATCATAATTACCAATATCAGTGATAGTTTTGTAATTGGAATAATACACGCGTTTTTGATACCTACAAAATTTTTTCATAGACCACCTCAACCTTCGAATCTTCGTGGATTTTATTCAGTTTTATCCAGTTCATGGGGGCATTGGTTATTAGGGGCGTTCAAAAAATACGTAACACGAATTTTATGAAAAATTCCATCCATGCGTGGCAAAATAATACTATTTTTAGTAACATTAATATTGTTTCGATAGGACCGTAACATTTTTATTTAACCCTGCATGCCGTTTTGCGTTACGTATTTTTTGAACACTCCTTATTTTGCGTACTTTATATTTCGTTATAATTACTTATGGTCGTATGTATTAGATGGCTTACCTCTTTTTTAGGAAGAAGGAAGCTCCTCCCTAAAAAAATGGCTAAAAACTACCCCTAAACTTTAATAAATTAAAAAAATTGCATTACATTTTATTTTTTAAACCTTTAGTCCAAAAAATTGTTTTATCCCCCAGGGGGTAAAAAGTAGCTAGTGCCATTAAATTTTCAAACGGCAATTTATTAATTGCTGTAAAATAATGTTTGCTTCCAAAGATTCTGACTTAAAATTAAAAAAGCAACAAAAAGAACTGAAGACCTCATTTTTAATTTATAAAATATATATTTTTTTAATATTAATTTTAAGAATTTGTCCACGTTTATATAATTATCAATAGTGAAATAAATAATAACAATAGTGCTGAATTTTCCGACAATAAAGCGAAAAGTAATGAAAATGCAATGTTATTTTTTTCCTCATTTTTTTAAAGTTAGTGGTAGTTTTTCTCCATTTTCGCCCCCTTGAATTTTTAAAATTTGGATTATTTCTTTTTTATTTATTATTATTTAATTATGGCTTACTAAATTGTAAATTGGTTAAGATGTCATAAAGTATTGTCGGAAACTTGATTAACCCATCAATCAACCATTCTTGAACAGATGAATACTTCGTTATTCACCCTACATCAACGGTTGGGATCGTATTTTCAACGGATGGTAGATAATAACTGACTTTGGGAATTAATTTTAAGCCCAAAATATTCATTTTTTTATATAAAAATTCACCCGTTTAACTTGTTTAAGAACGGTCGATTAAGTGCCAATTGGTTTAAAAAATAACCTCGCATCATCTTTTTTCAATTTTTTCTTATTTTGGGAGTAGTTTTTACCCCCTAAAAATATTCTTTATATTCCAATTTCATCATGTTATATAAATACCTAATGTCTTGTAAAATAATCGAAAAATAATTAAAATAGGGTAGTTTTTGCTGTTTTAAGAGCACCCAAACGTCTTGAAGTTGCTGCTTCGCTGAAGGGAGTTCCGGAGAAGGTGTTTTTAATTTTATTAATTTCCGCAGAATGGGAAAAACTTTTTATTTATTTTTGATACTGATTTCATTAAATTCGTGGTTATAAATTGTCATAAAGAGCTTTTTCCCAAGCCGGGTTACATTAGTAGAGAAAATTTTTTTCGTTTTAATTATGAGTATCTCTTATTTTATTAGTGCATTTTTCTAGCAATATAAATTATGAAAATAGTAATTGAAATTTTATCTATTATCGAGGAAAACCGGAGAAAATTATGCTTTTAAAAATCAATTATTTTAAACGTTATATGTTTCGCTTTGTAGGCTGTAGCTGCATGACAAATCGTAAATGATATCTTTTTGCCAAAAAAAGGATTTGATACATAAATTACCAAGTTTGAACATTTTATTGAAAAAAGTTTAAAGAATGTCTGATGTTAATTAAATTAAAACATTTTATTAGGCTTTAAAGAAGCCCGAAAGTAAAATGAATAAATATAAATTAAGCGATTCGCCCTGTAAGAAAGTAAAAAGTAAGCTTTTTGAGGAAAATTTTTATTGAAATTAAAATATTTCTATACCATTTTAAGTTATAATAAAGAAGTTTTCTTTTGAAAAGACCCGGTGACCTAGTGACCGGACCGCTCGAATGTTACTTGGTGCGTTCTCAAACTATGATGTATATTTTGTATAATTTTAAGAAACCAGATCAAAATTTTTCGAGGCCGACGGCTGACCGATAATAATAATTTTGATAAATCAGGAAGTCAATTTTTATAGAATCTAATGAATCTAATTTTTGTTACAGGGAGAAAGTAGAAGTAGTTTCTAGTTAAAAGTAACACAAAGAAACAAGTCAAGATGCCTGCACCAACGTCTGCTGCGGCCGAGGGGGAACCTGCCCCACCCCGGACCGAGTTGCAAGAATTACAATTTAAGGCCGGTCAAGCGACCGATGAGGTAATTTATCCTGGAAATTCCCTTAAAAAAACTTAATGAATAATTAATTTTATTAATTATTAATTATTACAGTCATTGGAGAGTACGAGGCGTATGCTGGCATTATGCGAGGAGGTATGTTCGTTATTGTTCATTAATGATTAGGTTAAATTTATTTAAAGCTCTAAGTTAACGCGATCGGTATACGCGAAATTTATAAATACTTTCATTTTTTTTTTGTAAAATCATTGCTCTCTTCTGAGAACAAATAGAAGATCTAACACTTATCTTAAGTGTTTATTGTTAAAAAAAAATTAAAAAAATCAAGGTCGGGTCCACTGAGCGAGGCCCACAAGCTTTATATCACGTCGGGGGTGGATTATATCGATTGTCAAGGTCGCGCGTGCCAGAGACTTTTTTCTTTCTCACACACATACACACAGACACACAGAGTCTTCAAAAATTTACACATTACAATTTTGGCATGTTTATAAGTGTTGCTGATGAGAGCAAGTACGTCCCTAAATTGGTCAAAATAAATTTATGAATGAAGATTTTAATTGATTTCCTGCGTAGTTTTTAAACTGTTTTGATTATGCAAGGAAGTCAATTTAAAAAAAAGGATATTAAAAAAATAATGTGAATTTTGCACATTTGAGTGTCGCTATAGGCCGCACGCTACTTAAATATAATGATAATTTTCTAGTAGTACTTTTGCACTAAATAATAAAAACAACAATAAACTTATTTATAACAGATTGCGTAGGAGTCTCTTTATACGCAAAGGGATCAGAAAATTTATGAATTTTACCTTGAGAAAGGCCACGGTTGGAGGGTTAATTTTTTATATAGGAAATACACAGGATTTATTTTGTTCTCTGCTTGCATTACATGCTGGGCTACTTTGTGTTTCTGTGTTAATTATTCTAACTCGTTTTGACACAACCAGTAATATTTAGATATTTAGAAAAACATAACAAAAACGATAAATATAAAAATATAAAAATAACAATATCATGGCTGTTTGTTTTTATTTTTCTGTAGAAATGTCATTTATTGCGCAGGCTAATCGCAACTCGGTTATCGATCCCTTTTAATTTCTGGCTTTCGTACCTATACGTAAAGTCGTAAAATCGATTATTTTTTAATTCCCAGCATTTGCATAGGAAAAAGTTAAAATACGCTTTTTTTAACCTTGAATTTACAGTTATCTTACGCGAGATGGAGACAAAGTCATCCTGCATGCGTTTATTATATTATATGCATAACCTTCAACGTTTATATCCTAACCGTTTTACATTTTATATACTTTGGTAGATAGTGCCACCCACGAAAATACGTTAAATTTTTGAAGGATACACGTTTGCTAAATGTTTTTTTTTGCCTGAATGCATGCGACTTTTAAGGAGTTATCATCCTAAATAAAAATAATGACAGACCTTAATGATACTGGAAAATTATTAAAGTTAAACATTTTTAAAGTTGAATTGAACTTGGTTTTACCTTTGTTACCAAATTAATTTTCTTTTTATTGCAAATTAAAAATAGGCAGTTTAACATTGCTCTTATGGGAATTAATATTTGGAGCTTACAATAAGTACGATAATGAAGACACAGGGAAATAAAACTAATTAAATATGATAAATAAATCGTCAAAGATTATATTTCCATTTTACTTTATCTAAGTTACCACATCATTAATTATTCAGTGAAAACCAAGTTTTAGCAAGTACCATAACCTAAAATAACAATGTTTTTGCATAATTTATAAAATTAAAATAACTTTTTTTGCAATAATATTATAAAATAAACACATTTTTTAATTTCTTTACAACTAATTTTATTTCAAACTGCAAAAAAAATAGTGTCGGTAATGTAGATATTTATTATAATTTTCTATTTACGATCATAACTCCTTAAACTTTAGCTACTCAAAAACTTTTGAATGGAATTATTGCTATGCACCAAGAGACAACTTGAGATCAAAGAGATGTTAACTAGTTTTCCTTTTATGGTCCCTTAAAGTAATAGAAAAATAATGATATTGTTGTTTTTATACCAACAGCTAACAGTTTTCCGTTTTAAAAATTTTAAGGACGAACATATCACGAGTTATACTACTGGATAGCATTGATTGAAAGTATTTAAACAGTCGAAAATCACTAAAATTGATTTGGCTTATCTCGTTGACGATTCGTTACTAATTTATTACTAATTTATATATACTAATTTATAATACTAATCTATATACTAATAATATTAATATACTAATTACTAATAATGCTTACATTTATAAATAACCAATTACTACAACAACAACTATTACTACAACCATTATTACTACTAATACAACTCACTAACACTGGTGATGGTTTTTGTGTGTGTTTTGCTGGCTATCTGTAGAGCAAGGAGGCCGGCATCCGCACTCTGGTCGCACTTGATGACCAGGGAGGTGAGTCAATCGCTTCTAATCAATCAATCAATCAATCAATCAATATTATTTTTTTCTTTTTTTTTTCTTTTTTCTTTTAATCTTCTTATTATCACACTGGGCTTATTACTGTACTAATAAAAGCACTCAATGCTCAAAATAATCCTCTCTGTTTTCCTTTTTTTTTTTTGATTTTCATTGTATTTTAGGTACTAGATCGCCCCGATCTTGTAAATAACCATTTTTACATTCTACGTACATTTAAAATTTTTATTTATTTATTTTTTTCTCTAAAAATCAAAGGGGTTAGTCATATTTTTGGCCTTTACTTACCGACGGAGTAAATTATTTAAAAGTTTTTATTACTGCTTATCGACATATTTACTCGATCGGTAATTATGATATAACCTCAAAATTTTCAAGTATAAATTGAGTAAAAATAATATTTTTGAGGTTATATCTTCGCAACTTTTGCTACACGAAATTTTATGCATTATGCCCTAATTGCATAAAATAGGTAATCAAACGATAATAGCTCAAGTCAAGCAAAAGATTCCGGGAAATAACCTACGCCTACGTTATGTAGTAAGGGCATAAACAATTTTAAATTTCTTATATCAAACGAGTGAAACAATTAAAAAGCAATAATAGTTATAAATAAATGCATAAAATTTTAAAATCTTTATTTAACGCGGTTAGCAAAAGTTTTTGCTGTAACTGTAATTAATTTAATATTATTATGACATGTTCCTGTAGATTGATTCGCACTTCCTTAATTAAGTTGGGTTGGTTGATAAGGTGTTTGTTAGCGTTATTAGTGTGCAAAATGTATAATTATTTGTAAATAATAAAATTTAACATTACTAAATAACTTTAACAATTCTTAAATAAAACTTTAGCATAAAGTTCTGATGGGTTAAGAATTGAGCAGTAGCGCCCCCGTATAAAGTTAGGTTATGCGTTAAGCATAAGAAATTAAGAACAGTAAGCAGCAGCTTAATAGGATTAATTGCGCAATCGCGTAAACCTAAAATTTTAAATGATAAATACTTACAAGAAATTCATTAATAACAAATGAAATAATAAAATACATTTTATAGCACTGTTTTTTGGCTTAATGCTTATCGCGGGATTGATTTTATTTTTTTAGATTTCTTTTTATTTTTTCACATAAAATACTACATTGATGTTTAATTTTTAGATGAAATTCACTTAAATGTAGAAAAATTTAGATTTTTTGACATCTTTTCTTTAATTTTTCATAACAGTAGTGAGAAAAAAATTTTTTCTTTACGTTTTCTTCATTTTTAAACCTTACCTGAGTTGTGCCAACTCTTAATAGTCGAAAAATCTAGTTCTCAGTAATTGAACTAGTTTTTTCGCCAAAAAAAAATAAAATTTAATTATTTCTCGCCCTTAAAGATAAAATAAAAACATGTTCAATTATACGATTATGATTTCACAAAAATGAGCTTTTAATAGTTGTGCTGCTTTGAAAAATGTATAATTTTTTACGAAACACAAAAAAAAAATTGTTCAACATCAAGTATATGTTAATCATGTTTGCCTTTTAGTTTCTAGTATAGTATATTGTGTTTGTCTTAATAAATCAATTAAAAACATTATTAAACACTATTATTTTATTTTTATTTTCTTCGATTAAAGAAAGCTATCTACTTTATATTTTCACACGTCCAAAACAGATAAGGAAATATTTATAGAAGTTGTTTAATACACGAATTACCTATATAAAATTTAATATAAATAGTTTCACCCTGCTGTTTTTTTTTTCATAGTAAATCATTTGAAAAAGAAAATTTACCTATCAATTGGCAGTGATAAATAATTTAGTCTTACTGAACTGTAATCATTGCCCTTTGTAGACAAAGTAGTCATTTTGGTACAAAGTATTATTTTATTAGCAACAATTTTTATTATTACTTTGTCAGTTTATAGATTTTCATTACTTTTATCATTACTTAACGGGAATCATGATTTTTGTAGAGCGAGGAAATCGGAGCTAATACTTTGACCATGTTAGATCATCAAGGGGGTAAGCAATAAAATATGAGAACTTCCTCTCTTACTCTCTACATTTTCTGATATTACTAAAAAAATTAATGAATTTCACTAAAGCTTTTTATTAACATTTTCTTTTCTACTTATCGACGATCGATAATTAAAAATTTATTTTCTGATATTCATCGCGTGCAACAAGATATATTGTAATTTTTCAAGGACGAATTTATTTATTTATTATTTTTTTTTTTTTTTTACAGAAAGTTTTGGCCTTGAGGCTAAAAAGCTATCATTGCTTCTGTTAATTCGTTAATTAATTAGGTTATTTTTTTGTGTTAGGAGCCTGCTATGATAACCGTTATTTACAGCATATCTCATATTAGCAATAACAAATATATTTTTAATTATTTAAAATTAACATAAATATATTTCTTTTGTAATTTAGAGAGAAAAATTAATTCTTATCATGTTTTAACGTATTAACAGCAATAATCTCAATACTTCCATGTAATTTGCTCTTAATTTTTGCACTTTTTGGCTAAAGCTAGAAAATTTTACAGTTTACTTTCTTACCGACGCTATGCCATCCTCTTAAATTAACCTGCTTCTAAATAAGTGCAAAAATTTATAGAGCGAATTAGAGGCAATGTATTAATTATTTTGAGAAAGCGCGATGGATGTGTTTAATACTACTGATTTGGTCGGTTGCCTGTTTAGAGCCATGAGGTCGGAATGAAAACCCTTGTTATGCTGGACGAGCAAGGCGGTAAGCCATAACATATCTAACCCTATTAAATTCTATTATTCTAAAACAATTATACTGATATACCGAATTTTTGTTTTTTTTTTTATTTTTTTAAATTTTTTTTACAAATAAGCAAAAGTTGTATAAAAAACAAGGAAACAATTTAGTTAATTTTAACGCAAAAAAAAAAAAAAAAATTAATGCTCACTGACACCTTAACAGCCAATGATAAAAAATACCCTCATATTAATTTCACTGTAAATCATTGCACTATTCTTTGTAATTTTTTTATTTTTTTATTTCTTTTTAATAATTTAACACTGTATTTTTAGAAAATATGCAAAGACTGAAAATAGTAATATTTTAAATGTTTATATATGTTAAATGTTTAATTAATGTTTAATATAAATTTACGTTGACATTATAAGTTATTATTGTCTCTTAACGAATTTCAATCTTTGCATTAATTGTTTTCTTATAAACGATGAAAAGTTTTATCAGAAAATTATTATTAATCGTTTGATCTTTTATAAAATAGAACAACTTGATCGCATCGAGGAGGGAATGGACCAGATCAATGCAGATATGCGAGAAGCTGAAAAAAATTTGACAGGAATGGAAAAATGTTGTGGACTTTGTGTTCTTCCCTGCAACAAGTAAGATCGCTTTATACGTTAAAAATAATTTCGGACTCGTTTGATTTCTCTTTCGAAAATTACGTTCAAATATTTGCAAATACCAAATTGAAGTAACTTTGTTTCACTTCGCTTTACAAAGCCTGTATTGAAAATAATGTTTTTAACCCTGAGAAATTTATGTAATTGTCACAATGATGTTATACATATTTCTACCATTATACACATAACCATTTTGATGACATTGTGTCATCGTGTCAATTATGTTTAATTTTAATGTTTTTCAGGACAAAAGAAAAATTTATTTCGAGCTATGAAAAGGGACAGTATAATCAGTATTTGCATTTAGATTTGATATTAAATATTTTTTTTTTAGGTAAATTTTGAAACTAAAAGTAATAATGGTTTTTATGTATGGATTAAGTCACAATTTTAGGGTATATTTAGATGGGTTTCTTCTTTTCTCATTTCTTATGCTTTTTAGCGTTAAAATTTAAAATAATTTCATTAAATGTTCTAATTTTCTTAATTTTAACACGGAAAAATGTTTATTATTTAATTTTAAGCTCGATTTTAAGTTAATATGTAATCAAACAAATAATTAAAATCAATTTATTTTATAAGGTTTAACGTAAGTATCAATATAGCAGAAATTTAGGTTATGTGTTTGCCCTGGTGTTTGCGTAATTGTAAATAAAATTTTTTTTTTTTTGATTATTAATAAAAAGGTATCTTTTTACTGTTGTTTAAAGGTCACACTTTGCAAAAAAACATTTTTTAATACTTATTATATATGTTTTACAAATAATAAAGAAATTAAATTCAAATTTTAGCGCGCTGAAAAGCATAAGAAGTAAGAAGATAAGAAGCCTATTTAAATTCACTTTTACTGTGTTTAAATATGCAATATGATCTGAAGTGGTTGTCGTTCATCAGCTTACAGGGGGCTTGCCCCCTAGTCTGTCAAATCTCCTATATTATACTCCAGTCAAATCACAGGGGGGTGGTATTGTTTGTGGCCGCCACCAGAATTGGTCTACTATAGATTTTTCTACCCCAAAAAGGTCGCTGAACACGAAAATCGGGGTCTTTTCTATATGAAATTGGGGCTTGACCCTTAAATTACACAAAACTACCCCTAAAAGGGGTGTTTTTGCAACTTTTGCTCTAGCCCTCCAAGATTTGGTCTAATAAAGGTTTTGGGGTTGCTGATCACGAATATTGAAGTTGTAACTATGAAAAATTACCCCTTCACTCTTAAATTGGCCAAAACTACCCCTAAAAGGGGTGTTTTCAATACTTTCGCACTAGATCTCTAAGATTCGATCTAATAGGGTTTTTAGGGTCGCTAATCACATAAATTGATGTCTTTTCAATTAAAGCTTAACTCTTCACCCTTAAATTAGCCAAAACTACTCCTAAAAGGGGTGTTTTTGCTACTTTCACTCTAGCTCTTCAAGATTTGGTCTAATAGGGTTTTTTGGGTCTCTGATCACAAAAATCGATGTCTTTTCAATTAAAACTTAACCCTTTTAGGGGTAGTTTTGGCTAATCTAAGGGTGAAGAGTTGAGTTTTAATTGCAAAGGCATCGATTTTTGTGATCAGCGACCCTAAAAACCCTATTAGACCAAATCTTGAAGGGCTAAGGTGAAAGTTGCAAAAACACCCCTTTTAGGGGTAGTTTTGGCTAATTTAAGGGTGAAGAGTTAAGTTTTAATTGCAAAGGCATCGATTCTTGTGAACAGCAACCCAAAAAACCCTATTAGACCAAATCTTGAAGGGCTAAAGTGAAAGTTGCAAAACACCCCTTTTAGGGGTATTTTTAGCCAATTTAAGGGTGAAGAGCTACGTTTTAATTGAAAATACCTAAATTTTTGTGATTAGCGACCCAAAAAACCCTTTTGGATCGAATCTTGGAGGGCTAGAGCGAAAGTAGAGAAAACACCCTTTTTAGGGGTAGTTTTGGCCAATTTAAGGGTGAAGAGGTAATTTTTCATAGTTATAACTTCAATATTCGTGACCAGCGACTGAAAAAACCCTTATTAGACCAAATCTTGGAGGGCTAGAGTGAAAGTTGCGAAAACACCCCTTTTAACGGGTAGTTTTGGCTAACTTAAGGGTCGAGCCCCAATTTCTCATAAAAAAACCTATAGTAGACCAAATCTGGTAGCGGCCACAAACAATACCATCAAAACCGTGATTTGACTGGAGTAATATGAAGAAATGCCAAGCTCTCGCTAATCATTATTCTTATAGTGTATTCATTTCTTGCTTATATACTGAGTGAAACTAATTTTTAACACTTGCGAGAGAAAATCACATATCACCTGGCGCGGGAAAAATTAAATAATGTGCCACGGAAAAAATTCAAATTAAAAAAAAATTTTTAAACATGTGAAGGGAGTTGACTCTATTACAGAACAAATATTGTTCAAATTAAGGGTAATTAATATCACGAAAACTGTAAGCTGCAGAATTCATGTTTTTGTCGAATTTTACATAGCAACGTATTAATTTTGGCTTATAAACAAATTAAAATTGTTTAAACAATTACTATAAGTAAGGTTTTTGCATAAAAGAAATTGAAAATCGTGATCAGAGGGTCAAAACATACAAAAAAAAAGGTGTCACACTTAATTTTCAAAAAAATATTGTTTAAACAATTTATTAACAATTAAATATTGTTTAAACAATTAATCATACGACCTTATAAATTAGAAATTTGGATTAAGTGAGTCATAATATGTATAATAAAAGCAGAGGCTAATCAAAATTTTGCTATAAATTGTTAGTAACAAAAAATTGACCACGAATTTTGCAAAACGGACCTCAGATTCGTGTTTAGCGGGTCAAAAAACATAAATACCAACCATTTTTTTCCATGGAACTTTTATGGCATTAAATAGCATGGTGGGCGACAGGACCAGGGGCTTCACCCTTAAATTTGCAAAAACGACCCCCAAAAAGGGGTTTTTTTTACATATTCGCACTTTAAACGCTAAGATTTGCACCATACGGGTTTTTCGGGCCGCTGATCAAGAATTTCGAATTCTTTTTCATAAATAATCAATATTTCACCCTTAAAATAGCTAAAACTGCCCCTAAAAGGGGTGTTTTTGCTATTTTCGCACTTTGATCATCCAAGATATGCCCATATAGGTTTTTTGGGTCACTAATCAAGAATTTCGAGTTCTTTTTCATAAATAACCACCTCACCTCCTAAAGGGGTGTTTTTATTATTTTCGCACTTTGAGCTACCAGGCTATGCCCATATAGATTTTTTGGGTCGCTATTCAAGAATTTTTAAGCATACGAGAATCTAGGTAAAATGATTCCCAGTCACAGCTAGCCGAAATCTTAATGATAGCAACATATTTGCAACGATGACATAATATTATTAGAAAATAATATTGATTATATGATTTAATATAACATCATTGTTGTAATTCAACTATTTAAAAATGTTCAAACATTGTAAACAAATAATAGCCAAATTTACCATTTAATTTTAGTTAATTTAAGCAATATTTGTATTTTTTATTCAATACGCTTAAAAAACTATATGTAAAAATTTTAAACGAACTAATAAACTACTATTACTACATAACATCATTGTGACAATTATACAAATTTCACGGTATATAATTGCAGAAAGTCATTTCACTTGTGAGGATACTTTTAAAAATGATTTCAGGAGGTAAGATTGTCAAAGTTGATCTTATCTTTGATAAATTTATTCATTTAGTAAAGAAACCTTTTTTTATTTCATGGTGTAATATTGGTGCAGTTTCTGCCCTCATTTTTGTGTTGTAAGTCAGGTTTTTCATTTTCCAAAAGCAGTTATAACAGAATATACCCTTATATTATACTATAGTATATTCTATCGTAGTTTATTGAAGTGAAATAGTATAACTACAGTATAATATAATACCAGATAATACTGTGAAAAACTAACAATCAAGCGGTGTTCCTTACCTTTTTTAATCTTTTTCTTATTTTTTTTTTTTGCATTAAAACACGCCAAATTACACCTACAAATAAAAAACTGCGTTTCACAACAAGATAAAAGTGAATAAAATAGGATTTCATTCCTTGTACAACAAATAGATATTCCTTTTGCTTAAAAAAAAATAATTTCAATTTTGAAACGAAGATTACTTTCAGCTTTCTACTAATTACAAAGGGGATTATTATTTTTTTTTTTGTAAAAGTGTAATACCTAAAAAATTAAGTGTAATATTTTGCTTGATTACTCTATTTCTAGTAGTATCTAAATTCCATTTTTCTAAATGGTAATCAAATCTACTAATCTATAACTTTTTTCCAAATGCATAATTGAATCCAATCTTTATGATTTTTGTACCAAAGAATATTGAACTGATTTTTATTATTAATTAAATTGTATAATTTTCTGTCCTCTCTTTTTTTATTAAAACGTATCAGAGTGAAAGAAAAATTAATTCAATAAAAAAAATTATTTCAATAAAAAATTATTTACCTCAAATTAGTTTATAATAATTCCAAAAGAAATGCGAGCGAAAGTGAAAGTAGGTGAATGCTAATCCTTAGTTTCGATTAACATGAAAATTAAAGGCTGTTTAAGTAGTACGAGTCAAGTTTTAAGTTGGAAAAAAAAATTATTAAAAATTTTGTGGAAAAAGGGAAAAGAGAAAAAAGTTTAGTTAAAATAAAGTAGAAATGTATATTTAAAAAAACCGTGACCTGCCTTTAGGTGTCATTCAGCTATACTTGAACTTTTAACATATTTACAGAATAAAAAAAAAAACAAAGAAGCAAAGAAATAAAATTTAATAAAATAAAATTATTTTTATATTCTATTCTATCATCATAATTTAATTTATTTTAAATACGAAAATGGAAAGATTAATAAAAATAGCAAGTGAAAAAAGTAGGTCAGACGTATGAACTTTTTGATTCGATTGTGCAAAAAAGAAAAAAGAAAAAAAAATGAGAAATAATCTTTATACCTATAATGTCATAAATTTTGTTCCTCAGGGGTTCGAGTTTTAAAGAGGACGAGGGCACATGGAAAGGTAACGACGACGGCAAGGTCGTTAATAATCAACCACAGCGCGTCATGGACGAGCGCAACGGTTTAGGGCCTCAAAGTGGATACATCGCGAGGATCACGAACGACGCAAGGGAGACCGAAATGGAAGAAAACATGGGACAAGTTAATACGATGATTGGAAATCTTAGGAACATGGCCATCGACATGGGAAGCGAATTAGAAAATCAGAATCGACAAGTCGATAGGATTAACCGCAAGGTAATTAACTTTGATTTTTTTAAATTTACCAAGGCTATTGTTCACTTTAACATTTCTTTGAATTTTTCAGGGAGAATCTAACGAAACTAGGATACAAGTTGCAAATGAACGCGCTCATCAATTACTCAAATAAAAAAATGGTGCTTATTTAAATTACCAGTTAAAAGAACCTCGTTCTATATAAATTATTGATAATTTTTAATATTTATTTGAAAAAAAAAAATAAGATAAAAAGTAGTAAATTGTATAAACACACAAAAGCAAAAAAAGGAAAAACACGTTGTTAAATAATTATATATCTTAAAAATAGGTTTAAATGCAATAAAAATTTTGGAAAAATTTGAAGAAGACCTTGATAAGAGAGAAACGGAATTTGATTATGTGTACAGATTTTGAAAGTTTCGAATTTTTTCTTATAAAAAAAGGACCTCTTTGTTAGAATACTTTATAAGAATTTCTGAATATGTATTTGACAATATTTAAAAATATTTAATGTAATACTTATATTAAAGAGAGAAGGAGTGGGATTGTTAAATTTTTGAGTAATTAATTAAAGTTTTTCATTGTGTGCCTTTATATGAGAAAAAAAGTTGTTGTTTAATAATTATAGTTGTATAAATGTCCTATTTATTTTGGGGTCCTTTTTATTTAATATTTTTCCTCTTAGCTGTTTATTGTGTTTTTTAAAGAAAAATCTGTATGCAATAATAATAATTATTCTCTGTAATTTGATAATTTTCAAAGTTATATAAAAAATAATATCTTCGCATATCATTCTTGCAACAAAACAACAAAATTAACAAAAAAAAAATAAAAAAATAATTTAAATAGAAAAAAAAAACCACCACCACCACCACCACCACTACCATCACCACCACCAATAACAACAAGAACAACAATGACAAGCCCCTTGTAAATATGTTATTTAATAAAAAAAAGAAAAATTATTCCCTGTTGTGTTTTTAGATAAATTAATAAAAAAAAGGGAAATAATATTACTATTATTGTCGAAATTACAACGATCTTTATAATATTATTAAAAAAATGGATTGGAAGGCTTTAAAAGTTACCATATGACCGAGCTCCATATAAAAAAACATAAAAATTAGAATGAATGCTAAGTATACATGAAAAAAACTTGTACATTATTGTATTTACACATGAAATAAGCTTGTATTTGTATATTATAGAGTAAAAAAAAGAATTTTGCATTTAATTAATTTAATTCGATTTATTTAAATGTATATAGCAAACTGATTATAATTTTAAAAAGAGCAGCAAATAAACATTTGTATAAATTATGTGTTTTTTATAAGAATACATATCTGTTTGGTAGACATGTAGATTCTTTTTATACACATAATTTTTCTCGAATCTGTGAGAGAGAGAAAAAGAAAATAGAAAAAGAAATTTTTACAAAAATTTATTGTTAACTGTAAATTAGTACGTCTTATAAACTTATTTCTTATAAACTTATATATATTATATAGACTTAATATTTCGATGCTTTATTAGCGAGAACAGATTCGAGGACCATTTGTTATTGTCGAATAAGGAAAAAGAGAGGGCCAGTTTTCAATTTTATTCAGCATATTATATATATTCTAAATATTGTAAATGCATTTTAACAAAATATTATAAATTATATGATAGAACAACAAATTGTATAAACTATCACTTTTTTCTCATTAGTTTTAGTCCTGTATTTGCTGCAACAAAATTACTATTTTTCAATTCATTTACTTTCTTCATTCTTTTATTCTCATTTATTTCTTTTATATATATATATAACTTATAAATGTACAGATTATTAATAAATATATAATAAAATTCACATTGGTTAAAGATATATAGATAAAACTAACTGTAGTTTAGTACTTACATTTTCAAATTCATCGGATCCATTAATCTGATCTAACAAAATTTTCATTTTCCACTAAATATTTTTTCTTACCTCTTTGCTCCATGGTATGCTAAAACATTAGTTCGTTCAACAGTCAATCGACGACTCATCCAAAGATCAATAAACCATTTTTTACCTGTGTTGTGCCTCTGAACCTATTGTACGCATCAGAAGGATTTTTATTACTGCAACCATCTTTCTCAACATTGCATAGGCATTTATTATCATCCGATAAATCAGATTCTTCATCCGACGAAGTTATTTCAATTAATAAATTTTTTTTATTTTCAAATTCATCAAAAGTTTTGACTAATTTTTCGGGCATCAACCTATCCTTATTTTTACAAGAATTTACGTCCTTTGATTTTTTAGTGGGTTTTTCTCTTTCTAGTTCATTTACGATATTAAAGAACGAATCACCGCGAGATTTTCTCATATTAATTAAGTCTCTGTTATAATTTTTCTCATTATTTTCTGCGACATACTCGATTGAATATTTTTTATTCAATGCATGATTCGCTAAATTTTTTAAATTATTATTTTCCATTTCATTTTCATAGTCTTCAGGATCCTACGTAGAATAGAAAATTATATTATTTTTTATAATTTAAGGACTAAAGGGAAAAACGAACTTGAAGATGTTGAAGTTCGGTTTGATCATCGTCTTTAGGCTTGCTACCAAAAATCCAAGCAACGAACCGATCACCTTTAACATTAACCGAGATTGCACTTTGACGGGCCGTTTGAAAAAATCGCGATAAAACTACTAATACCATCTGAAAAATTGAGGAATGAATTTTTCTCGTTAAATTGGATTTAAAAAAATATGAAATTTACCTGATAAGTAGAGAGTAAAATTAGGTAAGCAACGACGTATCTGCCAGCTTCATCAGCTTTGTTTAATATTTTTGATTGACAGCCAACCGTCGAAATTGTCAATCTTTCCTCCGGATCATAATTGTAAGCATCGCTAGCCCTCATCATATTACGATTAGAGCAAGGGCGAAGAATTTTTCTTGAGCAACAAGAATATGGAACGTCCGTCGATATCAAACGTTTGGCTTCCCTGAACGATTTCGGGGTAAAGTAAAAGGAAGAGGTAAAGTAAAATGAGGAAAGTTTAAAATTTTAATCTTACCTATTGTCGTCGTCGCTGGTTTGCTGCTTCATCCATGGGACGTAAAACCAATCTCTGTAGGAAGTACTTCCACAACACTCCATGTCAATTTGCATTTTATCGAGTTTGATTTTAATGTCAATGTCGGTTTGATAATTTCTAATAGCTTTGAATATACCATTTTTTAAAAGTTTTCTTGAGAAACCCCAGAATTTGGCAGCAATAAAGCACAATGCAATAATGAAAAAACTGGAGGTAAGTGTCAAAATTATATAAAAAGACAATAACTTATCGGTTCTCTTTTGGGTTTTTCTCAATTTTTTCAAATCATAACCAAATATGAACAAAGCTAAATTGTTAACTGGCACAGAGAATATAATCGAGAGTCCAATTGTTATTGGCCATAAATGACCCAAGCCGGGTAAAATCAATTCGACGTGATCGGTTAAATTATTTTTCAAATCTATAGAATAAACTAGGACGATAAATTGAGTAATCAAAGCAGTTAAATTTAAAAAGTATATCGCGTGGTTGAATAAATTTAACGTTGAGTAAGTTAGCGTTATTGCAGGGCAACCCATAAATTGATTTTCTTGAAAGATGAAAAAAACTTCTTGCTGATTTTGTTGGTTAGAATAATTCTAATAAATAAAAGAACAAAAGAAGGGGAAGTTATATTTTGATAAAATATAATTGTATTTCTAACAATATATAATATAATTTTTTGTTACAAACTTTAACCTTATCCAAATCTGTCCATTTGTACAAAAGTCATTATCGCATTGTAAAATAAAATGGCAACGTTACTTATTATTTAGAGATTTACAGATTTACAGATTTTTTACAATTATTTTTTTTCCAACTCTGATTGGCAGTTATTATTAATATTTATCTTTTTTCTAACAAATATTTTGTACTGTGCTTCTGTTAAAAAACTTCCATTCAAGATTTTCTCGTTATTCATTATAAAAACCCATACAAGATGGAACTAATCATATACATATATATTTATAAACTAAAAACTATTATTTTTTTTTTTTCTTTTTATAATTATTAATTTTTTTTGTGCTTTTTTGCTTTTTTTTACTTAATTATTATTATTTAGCTGCTCAGTTTCTTAAATACTAGTTCATTTCTAAAAACATTATTTAGCATAATAGAAAAAGATCACCCTTGTTAAGGCTCTTGTCTAAGCAAAATTTTTTATTTTAAATTCTCTTAATCCCTGCATAAACCTCGAAGAATCAAATGAAACTTGTAAAGATTTCTAAAAAAAGGGCCAGAGCTATCTTTAAATATAAATATAAGTATTTTCAAATTAAGAGATTACTTTTAATAAAAAAAGAACTAACGATCAATAAATTGCCATACACAAGACTTATTAGTCATATCATATTAAAATGGACACATTCGTCTATAAACTATGTATAAAAAAATAATAATAATAATAATGATAAAAATTTATTTTAAGATATTTGAGTTCCAAAAGCACCAAAATCGCGTGGATCAATAAGCGTCGTTACACCAGGAGAATTCATGAAACCAACACCGTCTAAATCGAAATTCGCTTGATAACTTTGAGCAGGCAATGGGTAATCCATTTTCATCTGTTGATCTTCGGATTTCAATCTTACCGAGTACAGATTCCCATTACTCGTTAGCGCAGGTTTGATTAGAGGTCCATTCAAATCCGGCACCGTTTGAGGCTGCTGCGGAAAAAAAAAATAAATGTTTATTAGTCAGTAAATTGTTTGATACCTCCCAAGGAAAAGCTTTTTGGCATTAAAAAAATTTTTTTATTCTAAAGCGTTTCAATTTATAAGGATTTCAGATCTTGCAAAGGAAAATCATTTATTTGGATAATCTTTAACTAGCCCTATAAATATGGATATAAGCTATTTGCAAAAGTAAGCATTTTTTAAATCATTCGTTAAATATAATTTTAAGAAATTGTGTAATTCCTAAGACTTAATCTTTATTTTCAATAATAAAATAAGAAAAAACTTAGGTTTTTTTATCTGCTCTGTAAAAAGTAACATCCTTTGATAAACAAAAAAATTAGAACATTTTCGAAAAATTAGTAAATTTAAAAAAATTTTTGTAAACATTCGATAAAAATCGTAAATTTACTAAATTTAATATATTAACAAAAAATTCGAGTATTCTCAAGTTTTTTTTGTGAATTCGGAAGAAAAATTGATAATTTACAATTTTTTTTCGAAAATTTACAAAAAATAGTTGTGAATTTACAACTGTTTTCGTAAATTCCCAAAAAAAAATCGCGAATTCTCGAATTTTTCGATAATGTACTAAATTTAGTAAATTTACGATTTTTATCGATTATTTACAAAATTTTTTTAAAATTCACTAATTTTTTGAAAAAATTCTATTTTTTTTGTAAATCTAAGAAAGTTACTTTTTAAGTGTGTTCAAGATTTTCTGATAAGGCTGTTATATCTAAGAGCATTTAATTACAATCAAAATCAATTTTCGATAAGAAAACTTGAATAATTCGAGCTTTTAAAAAATTTAATTCAATATGGTCCTAAATTTTAACTTAATTATAAAAGAATCATCAATGACGTTCGTGCAAAAAAAAAATTACTATCTGGATTGAGCTGGGCAGATTCGAGGAATACCTGCCACCTGGGTTTTTATCCACATATAAGCTGCAAAAAATCATATTGAACATGCCCAGGTCGCCCTATTAAAATCAGTAGAGTTCTTTTCAAGGTACAAAAAAAACTTTCAAAAAAAAAAAAATAAAATTAATACAAATTTTTTTATTCATTAAAAGTACTATTAAAATTTTAGTTTTTAATATTTCTGATCAAAAACCAAGACGACTACTAAAAATAGATTTAAAATTTAATTTTAGTTAACATCTATCGTCTCATTTAGGAGAGTTTCTGAAAAACCCCTCGATTTTAATGGTATTGTTTAAAAATTTTATTTTTGGGTGTATATCTTTCTAGCCAAATGTCCATTGTAATATTGGGTGTTAACATATTTTTTAATATTTCTCGGGTTCTATTTGAAATAAAATAACTTTTAAGTACTAAATTAAATTAAAATTAAATTAAATTCAATATTTTAATTCAATTCATTATTTTTAATTTAAATTCATTTTCTGGTATCCGTAAAATGCAAAATATAGAAAAAATTTTTTCGATTTTTATGCATGGAATTGCATACTTTTGCAAAGGAAAACATTTTTAGACATTTTTTGGATCAGTTCATGTTAACAAAAAAGTTCAGGTATGCAAGGGTTCAATTCTGACGTCAACCATATTACCGATCAACAACCGCCTTGCGGAATTTTTATATGAAGTTTAAGAATATTGCGTATGCGACATTTTGTAAAAAAAAAAATTTATTTATTTTCTTGAGATAAATTTGAAAAGTTTTTATGTCAAAATACTCCAAATTAAATAAAGAAATTTGGAAAACTCTCCTTCAAAAACATACTAGGGTCGATTATCCCCAGGCATATCAGTTTTTAATATCATCTTTGGGTACTATTAAGGACATGTTCGCTCGGTAAATCGAACATAACCCCTAAAACTAATTTGAGCAGTATATTTGCTCAAAAAATGATTTTAAAGAAATTTTATGAGAAGAGGCGCCTCAATAATAAAAAAATGAATTAATTTGCAAAATTACAAGCTACAAAATGCTATATTTTCCAAGAAAGTCACTTTTTTCGTAAATTTATGAAAAAAGCAACTTTTTCGAAAAATAAAGCATTTTGCAGCTTGAGATTTTGTAAGTTAATTCAATTTTTTATTATTGAGGTGTCTCTTCTCTTGAAATTTCGTTAAAATCATTTTTTGAGCAAATATACTGCTCAAATTAGTTTTAGAGGTTATGTTCGATTTACCGAGTCGAACCTGCCGTTAATTGCTTATGAAAATAAAAAACCCTTAACGCAACTTCCTATTCCAGATAATTTGAATCAAATTCTGACTCGAGCATGTTACTGAACAATAACCTCAAAAAAAACTAAATTTTGGGTATCTGAATAAAGCGAATTTGGATTTGGAGAGAATTGGGATTGCGAGGAATCAGGAATTGAAACGCAATAGAATAAAATTGAAAATTAATTTTAGAAGTTCGTTTGTTTTTTAAATATATTTAAAGTCTTTGGATTAACAATTTCCATTTATACTTATAACTTATAACAATAAAATTTATTTACATAGTATTTTTTGTCAAGAAAAAAAAATCAATTGAGATTCGTTGTACAATCTCGACGTTGCATCGTCAATAAAAAAATTTATATCTTAGTTTTTTTCTACACAAATAAACAATAAGATATATTTTATACTTTATTATACAAATAAAACTTGTACGTGTATCGAGATAATTCATCAGATTTACTTGTAGTAAATCTATATCAGCTTCTTTAAATTAAAATTCATAAGCTTTTTTTAAAAAAATATTAATCATTAGGTATTGCCAAAAAGAAATGAACAAATCTACATTCATTTGCTCGCTATCCCTTTGGAAGGTCTCGTTTTTGTTAAGCAAACGTAACCTGCACTCACATCGCATCCTGACACAAGTAGATTCATTAAAACGCTGTTAGACTGCTGTTGCTGTTGCTGTAAGGTTAATTGAGTGATTGCTGCTGTCGCTGCATTTTTATTATTATTTCGACGCAGTTTGTTGCCAACGGCGTCATCCTCATTTTTTAAGTAAATACCATTCATCTTCCCGCCACCCTCGTCGTCGATGCTCAATTTGCACGTCGGAAGGCTTGAATTCTCCACCAAAGGTTCGCTTATTATTTCTCGCCAATTTTGCGCATAACCAAGAGGCATTTTGTTATTTGGAGTTTGTGACTGTTGCTGAGCAGACATTAGCTGTTGTAAAAGTTGACTCGTCAATGGCGGATCAGAAAATTTTATGCGTTTGCTATCTGTTGGCGATTTATTCGAGGAATTGTGCACGCGTTTATTGTTCGAACGTTCGCGTTCGGCAGTGTATTCATTCGTAGGGTCTAAAAGAAAATAAATCATCAACTTTTGTTTTTGATTTTATTGATAAAATACCTACTTTTTATATTGATCTTTCCAAAAATTTGAGCGGGATTAACAAGTGCTTCCCCGTCGTCTTTAACTTTTTTATTGGTGTCGCTGGTCAGTAATTGTGCCAAACTGCTATTAGGATTGGGACTTTCTTCTTTTAAACCATTTGTCCATTTTGTTAATTTTTTTTCGTTATCGGGTTGAGTTGGTCCCCACATTACCATATCGTCACTAATAAGCAACTGTAATGCTTCATCTTGATCAGACATTGGTATGTATGGAGCTCTGAAAGCTAATTCGTCGTCAGCCATGACATCGTTAATATTTAACATTAGCATTTCATCTTCTGATAGTCCACCACCACTATCATTCGGACTGTTTAGCGATTCTCCACTTCCAGCTTCAGGACTCTGATGCAAAATAAAAAAACTTAAGTTTTGTTCGAATTATTGGTTAAAATTACAAATCGCATACCTTTGTCAATGTAGGAGAATTCAAATCAGTGCCAAAGCTACACCTACTCAAAGTATCTCTATAGATAAATGGATCGCCATCGGGTTCTGCATTCAGAGGATCGCCCAGGATCGTCTGCTCGGCATCTTTAAGAGCAGAGTCAGGACTGAGCAAAGGGCAGTAATTGGAATTTAAAATAAATTCATCCAGCATGTCGGATAGGAATGGAGGGTCTTCGAGTGGCACACAAACATCACCAGCAGTAGGCGCCAAATGAGTTAAATCTTCTGGTTCGTCTTTTAGCACTGCACAATAAAAATAATAAATGTTTAAATGCAATCTGGAGAGAAAGATAACTTTAGGTAACTTACTTGTCAAACCTGGCTGATCTTCGCTAAAGGTTAAGAAACCTTTATTCATATCCTCAGTCCGAGGAGCAAAAATGCTTGCTGTTGTTGTAAGTGGAGAAGCTCTTTTTGGCGGTTTCTCGCGTATCGTTGGAATATCTTCGAATCTAGGTAGTGCAAAGTCCAAATTCGCTTTTTCAAGATTATCACTGGTGTTCTTCTGTTAAAAAATAAAAGATTTTTGTTTTATAAGGGTGAATGAACATCGGGTTAAGATTATTTGAAGAGAGTTACGAACCTTAAGGTTCTCTTTATTTTCTTGGCGAATTTCTTGAATTGGTTTCTTGTTGATGCCAAAGAGCGAAGCGGTTACAGAAATAGGATTTTCTTCGAATGGTTTGGTTTCTTTTAGTTGTTGTATTTGGGCCTCGCGAGCCACCAATTGGCGGCTGCTGTAGATTTCATCCTCGCATTCGACTTCGCTGAAAAATACAAAAGAAAAACAAAAATTTACCTTGCTTTTTATCATATTTTATTATATTTCGCGATAATCAAGAGGAGACGCAGCAAACTGAACATTGGCATGATTTTTTATGATAGTTTAAAAAAAACAAAATAGTAAAATTTGTCTAGGCCCTGGTAATACGCAGTCAATTTTTTATTGTGGCTTATAAAAATTTTTATTTTGCACAATGGAAATAAGAATATTTGAATTTTAGTATCGAAATAGTTTGTTCAATGGGTTAGTTTGGCTTGAAAACATTTATTTCCTTGTAGAATAATTTGATTTTAAAATAAAATTGGCTCTCTTTCTCTCTGCGATGTAAATCTTTTTGCTTAATTATTCTATTAAATGAACTAATAATTGAGTGTAAATTAATTTAATCACTTTGCTCGTTCAAACGCCAACGGGGCCGGGGGTTTTAACCCTTAACTGAAAAAACATTTGTTTTTCTTCTGCTCAAGATTCTTAATATTTTTTTATTAATTCAAGGCCGCGTCAAAATTATACTTGACAGTTTAAAATTTATGACGGGTTTTCCTGAACGAATACGATAACATTTATTGAAAATAAATTTTTCGAAAGGCAAAACGCAATTTATCAAACTGTTAACTCTTGTTTATATAAATATGTGGCATTAAAAAAAATAAATTGTTTGTATTTTATAAATAGTATGACGGCCGAAAATTTTCTTCATACGAATTTATGCCAAAAAATAAAATTTTTTTTCTGTTTTTATGGTTTTTTCAGAAAAAATAAATTTAAGTGTTTCCTGAAACTTAAAAATAGATTATTTTTCTACTTTTATTCCAAATTAGTATATTTTTAATTTATCTCTGAAAGAGTTAAAAAAATCTTTACTCGCTCTTGCGCAATGGAATATTATAGTTTTAAACACGTGGATAAACTTTTTTTTTTTTTTTTAATTCGCGCGCATTTACGTTTTAAATACCTATGAAAATTCATCAAATTATCGTATAATAAAAAAACTAGTGTTGATTAATTACTCATAGATTGACAAAAAAAAAAAAATAAAAGAAAAAAAATGTTTAACTTTATTTATACACTTATTACAAACATGCTTATAAATATTCTGTGTCGATCATTCGATCGAAGTCACGGTCGACAAAAAATCAGTTCAGACAATAATAAAGTTTATATTTGATTAGCTTATTAGAATAAAAAAAAATCATTGAAAAAAATTTTTACCTCGAGGATCTAATAGAAACATAATTGCCTCGAGTACAAAATTTGTTTTCGAAACAAACAATTATTTAGTTAGAGCCGAGATGATAATAATAATAATATTAACAATATCGAATTGATAATGCGGGAGCCGAGAGTATAATATCATTGTCGATTGATGATAAAAAATAATTTATATAAATCATAATTAACCTTAATCAAGACTGACATTTTTACTTACATTATAACGTCTAGTTTGTAATATTTAAATTTTTCGATATTACTTGCATCACTCGAACTATCAAACTGATAAACGCTTAAGGGTTGATATAAGGAAAAGACTCCCTCTACACCGGAATAAAAATTTATCGATTTTAGGCAAATGATGCAATTTTCATAGTTCAAACACGTGTTTTTTTTGCACTCAGGTACACTTTTTCACATTTAATTATTTTTTTAAAAAGAGAATAATACGAAAATTTTATAGTATTTTAATCTCGTCCGCTCGAGTTTTTTTTGCTTATGTAAGCTTAAATGCAAATGCATCCTAAATGTTCTAAATCGCTCAATATCTTATTATGACTAACATATTTTTTAATTTTTAATTATTATTCTCTCTAATTGATAGAATTTTTTTTTATTTTTTTAAACTAATATTTTTCACTTTAAATTTTAAAGACAAGACTAGAACTTATTTAATTTTTTTTTTCAATCAATACGATAACTCTTTATTGCCATGTAGAATTATTAAAATTAATCAATTTGCGTATACAAGAAACAAATTCTCGAAAGATACACAATCATTTTTTTAAGAGTTTAGTTGTATATTATAATCTCTTGTGTACTGAGATGATGTTAGCGGATCGTTGGGCAGTTTGACAAACTACAAACACTTTTATACGTTAGTTGGATAAAGATAGTAAATATAGGGGAGATACGTTTAAAACCGGAAAGCGCTTCAGTTTATGCGTTCGAATTTCAAATCACTTTTATAAAAAATTTTTACAGTTTTGTCATTGTTATACACTGTAAAAAGTAACTTTCTTAGATTTACAAAAAAAATAGAATTTTTTCGAAAAATTAGTGAATTTTCAAAAAATTTTGTAAATATTCGATAAAAATCGTAATTTTACTAAACTTAGTATATTATCGAAAAATTCGAGAACTCTACGAAAAATTTTGTAAATTCACAACTATTTTTTGAAAATTTACAACTATTTTTTGTAAATTTTCGAAAAAAAATTGTAAATTATCAATTTTTCTTGCGAATTCACAAAAAAAATCGAGAATACTCGAATTTTTTGTTAATATACTAAATTTACTAAATATAAGATTTTTTTCGAATATTTACAAATTTTTTCGAAAATTCACTAATTTTTCGAAAATGTTCTAATTTTTTTGTTAATATAAGGAAGTTACTTTTTACAGTGTACTTTAAAGATGACATGAAAATGCTTCATTAAAAACACTAAATCAGAATACTGAACTAGAGATACTCAAGAACAGTAAAAAATTTATGATGAATATAATTGTTGAAAAACCTTTTCCGTGTACTTTAGAATATCAACAATAACAATCTATCTATATTTACCCACTTTTTTAGTCCTAGAAAGTGTACATTAAATGCACCTATACTATGCTGAAAGAACTAAATTTCTTAAAGTACTTTCATGCGTATGTATTAGTGTCTCGATTTATACAAAATCTGTGTATAACTAATTAACTATTGCTTACCGCAACTGCAAAATAATATCTAAATTCGCTCATACACGCAAGAAAAAGAATAGTAAAATTAACCTATAAAAATGTAGTAAAAACAAATTAATGGCAGATTGGTAAATATAACCAAAAAATTAGTAAATTTTTCTAAAAAAATTGAGGTTTTAGTTTGATAAACAAATTTTATTAGTAAATTTTACTAATATTTTATAGTGACTTTTAACCAATCTGAATTTAGTAAACAACATCGTAATTTTAGTTATATTTACTAATTTTTTGTATGCGTGTACATATTTGACGTATACTATAGTATACTTTTTAAAGTATAATTTTTCCAATCACTGCGGATGCATTCGAAATATAACCGCCAGATGGCAGGTACTTATTAACTCGCAATCAGCTGATTACATTATAAGCGCTTTAAAAATTTTAATTTTTCCCAGTATGCAGATGCATTTAATATAATTTCCAAGGCTAAAAGTGGATAAAAAACATTATTACACACGAGACAAAATGTACCTCATCATTTTAAAAACTCTATATATGAATAAGAGTCGAATAATGAGGTACATTCTGTCTTTTGTGTAATAATATATCGTTATATACTAGCGGGCAATAAGGAATATATTCCAGTTTTGAGAGATTATCATTATTGTAAATAAAGAAACATTCTGAAGCCCTGTCTGAAGCTCATCTAGAAATATTTATTATTACCAAATGCGATTACAGGAACCCGGCGCTACGCTCCTCGTAACTTTAAACCCCCGTATTTGGAAAAATAAACATTTCTAGGAGCCGGTTAAGAATATACTATTTGTAGACGCTAAAAACTTTTTTCTTGTAGTACTTACAATTAAGAGTACAACTTAGAGAAAGCATCCCCCATACCCTCAGATTGCCTGATTGGGCCTCCGGGCCTAGGAGTTACACCCCCTGCCGGGTCCTATGCTATATGATTTGCTATAGGATTTTTAGGCTATATTCTTAATGACGTTGCTTTCTTGTAGACGGCCAAATACTTTTACCAGTAATTTTCTTACTGTTATAGTCAGTAAATTTAATTGCCAATAATCACCAATTTTTGAATTGCTGCAAAATTGTAATTATTGACTAAAATGGATTTTATTGGTCTGCAAAATTTTAACTCGTTCTAAAGAACCCTGCTAGAGAGTCTAATTTCTTGACCCAGCCAATTTGCTTCTAATTTTCATGACAGGTTGTGGTAGTTGAAAAACATCCCCCTAAATGGACCTCTATGCGTGTAAATTGAGGGTATGGGGAATGTTTCTCTGTACTGAAAGTGAGAAGCAAATCGGTTACCTAAACAGTCGATAGTCCCTTGTAATTTTATGAATCTTACTTTTTTGGTTAGTGAGCACGCAGTTAATTGAAAATTTTTTGTTGCCGATTATTTAACTGCCGATTAATCACTTTTGCACGCGCATACAAAAATGTATTTGTATAAAAAATAATTGTTATTTTCACTAACGTTTAGTAATGTGGTTTTGTCCGACTTTCCCCTTTACTTAAAAGCGTAAACAGATTTTATTATTAAAATTGGAATAGAATTTTATTTTATTTTTCGCTTATCATTTAAAAATAAATTTTAATCTTAATATTTTTATTTTTTTAGTATCTAAATTACTAGATTAATAGATTACGGAACAAGAAAAAAAGAAATTTTTAATTCTTCGCTATCATCGTGTAATAATAAAAAATGTATATAACTATCATATATTTTTTTTTTCATTCATTCAAATTCTATTTGAATTAATGCCAGTGTAGTTTTTTTTTTTTTATAAAATTATTATTATAAAATGAATGTGTAATGAAATCCAAAGACCTTGAATGTTTACAATTATTTTTTTTATTTCTATTAAATTATTCAAAAAAAAAAAAAATAATCCGTTACGAAGACGAAATTAAGAAATTAATAAACTTTCGTTTACGAATCTTAGCATAAAGATTGATTAAAAATTTGAAGCCAGAAATAAAATAAAATTTATAGAAACATGTCTTTCCGGATTATAAATTTCGATCGTTTATCATTCTATGTGAATATAATTTAATTGTTATCATTATTATTTTGTCAGATTGCGTAACAATAGCATAAAGTTTTATTGTAGAAAAGTCGATGACGCGTCTGAAAACATGCGGTACGAAAAATTCAAACAACTACATGCTAGAATCAGCCAAGGCCATGATCTTCATTGCACATCACTATTGTCAGATTCTCTTTTTTTTATTACTATTTTATATTTTATTATAAAACATGTTATTAGAAGTAAAGTAAAAATTAGATTGATTTGTTTACATTTTTACCCGGATACGGATTTTCAATCAACAGGAAATTGAGGAAAAAAGATGCGTAACTTTTTATTTTTTTAGGGCCTTTGCTTTATCTAATTTATAAAAGTACGGAATCATATTTATGTTTTTTAAAAATTTAACAAACCGTCTATTATTGGAGTGAAAAATCAAAAAAATAGTATATTAAGTATCAAGGGCGCAAAATTTTTGCCCCAGTATATCTAAAGTTTTTCGCCCATGGTGTTTACGATATTTTTTGTTTATCTAGGCGTACAACGATTTCAGAAAATTCCGTGACAAGTTTCAGCCTAAAATTTACTTTGATTTTATTTTTAAGTGCCCCAAGAAAATTTATAAGCTATATTTTCAGCCTTAAGTATGAAATTATACTTTGCAAAAAAAGAAATAAATAATAAATAATTTAAAAAATTTCAACTGTATCATTAGATAATTGAAAAACAAACAACAAATAAGAAATTGTTTTACTAGAATAAGAATAGTTTTTTTTAATTACTTTTTTCAAATTTTAAAAATTTTAAAATCATATAACTTGAATGTTTTGAAAACAAAGCTAACAGTATAAAATAGTCGCTAATTTCACAAAAAAAACGAATCCAAAAGAAGATAAAATGATTGTTTTGACATATTTTTTTGCAAATTTTGCATATTAACGTAGGGTACCTTTTAAATCTTTTTATTACTTGTGAAAAAAATTGGAAAAAAAGTTGTCAATCTTTGAAGAAGCCATTTTTAATGAAATCATTTCTATAATATTAAGTAAGAAACATATAATTAAAGATAAGAAGATTGATATATGTGCTTGAAAATAGGAAGATAAGAATATTTGTCTGTACGAGATAGCAAGCGTTATTTTAATAAATTGTTCCTATGATTTAAATGAAAAATAGTTGCTTCATTTTTCCAAATCAGTTTCCAGTTAATTCTTTTCTTTTTCTTGTAATGCAATCCACGAGACAAAACGCAAAACTTAATATTACATAGTCTACGTATTTTAAATAATAGTAGAAATTTAATCTTCGACCGAGTCAAAAACTGCAAGCATATCATAATATTATTATTATTGTTATTATTATTATGACATAAAAAAATACTAACATCGATTTATCATGTTTCCTCAATCTTGCTTTTTACAAATAGAAAATATCGTTACATAACTTACGCTAAATTTAATTTATCAATGCACTTAATATTATTGACGTTTTTTTTGAACAGAGAGAGAGAGAAAGAGATATTTAATTGGTTTTTTGAAAAATCGCATGAAAATTTATTTCCACTCGTGCATGAGAATGAATAAAGTACACTTGATTCGTTACCTTTATCGATAAACCACATAATTAGAAAAGCACTAAATTTAAATCAGCCCAATATTTGACGGTCAGGGGCATCGTTGCCAGAGTCGAAATAGACTACAACAACTAACAACTCGTGTCTAAAAAGCTTGCGATAGAAAAAAAGCTGTTCAAGCGCGTGCGATCTAACGACTACTAAGCCCCTCCACTTGGATCGAAAGTTTTCGCTTTCGCTTTCGACGATATATATTCTGCTATTCTGGGCAAAATTTACTCTCCCTTTCTTTTCTACTGACGAAAATTCTACGATCGATTCGCCCGTTATGCACGTGTAATATTCTTCTTATCATCGTCTACCGCGCCCTTTAACTCGATACTCGTATTAATGAAAAACAAATACTTACCTCACTTACCTCTTTTACTTTAAGCCGAAAAATTTTATTTCACAATTTTCAATAAATTTCACTCACAAAATAACTTAAATATTACAATAAAATAAAAATTTTATGTTGCAACTTAAGACCTATCTTACCTTATTAAATAATTAACGCAAACGACTGAAAGTGGCTTTTGTTGTCTCGTACAATGAATAAGAGCAGCTTGCGTTATTACCCAAGCGTAGCCTCCTGTTTTGTTTAAAAACCTGTAGGCCAGAGTTTCACATTGTCCTTTACTGAATACTGAAAGATATCAAATTTATTTATTTTTAAACTTTTGAATAAAATTATTTTCTATCCAAAATTTATCATAATTTTACTGAATAATTCCAAGAAAATGCATGACTTGAGAAAATATCACCAATCCAAAACTTTTTATTTATCACTTTTTATACTTTTCAAATACAGTTCCATAAACAACTGAGATTTAAGAAAACTGTAAACAACAGCTGTAAACAACAAATCAATCACTCTAACAAAGTATATTGCAATTTGACACAATGCATTAATAGGCCAAGATTACAAAAAATTTTGTTAAAATGAAATAATTATAAATAGATAATTCAATTAAAAAAAAAGTCTTATATTATGTTTTTCCCACCTATTTTACATTCTACTTAGTCCATAATTTTAATAATTAATTTAATAATTAAACTACAGGTTTGGAAGACTTATTAACGTGGTGAACTAAGTTTTGGAATTTTCTTAATTATTTTTTTGCATTCTTTGACTTACAGTTATGTTAAAAAATTCAATTATAAAAAATAAAAAATTTGAGTAAATTCGTTCAGACTTTTCTTTTGACAATTTAAAAACAATTGATTATTTTTTTTATTTAAGGTGGCTCACAGTTTTAGGTCCATATATTTTAGGGTGGCATTAGAGGGTGGCATAACTAATTAATTAAATTTTATTATTTATTTTATAGATACGTGAATATTTAGAAGTTATTATTAATAATAATGCATTTTCTTATAAAATGATTGCGGTGAAAACAAAAATTAAAAAAACAAAACATTTTATTGAACGGGGACCGCGACTAAAATTAGGTGTTTATAATTTGATCGGCAACTATTGTATTTTTTTCTTGGAAAAGTTTATATTTTTGTTAAATAACACGTGTATAGAATTTTATCTAAAAAGATTCGTTTTTGAATTAGTATGAAGTAAAACAATATCAACTCCCATGAAAACGCAGTGATAACCTTAAAAATTTTCAGTTGCTTATTTCTTTCTTAATTATTCGGGAATCTGAGTATTATTTGGAATCAATGGATTTGTTTTTTAATTATGATCATCTCCAGTAAATTTTAGTTCATATTATTTGTCTTTTATAAACTTCGTGAGCCACCTTAACGAAAATTAAAAATTTATTTTTTTCGAAAGTTTTTTTTAACTACTTACATGATTTAAAAGATTTATCCAGTGAGGCATTGTCGAGTGCATGGTGAAAATCAAAAATAGATTCTCCAATTAATTCTTTACTTTCCCATCCGAGAAATTCAGCTAATCTAAAAATAAAAAAAAAATAATTATAGCATAAGAGTTCGTGGGTGTAATCGTTTCTTTAGATTAAGAATCTTACTTGTCATCAGCGTATGTGAATTTCATATTCAGATTATGTTTTGAAAGAAATGTGTATTTTCCAAGAGGTACTTCGATGTTGCTTGGATGAGGTACCGGAGACCCAACGAGAACCATCGAAACAATTGGTTCCTCAATGGTTTCATCTTCGTCATCGGATTTCTTTTGCCTTTTTTCAGAATTCACTACAAGTCGACCAGTACAATGAATCACCTAAAAAAATAAAAAAATTTTATTTAATAAAAAAATTTTATTTCTTATCATTATTCAAATTGCAATAAATAAGATTTTTTGGTCCTAAATTATTTTAAAAATTTAATCTTTTCAGAAAAAAAAACTTAAAATTATTATTGATGGAAGCGGGATTTAAACCCAGAACCCTTCGGGCGCCAGGCACTAATGCTGTTCCAGAGCTATACGCCACTCCCTCTATAGATTAACTATCTACAGTGATATTTGCGCAATTATTTTTCAACCTAATCAACCCTTTCAAATTTAAAATATTTAAATATACTCTCAGTTAAAGAAATTCTTTTAGACACTAATTTGTTATTAGCATTAAAGTTTTTCAAGCACCCAAAAATACAAGTGAAAAATGAAATGATTTCTTAAACAAGGTTAATTTTGACTGCTTGTATTTTGGGAACTACGAACCATAAATAATATAGTAAAAACGAAAAAATAATAATTTTACAAATTATAAATAGGAACTATTTCAGTAAATTTTGTTTGAGAATTTTGGATTTAGTTATTCTGAAAAAACCCCTAAAACTACCATTCCAGAGTACATCAAAAATCGTATATATTTATTTTCTTTGTCGCGAAGTAGCATCTTGTGTTCAAATTTTTCTGATTTTAGGCACTTCATATTTTGTTCTTTAGCAATATTCTATATCGAGGGATTCTTAGCATATTTGATATTTTGATATTTGATATTTTATTTATTGTATAAGTATACAAAGGCAGAAATCATACATTTTATATCATTTATATATACAGAACGTAAAATAAAATTAAAAGCAAGACAATATAAAATTACATAATTAGTTAAATTTAATATAAGCTAGATTTACAATATATAGTTCATTAATTAGATGATGCGTAAGTTAATTTATATAAGAGAATGGAAAAGGGTATGTGGATTGTGGATTTGGAAGTGGAGCTTTGTTGATAGATTAATTTGAGTTTATGGTATTGGTAAGTTTAGAGATGGGAGACTATGTTAAGAGTCTAATGGGGAGAGCTATTGATGTGTTTGGAAAGATTATTCTTGAAGGTGTTAAAAGAGGAGGATAGTCTAATACCTGGTGGAAGAGTGTTCCAATATAGCCCGGTACTAACTAAGAAAGAAGATGCGTAGGGTTTGCAATGATGAGTAGGGACCACAAGCTCTTTGAATTTGGGCCTGAGTTCTCTAGGGGGTATCCTGTATTTTAATTTTGAAATAACAGAAGGTACTGGAATAACAGAATTTTGAATAAGAAGCAAGTACTATTGAATTTAAATCTATCTCCAATTTCTAACCAATTGAGACTCTTTCTAAAGTTGGAAACGTGGTCATAGTAACCCAAGTTAAAGATATATTTGATTGCTGAATTTAGTAGAACATTTAAGGTCTTAATGGGCTCGCTTTTAAGATTCCCTAGTATGGATGACCAGTAATCAAAGTGGGGCATGATAAGGGACATTACTAGTTGCTTCCTGGTTTCCAAGTCAACGTAGTTTTTGAAATATCTTAATCTGTAAAGCGTGCTACGTATTTTATTAGAAATCTTGATAATATGATCATCCCATTTTAGTTTATGATCAAAAATGATACCTAGATTTTTGACAGATTTCACAAATGGAATGCTGATATTATGGTTAGGTAGTTGAATGGAGATGCCAGGTTCGAAAAAATTTTCGAGATATTTTTGAGGACCGAATGCAGTAGCTTTAGTTTTGGCTAAGTTAATTCCTAGTTGATTATCATGAGCCTAATTTTTGATATTTATTATATCGCCTATGAGTTTGTTAAGATTTGAATCGATATTATCATATTCAGTGGAGAGGTAGATTTGGAGATCATCAGCAAATAATAGCCTGTTGGAGTTCAAGAGAAAGTCTTTGATATCATTTATAAAGACTAGGAACAACAGGGGACCAAGAATGGAACCTTGTGGGACTCCGCTCTTGATGTTTTCCCATTTGGAGTAGGAGTTATTACTGCTGTTGATTACAGCTTGCTTTCTGTTTACTAGATAAGATTTAAACCAAGCAATAGTTTCATCTGAGAAGCCATAGAGTTTTAGTTTATTCAGCAATAGGCCGTGAGAGACGCTATCAAAAGCTTTTTTGAAATCAAATAGAATTAAGAAGGTTAGTTTCCCTGCTTCTATGTTACTAGTGACGTCATCTAGGAGCTTGGCAAGCAGGACTTGTGGTTTTCTCCGTTTTCTGAATCCGCATTGCAGGTTGTCTAGCAGGCTGTTGGTTTCTAGGAATTTTGTTATTTGGTTGTGGAGTGTCTTTTCGAAAACTTTAGATATTAGGCAAAGTAGAGCGATTGGGCGAAAGTCTGTGGGGCTTTGCGGTCTGCTGACTTTGTTTACGGGCATTATTAGGACTTCTTTCCACCTATTTGGGAAGGTGTTGGAATTTATTGAGAGATTAAAAATGTGAAGAAGTATAGGCATTAATATTGGTAGTCCTAGAGAGAAAAGTTTTACTAGAAGCCCATCGACGCCTACAGCTGTTGAGGTGAAAGAGGAAACCGCAGTTTCAATTTCTTTGGCAGTGATTTGAGAGAACTTGAACTCTTTGTTGATATTGTTCTTGAAAGAGGGCGAGTTTAGGGGTAGGTTAGGAGTTGGTAATGGATTTTGAAAAGCAATAAAATTTTCATTTATGGTGTCAGCACAGAGATTATAGAAATTACTGCTAGTTTTAGCTTCGACTAGCCTAGATGTCTAAGTTCTTTCCAGATTTTATGAGGTTTATCTAGATTTTTGATACGATTTTTGTAAAAATTAGATCTCAGGTCATTTACTGTGTTTGTGAGGTTAGCTTTAAGCGAGTTGTATTCTTTATAGTGATCCTCGTTTCCGGTGCGTCTATATTTACGATGTAGATTATTAAGCAAATGAAAGCCCTCCCTTACTTCATCCAAGGTTCAAATTTTGTGTTCTGAGGAATTTTTTTAAGAGGGGCTACTTTGTCGAGGATACAATTAGCATATACAATTTAGGACCAACAAAGCCCTTTGGGTTGGCTAATTTAGTAATAGATTTTAAATGTTTGCTAATTATTATTTAGCGTTTAAAAAAAACCAACGCCGAATTTTTTTTCCACGGAACTACTATAAGAGAGAAGTTTATTATTAAATATTAAGATTCTTATGTATGAACTTTTACTATACTTTGATCGTAACTAAAAGACAGTGTAGTCGTAGAACCCTATTTCACGCACAATGGCAACCAATAATTTCCACTAAGCCCCATTGTTCCCTAATAGCCAAATGTATACTAAATTTAAAATCTACAACTATCTTTCTTGGTTGAAAAAGTAATCCAAGTTCTCCGCATTTTCTAACTATGTGCTCAAATGCAATTTTATAAGCAGATTTTTCCTTACTAGGCAATAAGCAGAATATGAGTGGCACATAATTACCGTTCTTAATGCCATGAATCGAAAATAATTGGTAGAAGAGTATGAGTTTTTTAAGGGTCATGAACTTCCTGAATATTCTTTGGTAAAGGTGGATAAATTGATCTTCTAGCCTTATAAAAAGATCGCTTAAGATTTTCTCTGACAAATTCTGGAGCTTGTATTTCTTGTCTCAATAACTTTGCTTGTATTTTAGATATGTCATCAGTAGCTTTTCTTTTAGCAGAATTGGAAATAAAGTGTCTTTCTAAATTTTTGTCTGGACGATGATTACGCATTACATTTGGTTCTATTACGATTGCTTGTGCATTCGAGTTGGTAACAACAAAAATTTTACAGATATTTTTCTTAACACATCTTTAGGTTTGTCCTACATTCGATAATATTACTTTGGAATATTTATAGCCATCGTAAATTAAAAGTTCACTACCACGTTGACCGTTCATTATATACATGGTAATTAAAAAAAATTAAACGCGAAAAAATTATTAACGTAAGTAATTGAACACAGATTCTATAAGATTGATTTATTCGGTGAAAATATTTAAAATAAAACCTGTTTAGAAATTTATTTACAAATAGTAGGATTTTTGCCAAAAACCTACTCCGAACCCTACTTATGTAAATAATTCTATTTACCGTAATCCTGCCCCGTGGTGGGATAGTGATTGTGATAAGGCTCGTCGATTGCGAATTGCATTTTTCAAAAGATGGTAACCTACTAAAGATTTTCCAGATTATTTATGTTATAAAAAACAAGTATCTATTGCTATCAAGTTATTTAAATGCAAAAAAGTCAGCTTTCTATAACTTTGCTGATACTTTAAATGCAAAATCCAATTTTTAACACTCGTTAAGGGTTGCTAAAATTTTCAAAAATAAGTGGGTTAAAATTGATGGTACAAACCAAGTCTCTTACCTTCAAAATAAATAAGATTTCCAAAATATGCTTGTTTCATTGTGCCCCCCATGAGTTTCCGTGGACCCAAACGATAAACCAGAATGTAGTAATGATAACGTTGAATTTTTTGATCAGCCCATCACTATCAATGTATTTTTAATAGCTTTAAATTCCAGGGGCAATAAATCAGCTCCTGGCATAGATGGCATTAACTATGAGGTGCTATACAACATCTTACATAAATATAAAATTATACTTCTTAACATCTTTAATGACATGTATGCCATTGAGTCTTATCCTGAAGAAGGGAATGACGTTTTCGTTCATTTTGCCCCTAAACCTAATGGTAGTGTCAGACCCTTACCGCTAACATCTTATTGCTCTAAACTTTTTGAGCTAATGCTATTTAACCGCCGGCGTCGCGTCGGTGGTTAGAAACACAAAAAATACTACCGATATCTCAAGCAGGCTTCCGGAAAGAAAAATCATGTGCAGATAATCTAACAGTATTAACCCTCGAAATAAATAATGCCTTACGTAATAAAGATCTCATTCTAGCAGTATTTCTCGATATCACTGGTGCTTTTAATAACATAATTATTGATATATTATTAAAAAAATTATCGGAAATTGGGTGCTCTTATAAATTAATTAACTCAAGGTGGAGTTTTGAGCTCACTTCTTTACTTAATTTATGTTTACAAAATAGTTGTTAACCTACCACCTGGTATTAAGTTACTTTAATTTGCTGATGACATAGCAATATATAAATGATCTAGTAGTGTAACCCCAATGGTTTTAAAAGAATTTGAACATGCCATTGGCATACTTAATAATAATTTAAAATTCTTTCTCTGGAAATCTTGCCTACCAAAACGGTATTTATGTGCTTTAATAGAAAAAATAATTTTGATATCAATAACGTAAAAATTAAATTAAATGGATTAGAAATTAAAGCATCCCTATCAGGTAGATTCTTATAATTTATTTTAATGCTCGGCTCAATTCTACGTCACACATACTAACAGTACAGGCAAAAGCTAACAGGGCATTAAATATCCTAAAATTTTCCAGGGGAATACGATGGAGAGCTGACCTTCAAATTCTAATATTATTTTATAAATCCTACGTTAGGTCGATTATAGATTATTCTAGCTTTGTATATTTTCCACATTCCTACGGTAAAAACAAGTCAAAACTTGAAAGAATCCAATACCCAGCGTTTTGATTACACTGAAAAAAAATTACCGGCTACGCGCCTAGATTGCTAGTACAGGCGTAGTGCCTGTTTAGCGAGACCGGCGAGGGCCTCGAACGAACTGGCGTTTCACGCGTTTGGAGAGGGGGCCCCAGCATTTTCTTTTTGTATTTTTTATATGTCACGTGATCTAAACGTGTGAAACGCAAGTTTGTTCGAGGCCCGGAGCCCGTTCTCGTTGAACACGCTCTGTGCCTATAAAATTCTAGGCGCGTGGCCAGTAATTTTTTTTCAGTGTAGCATTCTGCTACCGAGGTAGTACCCCAACAAATTATAACTTATCTGAATCTAAAATCGAAAGTCTTAAAAACCGAGCCAAATATTTAGGGACAACCTACCTTTCCAAAAGTAGTTTGGTTTATAAAAACATCAAAAATTTAAGCACATCAATTAAGCAGGATAAACAAAAAAGGGGTTTGTTCATTTAAGAATGCATTAAAAAACCTATGAAATATGAATCTGAAATAATAGCCTTTGATAATTTACCCATATATAACTTCGACTTCTACTTGCTTTCAAATCCGGTGAATACTGACGTACTTTTTGGTAGACTATTACAATACGCTAATAATACTGATCTATTACTATACGATTAATATTTAAATGTCGAAAGCAACTCATTTAATATTTATACCAATGGTAGCAAGAGCACTGATCTTAAATCTTAATATAAAACTTCTCTCCGTAGAGTATCAGGAAAATCGTTAATGCTGGATTTTTTAGATCTGTTAGCTAAATTTTGGAAAATATTTTTTTTCAAATTTTTAATACCATTTTTTTTTTTTTTTTTTTTTTTTTTAATTAATAGCTCGGTTAATGGCTAATTTTCTTAGAAAAATTAATTACTTCTCAATTTGTCTGATTTGAATTCAAAATTTAGGAAAATTTTTATCTTCAAGAATATAAATAAATGCCTAATTTTTTGCACGGGAATTCTGGTTATAACAAGTTTGGTGTCACTTTATTTCTTAGATATGAAACATAAAGTGGTATATTTTTTTCAACCCATACGAATAATTGTCATTATTTGAGGAACCTTAGTGCCAATAATTTGACATCGTTTGTATATGTAATCGCAGGTAAAATGATTACACCTAATTTTAATTTTAAATAAAAGAGTGGTTATTAATTGATTTACCTTGTAGGAAGCACTTTTTAAATTAACTTTACGGCCTTTACTCGTAAGAGTGCATTTAAGCCTCATAAAAAAATTGCAAGAATTTGAACCCTCTTTTATTTCTGATGGTTTTATTGAAAAGCATTCTCTAATATCATCGTGGTCACATGGATGACTGTATTCAAAAACGCTTTGACCCATTAAATCCAACTGAAAATAAAAGCATATTTCGTTATTTATTCTTTTACTAAATAGCATATTAAGTCAAATACCTGAGCAATTCCAAGGTAATTTTTGACATTAGTTGAAATGTAAACCATGTCACCTTCGCTTGATAAAACTAAAACGAATCCATCGAGCGCTTTCAAAAATAAATCATCCATTTCTGGTTTTCTTTCTGGTTTTGCTATCGGCCCTGGAACTAGAAAAAAAGTGGTGTATAATTTCAAATTGAAAGTTCAAATGAATATTATAAAATGTTTAAATGTGGAAATTACAGTTTTATAAAAAAAATACGCAAAAAAATTTTTAGTCCATCAACTTTTAATTGATTTGTAAAAGCAGCCTATAATAATTCAAACAAGCTTAAAAATTGTCTTTCATCAAAGGACAAATGTAGATATCCATCAATCTGTGAAGCCTAAAAAGTGTAGACAGTAAAGGGTCTAGCCACAAATTATTTCATTATTAAATTTCAAAAGAAGTTAGAATAAGAGAGAACTAATTATTAAATGTTATTTATATTGAGAAAAAATTTTCTTGGCGTCAATTATGACAACGAATCAAAATTGCATTTAATTCCCCTTTGAATTTTATTACACATAATATCGATATACATTAAAATTCATATGCATTAGACTGCTTTTGACTTCTTTGCTCCGGGAAGACTCGATGACATAATTCGAGATAATTTTAAACTATTTTCTTTGATTGGAAGAGAAAAAACAAGTTAAGCGAAATAAAATTTTTTTGCTAAAATCTGATAATCTGATAAAAGATAGTTTTTGAGAATCAGGATAAAGTTTATCTTCAAAAGGTTAGCCTAATATACATAAAGACACGCGTATAAATGTATAGCCACTAATAATGCATGCATTCGTTGTGTTCGTTGTGGTAGACGTGACCAGACTCGAGCGCTGCTCAAGGACAGGTGCATGTTTAGGTAAATGTAAAAATGAGATAAAACGAAGATAAAACGAAGATAAACCGAGAGTAGTGGAATTTCGGAAAGTATGTATCTTTTTATTTTCATCATGTCCAGTCAATGAGCAGCTTCTTACGCCAATCATTATTAAAAATGATCAACTCGAATAATAGAAGGTTTTCCTTGTGGACAGAGAAGATCATTTTTATTGGAAAGGAAAATTGATTCTTGATGCATACATTTTTTAATAATAATCTGTGATTATTATTAAAAAACCAGGCAGACAAGTTAGTTCTTTCTAACTAATCCAAGGATCCTATTTTTTGCAATAATAATAAACTGTTTACAGGCTTGGAAGGTCGTGATGATGCATTAAACGAAATAATTTATTAATTTAAGCTTCCAGAAATCACATATTCACATCTTGTCCCAGTTCAAAATTTCTAAAAATTATGAACTTAGTTATAAATAAGGATAAAACTCGGATTAAATTCATTTTTCTATTTCTGTTAGTTTAGAATTTAGAAGGCCTTTGTTGGAGGAAATATTTTTCAGCGCGTTTTATTCAAAGCGCGAAAATGTTATTTGTCATTCAATGCGGGTATAAAATGACAAAGGTTTATTTAAAATTTAAAAATAGTAAATAAGTTATGAAATAATTAAATACATACACATTAACATTTTTATGAATTCTTTTCAAACAAATATTTATGTACGCTTAAGCTAAAATCATAAATTATGACACTATAGGTAACAATGTTTTCCTTATATTATAATAACAACCGATAAATTTTTCATTTATTCTAATTCTTAACTTTTTCAAAAACTTCAATAATTTGGATTTCGAAAGGGAACTAGAAACTTATAAGCACGAGTTAATTTTATTAAATTTAAACTTACTAGAATCCATGACAGATCGTGTTTTAAGGTAAGCGATGGCGAGACGCATGACACTTGCTTTGTCAAGATGTTGAGCATCGTTCCCAGGTAGCGGAAGAGCACCTGCAAGTTCCAAGAATATATCCGTCTCGCGACTTCGACGGCATCTTGCTGCATCTCGAGACTTTTCTTTCCTTTTCTCGTTACTCCTGAACAAACGCAACAAATTAGTTATTAAAGATTAAATTTTCTAAATTTGTGTATTAGAGGTTTTATCGTGATTAAACTACGATAAGACCTCTGAATATTTCTTGAGAAACGATATTAATTTTTAATGCTTCAGTTATTAATTAATTTTCTTTCTTTACTTTTTCAAGGTTAAAATTTTCAATGCAAGATTAGAATGATAAGAATGATAATTTATTTATTCTTTGAAAAAGTGTTGAACGTGAAATTGGAAATAGAAGAGAAAAGAGGAGAAATATATCACACAAGAACCGCACAGGTACTCGTCAATTTCGGCATCGGCACTTTCAACAGCATAACAATATTGCTGATAATCATTATAGCACGGTAGATTGTTCAAATTTTGATAATCAATGGGTCCGTTATTATAAACTGGACAATAATCCGTCGCCGAACAATTTAACCACTTGTCTTCATGGCAGTAATCGAAAATGTTATCAACTTTCTCGACGTGTCTTTGATACTGTTGCTGCGGAAAGGTACAATTGGGCGCGACGGAACACTGTTCTTGACCTTGATAACCATAGAAATTGCCTAGATCTTCAAGGTCGACCGGCCCTATCATAGGGCAGGCTTGATACGCGTTACTACTCGGATACATCGTTCGAATTTAAACAATTTCACATGATAAACTAATTTTTACAGCACATAACGCAACTCGAGCAATCACTGAATACCACTAAATGCTTGTACCTGATCAGAAAGGTACCATGCGCATGGATAGATGATCCTTATCGTGTAAAAAAATGATAAGAAAAGGCTTTAAATAGAGATCAAGATATAAATTGTTTGTAAGCTTAAATAACATTAATATCATCTTTACTCGTTTTTTTAAACGATAAACAACAGTGTATTCTGAGTAATTAAATATTTATTCAGTCCCATTTTTTTATTTTATTTTATTTTTTTTTAAATAAAATTTTATCGAGATAATGCAGGTTTATTTAAAACATCAATTAAAAACTTGTTCGTGTGTGTAAGTTATTTTATTTGATAAATCATGATAAAATTTTTTTATCTATACGTAAAATGGAGGGACATACCGGTAGAATATTTTATTAAGAAGCATTTTTTTCTTTCAAATATATTATTAAATAAATTAAATAATTCGATTCTTATGTAATAAAACTATGACAACGCTGTTTTAATTAAGAAATATTGCTCATAATTTATAACCGGCTTGATTTTTAAGGTACCTAGAAAGCTCAAAAGTAATTAAAAATTGTGTTATTAACTTTATTTTACCTAATGAAAATCCGAGCTCTAACGTTGATCTTGGGGTAGATAAATATATTAAGGGAGCTGACTACGGAAGTCTTTCTTTTTTTATCGTATTACTACAGAAGCGAAAACCCTACCTGTACGATAGAATTGTTAAATAATTAACATTTTCGTTATTTTTTTAGCATCCTGACCCAATGAACAATACTGATTTAATATTTTAACTGTTTTTAAACTTTTCAGTACAAAACAACAAAAACTTTGAAAAAATGAAAAATCTGACAATTTTTTAGGCTAAATGAAAATTGTCAAGGAAATCCAGATCCCCTATTTCATCAAAACTTTTTTTATTGGAAAACTTGGTTTATCAGGAATTTTAACCAATTAAAACTGTTTTATGTGAATAAAAACCATACTTTTTTTACAAAAATTTTGTGCGTGCATTCTTAGGAGGTTTACAAACAATAAAAAAGAATAAAAAAGTTTTAAAAAAAAAAATTTAAGAAATGAGGGATACGCCTTAAATTATTTATATATTATAGATAACAATATGAAAAGTAACTTCCCAAATAGAATCTAAGTTTGGAAGCCGTACTTAAAAGTCTGGCCCAGATCCGGCTTCCGTATCTCGCCATACTTCGACAAATATCGCTTAATCAACTAAATTTATTTAACTGAAACTTTTAACTGAACTAAGGTTCGGAATTATAATAAATGCTGACCTGGCCCTGGTCCGGGTTCCATACTTGGCCGGATCTGGAAAGTATGGCTTCCAAACCGGGCCAGATCAGCCCATACTTTTTTAAATGTTTTTTTACATTTAAATGTTTGTATACAAAATATTTTTTAATCCTTAAATTAATTTTTAAAACTAATAAAATTTAATAAAAATAAAATAAAAGTTATACACAGTAGAGCTGCTTTGGGTGAATATTAAACCAATTGGTTGAATTAAGCAGTTTTTGGTTGAATTTTCAACCAATTGGTTTAATATTCTCCCAATTGGTTTAATTTTCAACCAAGCTAAAATACAAAATAAAAACGATGTTTTTATAGTACAGGGTAAAAAATGATCAGGGCATTCATTAAAAGTGAATTAGTTTTATTATATTATTTTAATTGGTAATTTTTTATGTACTACTTCTTTTGGCTCTGAAGCTGAGGAATGACTGATTAAAAAGGTTATCCTACATAGTATGATAAATTTTTTAATACTTAATATAGTAATATAGTGCTTTAACTTCTTGTCGTTTTACTTAAATTTTTTTTTAATAATCAAATTATTTTTTTTATTAATTACTTTATATATGTCTCAAGAGTAAGTAAAAAAAAATTATTTTTAAGACTTTATTGTTAAATAGTTAGAAATTATGTCGGAACTGGTCACTGACAGAAATTATGAGCAAATTTTGCTAATATTCGCGATTGTTTATGACGCCAAATTTAGCCGTGCCAAAATGGTAAAAAATTGCAAATTAGATGATAAGCAGCAGGGGTAAAATCAGCTACAGATTCAGTAAAAAACCAAAAAGAAAACTTTATGGCTCCAATATCACTGATAACTTATAAGTATACTTAAATATACAAAAAAAAATGTTTTGCTGAATTTCTACATAAAAAAATTTTTATTCTTTTTTAGAAATTATGTTTTTACACCTTCTAACTAAGATTTCTCTAAAACTACTTGACCGATTTTAATTTTTTGATCTAGAGTTTTCTGTTATAAATTTAACGAATAAAAAAAAAATTTATAACCGGTTTGTGTATAACTACACAATCAACGAGCATGGAACATGTTCACTCATAATGGTAATAAATCCAAAAACCGAAATTACAATCAATTCTCAAATATAAATTATCCTAAGTCCATAAACATAAAGTAATCCTCTAAGTTCTTGTTCTTATCAGGGCCTGATCAATTCTAAGTCCCTAAATCAAAAATATTCTAAGCCCCCCCCCCTAAAAACGCCACTTTTTCACCCCTCCCTGCCTAACAAAACTTTTTCAAATACCCCATCTAATGAACATGTTCCATGTTAAAATAAATAATTTAATAACTAAAATAAGTACCGAAAAAATTCATCTAAAACTGTAGTAATTTTATACTTGAAACAGCGTTTTTGAAAAGTAATGCACACGATTACGCGATAAAATCTGCACCAATTTACTTTAAACTTACTAAACAACTTAATAAATGCACTAATTTCGGGATGTCGTCGAGTTTTAGTATTTTTATGTTCTCAACAAATTTTTACAGATGCTTTTGCTCGAAAATTAAAGGCTTTTTATTTCATTTTAACTTTGTGTAGGTAGCCGCCATTTTGTTATTCTACTTAGGATAACCTTTTTAATTAGTCATTCCATAAGTCATTCCTTAGCTTCAGAGCCAAAAGAAGTAGTACATAAAAAATTAATAATTATAATAATATAATAAAATAAATTCACTTTGGATGCCCTGATCATTTTTTACCCTGTACTATATAATAATAATATCGTTTTTATTTATTTTTTTAGCTTTTGGATGAAAATTCAGCCAGTTTTGGTTGAAAATTTAAACAATTGGGTGAATATTCAACAAATTGGTTGAATTTCGCAGTTTTTGGTTAAATTTTCAACCAAATGGTTCAACAAATATTCAACCAATTGGTTGAACTCGATATTCGCCCTAAGCAGCTCTACCGTGATATTACATAATAAAAATACCGAGAAAAATACAAAATCTATAAACAGTTGTTCATGTTAGCACGGAATTTTACTTCTTGATGAAAATAATTGGTTAAATAATAAAGTCTGATCGCTTATACGGTGCAATGAAATTGAATTACTAAATATTTTCAGTAAAAATCAAGAGTAAATAAGATATCTTCTATAGAAGTTGAGAAAGTTTTTCCGTAATTTTTCTGAAATTACTCTTTTCACGTCTATTTTTTGGGTATATAAAATGGTAGTAACGAAGGGGGTAGGGGGTTATACAGTAACTTGCCACCGTGGTGAACCAGATGTGGTCTACAATAGGTTTTTTGTGTCGCTGATTACGAATTTCGGGATCTACTAAAAATCGGTGCTTTACCCTTAAATTAGCAAAAACTACTTCTAAAAAAGGTATTTTTGATAATGATAAATTTCACGTTTTGGCTAAATAAAAAATTAGTTTATGAGGGATCCATTTACGAAAAAAGTGATATAAAGTCATAATATATCAAATGTCAAGGTGTACAGGGCTCAAGGTGCGTAGCACCGAGGGGCTGTAATCACATGATGGTAAAATATTTATGAAATATACATTTATATCACAAGTTAATTCATACATAATTTTATTTAAAAACTGCGTTAAAGTTATCCCCCAGTGAGTGAAAGTAACTTAGAAACTCAGTTTGCTAATATATCATATAAAAACCCCTTTTTGAGGCTAGTTTTTGAAAATATCTCCCGGAAAAGACCCCAATTTTCGTGATCAGCGACTCAAAAAACATATAGTAGAGCAAATCTCATGTTGGCCAGTGAAAATACACCCCCCCCCCCCTTCGCGATTTGACTGGAGTATGATTCGAGTAAGCCCAATTCGAGTGGGCCCAAGAATCTTCTAAATATCGCTGTAACCTTGTTCTTTAACCTAATTTTTTTTTCTGTAATTATTATCTTTCAAGCTTCACAAACCACAATTTTTTATCATTAATTCTCTAGTTCTGAGAAATTGATCGAATTTGAAATTGCTTCCAATATAAAATTATTTGATGAAAATAGACTTTATAGATATCAATCATTTTTTTACATTCGGATGGACTATCACAACTGATGGGTTTTAAAATTATACCCTTAAAGAAAAAAATGAGACCAACCGTAAACGTTTCGGTTAATTGTAAGATTTTAGCTTTGGTTTTAGCCATACTTTCAAAGCTGACCCCCCCCCCATTCGGTAAGTTTTTTCAATTTTTAAAAAATAAACTGATTTTGCAATATAAACTGACTCCCAAGACTTGTACATATATATAACTGAACGAGATATTGAATATATATGAACGGTTTCATTTGGTTTTTCCAATCTCCTTGTAAAATAAAAACAATACACGTATGCAAAGAATTATTTTTTTATAAGAAGAAAAAACTCAATTGATAATAATAATGATAATAAATTAATAATAATAACAATAATAATAATATCGAAAGTTCGAGAAAACAAGTATATCGTATTATGAAAGTTGATATAAGATTATTTTTAGAACCACACGTGTATTACTTAAGAAATTTTTATTTTTTCATTTTTTCAAACGTTTGCATTTCCAGGGTCCAATAAAAATGGCTCATAAAAAGCTCGTTTGTCCAGATTTTATCTCTTTGCTCCTCTCTTTTTAATTTATTTTATCCGACATTCTCGACGCTCGTATTTTATTAGCATTTGCATATTTTTATAACGCGGTATTAAATGGTATCAAGAGTGCATGGTATTAAGGCCCAAAATGTTTTTTTTCTCGAAATCTCTGACTAAAAAGAAAAATGTTTTTCAAGCTTTTTCTTATACAAAAAGTAAAAACATAGACATATCGATAATTAATAATTGAAATAACAAAGTAAATTATTTGGAATAAATAATCGAGTAAATAATAAATAATAAAATTAATCTTAATTGCGTCTTGGTTGCGTCATTAATTCTAGATAATTTAAAATAAGCGTTGTCTGAATTATTGTAAGTCCCCGAATTACCTTTCGTTAGATCGCTAAGTCCAATTAACCAATTAACTATTTTCTCTGTATAAATCTTGCGGGTATTAATATTTTTTAAAAGAATTGTATCTTATCGACATTACATAAACACGAGGATGTGTATGAATATGTATTCAAGGACCACAAAAAGCTTTTCCCTTTATAGAGACCCATGCTAATTATCTTATTATACTTTCCGGGAACGGAATTTTCGGAAGCTTTAGAGTTTTTCTCTAGTTTTATGGTTGCTTAACCCATTAGCGCCGGCGCGACCACACCACTGACGCTCGGAATTTTGCTTATAAAACGGGTAAAAAAATGATTTTTTTTAAAAACTTAAAGTCTTCCTTTACTAAAAGGACTTGCTTTACAAGATTCTGGAGTCAGGACCGTCAATTAAATATGGCGGCCACAAAAAATACAAAAAATTGATTATTGATACAAAATTCAAAATCTGGCCCCGGAATCTTAATCTTGTTAAGCAAGTCCTTTTTAGTAAAGGAAGACTTAAAGTTTAAAAAAAAATTATTTTTTTGACCGTTTTCTAAGCAAAATCCGATCGTCAGTGGTATGGTCGCGCTGGCGCTAATGGGTTAAAAATAAAAATTTTTTTATCCGTATGAATAGTTGGTGTTTTGTGAAAAAATGAAACCGTGTGAAACAAAACTTTGAGAAATAAAAATTATTGTTAAGTCATAAAAAAATCTTAAATTGACATTGATGATAAGATTAGATTAATTTTAAAATAACTTTTAACTCTTATTACAGTTTGTTTGAATTTTCAAGGAAATGCTTGAATATTCAAGCAATAAATATATCTGCTTGAAATTTCAAGCAATGAATTAAATAAGATAAAAAAGACTGTAGGAAAACTTAAATTTTGTTCCCCTACCTTTTTTTTAAGAGTTAGGTATTTGAGAAAAAAAATTTAATTACCTGCTGTTTACCTGATTGCCTATTTCTTTCATTTTTTAGTTATATAAATTTACTGCTTTTATGTTATCCAGTGGGAATGGGGGGTAGGTAAATTAAGATGAAACAGAGTTATGTTTAAAAAAGATTCAATATTGACTTATAGATGAAAACTAAATTTTTAAATAATTGTAAAAACTAAATAATTAAAAAAAATTTTTTTTAAACTAGATTTTCTAAGAATATAATTATATAGAATTAATTAATTGTCAAAAAACTATGTTAAAAAAAATAATACTTTAAGTTTACAGTTACAGGAAGTTAAATTTTAATAATTTTTTTCATTTTTAAACTTTATGCGACTTTATGACAATTAATTTTCTGAAATATATTTACCTGAGTCTTACTTGACAAATTTTCGACAAAAAACCTACTAGTGAGATTTAAACATTACTCCAAGTTAGGTAATAAGTAAATGTAAATAGATTTGAGATAACATTTCGGTATTTTTGAATAATTATTTTTTAATAATTAGACTAATTAAAATTTTAATTAGTATCAAAAAAATTAAGTTGTGAGTAAAATATATATATTTTTTTAATTATTTAATTTTTATAATTATTTAAAAATTTAGTTTTTATCGAGGTTTTTATCTACAAATCAATATTGAATTTTTTTTAAACATGACTATTTCATCTTAATTTGCCTACCACTCATTCCCTCTGGGTAACATAAAAACAGTAACAAACTAGAAATTTATATAACTAAAAAATGAAAGAAATAGGCGATTAGGTAAAACAGCAGGTAATTCAAATTTTTTTTCTCAAATAACTCTTAAAAAAAGGTAGGGGAACAAAATTTAAGCTTTCCTACAGTCTTTTTTATCTTATTTAATTGATTGCTTGAAATTCCAAGCATTTGCTTGAATTTCGCGGGGTATTGTTTCAATTTACTCCCGCTAGGTGCTATGGCTTTTTCTCTCGCAAGTATTAAAAATAAGTTTCACTAGGTATATAAGGATATAATACGAAATAAAAATAATGATTTGGCAAGCGCTCGATATACCTTGATATACTCGGTAAAACTCAATTAGAGATCAATTCCAATTCACTAAAAAGTAAAAAATAACAAAAAATAATTAAAATCATCTCTAGTTGAACTCAAAATAAGTAAGGTAAAATGCAAAATTAAACAGATGTGAGTCTCATATCAAAAAATAAATGCCCCTCTAATAATTATGATTGATTCTTTTTCAAATGCAAAATTTTTATTTAATTATTTTAATATTTTAATTGTTTAACTTGATTTTGGTATAATTAACAACTTTAAAAAGAAACTAAGTTCTTACATTCAAATTTTTAGTGTAGAATGCCTATTTAGAAAACATAAAAGCTAATAAAAACGATGATTATTTTAAAATTTTACAAACTTTAAAATTATTCCTGTTTCCATGGAAAAAATTTGGTGGTATTTATATTTTTTAACCCGCTAAACACAAATCCGGGGTCTATTTTGCAAAATTCGTGGTCAATTATTTGCTATTAACAATTTATTGCAAAAATGGCCAAAAATCTACATTTTAAGGAGTTACGAGGGTAAATAGAAATGATGACAGAACTGAATGAAACTGGAAAATTATTAAATTTAAACATTTTTAAAGTTGAATAGAACTTGGTTTTACCCGGGTTTTACCTTTGTTACCATATTAATTTTCATTTTATTGCAAATTAAAAATCGGCATTTTAACATTGCTCTTATTAAAATTCATATTTGGAGCTTACAAAAAGTATGATTATGATGACACAGGGAAATGAAACTAATTAAATATGAGAAATAAATTGTCAAAGATTATATTTCCAATTTATTTTATCTAGGTTACCACATTCAATCATTAATTATTCGGTAAAAACCAAGTTTTAGCAAGTACCATAACCTAAAATAACAATATTTTTTCATAATTTATAAAATTTAAATAATTTTTTTGCCATTTTTTTGCAATAATATTACATAATAAACACATTTTTTAATATTTTTTAGACTAATTTTATTTTAAACTGCAAATTATGAAAAAAAAATAGCGTCGGTAATGTGGATATTGACTCAAATTTTCTATTTACCCTCGTAACTCCTTAAATATCCTGTAGCTAAAATAATTCAGAATTTTGATGATTCCCTGATTTTATTATACATATTTTGACTTACTGAATCCAAATTTCTAATTTATAAGGTCGTCTAATTAATTGTTTAAACATTATTTAATAGTTAAAAAATTGTTTTTAAACAAATATGACAATCTTTATAGTCATATAAAAATAGTATAAAAAAATTGCCGAGTCATTTTCTTTTGACTGCGAGTCAAAATGAACTTATAATGATTTGATTTGAAATTACTTATGACTCAAATTTGGATAGATTAACTCAAAAACTTTTTATTTCTTAACGCAAATTTCTATTTCACAGTAGAGTTAATGACTTTAAAATCGGTGAAGGATTAAATTTAAATGCTTTGTTTACTTAAATTAACAATAAATAAGTATGGTAAAATAGTTATTTATATTTTAAATATTAAGTTTAAATATTAAAACTTAAAACTAATAAAATGGCTGCCAATTGATAAATCAAGTTATAAATATTCATTAGTAAAGAAAAAAATGATTATAAAAATTTTATTTCGTTTTGAACCTCTCCTAAAAACTTTTTCTAGTTTTAAAGATCAAGGTAAAGATCCCTTCATAACCGCGAGTGTCATGTTCCAAAAAAGTACTTTGATCTTATATGGAAATTGGGGGTTAGGTTCCAGAACAACTAAAATTATAAAGAAAATATTAAAACTGTTCCTTTGTTAAAAAATCTACCATTATTATTGATTGCCTATTATTTAATTTACTTTCATTTAGTCATCACACGATTCATAAAGATAGTAAAAAGAAAATCACTAATTACTAAAATAAAGTAAAGAAACCCATCATTACCTGATCATTACAGCTGATAAGGCCATAAAGATATCAAGATATTAAAATTAAGTCGCAATTAATGAAAATTTTTATAATTTATAATAATGTTATTAAAATCACATTGGTCCCATTTACAAGAGGGCCAAAATTTAGCGGGGAGTGGGTGCATTGATGACCCCTATTCCACGCAAGAAGCCTCAGGACCGTGTAAATGGTCAAGACGGGTCAAGAGCTAAGATTATTAAAATTTAAAATTTTCATTTCAAATTTTTTTATTGTTTTGAATAAAGTATAAATGAACATACAGCACGAGGCGATTGTAAAACATTTTAGAAACGTTTCTAATTTAAACTAAAATTTAACATTGAAAATTAAAAAAAAAATTTTTTTTAAGTAATCAAAAACCGGTTTTAGAAACTTTTCCGAGAACGTTTCAAAAACATTTATAACGTTTTTAATTTAATTGCAATTAAGTTTAGATCTGAAATATTTCAGAAACATTTTCAAACGATTTGAGCTGTATGTGTGTAAAAGAGAATTAGGTAGCTAATTTCAATTTTTCGGATTTTTTGTTTACATGAAAATTTAACCCCTCCGAATTTACACGACAAGTTATCCCCTCCAACGACTATTGGTAGTCCCACCTTAAACACTTGGCACCTTATGGGGCCATTATTAGAAATTGCCCTTTTTTCGGTATACATAATTAAGCGACCTCTAAGCTTGAGATCAACGCACCGTATGTAGTCATGGAATCCTAGTGGAAATTTTACATCGAGTTACTTATAAAAATGTATAGAATTTTCCCACTAGAATTCCAACACTGACCGTATGCCAAAGAATTTTCTTGAAAATTCATGTGTTGGATTTTTGCACTTTTTCATGAATTTTAATCAGGTTATGAAATCCTTAATTAACTTTGCAATTGACCTATATTTATTATTTTATAATTTAAAAATTAGCCGCATTTAATTTCTTGGTCAATTGCACTTCAATAAACAATTCAATTAACCTTACACACGATACAATTTATGATTGTAAAAAATTTAATCTTACCTTCTTTTTTCCTTCATTTTAATTTTTTAAGTGTAATTTATTCATAAAGATTTTAAACTTTCTTTTCTGTTCTGTGACTGCGTCAGGAACCGAGAATTTCACTGAACCCGTCGGATCCTATCGATATCACTCCAAAACTATTAGTTAATAATAAAAACTCTTGTTTCCTTATCAAAAAAACACAAGATGTATTTTCGATAAACACTTGAATATTAATTAAACAAACTTAACATTTTTGTAACTTGATTGATTTTTCCTCTTTCGAATAACTATGTCTGCAATATCTAATAGATTGACTATAGGACTCTTTCTAAAGATAAAATCAAGTTAAGGCCCCTTTAAAAAAGCCAAACTTACGGAATCATTATTAATTTTGCGGAAAACAAAGTCAACACTTTGTTATTAACTTGCTGCCAGTGTACGAATCCACTGATACATATGCGTATGACGTCTTGTTGCGTTAAAAGACCTCGTTTATTTTTTATCTTGTATATATGTATTTATAAGTCTCACTGTATCTCACTGATATAACACAATCGAACAAGTATTTATTATTCTTCCATCTATTTTGATATGCGTAAATAAATATTAATTTTTTCTATTATCAAATAAAAAAATTTACTTTTAATTAGAAAATAATTGAAAAACTACTTTGGTTACCGAGCGCAATGACATTGCGAGGACGCATCGCTGGATGAAAGCTGGATTTTATATAAAATTTGTCCACAATACCTATGTGATACACATACTTATGCAGAACACTTATTGCACAAACATGTGACTTTATTGAGACAAGTTTTTCATGGTGTATTAGTTCAATCATACTTTATTTCCAAATCACTAGAGGTCGCTGTCGGATGGTCGACTTTTAGTCACGTGATGTCTCTGGCGCTTTTTTCAAAACATAATAAAACATTTTTTCGTTGACTGCGTACTTTTTTATTTTAGACAAATGATTTTAATGCAGGTTCCAATATTGAAATCTTAAATTAACGATATTTAGTACATTTTTAAATAATTATTGTTTATGATGTAACATCAGTTTAATTTTTATTCATTCTTATAAAAATCCTTTAAAAATTCAATTAACTTGATTATAATGGTAGATATTCAGGTTTACTTAAAATATTTGCACTTGCGTGTGTAAGCAATCTTAATTAGTTTTTAATTGAATATTATATTTATTAAAACTGACAAAAATTGTAAAAGTATTTGAATTTCCTTCCAAATTGACTAAACATTTCTGCGCACCAATCGCTGTTATAGAAGAGGACAGAAAATACAAAATACTATTATTATATGAAAATTGCAAAGTTGTGTGGGGCGAGATCAAGAGATTATATTTTTCATGATGTTCGGTAGTTTTAAATTAACTTTCAAGTGTGGTGTTCGCTCTAGTAAAAATTATAATACTTTTTCAATTGGCAATAATATTTTCCGTTATTTATTAAAATTTTATTTTATCATAATGGCAATTGGTAACTAAAATAATTTTTTTAATTAAAATATTTAAAAAAAAAGAAATTAATTATTGAGCACGTTTTTATTTTTAATTTTAATGGACATTTTTTGAAATTAATTTTATAATGTGTGCTGGGAAATTTTAAAATTTGACTGGGAAATCATTAAATTATTTGGTCAACCTATTTGTTTTATAAAAATATTTTGAATTCAATTAATTAATTAAGAATTAAATATTAATTCCTAGAATTAAAAAATTTGTTTATCTTGTTTATTGGGCGTGATGATTTTCATTACATGCATGTAACGGCCTGTAAGCCCAAGACCGCTATTTATATCACACATAAAAATTTTACCGGTCGACAATAATACCTGCAGAACACAATGATAAAAATTTTATACTTTTATTCAATGACACCAAAAATAAATATTTACAAATATTTAATTGTATAAATTTCTTAGTTAATATTGGATTCCTAGAAATGTATCTAAATTATTAAAATTTACTTGCAAAAAATTTTTAAATCAATAAAGCATTTGAAAGGGTTGTTTTTCTTTTCGTGATAATAAATAGAATTCAGTTGCATGTAAAAAATTTAATTCTAAAAAACCATAATATTTTTATACTATTTCCGCATAAATTACCTCTATACATATGATTATATATATTTATGTATCAATGTTAAACGAGGTCAAAAAATTTTACTGAAAATTTCTCATGTAAGCGTAGGTAGAATTCGTTTTACGCGCTAAATTTTATTTTATAGGAAAATTTTTTTTTCGAATAACTATTGTGATGAATTAGATGCAACAATCTAATGTGCTAAAATAACATTTACCTATTTTTTTTACGATGCTGGAAAAATTTTACTAACATAATATAAAAATTATTTTATTTTTTTGATTTTTTTTCAATTGGCTAATTTTTTTAACTATTTTTAGCGCTAACAACAGAGGATAAATTGGAATACGTGTTTTATCCAATCCAAGGAAGACAAATACAATTCCGTGTTAAAGCGGCACACGATGCTCATATTGCTCTTACAACTACCCCAAATGCAGGAGAACCTATGTTGGAGGTTTGTTAAATTTTTATATTACAAGCAAAATTTAAATTACAAATTAAAATTTTGAATTAAAAAAAATTAAAGGTTTTCATTGGTGGCTGGAAAAATACCAAATCTGTTATTCGCAAAAATAATACTCAACCTGATGTAGCTGAAGTCATTACTGAAGGATATTTGACGAATGATGAGTTTAGAGGATTTTGGATTAGGTAATTGCAAGTGATTTTATTTATATTTTCAATTATTTCATCAATTTTAAAAATTCAAATAGATGGTTGAATCCCGGCGAAGTTACTGTTGGAAAAGAAGGCGAAGCTGAACCTTTTATGAGCTACACCGATCCCGATCCTTTTGAAATTAAATATTTTGGAGTTTTAACTGCTTGGGGCGCAACTGGAGAATGGAGTATCGAAGGTATTGAATTTTTTAAACATTTTATATAAAATAAAAGTTACATAAACAAAGAATTTCAAGTAATTTTTCCAAGGAAAATAGTTTAAACGTTCGTATTCCTTTCAATTGATAAAACTTGAACTTCAAACCTGATTTTCTCAAAAGGAATTGATATTTTATGATAATAAATATTTTTACTTGAATTCTATAACATTTATAAAACAAAAAGTTTATTACATTAATTTTTGTAACTTTTTTTTTTTTTGGAACTTTGAAAAATATTCATCTGATCAGCTATTTGTATCGCCAATAACGGTGATGGGTATTGTACGTAATGAAAAATAAAATAGCATGTTTTTATTTATGTGCCTTGAAATTATAGTTTTTAGCTTGCTTTTAGTTTTTTTGTGCATGATGGAATTAAAAATGTTTCTTTTTAAAAATTATGCTTAGTATCACTTACATTCAGTGCATTTTGATGCGACATGAAGACGCCAAAAAATCGATTAAAGTATAAGTTTTTTAAAAATAGGTCAAACATAAGTATCAACTAATTTAATTAAAAATAAATTTTATAAGAATAAAAAAAAAATTTTATAATTTTTGTTAAATGCAAGCCATGGTCAAGATCATAAATATTTAATAATTTTATCAGCTTAATATATTATCACATGGATTATAAAAAAATAACTTTTAATTAGTAGAGCAATAATAACAAAAACATTTTAAAAATATTTAACAAAAAAAATATATTTCCTCGGTGTTTAATTTACTTATTTACATTAATTTATTAGTCATTCGTTAACTATTTACCTCCTATATACCTATCTACATCATCATGTCAAATAATAATAATAATAACAAATATTTTATGAGATTGACAATTTACCTTTTTTTCTTAAACATATAAAATTACAGCATCTATCAGATCAATTACATATTATTCTAAAAATATCTTTTATTATGTAATTTTGTCTTTAAAACACATAGTACAGCATCTTATTCTTTATCCATCTACTTATTCTATTGTTATATTCTTTTAAATCTTTTTATTTTATTTCCTACTTTACAAAATATTTTTTATTTCTATTTTTTTTAAATGCAATAACAACTTCATAAATATTTTGTGCTTTTTATTTAAATCATTGTCTTAAAAAATATGTAAAGAATATCTTCTTATTGAATCTTAACAGCTGAAGACCAATTAGTAGCAGCAAGTGCTCCTCCAGTAGATGATCAAACAGGAAGCAGTACAATGTGGGTAGATGCAGTTGCTGGTGAAATTCCGGTAAATGCTGTGGTTGGAGGAGAAGATGAGGGTGAAACCTTATTCGTAGGTCGTGCTAATCATGAAGGTGCAGTAATTCCTGGAAAAGTTAAGATTTCGCATGGGGTTTGTTACATTCCTTATGGTGGCGAAGAACATGGAAAAAATGAATATCAAGTTAGTCATCAGCTATAAATTCAAAATAATTTTTAAATAAAAAAAATAATGCTTTTTTTAGGTGCTTTGTAGTACTAATGCAGTATGGGTATCAACGAGTGATGATAACATTCCACCAAATGCCATACCTACTGGGCAAACTGAAGATGGTGAACCTCTTTTCTCTGGAAGGGTCAATCATGAAGGTTCTCTTACAATCGGTAAAGTGCATCCTTCTCATAGAGTTGCTTACATTCCTTATGGTGGCCAAGAAATTGCTTATGGAGATTATGAAATTTTAGTTTCAAATTAATTAACATACATTTTAATTTAATTAAATTAGATAAAATTTGCTTTTTAATTTATTGATATTATTATTTTTTTAATTAAAATTTTTGCTTTTTCAAATTATTTATCAATTATATTTAAAATAATTTATTATTCAATAAAAAAAGAAAAATTATGCTGGCATATATAGATATTTAAACAAATAAATAAGTTGATCTTATATTAATGGCTAAAATAATCTAGCAGTATAAATAAATTCTTGAGAATCTTAGCAATAAATTAATATAATAAATTATTGTTAATAAAAACACTGTGAACATAATAATCATAATATAAATTTGTTTCACACTTTATACTTTTCTTAAACAATTTAAGTATTACTTTTTTTATAATTTAGAGATTAAAATTAATAATTGTAAATATATTATATATTAGATCAAAAATAAACAAAAGAAATAAAAATACTTTAATTATTTTTCTTTTTAATCAACACCTGTCTCTCATTATATTTTGATGAAAAAATAGATTTTTATAAGTTTAAAGTTTTGCAATCAGCGAATCTATCGGAAATCACGTAAAGTAATCTCTAATTTTTATAAAATTTGCATATACGAGGCCTATCTATACATATGTTCGTTTACCACAGACTCATCAAGGAATTGTTAGTTTACATTTTCAGTTTCAAAGAAAAAAGAAGACGGAATAGACTTGTTGGGACTGCTCGCCGAATTCAAAAATAATTTTAACAATTTCATGGTAATTATGTTAGTTTTTCAGTAACAATTTTAGTTTTAATTATTTTTTGCAATTTTCTCAATCGATCAAAACAATAATTTTTACGAGAATTTAAAACTGTAATTAGACTTATTGTAATTAGAAAATTATAAGTTTCCATCTTTCGAAAACAAAAAAATATAATCTAAATTAAATATTTATTTTAATTACCTAGTAAGGGCCTGAAATAAAAATAAGAATATTAATATAAAAATCTGCTCCTCTCTCCAGGTTTTATGTCTTTTTTGGGTTAATCTATTTTTCCAAGACCATATTGTTAAAAATATTCATTGACTTCTATTTTGCAAATTATATTTTTCAGAAACTAATGAAAAAACCGTTATTAATTAATTTTGGGTAACAAAAATTTAAGTTAAAAGTAGCCATTATTAAACTTTTTTCAAGTTTATGGTTTATTATTATTACGTCGTATTTTTGTTTTTGTCATCACATTTTTGTTTACTTTCTCTGCGACGCCTCACCCCTTTTTCTTAATTTTATTCGTAATGTTATTAATATTCTTATTTTTATTTTAGCCCTGATATTAGATAAAGTTTTAAGATTTAATAAAATTATATAAATTGTTTATATTGTAGGTAATTAATCAGTATTTTAATTTTCAGGTTTAAATAAATAAAATTACAGTACAAGGAAAGATGAATGATTTAGATCCTTATGAAAACTGTCCCTATGATCCAGTACATCGTATTCTTCGGAGTCGTATGCAGTTTCATTTAACGCGTTGTGCTAAAAATTATCCTGAAGAGGCTAAAAATAAAAAAACTTGTCCATATGACACCCGCCACGTTGTTAACACTGTGGAATTTCAGGTTAATAAATATACATTATGATAAATAAGTTCCAATTTTTTTTTTCTATGTAAAAGCGAATAACTTTGTGGAGATAATACAGAAATAAAGAAAGAAAATAACATTGGAACTTAACATTTATGATCATATTAAATTCTTTCAATCAATATTATTTAGTTCCATGTCAGCAATTGCCCAGCCAGGGAATCAGTTTGGCGTTATAAAATAGATAACGCAGATGATGAAGTTCGGAAAAGATTAGTTCCTCTTGAAGCAACGTCATTGATTAATGAATCAAATGAACAAAACTGGGATGATGTAAGTATTCAATTTTTGCAAATTTTTAGGGAGCAAATAACTAATAATTAATTTTTATTAAAGGAGCCACCTGTTCAAACATATAATCCCTTACAACACATTGAAGATAAGCCAATTGTATATTCGTTAATTGGAGCCTCCAAGGCCAAAAGGAAGGCATTCCGTAAAGAACAAAGATTACGATACCAAAAAATAACAAACACTTTAGGCTCTGATGCTGCTAATACAAGTATGCAGGCCAATTCAAATGATACAGTAACTTCTGAATGGGTACTTGATGCATCTGATGTTTGTGAAGAATGGGAAGAGGTGATGAAAATTTTTTTTTGAACAAAAACCAATATTACTAACAATTTTTAAAATTATTTTTAGGAAGATAAACCATTACGTAGGCCTAAAAATGTTACGAGTGAAAATTTGGACTTTTCTCAATTGTCATTAAACAATAAACATGAAGCTGCTGAACAATGTAAAAAAGCAAATGCATGGGGAATCACAACTTCATCAGCACAAAATTGCGATAGTCACAATAAAATTGCAGATTCTCAAGTTAATATTAAAAAAAAGAAACCTGATATGGAGGTAGATAGACTTTAATATCTTTATTAAATTAAATTTTATTTTTTGTTCATTTTATTTATTGATTCTTTAGCTCTACAAAGTTCCAGCTTTAGATAATGAGTCAGCAAAAAATAAAACTACTTCAAGTGCAAACAACTGTGATACATTAAATTATACTAGATTAACAAAAAGCACAAAGCAAAAAGCAGATCCAAATTCAGGTAATGGTAATTCTGTGGGCAAAACTGAAAAAGAAGCCATTTCAAGTTGCAATAATTTAGATGATAAAAATTTAAAACATGAATCAAAAAAAGAAGTCGACAGCCAAGCCAAAAAATCGCTAAGTACAAATCCATGGAATAACACGTTAAATTTTGCAAAAGCTGCGGATAAAAAGTTAAGCAACAATAATTCAAAAAGCCAAGTTGAAAAAGAAGCCTTTCCGAGTTTTAACATAGAAATAAAACCAGCAGAAATTGTCCCTTCAAATTTTAGTTATGCAAAAGCTGTTGATAAAAATTTATCAAAAAATTGCAAAGTGAATAACTCATCAGATGTAAGAGAAATAATAGATTCAAGTAAAGAAAATATTCTTAATGCATCGATTTTGAAAGAAGAACTTAAAAATGTCCTTAAAGATGTTAAGGATAGCGTTGAAGATTTCGACAGAGAAAAGAAAAAAATAACCAAAGTTAAAGAAGAGCTTTTAAGACAAAAAAGGCAAATGGAAGAAAATAACGGGTTCATAAAAGTTGGTAATCGAAAAGGAGGAAGAGTCGCTGCTAATTTTAAAAACATAAAATAAAATTTTTTTTTTAAATTTAAAATAAACCAAAAGCTAAGATAAATACATAAAAAAATTTTAAATGAAAATAAATTGTTAAGAAATCTGAATCAATATATTAAAAAAAAACGTAATTTTATTTTTTTTACTTTAATCATAATATAATAATTCTAAGGAGTATTGAAAATTCTAAAAAATAAATGAGTGAGGTTTCTTTTTTTTTTTTATTTCAAATATTTTTTTGCCTATCTAATAATTTAGTCTATAAAAAAGAAAAGAATGTATAGATGAAGTTATTTAGTTATATTTAAATAATCATAAAATAGTTTATGTAAAATAAATTTTATTTTTTTTAAATAATATAACAATACATAATTTTGAAGGAAAAATAAACTTCTTTTTCTACATAATTATTAAAGTCTCCATTAAAGTCCTTGCTTTACATTATCTACATCTAATGTATGATGTTTTCTTATGTGTTTTAACAAGTATCTATTTTCAAAAAATTTGGAATTACATATTAAACATTTAAAATTTTTTTCACCATGAATTAAAAGATGTCTTTTAGCTTCAGCTTTTAAAGCAAACTTGCGACCACAAATACTACAAGCATATGGCTTAATATCGGTATGTAAGATTTCGTGTCTTTTTTTTTCTTGCATTGTACCAAAACCTTTTTTACAAAATAAGCAGTTATATGGCAGAATTATAGATTTCATTTTAAAGATCATTTGGTTGTGCACATTTTCGTGAATCTCTTTTGAAGAATTAGTTTCGAATGATTTATTACAATAATTGCACTTATGTAAGTTTTCCTTATGATTTCTTTCGTGTTTATCTTTTTCATGTTTTCTTTTAAATGTTTTATCACAAAATTTACAAAAATAATTTTTTATATTCAGATGTACTAATCTAATATGAGTATTTAAGTCCTGCTTAATACTAAAGCTTTGATAACATAAATCACAAGCGCAAGGTTTAATATTCTCATGAGAACGAAAGTGACGTAAAAAAGCTTTTTTTGAGCCAAGAATTTTTGCGCATTTATAACATTTGTACATGTATTTGACATTCTGCTTATCTTCAATTATCCGACATTTATCTAAAATTTCCAATTCTCCAGGAATTAAATTATTTTCAATTGGCTCTCGACAATTCATTTTCTTTTTTAACTCAGATATTTTATCTAGGTGTACTTCTAATTCAGATTCACTGTAAAATTTTTTACCACAGCAGTTGCATAATAATGGATTATGGTTATCATGGGTATCACAGTTCCTACAATAAAAAACACTAATTTTTACTTTAATGTAAAAAAAATATTAAAAAACTCATAAAATACCTATTGTTTTTGTGCTCTTGAAAGAAAGGTACCTGACTTTCTGAATCCATATCAGGCTATGCATATAAAAAAATATTTATCATTGTATAATTTATGCAAGAATAAAAAATTTTACCTTATCTTTGTTAGAGTTGTTTAAAACATTAATAATATCGTCGTCAAACTGCTGAAAATAATTATTTATATAATAATTTTAAGAATTTATCGTTCGTTATATTTTTAAACAATTAATTAATTTTAGAATTGGTCTTTACGAACAAAGATGTTAATAATACTACTACTGAATGTGGTATACATTTAAATACTCAACATAGTAGTGGAAAATTTAATTGAAAAATTTTTTAATTTTTCAATAATTTTTTACAACTGAAAAATTGTGTAATGATGTTATAAACACAAATAAATTGAAAAAAAGTGATATTAATAAATAATAAATATTTCTCAAAAAAAAATTTTTCAATTAAATTTTGAGTATTTAAATGTATACCACATTCAGTAGTAGTATTATTAACATCTTTGTTCGTAAAGACCAATTCTAAAATTAATTAATTGTTTAATTATTTATATGTTGAAAATAAATAATACAAGTAAATTATAAATTTAATAAACTAATAGTATTATTATTACCTCGGATAATTTAAGTTTTATGTACATTAATTTTTTTTGAGCTTCCTGACAACATTTATGAGTTTTATGCCACACTGTTAAAACCTCAATACAATGAGGACAAATTTTTAATGGTAAAGTATCATTTTTAGATATCTAAATTAATTTGGAATAAAATTATAAATGAAATAAAAATTTCAGAAGAATTTATCAGGAAAAAAATATAAATACTTTTAATGGTAAATAAATTTGTATTAACTCTTCTAAATTTATTTCTAATTCACGTTTACCAAAAATAGAAACTAGTTGATTGCTTTCTTTTGCACATATTCTACAAAATTTATCTAAACTTCCATTATCTAATTTTAATATTTTAATTGGATCTTCATTAATTTGATTGATATTTGGAGTAAATTTGTCTAGATGCAAGGGTTCTTCAAAATGTTCAAGAAAATATTCTGAATCCATTTTATTTTATAATATTTTTAAATTAATTTTAAATTTCAATTTAAAAATTTTCAGGTTATGCTTTTTTGAAAACACTGTGTTAAAGTAATACCCGGTGTCTGTGGGCCGGTGAAGAGTAATAGTTTACTTTACTAAGAATCATGTAAGAATAAATCTGCGTGAGTAACTTTTTTGCACAGTGCAAGAGCGGGAAATTAAAATTAAAAGTATTTTACTTTTATACAAATTTATTTAATTATTACAAAAAATATATATCACATCATGCAGGTAATTGCATGAATATTATAACTATATTTAATATTGAATTATAAATTTTATTATTTGATCATGTATATTTATGCAAGTTCTTTTTTATTCATTAAAATAAAAAATAATTAACAATACTTTTTTTTTCTCGATTTTTGCGCATAAGGGAATACTTTATGCGTTGAAAAGTTACTTATTTCCGATAGATCATCATCTTCCAATCCTTCTACGGATATTGTACCAATCTTAGTATGAGGCATGGATGCAAGGACCAGTTCAGCCTCGTTATTTTTCATTATTTTAGTTACATCTGCAATTTTGTTTTCAGCATACTCAGCTCCCTTTTTGATTAAAAATTTTGGTAAGCGACTTAATTCGGAATTCCAATATGAATTAGGATTTTTTTGCTGTATCAAATATCCTAAAATTGAGCTCAATAGAAAATTTTCTTTTATTTGCAATAAAAACCATTGATCATCATCTAATATGCGGCACCACCAAAATGAAATTTCCGTTGATGATACTGTCAAGTATTTTTGAACAAATACTTTAATTCTTCTGATCGAATTTGACGTTTCTTTGCTAAAGCATATTTCTGCCAAATCTTTCAAAGATATTTTGTACGCAGCTGCTGTGTCAAGAAACAGCGAAAAAACTCCTAAGCCGTATCCTCGTGTATGCCGAAGTATCCCGGCTTCAACAATGATCTGTTTTTCTCTATTGCAATTACTCTCCTTCAGCCAATTCACATAATGTTGTAATATTATTGCGAATAATTTTGAGCAATCTTTTGAGCCCTTGCCTAAATGGGTTTTTATCGTATCTAAAAATTTATTGCAAACCGGAGGTATTGGATCGTCAATAGTTATTCCCGAAAATATTCCTTTTGCAACTTGTAGTGTTTTTGCGTCTGCATAGTTTTTCACAGATTTAGTTGTTTTAACACAAACGCGAAAACAAATTAAAGCGTGTAAAGATAATAATCTTCTTATCGAATCTTTATGATAAGGATCCAAAAGCCATTTATCGACTTTCTGTTGAAAAGTCGAATATTCTATAGGTTTTGGGAAGTCTACAGTTTTGGATTTCAATTCTTCATCCTCAAAAGCTTTATCAAACAAAAGTCCTTTTCCGTCCTTTGTCGGAAGATAACCTATCAATACTTTAATTATTTCTGTAATATCGGACTCTTTTGTTAGGGATGCACCTTCGATCAAAGCTGCATAAGCAGAGTAATATGGAACCAAGTCTTCTGAGTTTAGTTTAGGAATAAATTTTTTATCGAATAAATCTTCAAGAGTCGTATCAGTCCATGAAATTTTCCCAAAGCATTCTTTAAGATCAAGATTTGACACTATTTTTTCCAATTCTAAAAAGAGTGCTTTCATTTCTGTATCACTTTCACGATTCATTTTAAATTTTGTTTCTACAGTAATCAATTTATTTTAATTATTAATTTAATTTTAATAATCATAGTTCGTCTTCGTATTATTATTTTACTGGTTATAAATTTATGGTAAGTAGAGACACCCAATAATCAGATTACTTACTACTTAACGAGTGTTAAGTTTGCATGCAGTGTAAACATAAAAAAAGTATTTGTGACTCGTGAGGTATTTAACAAAACAAATTTAAGGAGTGACTAAAAATCGCGCATAGTAATTTTATTGTATTAAATGAAGATCGGTAGCAGTTGGTACTGTAATATAGGAACTTTGGTGAATTGAATCTGAATGTAAAAAAAGCGGTTAATTAAAATAGATTAGCAGTTTTCAGTAAATTATAAAAATTGGTCTTAAAATTCGAAACGTTTCTTGAATAAAAAAGTCATAAGATCTTAACATATTTACCTTTATTTGAATTCCAGATTAACGAATATGATGAGGTAAGGGTTTTAAATAAAAAGGTTGATTTATACATTTTAATTCTAATAATTTATTAGTACATTTTGTTCATCATTTTTTAAAATATTAATGCATAAATATATATATATACAGAGAGTATAGGAATGTTACAGCCATCGTTATAACAATATTTACACATGAAATTCGTGTCAGAAATTGACATTTTAAAAAAAAACATCGATAACAAATAATTAATAAATAGTTTAAATTTCACTAAAATTCTTTAACATGGAAGACAATGTAAAAATTTAGGTTAACGTAATTAATTTTTTTGATTCAAACGCGTACATTGTCCTGATGCGTATTTACAAAATGAGAAAACAAGGATTCTCTTAGCACCGAGTAATTAATTTCGCTATCAACTTAAACTTAAACCGGGCAGTGATATTTTTTATAATTTTTGTATTTTTATATTTTTTAATTGGCACAGAAGCAAAAAATTTATTACGTATTTGTTCCCGTTCCAATAAAACTACCTGCTAATTTTTACTTTTTATTTACACATCAATTTACAAGACTTTAAATGCATTTTAAAAAGAGTCTAGCTTTTATTTTTACGTACAAGCTATGACTAGTCGATTAAGTACAAAAGTCTTTGTAGCACATGCAATAAAAAAAACTTGGACATATTTTATTTCCACAAGGGGGTAAAAGCAATTTGTCTTACAGACACTAGTAGCTAGTAGTTTAGAAAACTCGAGTTCCATTTCTGCATTTAAAGACTTGCATGGATAACTTTTATATCCAACACTCTTACGCTTTATCACCCATACTCTGAAATAGCGACTAATTCTTATATCTTATGTACAAACTTAAATTTATTAAGAAAAAACTTTCCAATCAATAAGCAAAGCTTTTCTTCTTCTCTTGCCTATAATAAGGAACGATTATTTTTTTTTTTTTTTTTTTATTTTTTTTTTCATTTCTTTTTTCGCAAGTAAATCACAGTAAAATCTTATTTACAAAAGTAGGACCTCGAAGTCTTTTATTTTCTTATCATTAGAACTACCAACTTATATCGGATAAAACTTATAGGCGATAAAAAATATAACAAGTTTTCTATGTTTAAATAGTGCCTGCCTTCTTATGTACAAGACCTCGAAAGGAGAAAATAAAGCACCTCACTAACTCTTCTCTATACGAGTGCAATTTAAAAAGTGTTATCTACATCGATGTAAAAAAAATATAAATTTTTTCAAATAATATAATGATATATGATCAAGCATCGTTGAAAAGGAACTCGCTTTCGGACAGCAAAACTTCAAGATCCGAGGGCACAGTATGGAGATCGGAATTCGCTGGCTCCGCAATACAAGATGCCGCGTTTGCACTAAGTTTCGAGGCTGATCGCGCTTGTTTTGACTTTTTACTTTTGTTAGATTTACAAGCTTTATCCTCGACTGAATTGTTATTGCCAACTGTCCTCACTAACACACCCGTTCTTGGTCCCGATGCATTAACACTATTATTATTACTATTGCTATTGCTATTATTATTACTATTGTTAACGTTGCGCGTTTGCTGATGCGACTGTCCTACTTTATCAGCTTTTTTCAAATGCACGCTGAATTTAAATGGTGGCTTGTATAATACTTGAAGACGTGCTCTTTGATTGTTATCGGTTCTGCTCGCACCTGGATTTACATTCTGACGCGATAAGCGCTTTAATGCAGCTTGACGTTGCTGATGGCTTATCGCCGTTTTTCCTTTCGAGAAACCACCGACCGGCTCGACGGAGCGGCAATGCGACGCCAGGAGCCAAGACCTGACTTTGTTGCGTGGATCGGCAGCTTCTGTTTTCTTCTTGTCGCTCTGACTCGATGAATAATCAATTACTTCTTTTTTCTTGCTGCGTTGTGGTTGCTGGTTCTGTGAATTATTTATCGATTGGGATTGCTGGGCTTGCTGGACAGGCGGATTTTTCTTCGGGAGCGCCGGTGGCTTCGAGGGGTCGTTTGAACTCAATACTTGAATATCCGGAGGTCGCTTACGCGGCGGTTCCTCCGATGTGACGGCTGCAGTTGTATTGGGATTCGTAACTTGGGTTGTACGCTTACGTTTTCCCTGAAACAATAAAATCGATAATATTAAATTCGTGCATAAGCTCTTTTTAAAAGCTTTCGGTCGTCTGTATATAAGTTTTATGATTAACTTATAAAAATCTAAAAGCAATTTCGTGTATTTCATAATATATAAATATATATATATATATATATATATATATATATATACCTATATTGATAAAATATCGGAGGAATTTTGTTTTTAAATCGAAGCACGAGGTGCCGAACGAAAATATATGTTTCAAGTAGAAAAAAAAAATTTAATTATGGAAAATAAATAAAAATGATATAATAACTTCATTAAATTGAAAAAGTTGCTAACATATTTGAGAAAAAAAAAAACTTTATTCTTTTAAACGAAGAAAGGGAAAAAAAATGTTATAATTATATTGAAAAGTTTGTAGTGTAAGAAAATTTATCTAATATATATTCAATTTTTTTATCCAAAGTTTTAATAAAGTTTTTTATGCGCCGTGTATGATTAAAATTTTTATTTTGCTTTTTTTTTTAAATTAATTATTTAAATGGCAAGTTTTCTCGTTGATTTTAGTCTACTACAATCAGCCGAGCGGTTGAGCGTACTTTCTTTTAGATCGTTATATTATTATATCTACAGCTAAGACGATTACTCAAAGAGAGATTTTCGGAGGGCTTTGAAGCCTCTCATCGATTTTGGTAAAAGGCTTTTACTCTGTGGAAAATATTAGTTACCTTGTTGTTGGATTTATCATGTTGCGAGGCATCTTTTTTATTTTTTTGAGGCCTTCTCCTTTTTTCTCGAACCTTTTTGCTAAGAGGCAATTTGGCTCTTACTGCAGGCGGATGAACGGTTATGCCTTCTCCGCCTTCTGGTGGCAATCTGACGGTTTCTGTTGTCGAGCTATGAATTATCGTCACTGACTTAAGCTTCTTGTCCGGTGTTTTGCTCAATCTCGCTGTTGTTATCTGAAAAGTTAATAAGAACATTTTTTTTCTATTTTTTCATGTCATCAGTTTCGATAGAAGCATTTCTGGCTAAATTATATTACTCAATGAAATCAACAAATGTTTCAAATATTATCTACAGAAAATTCAATAAATTATCTCAAGCCAGAAGCTTTTCGTAAAACAGAATTTCTGTACATTATGATGACTGCTACATTAGCTTTAAAAATCCTATTAAACTGATGTAAAAAAAAAGTCTCAAAAGGATCAATGGACGCAAAGCTTTTACATAGGATAGAAATAAAGAATACATCTACATCTCGGGTTTTTCCTATAATGTAACATGAAATAACAATCTTCTTTTACAAAGGAGCGTGGGCAACGTTCAAGTATTGATTCACTGTTTCTTTTTTAAAGAAAAATACCCACCCCTTTTTCCCTTTTTTGGCTATAAAGCTTTGGCCATTTTTCTACTTCAGAAAATAGCGGCTAAATCGGTAAATACATTTTCCAAACTGATTAAAATTTTAGTTACGTTTTTACTTTCGAGAAGTCTTGAATCAAGCTAATTATCGAGGTAAAAGAGCTAAAGTTTTAGTTTTATTTTATAAAATAAGATGGTCAGTCTATACTCTGTAGTAACAAGTTATCGATCTTTTCGAAGTTTAAGCAGTTATCTAGAATATTTTTGGACCTTTAACAAAAAGTTTCACAAAGATACAAAAAGTTGAAATGTTTCTATTGATGATTACAGCTTTTCAAAGCAGCTGAACTAGTTAATCAATACGTTTTTCAAGTTTTCAAGATGAAGCAAGATAGTACATAAAATTTCGTTTGGATTTGCGAAAAATATTTTTAATATTGAACAAAAATGTTTTTTCTTCCTAGCGGGCCGAAAACACTTTTTTCGCCCCGCAACGAGATCGAAAAAAACGCGTTTTCACCCCACTGAGAAAGAAAAATTTCGTTTTGTCCATGGGAACAAAAAAAAAAATACCCCAGATCGCAGTTTACCATCCTCGGCTCCGCCTCGGATGCTAATTAACGTGCGATCTGGGCCATTCTTTTTTTTTGCTCCCTTGGTTAAAAATGTACTATTACACTGGGTTTTTTTCTCGTCCAAATCGCTGGAAATTGCATAAAAACTTTAAAAGAAACCTAAAAAATTTAAAAAAAAAATTTTTTTTTTAATTTTTTTTGTCTAACTGTGGCGCGTGATAGATAAACATTTTTTTATTGACTTTTTTGTATCTCCCCAGGACTAATATGTAAATACACTATAAAAAGTAACTTCCTTATATTAATAAAAAAATTAGAAAATTTTCGAAAAATTAATAAATTTTCGAAAAAATTTGTAAATATTCGAAAAAAATTGTAAATTTACTAAATTTAGTGTATTATCGAAAAATTCGAGAATTCTCGATTTTTTTTTGCTAATTCATAAGAAAAATTGATAATTTACAATTATTTTTCGAAAATTTACAAAAAATAGTTGTAAATTTAAAAAATAATTGTAAATTTGCAACTTTTTTCGTAAAATCACAAAAAAAAATCGAGGATTCTCGAATTTTTCGATAATATACTAAATTTTAGTTAATTTGCGATTTTTATCGAATATTTAAAAAATTTTTTGAAAATTCGCTAATTTTTCGAAAAAATTCTATTTTTTTTGTAAATCTAAGGAAGTTACTTTTTACAGTGTATATATATACAAAAAGAGAAAAAATAATTAAATTTGAACCTATGTAATACACCTGATCTGTATTACAGTTAGCGTATTTTTTATTAATATTCTTGATTTAGTTATGCAATAAAGACCTAAAATTTCACTTACTGTATATTTTATCGAAACGAGATTTTATGTAATATCCTGATCAGTTTTATGACATTTATGTAACATTTTAAAGAAACCGGATTTTTTCCAGTGTAAAATCAGCCAATCGATACGTCAGAGTGAAAAAGTGATTTTCTAAATAAATCCCAGAAGCATGCGTTCACTGATTTAAAGCTTAAGCAGAAGGAAATTGGATAAAAAAAGATTTGATTTAATGATTAAATATAAAAATTAGGGTTATATATTAAATCCGGATTATAAAAGCCTAAGAGGTTTGTAAAATGAACGTATGAATTGTTCGTAGCATTTATACAATGCAAATACATTTACTCTATATTGTAAATAGGTCATTAAAAGCTTTAGAAAATTTCAATCTCTCCAACGTTATTATGTTAATAACTTTAAAATCTTCTAATGCTTAAAAAAAATTAACGTTTATTCATACACTTTGAATTAATTTTTCCAATTTCCCTTATCTGCGCTTTAATGGTTAAATTTATTTTTTATATTTTTTTTGCTTCGCTGCAGTAAGGATAAAATTTTTTTTTTTAAATTAGCAATAACTTGTATTTATTTAATCCTACTTCCAACTTCATATCAACCATGAACACGCGAGTTAAATTTTCTAAAATAACAATATCCATTGAGGAGTCTAATAAAAAGGTAAAACAAGCAGTTTACTAAACTTTTTCATCTAACTTACTGGTTGAAAAGTTATTATTGTTAGCGTCGGTATTATTCTTTTTCCTCCTCCTTAAAAATATCTGTTTTTTTCCTCATTATCAATATTTCCTTATAGCAAAGTTATATATTAATTATTATGCTTACCATAAGCGAGATAACGGCAGCCAGGACTGTAGCGACGGCGTACCAATACTCGTACATCCAAGACCTGAACGTCGCGAGACTCTCGTCGGATAGTAATAATTTTCTGAGCGTTGCCAAAGGTCCACTTGGATCGACCTCTCGACATTTTTGATAAACGTCGCAGTAGCCGTTGTAATCGTTGCAAGGTGTGCCTGGTTTCGAAAACATATCTGGTACGTCGTAAGGCGGTGAGTTCCATTCGAAAGAGGATCTAGGAAAATAAAGAAAAGGATTTGAATATCGTTGGGTATTATGAAAATATAGAATAGAGAGGAAATCGTGGAGATAAATTTTTTAAACATTTCCATTTCCCTTGTCATATACGAATCGTCAGTTTGATATCCTCAAAGAAACGAAGCGGAAAAAAAGAAAGAGAGGATTTACTTTTTTTTTTTTCTTTTTTTTCCTGCACCTTAATACCTGTCTTTTTCAACGAAATCCATGTCTTTTTTGAAACGAGAGAAAACACACATTCGTGTGTTTAGCTAAGAGAGGAAAAAAATTCCTTAAGTGTCAAAGCAGCGACAGTTATACAAGAATATACTATCCGATATAAAAAAGTAATACAAATATTCATTCTTCCAGCCTTTGAGAATTTTTCCTTTTCATATAATAATACGCGATAAAGTGATAAGCTAAAAAAAGAGAATTTATCATACGTTTGAACGAATTCTTTTATTTTTTTAAGTATAATAGGGGCTCGACGCTTTCTCTATATAAGATCATTTTCAGTTTTGGGAATTTAATTTTACTCATAAGTACAATTTAATCCTGCCGAGGTCATTTAAATCTTGAGAACTAAATTTCCATAGTCCCAAAAGTCCTATTTAACTCTCTCGTTCAATTTTCGCCGACCTGAATAATTATAATTCAAGTTTTTTTACTCTTTGGTTACATTCGAGCATGTTAGTAAAAAGGGATAAAAAAAGAAGATTTTAAACTTTTTGTTATTTTATGATTGAAAAAAAATGTGTCGTATTATTGATGAAAAAAAATTTCTTCGTTACAACAAATAATAGATAAAAACTGACAATCGATTTTGAGTTAAATTAAGTGTGAAATTGAATAACAAGATTTTCAATTTCCAATATACAAGCTACATCTGAGATAGTAGTTCTGTCAATTTCATTGATTTTTTTTCCTTCCCTCTTGCACCTCTTGCAAAAAAGCTAATTTAGAATGTACTTTGTTTATTGGCAATTCGATTAAATTAAAAATTTGATAATATTTTTAGAAATTGGAAAAAGTTTTATTTTGTATTGAAAAGCATTTCAATTAAAAACTTAAAGCTATTTTGTGAGCTAATTATACGATTGAAGAGAAATGGAATTTATTAGAATTTCGAGTAGATTGTATTTATCAATGCATTTTCCGAATATTTAATTTATTTTATTTTATGTTATTTAATTGTTAGAAAATTTTCATTTTATTTTGTCATTTATTTCAGCGTGTTACTTTTTATACATGTTACTGGCAAAACCTGAAACTTCTTCTGGCTTATTTTTGTTCTTACCGAGTGAACATTTCCAGGAAAGAGTGGTTTCTGATGCAGCAAACCTCTCTAACCGAAGGCTAAATTTCCTGCTAGCGATTTCATAAAAATCTCATTCGCCTGCGGTTATAAATAAATTGAAGTATAAGTTTTTTTCGGCTTTTGTTCGTAACATGTGTGCCGTTGATTTCTGTTTATATTTATTCGCAAAAGATAAACGGAATTCTGTATTTATTTAAAAGTTGGATAAAAAGCAAATAATGATATTGCCTTTAACGTTTTACTCAATAAAATTTACCTACTAAATAGAAAAATATTGATTAAAAAAACAAATACATTTTGCAGCAATGAAATTAAAAAAAAAATTGTTTACCTACTCTCTTTTGAGCAATCATTTTTTTAATTTAGCAAAAAGCCAATTTATTATAAATTTGTAAAAGTATATAGAGAAAAATTCTTTATCGAACTAAGAAATCATATCAAGGAGAAATTTCAGTCTTGACATTTTTTTTTTTTAAATAAAAAGTAATATTTGAAATTTATTTTTAATTTGTCAAATCAGCGAATAAATGATAATTAGAATGTAATTTTTATTTTGACAGTTAAAATTAGCTCTGATCGTTAATGCTTTTAAATTTTTGAAGGTGCAGAGGGGAAAAAATTAAGGAGCTTGTCACGTGGCCCTCGCGTCAGGCTGAAATGGAAATTTCATAACGAGCTTACTTGGATGCCAAAGTTATTAAATAACTTTTATTTATATTTTAATCGTCTTAGATTATATGCATTGTGATAATATTTTAACCAAAGACTTTCATCTTTTTCAAAAGACTTTGTTGCAGGAAAGTTTTTAATAAATGTCTGAATATCTCTCCTTTTGAGACTAACTTTTTGATAAAAGAATCTCATATAATCTTCCGAAAATAAGTTTTCTCTAACACGCGTGTTATTATTTTTTATCTTTAATGAACACATTTTTCTTTTTAATTTTCTAATTTTCTTCTTATTTTATAAAGATTTACGATATGCCCGGGAATAAAACTCAATTTATCAAGATTAGAAACCTTTAACTTTTCTTTTCATTGATTAAAAAAATGTTGAGCAAGAAAAGAAAATTAAATTTAACCTATAGCTAGACTTACAAGCAAGGCTGGTTTTCTCCCGGTAAACGACAACATAATTCACAAGCTTTGGTCGCTGGATCTTCTGGTGTCGATGTGCATTGGCACGACTCGAGTCCGTACGCAAGACAAATACTCCCTGTGCATTCCTGTAACAAGAAAGGACGTTTAGTTAAAACTTTTATTTTTTACTATGTGTCGGCTTAATTAAAAATGACTTTTTTTTCTTTTCACTTACTCCCATAAAACAAACGAATTCTTGATTACAAATAGTTTTATTCGGTTTGTTAATCGACGGCGGACAGTGGGCCGATCGTCCGTCGCAAAAACTCGAATCTCGGCAGCCGTTATCATCTCTACATTTATCACCGAACCTTAATCTGCAGTTCGTTGTACAACATGGACCCTAAGGAAGAAAAAGAAAAAAAGAAAAAAAAATTAATCGTAAGCAGGTGCTTTTTTTAAAACGCAATTATGCTTTTTTTTCTTTTGCGTTAAATTAGAAAATGAAAAATTATAATGTCTTATAGGTAGAAAAGAAGTTTAATTATATTTTACTTGGCTGGGACTGCAAATAGAGCCCGGAGTAAGTGTGCAGGGAACCTCATCCGTTGGTGGATAACGACGTTGAGGGAAGCAACAAGAGTCTCTGCAATCTTCTTCCCAACCGCAATCACATTCTTCGCCTTCTTCGACTACGCCGTTTCCGCAAAGAGAATGTTGTGGTTCTGGAAAAAAGTTTAATTAGCCAAGTCTTGGAAAAATCAAAGATTTTAATTCAGGAGACAACTGTCGATAAGGCAAGAAATAGTTTAAGCTTCGAGTCTCACACGTTCGAATTTATCAGATTATTGAATAAGATATAAGTACAGCACGTAGACTTTTGCTTTTGCCTTTGCTTTCGCACGTACTTCTATACCATCTTGTTTCTTTAATCGTTTTTCACATTTATAAAAGTATTATACTTTTTTCGCCTCCATTAAACTTGCTCTTTTAACTTTTTTTTTATCGATAAAGTTCTACGATGACATTCAAAATTATTACTTACCAGTAAAACAACCCTTAGACGATCTGGCTTTGGTATTTAAAACTGGATTTATGGCATTTAAACTACACGGACTAAAACGATTATTATTACGTTTGTCACCGCTCGTTGCACGTGCAAACATTATAAAATTTCCATCTTCACCGCCAGGTGTACATTGTTCTGGATCATGCTGTGTAAAAGAAAGAAAAAAAAAATTTTTTTAATAAAACTTTTTGCTCTTTTTGCTCTACACGTGTAAGCATATAATATACAAGTTACTGGAGAAATGAAGTACGTTTTAAAACGCTCTACTTGTAAATAAAACACGTAAAAATTCTTTTTAAAATGATACTTGAAATTTTTCGAGTTTTTTTTTTCCATACTGCTTATTAACCTTAAATTAAAATCCATTTTTTTAATTAAAAAAAAAACAGGAAAAGTAGGATCATTTATTGACCTCTACTACTAATTTTTTTCACAAATAGAGCGAAATAACTAGTGTACCTTAACAACTATTAAAATTAAAGTAAATCGATGTCTGACCAAACGTTGACCTATACTACTCAAATTATATTGGTTTTTTCGGAAAATAAGCATTACAAAAAAAAAAAGGAAAAAATATGCCACGTCCGACTAAATCTTGACTAGTACTACTGGGAGCTTTATTATTATTATTATTTTTCTTTTCTAAAACAAAAGTAGTTTAATAAGAACAATAAAGCAGGGAAATGAAGAAACGTGATCAATAAAAAGTAAGAAAAGAAAGAAAAGGTATACATACCGGTGAACCAAAATTGTGTCCAATCTCATGGGCAAGCGTCACATGGGATACTGCAGGTGGCACGTGTTTCCCATAGTTCAATAAAGTTACAATACCAGTGTTAAGGGATTTCATACTACCTCGATAATGCTGCAAAAAAAAAAAAAAAAACAGGAAAATAAAATAAAATTAATCAAGTTTAACAATAAATTACATTTGTTAATGAATTTCTATTAAAACGGTTGTAGGATTTAATATTAATCTGAAATTCAATTTCAAAAGCTTTTATTATATGTAATTTCCTTTTACATTATTATGATGTAATTTCAATCTCACAAAGTCAATAGTTTTTAATTAATATTTCGTATTTGTTGCGATAAAGAATTCTACGATAATTCTAGCAGTCTTTTGTTGGTGTAAATACAGAAAAGTAGTACTAACCGTCTAGTATAAAGAAAATGAATTTTTCATTTTAAAAGGAAGACTTTAGTCGCGAAAGAATACAAATGTAAATTAACGAAGAGCTGAAATTATATTTTCGAAAATACGATGATAATATTTTTCGATATTTGAAATTCAAGACAGGTTCGCACAAACAAGTTTTCTTTCTCTTGTAAAAGTTCGACACTTGAACTTATTGGATTAGATGAGTTGCATTATTTTACTTATACTTGATTCTATTTCAATGAAGCATAGAAATTTTAGTTTTAGTTTGAAATTCCCGTCGAACATAAATAATATTTCATTAATTTTTAATTGACTTTCATTCAGAAAATAAACTTTATCGACGTGAATGTTTTTAGAAAAATTTTAATTATTCTGTAGTTAATAAAATTAAAATTATGGATAAAAAAAAAAGTCTTTCAGGTGAAGTAATAAAAGTTCTCGAGGGTTTTTTTATATTTACAACTATTTAAACTTTACTTCATTCTTTAGTCAGTTATTCAGTATCAAACATCTTCGCTTATAGATTTTATGAATTTTTCTCTGTGTGAGTGCACGAGTTTTCGATTGACTTTTACCAGTTTGCTTCTTTTTCTTCTTCTTCTTTTAGTTTTACTCGTTTTGATCTCCTTTGTTAGGGTTCTTCTTTATTACGCTCTCTCAATAAATTTTTTTAGGTCGGCTAGGAGTGAATTCTATTTTCTTGATAACGACTTATAGGGAATTTTACATGAAGAAAGCTCTTCTTATTTTAAAATATTAACTTCTTTACATCCGATACTTCGTATTATACATCTTATCTTACCAAAATTCTATGTATTTCGAAATTTATTTTTAATACTTTAAGACGCGTTGAAATATTTGACTATCGTATTTTTTGAGTTATTTAATTTTTGAAAAAAACTAAAGTTTCTTTTTGGTAAGGAGAAATTTTGCCATCGCGATCAGTATTGTGAGGTTGGTAACTAATTTTTCCATATTCAGTTCAACTTTTATCAAAACCAGACCTATCTTTAATATTTATATACGTATTTGTATTCTATGTTTTTACTTGTAATTTCATGCTAATTAATTAAATGAGCATAATTAAATGAACCTGAGCCAAAGCACCGATAAAATCTCCATTTAATTTCGAAGCTGCACTCAAAATAAAAAGGAATATTTAAAAAATTTTTTTGTTACTTAAAATATATGAGTTTAAGTTTTTGGTTCTGAAGCAATTTTTTAAAATAACGAGCATGCTAGTATATATAACATATATATGTACTTTTTTAAACACACATAAAATAAAAAAAAAATAGTACGAGTTTATAAAGTTTTATATGGTAAAATTTTTTTTTACTCCTACATCAAACATTTTTACAAGCTGTAAAACTTTATTACAAAAGTAGATAATTTTCTAAAGAGGTTTAAAAAAAAAATTTTTCCTACTATTTCGCTTTGGTAGAAAATGAACCTACGTAAACTAAATGAATATGTAAACTATTATGTATAAAAAAAAATGTAATTAATTTTTAAATAAAAAAAAAAGTCCGAAAAAGCAGTAGTATTAATTTTGTAATTTCGTAGCATTAAAAAATTTAACCTAATTAAAAATTCTCTTTGAAAATTATTCTTATTACTTATAAAAGTTTTTTTTTTTTCTTTCATAATTGAAATTAAGTTAAATTAAATAAAGTATTTACAAGTTATACTTTGAAGTTGAAAATATTATATTTGCTGGATGATAATTGAATGAATAATAAAAAAAAAGTAATAACAAAAAAGTTTAACAATAATAATAAAAAGTTTTAAATTTTATTTTCTTAAGAAAACTACTATTCATTGTATTACAGAAAAATATAGTAAATTCCTTATACTGTATTTTTTTTCAGCTCACGTTTCTTTATTTAGCAAGTATTATATAAAAATAATATAAAAATAAAGTCAAAACTATACAATATTCTTTTGTTGAAGTCTAATTGTCAACAAAAGAAAATATACACTAACAGTCTTGCTCGTTATTATTTTTTTTTCACTTGCTCTTACAGGTTACATGTGTTTTAAATTTATTTCTCTATTTTATTTTATTTTATTGATTCAAAAATAAATATTTAGTTGAACTGACGTCAATTGGTTATATGTCGATGCTCTTCACTTTTACTCCGTTTTCAAAAAAATATTTTTATCAAAAAGTCTTTCCTTGTTACTGTCGTCAAAACTGTCGGAACTCAAACTATCAAACTTTCACCCATACACACACTTTTTCCTAAACTTTCATACACTTCCAAAATCAATTTTATTTTAATTAATAATACTCAACTTACCCCATTTTTTTCACATACACCACCAGCATTTTTTAAATCCCCAGTCCAAGCCAATCCAAGCGTACCCATTTCGAAGTCACGATAAGTAAACATGTAAGCCAAACAAAATGCGTCGTAATCCTCCTCTGAAAAATTTTTTAATTTTTATTCTCATTAAGTACATAATTTTCGCTCATTTTTAATTATCTTTCCACATTTTCTCTATTCATTTTAATTGATGTTTATGTTTAAACTTTTACAACCAATTAATTTTCCCATTCTTTCAAAAAGAGTTCATTTATTTATTGATACCCCTGAGCCAACTTAATTAATTCTCTTATTATTATCATTTTCTTCGTTAATTCATGTACAATTTAACTAGAACTGGCCCTAAAAAGGAACTTAAAATTATGTTGAAAAAACTTCCCCAATAAAATAATTCAAATTTGGCCGATTCTTAATAAGTTTTAGTTGATCTGAACAATAAGTTTTTATTACTAAAACAAAAAATAATTAAGACCCTTAGTGATGAAGAAACTGTAACCGTTCGAGTTCCCCAAGGTTCTGTGTTAGGACCGATACTTTTTAACATCTTCATTAATGACCTATTAAGTGTAATGAAAATGTAGTAGCTTTCGCTGGTGATACGGTTATCTTAGTTAACGGTGACAACTGGAAACAATCACAAAAAATTGCAAATAAGGTATTGAAAAGTACCCGTGGTTGGTTCCTTGAAAAGTTGCTGTGCATTAATTTAGATAAATCATAATTTATAACCTTTGCCCTAAACTGTGATATGATTCTAAGTAATATTTCATTAATGGTTAGAGATACTGATAATAATGTAAATATAACATTAAATAGGGTTGAATGTACAAAATATCTTGGAGTAAATATTAATCAGCATATGCGATGGGACAGACATACCTCTGAATTATTAAAAAAAACTAGGTTCGTTAACTTCTTGTTTCACAAATTAAAGTACATTCTAAATCAAGATCAACTAAAAGTTCTGTACTATGCATCATTTCACTCTCTAATGTCTTATGGAATTCTTGGGTGGGGTGGAGCTAATGATACAATAATTAAACTAATACAAGATGTACAAATTAGACTTCTCAAAATCATAAATCAGAATATTTGTACAGATAATTTAATGAACGTCAGACAGACATTTTATTACTTTGCTATCATGAAAAAAATTATTAAAAAATAAACGTAAGTAACTAATATTTATATTATTAATTATAAATATTTATATTTTTCTATTTTTATTTAATAATTGTAAATGACTAAAGGCCCAGGTACAGACATTTGTCTCTCTGGGATTATGGCTTTATACCACAATTTGTATTATACACTCGTAATAAATAAACTTTTGATGAAAATCTGTCATTTAGATTTATCACGAAACATAGTCTATCTCAAATTCCTAGATAAAATTAACTCTACAGAGATTTCTTCTTAGATTACTATTACTGATCTTAGATTGCGTAAAAGAAATGCGAGATGTCTCTTTCAGCAGAGTTTCAGTGATGCAGAAGGGCATTACAATGTCAATTATATTAAAATTAATATTTTTTATGTTTCAGAATACTGTTTAAATAAATTTATTGATTTTGTATTATAATTGTAGTGACTAATGATATTTTTTGGTTATAAAATCAACAATTAATATAAATTTAATGGTTTATGTAAGCTTTTTAATGAAGGGTTTATATCGCACGTGGTTTAATAAATAAAATTAAAAGATGTTAGTGATTTTATATATAGCTTGGCTGACACCTTGAGTGTTGGTCCAGACTATATTCATATTTTATTTATGAAAAATTGTAAAATTGTGCTCCTGAAGCCAATTACTGAACTATTTAATCTCTCCATTAAATTGGGTGTATACCTAGATTTATGGAAAAAGTCATTTATAACACCATCTTTTAAAAATGCTGATATTTATGATGTATTCAATTATAGGTCAGTAGTAAAAATTTGTATTTAGCAAAAATCTTTGAAAATTTAGTTTATGACAGGCTTTATAAGTATGTAATTGGGTATTTTATTGATGAACAACATGTTTTCTTAATAGGGAGATCAACAATTACTAACTTAAATGTGCTGGTTGACGATATTGTATATAATTCTTGTGAAGGTTATAATACCAATATAATATATACAGACTTCCAGCGAACGTTTGATAAGGTTTATTGCTATATTTTAATAAACTAACCAGAATACTATGGAATCCATAGTAACTTACTGAAATGGTTTAGATTTCTGCTAACTGGAAGAACGCTAAGAGTGAGAACTGAGAATGTTGTATCAACTAATGAAATTTTAGTTACATCTGAAGTTGGTCAAGGATCTAATCTTTGACCATATCTTTTTCTAATTTATATTAATGATATTAAGTATTCTATACACGACCTTAAGCTGTATAAATGTTTAATACATTTATACATTAAAACTGTATAATCATTTAATGTTGCAAAACATCAGTCAAGTGTTAATAATTGGTGCACTAGCACAATATAATATTAGAAATAAAAAAAAGCTCAGCTCTTACTTATGGTAAAAACGAAGTTTTGAATATGATTATAAAATTAATAAAATGGTGTCTAATCGACCAGAGTCATAAAAGATCTTGGGAGTTAATTTGATCCAACTTTAACTTTCCAGAATCATGTTGATTTTATTGTTGTAAAAGTGACAAAAATTATAAATTTTCTAAAGAGACATACAAGAGATTTTAGATCTGTTGATGTATTTAGAAGAGTCTACTTTTCTTATATATATAATGGTATAATGTATGGCTCTCAAATATGAGGATCTTTAAATAATGGGCAATGGAAGCAACTTAAAGAACTAAACCATAAGTTTTCAAGGTTTGTTCCTTACAGGATAGGGATGCCTATGTTAGTCATAGTGGACATATTAAGATGGAGAAGAGAGAAGCTCTTTCGATAAAGGAGAAGGAGTTTTGGTTGATTGAAGTTGGGCGATAGAAGAGTCAGTGGGAATGCGTCTCTGATACAGAGCAGTCGATGTATAACAATTACTTGAATAAATATACCATGAGGTGTTTAATTAATTAGTGACGTTATATTTTATAAAGCATCTTTCCTTATCCCGCTCACCCCCTAAACACTTAATCAACTCCACATGCAGTTTTCTTGGTTAGTGAGCATCGAGTGATTAATTACCAGGAGGTTAGGACATATAATCATTATATTATAAACCAAGTGGCGACCGTGGTCGTGGTTCAGCCATTCTGTCCGGTGACAATGGATCATGACTATCTTACTATTATTAAAGAATAATAAAATCAGCCAAGGTATTAGGTTGACTTACATAAGGTATCATTGTCATTTAGAAGGTAGCCTAGAAAATCGAGGGATGTTTCGGCTTCCCAAACAGTAGACACTTCCCTTGTTAATTAAATAATATCGATGTTGATCCCTGCATTTTTAGAATCCTACTAATCTCTGGAATTTCAAGCATCTACCTGTGCTTGCAATAATGACATAATTTGGGAGGAATAACAATAGTATAAAAAGAAGACAAGGGTTTAAAATAAATATTCCTTCCTTAAAAATCTTATTTTGATTGATTGTAATAGTAAAATTTATTGATCTTTGGAAGTTTAGTAATCGGTTAAGAACAAAAGGTCGAATCGAACGGGAATTTGAACTATACGATTCTAATAATCGAAAGATCAGGAAGTCATAGAGGAAGTTACTTATAGAACATAAACGAAAATTCTCTCCCATGGGAAATATCACGCATCGAACGTTGGTGGTTTTGTGTGTAGCCAAACAGATACAAAAACCCCTTGCAACTTATTCCATTTGAAAGTTGGAGTAAACAATATATTTCTATATAGAAAGGGAGAGAGATAGAGAGAAAGAGTTTTGGTCAGCCGTCAATATAATGAGAAATGTTTGCCTCTGGAGAATAAAGTCTTAGTTGGAGTATTATCTTGTTAAGTTTTCTCATAACTCGAACTTTATTTGTTTAAACTTTCTGTATATATTTCATTCTTTCTTATTTGTAAATATCGAGTTGAAACATGATAATCTTTTATGAAATTTAAACAAATGCAACTTTCTAAATTTAAACCTTTTCATTCGATTCACGTACGCAATCTAAGCAAACTTTTGCGGCTCTTTTTTTTCATCGAATTTTCAAGCTCTCTCTTGAGATAAAAAACATTTCTGCACCTACGGAGGTATAAAGCACTTTGCTTGTAGAGAGAATGGTATTATTTTTTTCTCTTCTTTTTTTTTCTTTTTTTTCTCTTTGCACTCAAAAATACGGAGCAAACATGAAATGGTACTCCGGCGATCTAGGAATCGAGTATCTCTTGAAAAAAAAAACGTATATAAAAGCAGGTTTTATTTTATTTCTTTTTGGGTTGCACTAACCTAGGGTCCTTGAGGTACAACGTACCATTTTATTCAAAGAATGCAAACTGAATGAAAAGTTTATAGAAAAGTATGCATTTGAATCGATATTTTTTTTTACAAACAAAAGAAAAATACTTGTTACATCGAATTTATCGTAACAATGAGAGTATAAGGGTAGCTCGTTATTCGATTATATAGAATATAAAATTCCGTACTCGAGTGGAAAATTAACTTATCTTTTTAACCGGTATCGTTCCATTTTATTTTATTAACTTTAATTAAACTTGTATGATTTTTTAATCAGAACATTGCTGTTTTTTATTAAAGGGGATTAAATTTTTCCACTTGTCTTGGAATTTCAAGAAACTTTTTTTCAATTATTTTGGAAAAAATGAATTCACTTAAATAAAAATAATTTAATTTTCAAGACTAATCGAAATATCATCCAGACTTGACCCAAATACGGACGAATGATTTTAGTAACTATCACTTGGGGAAATGATTTAATCTAGACACGTAAGCTGCATACGTTAAACATTGCGTTTAATTAGTACAAATCTGAGTTGGAATGTCCCTTTTCGATGTGATTGAAAACTTGAATCATGTACATAAATAATCTCAGAGCTTTCTAATTTGAAACTTTTGGTAATGGGAGGAGGGAAATTTCAAGAGCTTTTACCCTGACTAATCAGACTAATCTAAAAATAGAATAATCTTAAAAAGTTAATTGTTTGGTAATGAATTATTTTATTTGAATACTTGTACATCGTCATTATTTACTTGATCCTATAGATTCTTGACATAAAATCCGATTAAAACTAATTAGGAAAAAAATCAGTACGTTTATAAGAAAGAAAAAAGCTTTTACTCGGATTGAACGTTCAAGATAAAAGTCAAGGATTCCTATAGCGTATGTCTTACAAATAATTAAATTGAAAGAAAAAATATACGTAGTATTTCGAAGATTAATATCTCCTATTCTTTTTTAATCCTCATAATTGTTAGTCGAATAAAAAAATGAAGAAAAAAAATATTACATTTCTCTCTAAAACCAAATTTATAATTAAAAGCGAAAAAAAGATAACGATGTAGTGTAGAGTTAATTAACTCGACATTTCTTGGATGTTTCAATAGTCATGTCGAGCTATGCGCATACATAATATCATACTTCTAGGAAACACTCTCATTACGTCTTCTTTGAACCTTAAAATTTCATGAATTTTGAAACAAAAGTAAAATTAATTAATTCGATTGAAAAATAGATTTTTTAGTTAGTTGAATATTCAGTTAGATTAGAAGGATTCTTAAATTTCTAAAATAAGTAAGGCTACTTAAAAGTCTAGGCTAAATGAAGAGTAATTATAAAAGTTGTTAATTTCTAAAGTTAGTTAAAGTTATGAATAGAATAAATTTATTAACTCACCGGAAAACAGTTCAAGGTACTTTTCAACGCCATATTTTCCAGGAAACCGGTAGTTTGGATCTCTGAGAGCATCTCCGCTGTGCACTTTTACACGTTTTATCATGAAGCTTATATTGTCCGTTCTTCCATCTTGATTAAAATCTAAAATAATGAAATTCAAACTTGGTTTTTTCCTCTTAATCGGGCTCATTAGTTTTATAAACTTTTCCTAAACTCTCTATCTCCCTCTCTCTCTTTCTCTGTTATACGTTTGACAATAAGTTTTTTTTTATCTGAAAAATTGATTATTTCCAACTAAAAAAGTCCCTCGAGTTTATAAAACAAATAAAAAGTTTGCAGTCATTAGTTATAAAAAAAAAGAATCTTACGGTTTAATTATCCTGCAAACAATTGTATTTAGAGAGAGAAAGAGAGGAAGAAAACTTTTTATTTTAAACCTTTTATATAAATAAATCAATAAATTTGAAATAATCGAAGGCGACGAAGAGAAAGACTACTTTAGTACATTAAATACAGAACAAATAAAGTTTAAAGAAAAAAAGAAATCTGGACGACGGGGAATTAAAGGATGAAGCAGTCGGAAGTTACGAGCGTGTTAACTTTTCGATGTTCACATAAATCTATTGCTAATTACTTGTTTACTTTCCTTTTTATTTTCATTATTAAATATTATTAGCTCGTTATAATTGCATTCGTACCTGTGTATTTGTAAATCGAGTTGACTTTTTGTACATGCCTGGTCATAACTTCGATACACGCTTCTTCCGTGCCATATCTAGCGAAAAATTGATGATCAGCCTGGAGATAAAGCATACACGTTGTCTTTCTTGGGTCAACAGTGGCACGTTTGTTTAAGTGCCTTGCGAAACGATCTTGGTAATTTCTGTAACAGCAAAACAACGACTATTAGTAAGCGATTAATAAAAATTTAATTCGTGACTATTGTCGAATTTGAAAAATCAGGTTAAATTGTAATATATATATTTTTTGTCTCTGGGTTACTCGGATAGTCACTTAGATAAGTCACGAAATTATATAACTTTGATATTTCGTATAAGAATATAAAAATATAACGAGCCATTTCAGTTTTATTCTAGGAGGAACATGTTTTTAAAATAATTGTAGTAATATTAAAGTTATATTTCAACTTGAAACTCCTATGTATAATTATATATATATATGGAACTTTATGGAATAATTATTTTATAGAAACGTCGTCATATGTTCCTGAAAATTATAACTTTTACTATTCTATATATATATATATAATCTGATATAATAGTGGAACGAAGAAATTTTAAATTTAAATATAACTTTTTAAAACTATGAGACTGAAATTATTTTAATACTACGTCTAGGAAAATTTCAAACTTACAATAATTTCTTTTCCATCTCATCTAACGTATCTATATGTTCCTCGCTATCCTCCTCTCCTTTCATAAATTCTGTTGACTTCATTTCTGTATCGTTTTTGTAATAATATGCTCCATTTTTTTCTACTTCCTCGTCTAACAAGTATTCAAAATATGCTTGTACTTTTTCATTTGAGGCTGATGCATTGGCTCTGTTAAATCATAAATCAAAGTTTTATTTATGCGTTACATACTTGGCATCCCTTGAATAACCGTATTTTTAAAGTTTACGAATTTCGCTAACTTACGAAAAATGAAGAAAGACTTTTTGAGCTATATAAAACTTTTGAAATATTATCAGGAAAAGCCCTGATTTCTTTTTTAATAATAACTGTCATTTCCGGATTTAAAAAAATAACGTGGGGACCTAGGTATGTCCCGAGATTTCTGTCTTTACTAAAAATGATATAATAACAATAATCGTTACTCCTAAAAAACGAAAAATAATAAAGCCATTCTAAAATTGGTGCCGAAACCCGGGGCTCTGTTGCACAGAAAAAAAACTAAATATAGATATTTTGGTATGCTAAATATTTAATACAGTAATATAATAAAGTTGACTAGAAAATTTTTTAATTCAACTGAATTTTGAGTAATGGGGACCAATTTTTTTATAATTAAAATTTAATTTTTAATAACTGTGGGAAAAAGTTTGGATACTTATTGCATTTAAGTATTAAAAATATTTAAGCCTTGAACACAAGGTACTTGTTATTGAATAGAAATTATTGTTTGTTGGAGTTTTCTTTGAAAAGGTTTAATCCAAAGACTTAATAACAGAGTCCATGTATACAGAAAGGATTATTCGATAAATCCCAGTGTAGGAAGAAACATTTACCTTTTAAGGGAGTCTCGAAGTTTACCACGATGTAAATTGTGGCTGGAGCAGCTCAGTGGCTGCGGTGGTGATTGAACGTCAGAAGTACGATAAGCTATTGTATGATACGGCGGTGACATGTTACCTTGACTACTGATGTATCTACTAGCTGGCTCGATATAATATTCCTCAAATTTAGTAACTATACTACCATCCAGTAAGCCGTCCTCCGTCACGATACCTTGTACCAAAGCATTTTCTTCTTCTGTAACGTAAATAAAATGTACAAGTTATTAATACGATTCAAAGAGAGCTTTAAAATAGTAACTCTGTAAATTTTAGTATTTCTAAGTTCTCTTTAGAAATTAGAAACTTGTATAGTTTGAAACTTTGAAATGTAACTAAATACACACATATATATATATATTTATTACTATAAAAGTAAGTTTGTGTATACCATGTAGAACATCAAAAGTAATGAATTGGTCACTTGTGAGTTACATAGAAGCTTGTCAAAGGATAAGCTCGTTAAAAAATATCGAGAGAAATAGTTTTGAAATTTATTAAATTTATATTATCTTAAGCAATTTATTAATATTTTGTTTTATAGCCCTTCAAATATTTGCTGGAAATTTTGAGAAAAGTTTTATTATTTTAGCTAGTTTTATGAAGTTCGCTATTCTGATGTACACGGAAATATTTTAGCAAATATTTTTCTAATTAATGTGCATCGTTGCAAAATTTTGGACTCAAAAGAAAAAAAAAATTTTAATTAATGCGACAGTTTGAAAACAGCTAAAATTTGCCAGGAATAGTTGTTTTGTATTTTTGATGAATCTAAAAACAAAATTTCAGGATTAATATAATAATTCTTATAGAGCGAGCTTGCAAGCTTGCATTACAAGTAATTTTCTCTAGTGCCTCGAGAGATTATCTGGAATAAAAAGCAAATCAGATTCATAAGATTTATCAGGGAGTGGTCTAATTCTCTTTTCTATGCTCGGAAATAATTTAATACGTGTTTATTATATTTAAAACGGCATGCATTATTTTCTCTTTTGCCAAAGTTTATTCAAGGCTTTGTAAACATTAACGGCTTTGAGATAAGCCTTTGAACTTGCGAGTAATCAATAGAAGAGGATTTTGATTGATTCTGATTATCTCCGTTCGTTATTAAAGAAATCAATTAATTTAAGATAATTAAATTTTCTTTTTTCCCTATATTTTCTTTGGAGTTAAATTAAGTGATTTTAAAATAATAGAAACGAAACATTTTGAGATTTCTGCAAACAGCTATAGAAATAGGAATTTAATTTATACAAGTTTAAGGAAATCTAATGTACTGGAAAAAGAATCTTTGATTGTCAGATAATTCAAAGTAAATTGAAATAAAAGTCGATAAATTTTTTCATCTTTTTAATTTAAATGTAGCACATTTTCATTAGCTAAATGCTATTTACTCGAAAAGATCTTATTTTTCTCTTTTTACTTGAATTTCATTTTCTAGAGAGAGACAAAAATTCACCTTCATTTTAATGCACCTCGTGAAATTCAACAATTATTACTTCATAATCTTCATCTTGAAGAAACGCTTGGTTATCAGAGGAGAAAATAAAAAAATATCCAGTACAAGCATGCAAACAAAATGTTAAAATGGTAAGAATAAAAGTTTGTGGTCTGACCTAAATAAAGCTCGTACTACTTGAAAGGGCTTAGTTAGAGTGCTCGAAATCCTTAAATTATAGGGAGTAAAAAAGCAAGTTTATATTTAATAAAACTCATAAACTAACTTGTTATCAAGTTAGTAAATGAAGCATCTAATTGTGGTAAAGTATTAATTTTTGATCTAGTTTAATACAAACTTGTATACTCTCGAGAATATATATAAAGAGAACGAGCAAAACTTTCGGTATCGACAAATATCAAATTGAGCTCTCTTACACTCGATTTTCCAATTATACATATATTATGTACAAGAATAATACAATATGACTCGAAATTATATGAGGGATTCCACCCCAACTGGGCTCAAGTTGAACTGCAAGGTCGTGGAAACTGGATATAACTTTTTTTTTTCCTGAGTAATCTCAGCCAATTTTAGCTTTCCAGCCAACTGTGGTTAAGTGACTTAAAATTTTCTTATTTTGCGGTGAAGAATATTTTCCTTGTTTGAGCTTATAGAGACTTTCCCGACGAATTCGATTTCGAGGTTTGAAATTCTAAAATTTTTGTACTGAACAAGGTTTGAAATAGTTAAAGACTTAAATCAATAAATTTCACATGGCCAAACAGCCCAAAAAACCTGATATAAATAGATTTAAGTGAATTTAGAAAATTATATATTTTTATAATTTTTGGTTTTATTCGCAAAAAACAATTTGAATTAGTTAAAATTCCTTATAAACCAAGTTTTCTAATAAAAAAAGTGTTGTTGAAACGGGAAATATGGATTTTCTTGACAATTTTTATTTTCGCCAAAATCGTAAGGGGTATATATGGAAAAATGTCAAAAAAATTTTTTTTTAAATTTTTCGTCTTTTAGTACTGAAAAAGGTCTGAAACAGTGAAAAACTTAAATCAATATGGTTTAACGGGTCAGAGAGCTTAAAAAATATGATATAAATGGATTGAAATGAGTTTTAAAATTTTTTGATTTTCGGAAATTTTGGCTTTATTTGAATAAAACCATTTGAAATGGTTAAAACTCCTCATAAACAAAGTTTTCTAATAAAAAAAAGTGCTGATGAAATTGGCAAAGCGGATTTTTTTGAAAATGTCTTTTTTCTTCAAATTTTTCGTTGTTTTGTACTAAAAAAGGTTTGAAACCTTTTTTGAAATCTGATTTAAGTCAAAAACCTTTTAATCAAAAATATTTTATAAATTTTTGTTATTTAAAACTAATACTCTTATGAGTCGACTGGATCATGACTACTCTTCATATAGCATACATGGATATAATAAATTAATTTTGGTTGACATAGAAGACTATAATAATATATTTCACAAATGAGAATCCTCTAAACATACTTTGAAATTAGTTTTAAAAGTAACCTATTGTATAATTTTACTACTTATAGATTTATTAGACAGTGGGGCCAGTTTGATGAGGGTTTTGTTGATATTGCATCAATTGACACTGCTAAAACTCGTTAAAATTGTTGTTCTATAATTACTATATGGAAATTAGTTGCTGTGTGTTGTTCTTACGACTTTTTAGTTTACTGTCATTATTGATATCACAATTACTTCTTATTAGGATTTTTGATTGTATTATATTTCTCGTTACCTCAATTAATTTTTATGATTATTTTTATTTAAGATCTTATTTTATATATATTATTTAAATATTATTATTGAATTATTTTTGCATTGCATTTAAAGGGTGTGATTCTCCGTTTATTGATAAATAAATAAATAAAATTTTTTGATCTTGTGCTTTCAGATTAGCATATACCGCAGATTTTTTTTTTAGGCTAAAAATAGGTTCTAAAACAAGAAATATCTACGCATTTTTTTTTATTTAACTCGGAATCTAATTCGGCGGTGAATTCCCTATAAGGACCTATATTTATAAAAGAAAAATATTTTTTACCGCAAAATAAGCACTTAAGATCAAAAATAAGATTTTTGAGCCAATGAATCACAGTGGGCCTAAAACAAAAAAATGGCTACTAAAAATCAAAGGTTCGACCTAGAATCCTAAAATGGGCTGATATTACTTTTGGAAAAAAATAGTTTTAGCCAGTTTGAGTTCAACTTGGACCCAGTTGGAGTGGAATTCCTCATATTTGTTATCGTATAAAATTTCTAATGCATTCTTATCTCGAAATAAGATCTCGAACAAACTACAGCAGCTTATCTCCGAGCTTGTGAATGGATTTTTGAAGATAGGATCTTTTGGCATTATCGCTGACCATGCCCTTTGACAAACTCATTTAAATTGAACTACTTTCGAGCGCAATTAAAATTTTTTGTTTACTTTGAAATAAGATATTTCTTAATTTAAAAAGTCAGAGGTTCGGTAATAAATTATTAGAACGCAAGGACCATAAAGTTCATTAATAACTCGGCTGTGCGAGATTAAAATTTTTTTTAAAAGCTGCAGAGACAAGCGATATTTCCTTTCCTTTCTTAAGTTTCATCAAATCTGCTAAGTTATGTTAGTTTTTTTTCGCTAAAATGCATCCTACTTCGACAGTAATTATACTTGGCGAGTTAAAATCCAAAAGAAAAAGTTTTGTTAAGAAAAATCTTGAAAAGATGATTTATCGTATAATTTTTTGATTAATTTTTTTTGCGGTTTCACAAAAAAGTGTACTAATTACTTTTTTATGCATAAAGACATTAATTTTCATTTTTTAAGAAATAAAAAAAGGTTATAGTCTAAAGCAAAATACAATTAAAATTTAGTGCATGCAAAAGGTAAAAATAAAATCTTGACGTTTCTATGTACTTTTTTCTTCTTTCTTTTTCATTCCGATTAAAACAATAATATAGGACTATAGGTAGTGTAGCATTAAAACTAGAAACATTCGGATACAGGGAGAAAAAAAGCAAATAATTGTTCTTTATTGTCGTATTTATGTGAAATTCGCGTGACTGGAAAAAAGTACTTTTTTTTTATATTTTTGTTTTATAATAGACGTAAGCTCATGATATGCACGAGCATCAAACGTTAATCGATTATTAGAACTTTTAATTTCCTTTTTCTTGGAAAAAAAATAGAAAAATAAATAAATAAAAAAGGATCATACATCAGTCGAATATTTTCTCCCGATACATTATAAATGGAAAATGCAAGAGACATCTTCCAGAAAAGCTCAAGATTCTTTTCTATAAAAGTTGGCATTCGAAGAAGAGAACGTAAGATGAAAATAACGATAGAGTGGTGGCATCCCTTGAGAATTCGATGAATCTGCATATATTTTTGTAAAATAAAATTATTTTTTCCTTTTTTCCTTTTTTTGGATATTGAAAAATTGCTGCTCTGGCAGTAATACTTTTTTTGACATTTTATTTTAAAATTACATGTGCAAAAATAATACCAAAAATTATGCTGAATTATAATTCCATAGCGTAAAATCAATAGTTGCGAATATTCATTCGTTTTGTAGAATGACTAAAAACAAGCCAAATGTTGTTCAAAAAATTAACTCGATGAAAATTTTCATTAAAAATTCAATATTGTTTACTATCGTCGAATCTAAATTATATCAATTAGCAGAAAAATATGCTAGAAATTAAATTACGCGACGTACACGATGTTAAAAAGAAAAAGTAGCTAGCTAGAGGGAAAAAATATAATTGTTATGAATTTCGTGTATCCGTGATACGTATTCTTTTACCTCTAGTTATTATGTAGGTAGCATAAAAAAAATTTAACACGAGATAACCGCATTTTTTTTATTTTATTTTCGACAAAAAAATAAAAAATACATAGATTTATCAGACAAAAGTTTTTTTTTTAAATAAAAAGCAATCACGCGCAAAAACAACCTACATGTATACGTATAATATGTCTTTCGCACTGTTCGGACAATGGCCTATGGCAATTGCAATTTCATCGATTTGACAGTTTTCCCGGCTTCGAAAGTCACGTTAAAAGAAAATCAATTATTATTTTTATAAACTGCAAGGGATATCAAAGAAACGGAGTATTCAAATTTCTGGCGTTTTAACGTCAAAAATTATTTGGAGCAAGTCCAAGAGAAAAAATAGAGGACTAGCGTTTACGTAATTTTAGAAGTTTGTTTTCGGATATATCGTATGAATGGACTTTAAAAAGGTAAATAAGACCTCGATAATTAAATTTCATTGTTACATGTTAAAATTAAATTTATTAAATAACGCAATTAAAACTACTTAAATTTACCTAATATCGTGGTTAGTTTGTTAACTTTGTTATCTTATAGTTTAGTATAACTTATTTAAAAGGTTTATAACTAGAAAATGCTTTTGGCGTAAATAAATAGAAATTTTATACATTGGCACGCCGGGAGCTAAATAGAAACAAGGACTGGAGTTAAAATCGAAAGACAAAAAGAAATTACTTTTTCAGAAACAAGTACGATTGGCTAGTCTAATATAGAAAAAAATTACCAAGTAAAAAATTCTTTTTCTCTCCTGTTAATTACAAATAAAGTGAAAAATAAAGATCAAAGTTAAGTTAAGTATACTTATATATAAGTAGCACTAAATGTCAAAAGAATGGAAAGAGGATATTTTCAGACTATTTTTTCTACCCGAATGTATAAAACTATAAAATTAGCATATTAAAGACATTTATAGGTTGTTAGATTAAAGTTCTTTGTCCTAAACCGCGAATATAAATCTAAAGGTATCTTGCGAGTTTGTAAAGCAGCGAGTCTTGAGCCTGATATAATTACCCTTTCTCAATTATTCAGAAATCCAAACGTAGCTATATATTTAATGTAATCCTAATACCTCCACATAAGTTTATGTGTAAATTTCGTGTAAATTTTAATTATAATGTCCTTTTTTCATTTATTTCATTTTATTACACTATTTATCAAAAGCATACATTGTTAGTCTTATTTATATTTAATGCCGAGTCTAGGATTATACCAGTATCTCGTTATGTTGCCTGGAATTATCTTTCTACACTGAAAAAATAATTACCATTTTTAGTTGAACATTTATTTTTTAATTTTAAGTTGGAAATTTTACCCTAAAAGATATAATTATATTTACTGAAACGAACAAAATAATTATTTAATTCAAAAAATTTCTCTCGCAAGAGAAATGATATTTTTATGCTATAAATACTGAACTTATATTAAGAATAAAAGCCATTAGATTTTTACATCCGTTTGGGCGAGTAGATAGACACTGGGCGTTTCACATAAAATGTGGTGGGGGGAGGAGTGGTGGTGGGGTGGAGGAGTGGTGGGGGGTATCGCCCGGTCGTGCAGTTGCACGAGAGGTTTTCGCGAGTCCTCCATTTTTTTTAAATGAAATTGCACAAGATGGCGGCCCACATCGTGCAGTTGCACGAGATGTTTCCACCATTTATATGATCCATCCCATGAAGGGAAGCTCTCCCCGTTTACTTACCTATAACGATCAAGATATACACCTGCAATTATTTACCTACCATGATATAATTAATAGGAATTTTAAAAAATGAAAAGTAAACAACAATTTTTTTAATCAAATTTAAATTTATTCTGAAAAAGTCAACTAATCTTTTAAAAAAAAAAATTTATTTTTATTTTTTTATTCATGATTCATTTTTTTTTTTGATGTTGACATTATAAAAACATAAAATAATATTTAATTAATTTTCACATAATTTTTAAATAGAAAAAAATAAATACATAAACGAGCATTTAACTTCTGATGATTTATGTATACAAAACTATTATGTTTAATTTATATAAACAACTAACAGCTTTAATGATTATATAATTTTTTAAATAAAAAAGCGTAATCACATGTATTGTAGACAACAAAACATTAAGATAAAACTCATACAAAGGATTGATATTTAAACAATCCATGGAAAATATAATTTTAAAATTAAATTTTCTCTATAAAACATTTTTAAATTTAAAGTTTAACTTTAAATATAAAATATATAAATATTTGTTTTTTAAGTATATAATAATTTTTAAGTATTTCAAAATTTTTTTTTTTTTTTTAAAGTAAATTCAATTACATATAATTTAATTTTAAAAAATTTTACATGTACACACACACACGCATATTTTTTTTTTTTTTTTTAAATTAATCTTAATTTTTTTTTAAATTTCAACATATCTAATGTTTAATTTTTAAAAAAAATATTTTTTAAATTATGTAATTCATAATTTTCTTTTAAATATCTTATTTTTTTTTTATATTTATGAAATATAAAATATAACATATCACATTTAGTATCTAATTTTGGTATTGAGAGTCAAAAGTTTTCTGGTTAACATAAGTATTTACAAAGCTAATAGCTTTATTTATGGTATTAAATTGCAAAATTTCAGGGATTTCATGTAGAATGTCCCCTAATAAAATTCTTGCTATATGTTCATCTTCTAAATGATTAAGACAATGGCTACAATTTTGAAAATTTTGAAACTTCAGTGGGGAAACGTTACACGAAGAGCATCTTTTATCTCCTACATTTGAAGCTAATGCTGCATCGTGTTGGTAAAATACCTTAGTAACATCCAGCATTCCTTTAAATAAAGCGCAACTAATGCATATCCATGTTGGTGAATTAGAAAAATCATGGACATAAATTCCTCGAATACACTGAATCTGGTTAATACTATTACTTTGGTATCGTTCAACAGAATTATTTCGAACCCTAGAGTATGTTGCTAGCAAATGTATTCTTGTTTTGACAAAATATTTTCCATCCTTCTGCCACATAATAAATTTTTCAAACCTATCTTGCATATACTCTTTCACAGGTCTCCTTATATATAAAAAAGAAAAAAAAATATGAATAATATAAATAATTGAATTAAATTAAAATAGTTCTCAAAATTATTGTACCTGGAATGCTGTTCAAAATTAAAATTATTATCTGGTCTCACAGCTAACACTCGTTGTTGACGAGGAACAGTTGGGGCAGGTCTAACTGCAAGTACTCGCTGTTGTTGTTGCTGTCGAGTTGCAGTTGTAGATGATCTAGCTGCAACAGCAGCAGCAAGTGCTCGTTGTTGTCGAGGTGGGGCAGGTCTAACTGCAAGTACTCGTTGTTGTTGTTGCTGTTGTCGAGTTGCAGTTGGAGATACTTGAGAAGATCTCGCTATAGCTGGATCTGATCTTGCTGTGTTTTGTGATGACTGGGTCACAGCTGATGTTAACGACACTGCAGGTTGAGATGATATTAATTTAGCTTCATCAGGTAATGCAGCAGCGGTACAGGAAGCAGTAGCTACTTCATCATGTAGATGAAAATTTGTCTTTGAAGTTGCTTCAGCTGCATCAAGATTTTGATTTAACGAAGGATCAGCTGCAGGTGCAGGATTAGTTGTTGATGCATCATTTTGATGGATAGGATGAGGTATAACTGCAGTAGCGTTTTCAGATACTAGTTCATGATTAGATTCTTGAACCATGTATGTTAAGTGAACATTTGTTGAAGTAGCTATGTTTAGTGGTTTTGACTCATGCGTAGGTGTTTGATTTATTGAAGATGAGTTAGTATTTTTCTGTGAAGTTGCTTCAGCTGCATCTAGATTTTGATTTAACGAAGGATCAGCTGCAGGTGCAAGATTAGTTGTTGGTGCATCATTTTGATGGATAGGATGAGGTATAACTGCAGTAGCGTTTTCAGATACTAGTTCATGATTAGATTCTTGATCCATTGATGTTAAGTGAGCGTTTGTTGAAGTAGCTATGTTTAGTGGTTTTGACTCATGCGTAGGAGTTAAAGAAGATGAGTTAGTATCTATAGAAGAGGATGAACCTGCATTCTTTTTTCTTTGTACTGCAGTTGTTGGTTCAGATGTTGCATTTAAAATTATACTTTTTCTTTTTTTTACCTTTACACCACACTGTGTCTCTTCCTCTCTATTAAAAAAAGATATTTAAATTAAAAAAAAAAAATTATTGAAACTTAATAAAATAATAAAAATCATACCTTTTAAGCGATTCTTCTTTATATGAAAAATCGCGACTTCTTAACTTCATATTGAATTTTAGCTAATAAAAATAAAAAATTAATTTATTAGATTAATGTGAAAAAATTTTGTTTTTAAGGTTAGGAAAATTTATTTAATACGATTATTTATCTTACTTTATTCATTATATACTAATTTTTTTCTTTTTTTATAATAATATTAGTACTTATATTGAAATGAAAAAAAAATCAAAACTTTTTTATATTTTAACGTAAAAAAAAAAAAATAATTAAATTTTATCTATTTGATGATGATTATTCACACACCGGCGAGGAAGAGAAAGAGAGATCGCGGTTTTTTTATGTGCGAAGTAAATTTAGCATTAGGGCTGATTTACACGATCGATATTATATTTTTGGTCTGATTTACACGATCGATAATATAGTTAAAAACCGGGATTTTTGAAAATTTTTAATTTAATTATTTTATAATAGTATGATTTTATAATACTATGAGATTTTTTTTTTTTTATTTAATAATCTTGGATTAGTAATCGTTTTATTTTTATTTTAAATAAAACTATCTAAAATATACTACCATTATATTTTATTAAAAATTTTATATAAACAAAAATTGAAGTAACGGTTTTACAAGTTACAACTTACAAAATCGTTTTTTCTACCTTGTGTGAGTATGTTCTCAAATACAATATATGAAAAATAAGGTAGGGGTGATGTTGACTCTTGTAATTTATGATAAGCTTTACACTATTATAATCATAAAGTTAAAAAGTTTATTTATTATGAATATTTTTTTTTTTTATTGATAATATCATTATTTTTTTATTTTATCGCTATCTACATTGATAAATTCGTGATTTTTTTTTTTAATCAAAAATTATTAACTTCCGTAATTTTCTCCATAAGACTTATGTAATCTAAAAAAAAAATTTTTAATTGAAAATGGATTCAAAATATTTTATTTATTTAAAAAATTATATTTTACATATATATAATATAAAGTAATAAAAAAGTAACATAGGGTGTGTTTTAAATATTATCAAAGAATATTCTCACATGAAAAATTGAAGTAACGGTTTTACAAGTTACAACTTGCAAAACCGTTTTTTTCTGAGAATATTCTCACATGAAAAATTGAAGTAACGATTTTACAAGTTACAACTTGCAAAACCGTTTTTTTCTGAGAATATTCTCACATGAAAAATTGAAAAATTTCGTCTTTAATTTTATCTAATTAATCAATTCATTTTTGCTCTGCTGTATCAGCCGCGCGCTGTATATATAAATTTGTAAAACGATTTTAAAATTAATTTTCAAATTTATTGTTATAATCTGTAAAAAATAATTATAAATTTTAATTAAAAAATGTTTAAACTATAATAAAACATTACATCTGTAGATGTGATACATAATATATGAAAACTCATTTAAATATTTGATCATCCTATTATAAATTTTCACTGTCAAAGACAAAAGAAAAATTTATTTTGAGGGATGAAAAGTGTTCTGGTCTGAGGTGCGTAACACCCGGGGACAATAATGCAATATTTTTTTACTCGAGATTAATTTTGAAAATAAAAAATAATAATGATTTACATCTCACTGTACAATTTTTTATTTATAAATTAAACTACAGTTTTATTTAAATTAAACATGAAATATATAATCTGAGGGAGTTGGTGCGCTTCATATTTTCGTTATATTATATATAAAAGCAACATATTATTACTTTAATAAAAAGTAATATACGACGTATTTTAAATATTATTCGAGAACATTCTCGCATGAAAAATAAAAGTAACGGTTTTTTTAGTTTAAACTTGTAAAACCGTTAATTTTTTTCTGTTACGCGGGAGACCATGACTCATCGTATAGAAAATAGGGAAGGGGTGAGATTGACGACTGCGCAGTTGAAAAAGAGTAAGAGTAGGGTTGCGCTTTAACTACTACGCATTTATGTAGTAGAAGGGGAACATATTTATGATTGGTTAGTATAACCGAGGTGTGAGGGAATAAAAGAGAGGACGGAGCCACAGACCGATCACTTTTTCGCTCGCTTTTGGTTGTTCTTAATCATCCTCTAGCAAAGAAAAAATACCAAGCTCTCTGGTTGTGCTAATTCATCCTCGAAGCTTTGAACTGCAGTTAAGGTTGTGTACTATTCAACCAACCAACTTTTGAAGAAGACGTGACATCCAAAACTTGGAGATTTTTTCGTTTTCACTGCTGTTTTATTTTTGGATAATTTCGATTAACAGTGAGTATAATTTGTTTTCAAAAAATTTTTTATATTTAATTTAATTTAAAATTTTTTTTTTTTTTTTTATTAAAGTGGTTAGAAAAATTATTTTATTTGATCGTGAAGTGCGAAACCCGAGTAGACGGCAGTTAAAATTGTATAAAGCACTTCAAGGATTAAATTTAAACAATCCACCTTTAATCCCTATTCAAAATCTTCCTCCACAACCTTTAGTCCATCAAAATCCCGAACCTATTCAAAATCTTCCTCCACAACCTTTAGTCCATCAAAATCCCGAACCTATTCAAAATCTTCCTCCACAACCTTTAGTCCATCAAAATCCCGAACCTATTCAAAATCTTCCTCCACAACCTTTAGTCCATCAAAATCCCGAACCTATTCAAAATCTTCCTCCTCCGCAACCTGCTGTCCATCAAAATCTCATAACCTTATCTCCTGATGAACCAAAAACTCCTTCCAATTCTCCATATGAACCTTTTGAAAACACTTATCCAGTATATTTTAAAAAACCAACTCCCATCAAACCCAAAACTCCTTCTATTAAAGTTAGATGTTTTTTACACTTTGAATTGTCGCCTAAAAAAGGTTGTATAAAATGTCGAGATCAATTTAATAATTTTGTTAAATATAATGGCCGTCTTTTAGCAGTTAATAGTAGGAAATATAAAGCTAAAAAAAGACTTTCATTTTAATTAAAAAAAAAAAAGGCTTCGATGATGAAAATTTTTAAATTATTTATAATATTATTAAAATAAACTGAGAAGTCACAAAAAAAAAAAATTAATTAATTAATAGTCACACACATGAAAGTAACATATTTAATTTACCATCTATCGGTAACTTATCATTTATCACTAATTTGTCATATATCGGTAATTTATCATATTGGTAACTTATCATACGTCGGTAACTTATCATTTATAAATTGTCAGCGGTCGGTAAAATAGATTTCTTTAAATTTTTTAACTTTTTTAGTGGTACAATCACTTTTCATCATGGCGTTGAGAGAAGTTTTTAATGTAATGGGAAATCAAATTAAAGATTTTAGTTGTATAGATCCTGATATACTTACATTAAGACTTCTTATAAAGCATGATAAAAAACACGCAATTAATTATAGGGACGATTATTGCTTAAATCAACTTCATGTACGTACTGTTGACTGCGGTAAAGAATTATATGATCTTTTAAAAAGCAATCAAGACGTATATGATGTTGGTATTGAAGATCCGCAAATCATAATGACTCGAATAGTAAATAGTATTGATAAGGTATAATAATTTATAATAATATATATATATATATATATATTAATGTTTTCTTTTTTCTTTTGTTGCAGATGGATCAATTAAATGCTGTTGGTCGTATGCGACATGAACCAGCTAGACCGATAAACCAAATGGAACTTGGCAAGTCGTATAAAATTACGCAACTCAGAAAAGTTAACACACGATTTGGTGCTGGGGTAGTTGTTAACATACAAAATTTTGGAGATGCGTTTCTACCAACAAGAGTATCTCATGTAATAAATTCTGACGATACTCTATACAACAGCCTTATCGAACGAATTACTCAAGGTCAACTCAACATGACATATTTGGGTGGACAGTTCAACGCTATCGAATTTACATAAAAAAATTTTAATTAAACTTTTAATTTAAATTGTTTTGATAATATTTAAAAAATAATGTATAAATATATATGTATAAATACTTTTTTTCTTTTAATATATAAACTTTTAGTTTAAATTTAAAATGATGTTTTTTTTTATTTACCGAATATAATCCTAAATCCTTTATCATAACCTCAAGACATATATTTACATAACCTTATAACTTTTTAATAACTTAATATATATTTTTTTTTTAAACTTATAACTATATTCTTTAAAATAATTAATTTCATTATCCACTTTTATATTCTTAGCGCAATTTTTATATAGTTAGCGCAATTTTTATATAGTTAGCGCAATTTTTATACAGTTAGCGCAATTTTTTATATAGTTAGCGCAATTTTTTTTACAGTTAGCGCAATTTTTATACAGTTAGCGCAATTTAGTTAGCGCCATTTTTTTATATACTTAGCGCCACTTTTTATACAGTTAGCGCAATTTTTATATAGTTAGCGCAATTTTTATATAGTTAGCGCAATTTTTATACAGTTAGCGCAATTTTTTATATAGTTAGCGCAATTTTTTTACAGTTAGCGCAATTTTTATACAGTTAGCGCAATTTAGTTAGCGCCATTTTTTATATACTTAGCGCCACTTTTTATACAGTTAGCGCCGATTTTTATACAGTTAGCGCCGATTTTTATATACTTAGCGCCACTTTTTATATAGTTAGCGCCACTTTTTACATAGTTAGCGCCACTTTTTACATAGTTAGCGCCACTTTTTATATAGTTAGCGCCACTTTTTACTTAAACTGCGCGGATTTTCATATAAACTGCGCGGATTTTACTTAAACTGCGCGGATTTTCATATAAACTGCGCGGATTTTACTTAAACTGCGCGGATTTTCATATAAACTGCGCGGATTTTACTTAAACTGCGCGGATTTTCATATAAACTGCGCCGAACTGCGCCACTTTTTACTTTAACTGCGCCGAACTTGTAGCGACATCTGTAATTTTTATAAAGGAGGAGGAATTTATATGAAAAAATAATCAATCTGTATTTATCTGTTGACAAGTTCGTTTCTTGTGAAAAAAAAGAATTTTGAGGTTATTTTCAAGATGTCTATTCATATATATTATCCACCAGGTCAAAAAGTTAATGTTGAAATACAAGATAGTAAGTACTTTGGAAGAGAAGAATTTTGCGATAAATGTATAAAAAAAGAAGATATTTCATTAACAGAAAAGTCAAGATTTTGTCCATTTGACTATGTACCATATTTATGTCAAAGTGTAACTGTACGTTTCTATACAGACGATAAAAATACTTTACAATATGATGAAGACTATTATAGTTTTAAATTGGGTCGTGGCTATGAAGGTTTTAAAAGAGAAGTACATATTTATGCTGAAAGATGGGCCTCAAGAAAGGGAGATTTTGAGAAAAATATTTCTTGCAGTAATCGTACAAATTTTTTTGTTGAAACTTCTGAAGAATCTAATGATGAAAATGCTTATGACGAAGAAAGTTTTAAACGGTGTTCAAGAGAAATAAAATATCATGAGTTTGATATAGTTCTATGCAGAGATATAGAAAAAAACAATGTTGATTTTAAATAAATATGTAGTTACTTTAAATAAAAAAATTTTTTTTCTATAAACATATTTCAATAATTTTATTATTATTATTATTATTAAATTAACCTTCCTTTATATATAATTTTTTTATGAATATAATAGGAAATAGGTTAGAATAAGGTAAAATAAAAATAAGTCAGTTAGGTTAAATAGAAATTTTTTCATTTATTAAAAAATATACATAGAAAATTATTTACAAATATATATACAATTTTTTTTATTTAGTCTCTGTGGCATATTTAATCATTTCCTCAGTGATTTTATAGTGACCCCAGGAAAATGTGTCTGTAGAGTCTTTGACGCGACATCTTTTGTTGTCAAATGGAGATAAGGCTAATTTTGTAGTTTTCTCTGTAGTTAAATTATGAAATCTAGACCTAATGTTGTACTGATCCCTGTATAAAAGTTCGTGTTCAAAAAGGCACCGTCTGTAATCTTCCGGCTCAATTGTTGTAGCAACGACGTGTGAATTTATACCCTTTAGTTTTTTAGCGAATACTGCATCTTCGAATAGAACCATGTAGGCTTTGCTACGAAGACCCAAGACCTCATAAACTATACGACCGTTGCATTCGTCCTTCATTTTACCGACCTCTTTTTTGTGTAACCTTTGTATACCATAGGGATTGGGTATTGGATAATCTGAGGTGTCGAAGCGATCTTGATTGGTTTTCATCATTTCATATACATCATGGCCCTTAATATCGTATATCAGAGAATCTGTGTCACAATATAACAGCTTACAGTTGTCCTTTAGCTGATCTTTCATGAAGCCATAATGAAAATCGTAAAGACAAACTTTGGAAAGGTCTAATATGCAAAAACCTGCGTAGATTGGTTTATCTATGTAGACTTCGGTCTTTGAGAGTTCGATTGCGACAAGTTCTGGTGTGAAAATAGTGCAGTTCTTAAAATTTGGTTTACCAATATACGCTTCAGCTCCATAGCGACCATACCAGTATGACTTGAGTTTCACGACTTTCCGATTACGGACGTTTTCCATGGTTTTACCTGAACAAAAAAGTAATAAAAAAAAAAATATTAAATGACTTTTTTAGATAATAATTTTTATAATTTTAATAATTTTTTATTTACCATAGATGGCGTTGTTCATCAATTTATAGAAATTCTTCTCAAACTCGGTCAATGACATAGCCCTTAGCCGTGTGTTTAATTCAATGTAGCTTCTCAACCATGGTGCCTGATTGAACTTGAGTACCCGATGAATTTTTTTCAGTTTTAATTTATTTTTTAAGGCATACTGTAAGTATTTGTAGTGTATCACGTAGTTTTTTTTATCGTGAAGCGTTGTTAGCAACTTTTCTTGACTGGAACCTGGAGGCTTAACGTGTTCTGGACAGAATGGAAGGTCGTTATGTTCATCGTGAATGTCCTTTGGATATTCGAGATCGACTTCAAGGATGTAACCAACTGGCGAATCGTCGTTGACATTGTAGTCGGTAGTGTAGATGTCCTTTTCATCGACCCATTCGAAATTACCATATGGAAGTGAGTGTCCCATTGCCCAGCCATAGAGGTTATTTACGTCATAATACATGAGATATCTGATTTCATCCTCACTTTTGAAGTTCTCAGGTTTCATATATTTATTGTTGGCCTTGGCGTAACGGTTGCTGCACTGGCTGATACCTCCACGAATACCCTTTTCGATGAACATAACCATGTCAATATCATCAAGCAGCTGCAAATTGACTTTAGTATATTTCAACATGGCGTCCCATGTAAATCCAGGAGTCGTGTAATAGTGCATGGGATCGAGACCATAAGTTTTCAATCCATTCTCCCGGAAATTTTCACAAACCTGTAAAATAATTATAAAAAAAATTAGTAAAGAAAATATAATGAATTAAATTTTTTAATTACCTCAGCTAAAAGCATGACATCCGTTTTCAGATATAAGTCTGAATATTCTCCTAGGTCTTTGATGTTGAACGTATCCCATACTTTTTCTGCATGTAAGTAATCGTCTCTGGAGATGGGCTTTCCCAACAAAACGTTGTCGAATTCTTCTTTCGGTGGCAATTTATTTTCATTTAATTTTTCGACACAGTCAACGTAGCTGTATGGAAAAATACCTTTTCTGCAGAGAAGATTAATTAATTCGTCGCTCATTCCTGGAAACTGACTTTTCAAAATTTCATATGATTGTAAATATGAAGCCAATTTATCTAGCGATGAATTCATAAACTTGTAGGAGTCGATGAACTTGTAGTTTACATTATAACCATCTATTTGCTTCTTGGTGAAGGATATGTACTTTTCGCTGGTCTGAGGAATGATATCAACGTCTCCCTTACATGCAAGAGCCAAATCCTTGATCAAATAATGTGAGTCATAGCCTGATAAATTGTGAAAAACTACACTTATTGTGTTGGAGATTTTGTAATTGACGTTGCAAGAACTATGTGCTGAGCCTCTATATTTTCCCGTCAGATGGCAGTGATCATGTACTTTATGTCGATTTTCACCTTCAAAGCCATTAATACCACAAATGTGACATTCAGTTGCATTTTCATGAGCCTCGTCTTCTTCTGGAGTTAACGGTAGCATTGGTATTTGATTCTTAGAGTCAAAGACCATGTCAGCAAATTTCGCGAATTCACGTAGCTGGTTTATGAACCATTTTGTTGGTTCTGGTCCTCTATAAAAATCGTATTTTGACAAACGATCATCATAACTACATTTTAAGTAGTACCCTACACTAAAAGCTTCATGGACTTGGCATATTTTAGGATCAGAACCATCAGCTGGTTTCTTTAAAACAGATTCGAAATCGGCGTAAACGACAAATGGCATCTTCTCCTGGTTTGAAAAATTCGTAAACGTAATATTCTTGAAACCTTCATCTGGTAGTTTTATCTTACATTTATTCAAATTTAAACAGTCCTTTTCATGATTTTCCAATTTTTTTTTATCATAAAAATAATGCAAGCAACGGTCGCATATTTCTTTCTTACCATTGTGATTTGCTGTTTGTTTTCTAAGAAGTCCAGATAAAGAATTAATAAAAACATAGTGAAATTTGGGTTCTTCATCTTCACTAATAATTTTTCTTTTCTTAGCTGCTGGTACCGTTGAATTTTCCAAACCAGAAAATCGTTCACTCATTGCATTTGCTTCGTCTGCTTCATCTTCTTCTTTTTTCTTATCACCTTCGTCGATATAATGGTCCTGAGCCAGCAATAAATTTACGTGATTTTCTTTCTTCGAATTTGTAAGGTGATAAGGTGAAAAAATATATTTATCCTGGAACTTTTGTGCAATAAAAACATTTACAGATATGTTAAGATGAGCGTTGTCTTTTTCAAACTTTGAAATATTTGCAGGATCCATTGGATATTCAAAGTTCTCTACAAAATTTACATTTTCAGCTTTTTCATATTTTTGATATTTTGATACTTGGTTTAAATTATCGCGGAAAGTAGTGCTATATTTTGGATTGTTCTTCATAAGACCTAATAAAATACACCACTTAAAACACTTATTATCTTTCTTGTTTTCTATATTAATACATGAGCGATTACTAATAATTTTTTGTGGTAATCTAAAATATGAAGACCCTGCGTGAACTGGATTGTACTTGCTGGCATGTACTTTCAAAAATTGTATGGATTTTAAAGACCATCCAGATCCATTCTCCTCAAATTCTTCGACTTCTTTTAATAGTGGATTAATAACAGAATTAGTATACCATTCACGTACATTTGATGCTGGGAAGATACTCATAGCTGCAGTATTGAAATATTTATTTTCACTCATACTTTTATTCTCTGTTTGAACGCTATATTCTGCAACGAGGATAGTATATACTTTGATTGCTCCCTTTTCACGCATGATGTCGCTAACAACTCCATTAAAGACTATATATGCATCTTCCAAAAATGATTTGATGTCCAAATGACGCAAATTTTTGATAATACCAGTCTGAATGTTTCTTTCAAAAGCTAATTCCAAAGGAATCCATTTCACACCAGTAAGAATTTGATTAGCGCTTTGTCCGGTTTTGACAATTAGTGATGTCAATGAATCCTTTATACTGGTAAGGTATGCATATGTAAATTCACAAGTCTGCTTTTCAGAGCTCTTGAAAGCTGAGTTGGTAAATAAATGTTTCACCATTTCCAAATGTAACTTGTTTAAGTTGAGATGCTCCTCAACTAAATTTGAATCTTGCTTACATGCTTGCAAACTTGAAGCAGCCTCCAACTTTATCTGTCGACATATATCGACAATAGTTGTCATGCTGTAAAATACAATAAATAATTAAAACTTAAATTTACAATAAATATAAAAGTTTTTAACTTACATTCAAATGTGAACCCTTCGTCGATGTAGTAAAAGTCGTTAAAATATTATAAAATGTTAGGTAACAGTTATAAAATTATAAAAATTATAACAATTATAAAAAACTATAACAATTATAACAAATATAACATATAACAATAACAAAAACAAATATTATAACAAGAATAACAACGATAATAACAACAGCACAATGGAGACGCAGCGAAAACTATAGTTGATAGAGCACAACTATAGTTGAAACTTTAAGGCTGATGGAGAACAACCGGAAAGCTACTTCTTTACTTTAAGATTGATTAGGAACAATCAAAAAGTAAAAGAAATAATGAATTCTCATGCTTGGGACCGTTTCTTTTATATATTTCTCGGCCCATAAGAGAGCACTAGTGCAAGTGAAATAGAAATAATGTGAGAGAGAGGGTGAGTGTACTAAGCTCCTCCCAATTTAGTGCGAGCCAATTAAATCGTATAATTTACCCCCACTATTTCACCTTACATACTGCGCATCCTACTGCACATCCCCACTACTTCAATTAACCATTGCGCATCCTTCTGCACATCCCCACTTTTATAAATATTCACTTCGAGCAGGTGTTATTCTTGGAATAAATTGCGTCATAAATAAATAACTTTTTTCTTGGAAACACTTTGAATAAATTACGTCATAAATCAATAACTTTTTTCTTGGAAACACTTTGAATAAATTTTTATAAATCAATAACTTTTTTTCTTGGAAACACTTGAAATAATATGATGCAATAATAATTTTTTTTACATAATATTATTTTCTTAGAATATCGATGTACAATTATTATTATTTTATTTAAATACCCTTTCATGTTTTAAAAATAAAACAATAGAGGGAGTCTTAATTTTTATCTCGCAAGTGACAAATTTTGTTCTTACTTAGTATATAAAGGAAGAATTTTCACCTATAGTATATAAGTGTATGCATCTATATTTATGCTTAGATAATAAATTGATAATAAATGAGAATAAAAATAATGATAAAATCAAAAATCATGATAATAATAACATATTTTTTTACTAAAAAAATTTAACAGCAAATTCAAATTCACTAAAAATGAAGAAAAAAAACGAGAAAAAACTTCTTTGCCGATAGTCGATAAAACTTCTTTACCGACAGCTGATAAAAAAGAAATCTTTAAATAAATATTGTGACCATTTATACATAACCTCTTGTACAATTACGTGTGTCCACCATTTGGTTAATTAAAGAAAAAAAAATGGCGTAATTGCAATTGTGAGATATGGCCCATTTCGCGGTTAACACAACCGCCATCTTGAATATGTGGACCACCATCTTGTACATGGCCACCATCATGATTCAAAAAAAAAAGGGGGGAGGGGGAGATTCATTACAAAAATGGCGGAAACATCTCGTGCAACTGCACAATGTGGGCCGCCATCTTGGATAACGCATCCGTGGGCCGCCATCTTGTGCAATTTCATTTAAAAAAAATGGAGGACTCGCGAAAACCTCTCGTGCAACTGCACGACCGGGCGATACCCCCCACCACTCCTCCACCCCACCACCACTCCTCCCCCCACCACATTTTATGTGAAACGCCCAGTGTCTATCTACTTGGGCGGTCGTCAAGTGCGTATCGCTCCTCAACGTAATAACAAACTATTGAAATCAATCGATACGGAAACCAAAGTGCAGCAAGTGGAATTAAGTCAAGGGACCCTTGGAGGTCCCAACCAGACAATGCCAGATGAAGAACAAAGTACAGGCCAGAGAATTCAAGTAGAGGATGTTTTTATGAAAACAGCAATAAATGATACCGGAGATACTTGTCAAGATGGGTTCCAACAGAAAATCGTAAAGGCAAGAGAAAAGCTAATAATATACTTTGCAGTGATATAAAAACTAGACGTTCAATAAATACGGAAAATAAATATGAAGTGCTCAGTCCAGAGGGCAGTGGAAAAAACTTTGATCAAAATAACGCTTAGGTCGTTAAAAATAATAGACTCGCCCATTTTAATATTGTTTTAGAAGGTAAAGAAACTTTTGATAAAATTAAAGAAATGTTAAAACCAGTATCCTTCAAATACAGTCAAGTTAATAAATCCCGAGTTAAAGAAGTAGCAATGCATGTTTATGCAAAAGAACATTTCAGGGCATTACAAACCATTATTGAATCCAATATATTTGTATTTCATTTACCCCGGAACTCTGAACCACCATCTCCACGTTCATGCTCCTGAACTATCTACGCATTACCCTGATAACCCTAAATATAAACCGAATATAATTGATTTCGTGGTATTAAAGAACTGTCCTTATCTAGTTGAAATAGCAGTAGCTGATTATAGCAATTTATCCGGGATTATGTTCATTTTACTCATAATTTTGACGTACGAAGTCCCAGATATAATCTTTCAAAGACCAATTGGTTCATCTCCAATGAATCTCTTGAAAACGCCGAATTTCAAACTAAGAAAATATATTTATTTTTCGCAGATGGCTCACGAAACGTAACAAAACTTAAAATTATTTGTTTTTTTTGCTCTCTTGGTCAAAACTTCATTCCTAACATTTATTATTAATAAAAAGGGGCGAAAAATTAGACATAAATAAAATGGAATTATGTAGATAACGCAATCTAAAGTGCTTTCGGGGCACTTAAAGAGGCAGTGGGTTCAGTCAAGGTAACTTACCTCCGGAACAATAGATACATCGCTAATAAAAACATTTAAAAATAACACAAACATCTAAATTTGCCATACTAAACAGAAATCTGTATAAAAAATTCAGAAGTTAATCAAGAAAAACTAAAAACATACACAAGAGATCACAGGAAACAGTAACTGATATTTCAGAAAGAGAATAAAACATTAAATTGAACTTTTATGTATAGAAATAAAAATAAATACCAAAAATTAAAACTAATAAAACTATTTATAATTATGTTACAAAAGTAGGTATTTTACTTGAAAAATATAAATTTCTTTTGAAGCCAAAGAGTTGTTATATAAGTGTTTATTATTTTTACTCGCGGTCCTGAAAAGCTTTGCAGCGTGAAAACGTTAAAACAGAAATAAATGCCGTAACTAACAATAAGTTAAAAAACTGATATTTTGTAAATTTGAATAAAATTTAATTATAATAATGAATACATCATTATTGACGTAGAAAATGACATGAGCTAATAAAAAGTTGAAAATTTTTTATTATTTATACAAGCTCGCATGTACGTACTAAATAAATTTAATAGAGTTGTGGTTTATTATTACTTTGTGCATCATTAATTTTAGAATATCATAAGTTGTTTTTTTAAATCGATAGAAAATTAAAATAAATGTCATTACTATTTTTTATCGAATTATTACAGGGAATGGTCGTATTGTCTTTGTTAATTAAAAATTATTGTCTTTTAATTTAATTTTTTTTTTTTTAACTATACATAAATTTAAATTTTCCATTGTTTTTTCCAATCACGTTCGGAATAAACTGATTCAGTCAATTTTCAATAATATAGGAAAAACATCTATCAGAGACTTTTTTTTTTAGACAAAAGCACATTCGTTACGTATAGGCTGGTAAATAGAAAAGAATAAAGAAACGAGAAAAAGGTTGTAGAAAAAAGTACAATAACGTCAGACGTATTTCCGTATGGAAGAAAATAAAACAAAATTAAACTGAGTTATTTGTGGGTTTTTCCTCAGAAAATTAAACGAAAAACTCTATCAAATATATACTACTTTTTTTTAAGACTTTAAAAAACTATTTTTTATAGAATCGCATTGTCGCGAGGGTTTGGAAGTTTGCCGAAAATCGTGATGGAGTGTAAAATATAAAAAAAAGCTAGAGGCGCGAATCGAGATTAATTTGTAAAGCTTTTTTTTTTGGCACCGATAACAGTATTTCTTTTTTTTATACTTTTGTTGCAAACGATTATATGATTTATTTTATACACAACGCGCACCAACAATTGCAATAATAAATTTTTGTCATATTCTGCTTTTTTTTTCTGATAAATTATTATTTTTTTTTTATATAATGTACTTAACTTAAAAACTTGTTGAGAATAATATGAATTTATATATTTTTAATTCAAAGAGCTTTTTTTTTATATCATAAAGTATAAAATATTTATTGTTATACCGTACTGGATTCATTGATATTTTTTATTATTATTATAAAATACATATAGAATACGCTTTTAATCTCTCTTTTACATTTTATTTTCTACACTCGGCTGTTATTATTAAGGGTCAATAAAAAATATTATTTTTTAATACTTTCATTAAATTTTCATTTTGATTTTATAAAAATATTGATTTATTTCGATTCTATAAAATACTATTCAGTTTCCATGGGTATATAAGAATTTATTATTATTTTCAAAAGGAACGAAAAGGATATTCCGAGACTCCCGACCATTCTAAACTTCGAGAAACTAAACTACAATTCATATTTTTTTTCGTACAGAAGAAAAAACATCCAAGGAAAAATATCACGCTCATAAATTTATTCTTTTAGAAAGAAAGTATTAAATAATAAATTTTGCACTACCTGTTTAAAACTTAGTCCTAAGTGCAAAATTTAATCCTTGGGGCCCCTTAGGACTAAAATGAAATTTTTATACAAAGCTAAAATGAAAAACGTAGCCCAGGAGAAGCTAAATTTATTATGCGATCTCAGAGTATCTCAGAGTCAAATTTTATCTCCAGAAATCTATTTTTGCTCAAAGGGTGGATTTTTTTACAGCCTTTATGGACCAAAATTGAAAGAAATTTTATTTATACATTTTGAACCTATTGGGCAATTCGTTCTTATATTTAATACCCCAAATTTATTTTGCCCATTTATGAAAAACCTATTTCTGTTTTCTTTTTTTGTTTTTGTTTAGTTTTCTGTATATAATGGCTCAGCGTTAGAAATAGGCACCAACAACGAAGGCATTACACGAAGGCATAAGTTCGATTTTCGAAATAAATTAAAAATTTAATCAGAGAATTGAATGTGCCTCTTAAAGTAATAAAATTATTGAAACTAAAAGCTCGAAAGCAGTCTATAAAAACGTAGCAAGCCAATAAAATGATATAATTCTATTATGACGTAAGTTATATAATAAAGTAAAGGCTCTCGCCGAGTAGAAGTTGATATAATAAAATGAATGAGGAGGAATTTGCTTTCTATATTCCTGATATTTCATATTATGTATTATCTTCACGGTCTATTCTAACGCGGAGAAAACTAATGAGCTAAGGCATCCGTGCATCGGGATTTTCCATCAATAAGTACCAAACCCTAGATTCCTCGTACTATATCGTGTTCAATTATTTAAAGGTAGGGAGTTAAATTTCTCCTTCGACATCGAAAAGTCAATCATGAAAGTTAATCTACTTATGGCTGGCTGGAGCAGGGATGCAATTTAAAAAATAAAAGGCGAACGGAGGATTGATATTGTTAATTATCCGAGAGAGTAATTGAAACTAGCAACGTACTTCTTTGTTATTTTCTATTTACTCCGAATGTTTTGTATTCTAACGAGAGGAATAATTTATAAAGCAGAAAAGTTTTATTGATTGAGAAAATCAAGAGAACGCATTATTTTAAATTGAAAATTTTAGTATAATTAAAGTTTCTTTCTTTATTCAATTTAAAATTATTTCAAATAAATCTTTTTAATTTCACGTGATAATATTTTTTTTTACCAAAAACTTTCAATCACAAATTGAAAAGGAAGCTAACAAAGCTAAAAAAACAATTAAAAATGAATAAATAGCTTTTTGAATTACAAACTTTTTCAGATTTACGGTGAGTGGCATTGTACATTTGGGTTCGGTAATAGGCAATTTTTTTTTATACAGCGAAATAACGCTTAAAGTACTTTAATAAATGCAAGATTAAACGAAATTTCATTTATTATGTATGTGAAAGAGAATATAATATTTATTTACTTTTTTATAACATGCACATATGAAGAGAAATTAGATTTTAATTTTGTTTCACTTTTCATAAAAAACTTATTAACTCATTTTCGTTCTATAATTTGCCACAAATTGAATTGAGGAAATTTTAAAATCCATTATTTTCGAATGGCCAATTGCTATGTTGGATCTCTGATAAAAAAAATTCTTTGAATCGTTCGACTAACTTCTCGAATAAGCATGCACAAAGACACGCAGAAAGTGCATTTGAGGGAGATCGGAATTATCGAGAAAGAATTTGGTTCATATTCTAAATGTTCTAGGTATTTTTATTGTGGGTTTATTGTTATTTTCCAGCTGATATAAAACTATTTTATTTTTTTTCTCGGTAATATTCGGATTTGGAAAAATAATAAAAATACACTGAAAAAATACCACAGCTTGTGGCAAGTTGACTATTCTATGCCTGATTCATACCATGTTTTAAATATTTTCTAAAATCAGTAACATATTTTCGATAGCAAAAAGAAACAATGGCATTTTAAAATAATAATTTCGCTGCCTTATTTTTGATCAGACAATTAATGATTTTACTTGATTTGGTTTTCTTCCAAAGAATTCTAAAAGTTTAAATATGACGGTCAGAAATTGTCCCGTGTTCAGAATTTCGTAAAAAGTTTTGTGACAAGGCTGTCAAATTTTGTAACATAACAATTTGTTTCGTAGCTCAAGGGGACGCAGAGAATAATTTTACACATAACAAGTTAACAAGTAAAAAGTATGTTTTAATGAAATAAAATTAAACGTCCATTTAAATTAGTGGCAAAGTTTTGATTAGAATAATATATTTTGTGAAATTACATTCGAGTTACAGATACATATTTTTCGTTTAAAGTTGAAAAAAGCTAATGTTGAAAAGAAAAAAAATATTTCAGATTTATTACTTTCTTTTTCTAAACTTCCTCTCGGCTCAAGCCTCGGCAGAGTGAAATGCAGTATTCAGGACAACTGGAGCGCGTTAAACGTTAGACCGAATGTGTTACACACACTTATATAACATGCAATTCAACCGTCCGCAACAGTGCATTGCATATTCTTCTTCGCTCCATAATAATAATGATAATAATAATAACTTTCAGACACAGTAACGCATTGCGATATTATGCGTGGATATTTGAATGATAATCTCTTATTCAACTAATTAGCTATGTAAATTGCTTCTGACACAATGTATCGTAAATTTATAACCATTATCTTACCAAGCACAGTGCCGCTGTACGAATGACTCGTATCAAAATCGATCGGTCCGTTGGAATCTTCGAAAACGACGTCGTTCGCAAAAAGGCCAGTGTCTCGTACCAGGCGAAGTGTCCACTCCCTGTAAAATAAAGAAATTCTTTAAATAAATTAAAAATAGAGATTTTTCTGTCAAGTCCTTGAACAGAATAAACACTCGTCTTGTAATTCGTCAAAGGTTTCTCGACCCTGAATCGTTATAAAGTTTAAGTTCACGCTTGAGTTGTAAAAAAAAGAAAATCTCAGAAGAAAAGACAAGGAAAGGAGGCCTTAAAAGCGCAAATGGCTTCTATAAAGCATAATAAAAGCACGCGGCTAATTAATAAAAGCCTTAACTCATATTAAATAAGACGAACGAAGCTAGGACAGATTTAAGACTTTTTAGCTTTTTTAAATACGATTAACGTACTTTTTCTTTTTTTTTTCAAGTTTTTTTTTTTTTTTTTTGTTTTACTGCAATGTACAGAGAGAATAAGAAAAAAACAAAACATTCTTGCGATAAGCTGTTGAAAGTGTAAGCCGTTAAGTGACTAGGTATCTTTTTTTCTTTATGTAAATATTCAGCTTATCAAATACACGAAGCACATGTTACGTAAGAAAAAGTTTAATGCCAAAAAATAAGGAAATTATAATAATAATTTATATACACGAGAGAAATAGAGTTATGAGAATAATTTATTTATGAGCTTCAACCTTCTTTTTTTTTCTGCCTTTAAAAAATAAAAAATATTATGATATATTAATAAGTTTTTGCTAGAAAAAAAATGATCTATATTCTCCAAGTTTGGTTATAAATTTTTATTTTTCCTGTAAATTTAAGTTCTTGATCGAAGCTCAAAGGAATTAAATTTTTTATTAGCGACCTTTTAAATATCCTTTGTATTATCAGGTGGTTTATCGATCGGTAAGAAAAATAAGAGCTTTTAAAATAGCATTTGCTGAATCACTGCGGATTATATAGAAAAACTTTCATTTTTTACATTCCTACAAACGAATTTATTTTATGAAACTTTGATTATATTCATTGCTAATCATCATCAATTAATATAATTTTAACAGACGTTTGTTATCATCAACTAATCTTAGCCAAATTACTTTTTTCATGCTTTATGTTTTTGTAATTTTATTTTGTGGACTTTCAACTTAGTAACTTCATATCTGCTACTTCTATACGTAATAAAAATCTAATAACTGCTATTAAAAGCAGAAATACAACCTAATAACTCCGCAGAATTCATTTGCAAAATTTACAACGGTTTTTTCGAAACCTCAATAGCTTTGAACCCTTTATAAGCAATTTTCTTAAGTGTTACATCATTTAGAATAAAATATTTATGATATCTATCATTATTTCGTCAAATTAAAATTTGGGAGGCCAACTAGATCATTATTTTTTATTGAAAAATGAATTGAATATCGTAGTTTTAAAATTTAAGTTGGATGATCCACGATTTGATTAGAATTTATGGAGTTCATATTAAAAGATGGTAAATTTTCGGACTTATTCGACCAAAATTTCAAAGAAAAAAGAAAGAACTTAGGTTGCAAAATTGATTTTAAATCAGACATACCAACTGAGCAAATAAACATGTAAGTAAGACTTGATTTTCATTGTAATAATCTTTATTAATTACGTTATTCTTATTATTCCGGGTTTATTTGCAAAATATTGAAAGGGCAAAATCTATAATTATTAATGACTTGATAGAAACTGTATTGGAGAATGCACTTTTACAGAAGCAGAATTAGCCAAAGCAAATGCTTTAGTTGCAGCTAAAAATAAGCCCCACGAGAGGCCACAGAGGCAACATGAACGTTCCACGTTGTTAAAATCAAGTTCAGCCATCGTTGCATTTCAGCTCGTTCCGTTTAGATATATCGATGAGGTAACAACAATAAAAATTCATAGGAACTTCAATCTACCGCTGAACGGTACTTACATTATCTGTGATCATGTCTACCGAATTAAGGCTTTGATAATACATTATGGCATCAGAGCAAACGAGGAACATTACGTTACCAAGGTACGAAACGGTGAAGACACCTTATCAATAAATTGAGAAATGTTACTAATTGAGAAATGATACTGGTTGGAAAATAAGGAGCAACTGTATACGATTTTCCTTGAAAGGATGGATGACGATGTTCTGCTAGAGTGAGTACCGTTTTTAATACTTAGACTTGATTGTATTAATCTCAATATTCCATTTACTTACAGACCAGCAATTCGTTATATCACCGGAGCACTTCAGCTTCCTCAACTATTGCTCTAAATACAACTGTTCAAAACTTAATGACAAAATGGACTAGGATACGGAAATGTTAAAACGTATAGAGATCTACAGAAGTTTTTCGACAGAGAGTTGGGAATACTATTATAGTGTTTTTATGACAATTATCATTAAATGAATACTTTTTTTATAGATCGTTGAGAACATTAGAAGCTTCACCTCGTTACAATAAACGAGAACCCGTAGAAGAAAGTGATACAGAACCGAAGAAAAAATTACGGAGAAATCTACCGGTTATCAAAGAAAACGTAAGATTACCTACTCAAGAGAGAATAGATCCAAAAGTTAGGTACAATCAGGTTGAAAATATGGTTGTCGGCGATTAAGGAGAAGATGTAACGCAGTTTCTTTCTAGCCTATCAGTGGAAAGGCTTATTACGAATAGCAGGCCAAGAGAAGATAAAGCTCCTCTTATTCCGACTGCAACAAAGTAAGTAGCTCAAATTATATGACATTTTTACAAGGAGCTAAGACTGACATTTTACTTTTTAGGCTAGAGGATACACTTGAAAAAAGAAGATTGAAAATTCAAAGCGGCCAAATTAATTTATCAAATATAAGTCCTTTAACAGGCTATTTTACTTAAATCAAAGAGAACGTGGGTGGAATCAGCACACTGGTTTGGAATATTTCAATAAAACGTCAGAATTCCGTTTGGTCTGAAAACAAAAAAACCATTTGTAATCTAGACCTCTCTGGAGAAGCAGTAACCAAAGAAGCAAGTAGTTTCTATTGGTTTGAATACTATCTTGGAGGCAGTGATCGCCAAGCTATTCGTCTTCTGTAAGCCGTCAAAATTGGAACCAAAGTGGCCTTAATTGGCAATAGCTCTCTGAATTACATCTTTAGACCCAAAAGTTCAAAAAGCTGAATCCTTTGTTTAGAACTCTTGCAGCAGGAGGCGACTGTTTAGTCATCGGAGACAGCAACCAAGTAAAAGTATTTGACGAAGATTATAAAGGTTTTGCCAAAAAAGTAAAGGATATTATGACGAATGAAAACAATGCATTTAAAAAATCTGAGCCAGACGTTGTTCACGCTTTTTTTATTTCTGCCAGTCATGGATTGCAAGCGAGCGGAACAAATGCTTTAAGGGACATAATTGAAGAAAGCCATATAATACCAAAACATCCGGATATTTTGCTGTACGAGGTACATTTTGCTACAACGCTGTACCCGAACGAAGGTGAAGGGCTTCAATTGTGCTTGGAAACGGACAGAACAAGACTCAGTGGAGTCAACAGTAGAACAACGATATACGAATTTCCAAATTCTTTCATGAGGGGTCTCGATGGAATAACGTAAATGCACAATTTTAACTCGATATAACTTATTTAAGCGTATATCCACCCGATGTTAAGGCAGTTATGAAGCGAAGATTCGGGGATATATAGACTCGTTATATGGTTCGCAATTACAGGTAAGTATCGATATTAGAGTCTACGATTTGGATCTAATTATTTCCATAATTCGCCAATAAATTTATCTAAAAAAAAGTTTTTTTAAAAAGATTTTATATTTTTAATATTTATATATGTAATAAACCATAAAGGGTTATTTTTTTCTTTTTAGTTTTTTTTCTTTCAGAATAAAATAGCCAGGGAAAAAGTAGTTAAAAACAAAAACAAAATCTGCTCTTTTCGATGAAAATTAACCGTGTTATGGTCATAAAAAGATGCTGTCACAAATGACCATATTTATACTCATTCCAATTTTAGGGTCCATAATGACATTATAATTCGCAAATTTTATCATAAAAAGAAAAGTTTTGTATTGTTATCGAATATTTCTTCCTTGACTAGAGCTGGCGAAAAAAAATTTAAAGTCTGCTAATTTCAAAAATTAACTTTCCTATAGCGGGAAAATTGAATAATAAAGCGGAGATAGATTTATCATAAATAAAATCTTTTTAAAGTGTTGTTTTGATGCCTAAAAAACAGATTTTCATAGGTTTCTTGTAGGTCCCTTGACTAGAGTTGGTGAAAAAAAATTTAAGGTCTGCTAATTTCAAAAATTCACTTTTCTAGCGGGAAAATTGAATAATAAAGCGGAGATAGATTCACCATAAATAAAATCTTTTTCAGGTGTTGCTTTTGTTACTTTTGTTGCTTCTGTATCGTAGGTAAGAGTACTTGTTTAAAAAATATAAACTTATTGTATGCTCTACTGCTGTCTGTATTATTTTGATTTCCTGCTTTAATGGTAATATTGCCATGAAAATAAAAATATTCCATTTGAACATCTTCTTTTCAAAATCTTGGAAAATATAGGAGTTGTGAATTTTAATATCGAATATTATTAAAAAAGAGAAATTAGTACCAGTTCCTTAATTACAAACAGATCTGGCCGTGCATGAAACTTTTAGCATTTAATACTTGACCTGCAGTTATATTATTTGCGAATAAATTGCTGTTTATATATAAAAAAGCGTTGAATAATATTGATACACAAATTTTACCTTAATTCATTTTAAAATTTTAATTAATTCTATTTTTTTATTTAATTTATTAGAGTGAAATTAATGAATTTTACTAACAACCACTTTTTTTAAATTATTTAATTAAAATAAAAAAAAACAAAAACTATTTTATTAGTCACCATTGACACATTTATTAGTATAGATATTTTATTTATTTATTTATCTTTTTTTATAGAGAATACCGATAATTAATTTGTATACTTCAGCAGTACTATTAAAATCAAACAGTTCTCAAAGTGAGTGTAAAAAATTTTATGCTTGGTATAAATTTAATTCAAATTTTCTGTTGGTGGTCTAAGTTACGTTTACTCTTTGAAATTGTTTGGAAACAATTTCTTTGTAAGGTTTCTTAAAGCAAGAGCTTATAACGCTTGCAGCTTTATAAAATTCCCATATTTATAGCTTTGTTTTTTGTAAAAAAATTTATTGCTATAGGAATGTTAATTTTTTTTTCTTTGATATAACCATTTTCTCTTAATAGAAATTTTAAACAAAGCAAAATTATTAAAACCCAATCAGGATCTATAAAATCGTTTGCATTGCCAAGTTTGTTGCAAAGCAATTAAAAATCCTTTTATCGGTTGGAAACATGGTTCGAAAAACAGTCAAAATATTAAAATGCAATCCAGTAAATTCGATTTTTTTTATTATTCTTATTATTCTTTGAAAAAAAAAAATGTTTTGTTGTTGAAAAAAAAAAGTAAAAACAAATTAGTTATGTTATTATCTGTCCGATATTCTTTTAACGTATATTTATGTATCGTTGCATGAATAATAAAAAAAAAAAAAAAAGTAGCTAGGATATGAGATTCTTTTATCATCGTCGATAAAAATTGATATATGTGGTAAAAAAGGTATATAAAATTTGAGAATTTATTTGTTTTTTTTATGTCTGTTATCAAAATAATATTTTATTTATAAATTTTTCAAAACGTACACATGCTAGAGTATTTTATGAGCATCATTTATATATTTTTTAAGAAACTATAACTTAAAAATATGTAAGACTATAAAGATAAATAAAAATTTATTCGATTTTTTTAAAACCATACAAATCTGCCTGTTTTTACAATTAGTCAAAATAAAAAATTAGCTGAGTAGACAATCAATGACCCCATGGATTTAATGAAATAAATTTTTAGTCCAATAAGGCCCCATGCATCAATGAATTTTTTAATCAAAGAAAACTGGCTGGGTAATATACATTAGTATATTTACTTCGCCTTGGTAAATTAAAAAAAAAGTTGCAATAAAACAAGAAAAATTATTGCTTGTAAAGTCAAATAAAAAATTTCATTTTAAAGAAATGACGTTTATTGTTAGATAGGTGTGGCAGTCTGTTGTGCGTTGTAAAATTATCCAATTACTTAAATAAAGGAGAAAAAAGAGTTAGGTATATTGCGATAAATAAATTCGTGTCCTTGGAATTTCCATTTATTAAAGAACTATTTTTTATTTTCTATTAGTTTTACATAATTTTATCGTAATAATTAATAAACGTTCTGCATAACAATTAAGAATGATTTTATAAAAGTACACGGTATTAAAATTTTATTCTTTTGTACCTGCGTGTAGCATTAAAAAATCTACTACGTACTCCCTTGATATATCAAAAAGATATATAAATTAATTTACATATTATTAATGCAGCAACACAAAAAACTAACTTGATAAAATTATGTAGAAAAATTAATAAACATCTACATTTTTGACGTACATCTCACGGGCCAAATGCAATTTAGTGCTTGTTTCTTTCGAACTCGGATTATCGAATCTTCAAAATTCGCTATTCTGATTTACTTATAGACTTTCTCAACTTTTTCCGAGTATCAAAAATAAGATTTAGCCCAGGAGGCTTATAGGATTGAAACAAGTGCCACCCAATCCTTATCGTTAGACAGTAACATGTACCATATAAATTTAATAAAACATTTTATGTATGGAATAAAAAATTTTCTAACATTTTTTTCCTGTTTTCACTAGTGCGCGCTTGTCTCGCAGGAGTTTACATACACATAAAAAAAGAAGAACTGACATTTTATATAGTAAAAGAAGAAACTTCAACATGTAACTGACAAAAGATATTTTTCTTAAACTCTAATATACAATTATTATATTCTTTTGTCGACAACTTTTACTGTTTTTTTTTCTTTTTTTTTCACAATGGTCAATTGTATTTCGCGATATTTATTATTTAGACATCGAGTTTTTTATACTCGGATAATAATTTTAAAAAATCAATCCTTTTAAAAAAAATGTTTTCTGTACTCTCTTGCTTTTTCATTTATCCGTCATACGAAATTCAATTTTCGTAAATGTCATTTTATGTTTCCCTTTTTTTTTAGCTTTTATGTACTCTCAATTTTTTTCGTACCGTTGTATGAAAAGTGACGATGATGGGTCGCTCCATAAAGTTAAAAAATAAACAAAATCAAAAATGTTTTTTTTCCTTCCCCTGGGTTGTAAATTCTTTGATGTAAATTAAAATGAATAAAACAAGCGAAATCGATTACACACGGTTGTATATTTTTGAGAGAATTTAAATGCAAATACCCTTTTACGATCGTTTTAACGAAGGTGTCGAGGGAAATCGAATTATTCGAGTCGCGGTTATTTTAAGATATTTTACATAGTTGAGAGAAAATGCACGTTACGTAATCGATGACAAAGAAGATCTCATAAACGCGCATTGAGAGAAAAAGAAGCTTAACAAAGCTTTGTGTTATTCTTGAAAACGGGCTTCCAGACGTAACAAGGGTCCTCTTTATGGACGTTTCTATAATTTCATAATATTATATCTCCTTTTATTTTATGTTTTTAAAGGATTTCTTCTTATTAAATTTTCTTATTATTTTTCTTTTTAATAAAAAAATCCTTTTATTCTTTGAATCTTTGAATACCGGAAAACGGATCAGGTATTACTTTTTAGAATTTAATTTTCTTTTTTAACGAAGAGGACAAATATTTGCTTTTCTAATGAAAAAACAATGATTCCAGGTAATAACAAGCACCTCGACAAGCACGAAAGCTTCTTTGTATTCTTGAATAATTAAAATCCGAACGTAACAATGAAAAATATTTCTCCAAATCTACTGACAGTATTAAGAGAATTTCGCCTCGAGCTTGTTAAACTGAAAAAGAAAATTATTCTTTACGTATAAAAAAAGTTCAAAGAAAAGCCACGAAACAGAAATTTATATGAAAAAACACCAACTGAAAAACTCTATCTCTCTGCAAAGACTTAATTAAGAAAGAGAAATAATGAGGTTACGTTAGTTAATCGGCTTATGTATTTTCTACAACTAGCTGTTCAAATTTTAATTCCTCTTAATTGTATAGATATTGACTCAACTTGTTGAAGAGTAAACTTAGTAAACGTACTATGGTCAATTGGCCCTTTTGTGTTTTGAATTTTATGCGATCGAGAAAATTCCTAAAAAACTAAAAACTTATCAGTATCTCAGTTTTCTAACCAATTTTATCTTTCAGATAACATGCATACACTTTAATTAAAAAGCGTATTTATTTAAACTAATTCTTATTTTATATTCAAAATTTAAACCTAGGGATGCCCGAGATTGCTAACTAAAAGCTGCATAAAAAATTATAAAATTTCATCTACGGGCTGAAAATCTATAAATTAAATTATCATGAATGATATTCAATTTATCACCCATATTGAAATTTTTTCATATATTGACCAGTACTTGTTAACGGGCTGAAAAAACTAACTTATTTCAAAATTGTAATATTTTTTATTAACTACGTTATACATTTTCAAAAGAGTTTTACTACTTGGTATACCCTTTAATCTGATAGTAACGCTTATTCGCTCCTAAAATACATATTCTTGGTAAACACATGGTGGTATTGCCTTTGTCAACTGGTGTGAACATGATGTTTTTATTTCTTTTTAAGAATAAACAACACTTGCTTACTTTTTGTCAAAGCTTTTTAGCAAAGGTGATTTGTGTACGTTGTTTTTTAAAAAGGTTACAAAAAAATGTCAGTGTTAGGGTACTTTCTTGGTAAAGTTAAGGTTTTTTGAAACCAAACCAAAATCCATATGATCTTACACAAACACATACATCAATTCCAGCCATATACTTCCTAAACATCATAAAATAATATCCAGACAGAATATTAATACAAACTCTATCTTACCAGTTAGACCTGTTGTACACAATTTCAATAGCCACACATCATTAATAGCAAAAACTTTACATTACCACCTATATCCATGCATAAAAAAGCTCAAGTCATAAATTAAAAATAGTTATGAGCTTTGCTTATAAAGCTTTTATCTTTAGCTGTTAGCTCCCTTTTTACTAACATACCTCTTAATTTGGTAATAGATAGCCTAGACAGAAAATACAACCAAATTTATAACAAATGAAAGATACCTTATCCTGAAATTGTTGTTAGAGAGATATACCTGTATAATAACACCTAAATGCACTTTCAATAATGTTATATATAGACAACTGGTAGGGACCCCGATGGGTTCAGCAATATCTTCGTCACTGTCAGGCATTAAAATGGACGACTTAGAAATACAATATTTAAAAATATTAGATTAGACGCCACTATTTTTCTTTAGATAAGTAGATGACACAATTCTTTACATACCCTACCAAAAAATATACTACACTCTTAATATTTTCAATAAGTATTATCCAAAACTACAATTCACTGTAGAATTAGAAGAAAACAATAGAATTAATTTTTTGTATGTAAACATCATCAATAAAAATAGTACCATCACTGCCAACTGGTACAAAAAGAGTACATTTTCAGGCAGGGTTTTACATTATGAGTCTAATCATCTTACACACCAAAAAATTGCATTGGTGTACAATTTGACCGATAGAGCATTAATAATTTGTGACTCTATATACCATAAGGATAACATCAATATTGTCAAGAATATCCTTTTAGCTAACAAATATCCACCGCCAGATTTAAATAAGTACATCCATAAGAGATGGAATTCGTTGAAAAATTGTGATTACAATCTTACAAGAATTGTAAACCTGGAAAACAACATCAACAAAAATAAAATATTTGTCAGAGTACCATTCAAATTTGGTTTCTACCAAAAAATCAAAAAGACCTTGGATAGTGACAAGTACCATGTAATACCGTTGCTAAATAAATCAAAATCATTAAAAAAGGAAAAATGGATAATATCATCATTATGTACCATCATGAACACAATAAGGGAAAAACTGCAATAATAACAACACATTCAAATACATTTCAACATACTTTTAATTTGAAAACTTATAAGTCATTGATGAAGAAGCAAATTGGGGCAATCGAAAAATATCTGAAAGTATGTAAATTCAATTACATCATCCAACCATTAACTTAAAAGAAGACACCAACAATTTGAATGACTCTTACAAACGTACAATTAACACAATCAATGAACTTACACACTAAAAATTAATACATATTAAATTATTCAATCATCATTTTCAGTTGTTAATATTAAACTTTTCACACACTCATAAATTCAGAGCCGCACTATTATACATAGTCTTATTTGTTATAAAAACAACGTAATCATGCCTAGCAATACCACACCACGTATAGTTAAAAATAATATTAAAAAATGTATAACTTTTTTCTGTTAAATTTTATATTATAGGTAAAATTTATATATTTTGTATTAAATAGAATAATGTTTTCAAATAATTTTATATATGCAACATATTTTTACAGTTTTTGATAAGGCCTAAATTTAAATCAGGCGTAACGCATAATTTAGTTAATAAAAAACATCAGAATTTTGAAATAAGTTAGTTTTTTCAACCCCTCGCTCAGTACAGGTCAATATATGAAAAAATTTAAAATTAATACTAATGAATTAATTTTTCAGTTATTGGTAAAGGCTAAATTTTATAGAGCTTTTAGCCTTCAGATTTTTGGGTCTCAAAGCAACGTCAAAAATCCGTAAAATAGTCCTAAAATTGCTGGATTAATACATATCTTTTGAAGAGTTGTATGTTAAAATTGACTACAAAGCATTCAAAATTATATGAAAATTAAAGCTGTTAAATAAAAAGTGGCAGGTTCTTTCCACACCCGACTTTAATGGATTTCTTATACTAGAATCCTTATATTCATTTACCGTTACTCTCTGATTATAAAAATCAAATAAAAATGCAATAACGACTTTGTTGGACAATAGTAAAAATAAAAAATAAAAATATCGTTCATTCTAACGTTTAGTCCCTTTTCAAGGAGCTTTACAAAGAATAAACCCAAGTACAATGATATTTTTTTACTAGAGCTCTATTACATAAAATTATCAATGATATTTATTTCGTTTCTTCTAAAATATACTCATTATTCTTTTTTATCCATTTTCTCCCGGGAAATGATTCTTTGAATCCTGATTTTGAAAAGGAAGCCTAATTTTGAAGGACGAATGAGTGGATAAATCGGTGAAAGAATCATAGACGATGGTTGGATAGAAAATGTAAGTTTACTTAATAATATAGGATAACAAGTAAAATCTCTCGACACGTCTGACTTGTGTGCGAGATAAGCATGTTTAACAAGTCCTCAAGTTTCTCGATTGGGTATAATCGTATAATACATGGAATATAAAGGGATTTTGTGTAAGAAGGAGAATTTTGAAAAGTATTACTTCGGTATTACTTTTGGAAGAGCATTGAAGCAAAAAGGAAATTGAGATTCTCGGTTTGTCTGGTAATGCTCGGACTATATCTACTTGGAGGTATTATATAATTTTATAGCAAAAAGTTTATAATGTATATAGGTCGGCTGAAATAAAGAAAATGAAAATTTGTCGGATAAGATAATTAAAAAGTTTTAATAACCAATTAAAATAGCTAATTAAGTCTTTCGCGGCAGTGATGCAATGAGAATAAAAAAGAAATAATTAGATAAATAAAAACACCTCTAGACTTCCAGCCTTAACAATGACATTGTCGATAGAAAAACAACTAACAACGACACTCGATGCGTTTTTAATTACATAAAAATAAGATGTAACCGCTGATCAATGCTAACACGATTGTTGCGTAAAAAAATAAATAACTCGTAAAAGAAGGATAAAAATTTGTAATTTCTGATTTACACATTTTTTAAAAACATATGCTAGGTCGCTTTGCTGTTCTTATTTTATTCTTTTTTTATTTTTTATTTACCTATCTCCGTTATAATAATATCCTCTTTTATACACTAAATATTGATTTTATAAATCTATTGTTATTTTTACTTCAACTTTATCTCATAAATAAATATCATTGAATTTTTATACTAGAGAAAATTATTATTATTATCTTTACCTCTTATACCTAAATAATTGAATTTGTTACGATATTTTCTTCCATTTTCAAACACAATAAAATATTACTAACGGATAAAAATATTGCTTTTTCCGCCATATAACTTTTGGGATTCCATTAAAATATTTTTTATTCGCTTCCAAAAGAATATTTCTTTCGGGGCCGCTATTCAACCTGATTTAATTTTTTTACCCGGGTCCATGAAAATAATGCTTAGAATATGCCACTTTTTAGGGACTTTAGGGACCGTAACAAAAAAAAATATCAACACCAAAATTTGAAGAGAGTTAAATTTTTAAAAATGTAGACAGTTTTTAGGTCAATTATCTCTCATAAAATTTTTAATAAAACGAACACGAAATTCGTGAATTTTAATTAAAAAAAATACTGCAGGTGGAATCATTCGATTACGTCAATTTTCAATAGATATTTTTTTCTATATTATTGTAACTCAATATATACGATAGGTATTTTTTAGAAATTTTGTATTTTCAAGATAGAATTCGTGGAACAGAAAATAAAAAAATAAATCTATAATATTTTTAATACAAAAAAACAGTACACTTGAATTTAAAAATGAAAAATAAAAAAGCTTCAATCAAATCAACATCAGTTTTCATAAATGCCAATTTAGAAGCATGCATAAATATTTTCAAATTTATATTTCTGCCTTATTCAGTCGAAAGAACGTACTAGTCCAAAATATAAATTTAAAAAAAATTGGAAATCATAGAGAATTTCAGAAAAATGTTTAGAGATAGCATAAACAAGCAGGTATATATAAAAAAAAAACACCGCCAGAGAGACGGATGACACGATTCAGGAATTAACATAAGTTGTTTTTTTTTGTATTCAATTTCCCAAAGGAAAAAAAATCTTGTACAGTTAATAAAAAATAAATTTAAAAATACTTATATTGTATGGCAGGAAATGACGGTTAAAAAAAAAGTAGCATAGTAAAAATAAAATGGAAGAAGAATTTTGATGATTAACTAAATAAAACTTACTTATCGAGGGCGCGAATTCGTAAAATAAGCGGTTGCTCTCCTTTATCCGATTTAGCAGTATCGCGACGTAGACGTTGACGACGTTGACGCAATTTAGTTGCATCGTACCAAACTGGCTCATACTGTCGAAGATACGAGTTCCTTGTAATTTCTGTAAAAAGAAAAAGATATTCAATTAAAATGGATTAATAAAATTGATAAAATGAAAATTGATAAGCCACTTATGTTAGTTTTAACAAGTTTCATTAAAATTCTAATAGCATCATTATTTTAACAACTTCTAATAACAATATTATGTTTCATTATGAGGATATTATAGATACACCGTAACGGTCGTTGTTGTTATTATCGTCTTTACAGATCTATCGAGTTTGAAAAAATTAAAAAAGACTCATTATTCAGCGTGACAAAGGCCCCAGAGAAAGCATCAAAAATTTAAGAGAACATCCTCTACATAAAATTGGTATAACGGAGACATAAACCCTACTGAGTTTCGTTTTATCACTTCCAGTTAAAGATTGAACAATATGGTGCAGTCTGTTGAGAAAATTTTAATAGAAATTTACTGCTGTTGTTAAATATTCGAAAACTAGAATGGAATTCCCTTAAAGTTACAACTTTTTGTCCTCAAAGAAAACGTATTTTTAATACTTTTAATATAATATATATGATGTCACATTTTTATCTCAAATATCTTAAAATTTATTCTTTGCCGTTTGAAAAAATAAACGATAAAATATACAAAAAGCTCTTGCCTTTATATCCTAAGATGAAATACCTTATTGGATTTTTTCCTATGCTACACAATATTACAATATTTCCAGATATAACCAATAAATTCAATATAACTTTTGCTTAACTTTTTGGTATACAAAAAAAAACCTCAACGCTAAAAGTTTATCTTTTTTATTTTTATTTTCTTTTCCTTAGGTACCTATATTTGGTCTAATAAAAAACATTAATACTCCAGCGATATTAACTCCACAAAAGATTAATTTTTTTTTTAACAAATATATTTCTTCTACCAGCACTTTTTTACAGACGTTATTGCATTACAGCACTTATCGTATATTTCGCACCATTTCTTTTTCTACCCACTAGCTAAAATAAATCAATTTACTTTATCCATTCGTAATAATTATAGTCATTTTTTTATATATTTTTCTACAACACTCGTTCCAATTTATTATTCAGCCACCCTGTTAACCCATTTTTTAGTCTTACTAACAGTTATTAATTATACTGCATAACCGATCTTACTAAAAAAAAGTGCCTAGCAAAATGTATGGATGGAAAACAAAGATAATCGCTACCCTCGTTCAAAGTAAATATGAACCCAAAAATTTTAATACAAAATACTTTTGAATGGAGTCTACATTTTTTAACATGGAACGTGTTTATAAGGAGAGGTACCCTGCGAATCCGAAATTTAAATGGGACAAGAGATAATTTCGATTTAGGGTCTTAGTACCAAATTTTAAACGCCTGTATGCTTAATTCTGAAATAAAATTTTTAAAATTCAAAATTAATTGAAAATGACGTATTTCTAAGCTTAAAATAGGCAATTTAAGTTATTTCAAGCATTTCAAAGTTAATTTACAAATAAAACGAACAAATAGCAAAATTATTCAAAATTTGTATTAACATGGAACATGTTCATTGGATGGGGAATTTGAAAATGTCCGGCTAGGCAGGGGGGGGGTGAAAATTGACGTTTTTAGGGAGGGCGGTGAAATGGACTTAGAATATTTTAGATTTTAGAAACTTAAAATAATTTGAAGCGGAAGTCAGGACCTGATCAGGCCCTAAAAAGAGCAAGAATTTAGAATACTTTAGGTTTATGGACTTAGGATTTATAATGATTAGGGAGTATACGTTAAAACTGTTATAAGTGAACATGTTCCATGATCGTTGGTTGTGTGGATACAGAAACCAGTTATAAGTTTTTTTTATCTGATTCCGTGCAAAATACCATTAATCATTAAAAGCTGGCTAACGGAAACTGGAGAATGCTTAAAAATCATTTTCAAGTTACAACCAAGAAGAAGGTTGGGGCGGATCCGTTACTACTGCCTTTAGGATTTTTGATTTATTTTTTTTCCTTGATTAAACTGTATGAACAAAGTTTTGTTCATTATCAGTTTTTCATCATCAATAGTTTATTAAATTATAATTTTTATCCCAGGAGTCTGCATTAAAAAAAATAATAATACGAAAAATCTGCAGAAAAGAAGCCAGGCAGCTTTAGATGTCTTTAATAGAATAAAAAAATTAATTATTTTTTCCCGAGAATTTCCAATAAAATGATAAAAATTTATAGGAAATTAAATGAAAAATAATTGTATAAAAAAGTAGCTTATTTTAAATGTACCGAATAGATTAAATTATGTGGAAAAAAATTACATTGCTGTCTGGAATTATTACGCATCATTTACAGAAAATTTCCAGTACACAACATAAAAGGAAAAAAGAAGAAAAAGTAATTTATTAAATAGAAAAATAATCAAATTCAGTGCATAAAAATTTTTAATAAAATTTAATTGAGTCTTGATGTATTGATTAATGTACTATGGGGAAATGGAAGAAAAAAAATTGTTTTTATGAGTTTCGAAATACGATCAGTTGATTATATATATTTCTCGTTATATATACCCGATGACACGGTACCGCAACCGCACCGATGCATTCCACGGTTATTATCAAGCCCTTCCACTTGATTCGTAATAAAATAAACCAGTCAATGTACTTTAGATTCTTCCTGTATTACCTCCTTTGTATTGGCTAATAACTTGATCGATAAATTTCCGCGAAAAGCGACAAACTTTAATTTTCACACATTTATTCACAATTAACGGTTAATAGAATTTTTCTTTGTATATTATTTATTTCAGATTTTATAAAAGCAAATTGCTTTTTTTCCCAACGGTATGTCGGACTTAATTAAGCTTAAATTCAAATAAAAAAAGCTCTTTTTCCCAAGAAATCAATTCTCTCGAGGGGACGAGGCTCATATTTATTGCCGATGATCAGAAAATCGATAATAATTTTGGTTTCGAACTATCCAAGTATAATTTAATAATAACATCAAACTTGAGTTTCTAGTTAGCCTGTTAAATTATCAAGGAAGTTTGAAGATGAAACGAAATAATTAAGAAATCATATGCCCGGAAGAAAGAAAAAGTGGAAAAGTTATTTGCTACAAGTTTTTTAAGGTAAAGCTAATTTGGGAACGAAAGTAAGAAAAACATAAAAAGTATTTTAATGAATTTTTTTGGTTAATAAAAGGGCTTAGCGATTTGACAGACGGTTTATTGCCTTCCTGCAAAAAGTTAACCCTGGAAGAAAAAATTTTCACATTACACGATACAGTCCTGTATATTTTTAGGTTTAATATTAGCATTTTATCTCTGTAAATTGTGTGTAGACTGTAGACGTTGACGAGCTTGAATTTGAAAAAAAAATGATAATAAAATTTCTTGCAACTTGCCAACTCATCATAAAAGTTAATAAATATTTACTAACGAGTAATTCAATTTGATGCTCCATTTATTTTTAAAATTTCGAATCGTTTTGAAAAAAACGTATTATTAGAAAAATAAACAGCAAGACAAGACTATAGGAAAGACGGTGCATTACGTAATGTTACGTGGGCCTGTACTGTACTTTTTTTTTGTTACATGACAATATGACGTATTTCTGCAATTATATCTAGAAAACCTATTGTCTTGAATATCGTTTCCCGTTACAATTGTAGATGTACTAATCAAGATTTTTCAACAATTTTTTACTTTGAAAAATACTAATAATTTTGATAAATTAAATTAGCATGTAAACTAGAAATTTTATCGTTCTCTTGCACAATATATCGTAAATCGATATCATTCGATTAAAAGAGATGCTTTTCTTAGAGAAAAGAAACAATAATTTAGCATGTAAGTAGAGGAAAAAAAGATTTCTTTTTACATCTTTTTACATCTTTTTGCATGGAAGCTTTTTATCATTTTGAGATTTGGATAATATAGCTTGCAACTTGGGAATTAAGTTGAAACGATATAATGGAAAAAAGAAAAAAGTTTATATTGTATATGTGAAGCCGAAAGTTAAATATATTTATAAGAATTGTAAAGGTGACCCCATCAATTACGTCAAGGACTCTCGAGGGAGAAGTAATTTTCTTTGCTCTTTTCCTACTTTGATATTACGTATGCAAAAAAAGGAAAGTAGATTTCGTTGCATTCTAAAACTGACAGTCTATATCACGTTTGACTATTGCTACAAAGGTTATTTTATTGTTCAGAAAATTTATCGTTAGCTCTGATCTTGAAAAGGGAATTGCCTTTTTTTCCTTACTTAAATATTTACTTTAGATTTTTAAATAAATTTAAATTACGCAAAAATATATTCTTAATTTGGTAAAGATTTATTAATCGTCCAGTTAGTGACAAGACTCTTTTCGAAATGTGGCTGATGGATTGTTAAACTTTGAATCACAACACCATAATTATTCTTCCTATTATGTAAGAAATACACACAGAAAAAAGAAAAAAAGAAATGAAAAATTCTAAGAATAAAAATAATAATAATAATAAAAGTCATTTAATAAAAAAATATGAAAAGCCATCTGCATTTTTTTTTCAAAGTTATTATAAGTGTATTATATTATAGTCAGTCATAAAATAAAGATACAGTTGTTAGAAAAAAAAATATATATCAAGTAAATAACTGTATATAATATAGAAGAAGTTTGCATGTTTACTATGATGAATAAATTATAAAATTGCCACTGTATTATTTATAATGAAAAACGTTGAAAAAAAACAAGATTTTTTTTTATTTCTACAAAATATTCCTTTAAGTAATAAATTGGACAGTTTTTTTTTTTAATTCTATAAAAATAATTAATTTTCATTTTAGGTTAAACTCGATTTTGGCTTAAATTTGATTTTAAAAATTAATTGAAAATCCATTAATCCTATTGAATAATAATGTTCTTGTGCATGTCAAAATTATTATTTTATCGCACTGCTTTTTAAAACTTTTATAATACTTTTCAATCGATAATTCTATTTTGACGATATAATTTTCAATCTATTTTTTAAAATATCGAAATGTCAACTTTGATTTTTCTTGGAATCGAAATTTCACCTCAACAGTAATAAGCTAAGGGATAAATTAATTATAAAAAAAAATTTTTATAAATTTGTCTTCGAAACTTGGGCAATTTATTGAAAAAATAAAGGAAATAATTGTTAGCTCAGAAATCAAATATTTTTATTTAATAATAATCTTACTAAGAGAAGTTTTCCATTGATACCTTACTCCTACTCCAACGATATTAGTTTATTTTTTGGATCTGATACCTAATATAAAAAAATTTTTTTCTCTAAACTTTACATCAAAAAGTAAAAAAAAGCTCCTATTTTTTTCCTTTTTGAGATAGTACCAACTTTTTGTTGTGGATGCACTAATTTTAAAATTACCGTTTTTAGTCTATTTTTGGATCCGATACCTAATTTTTGAACAAAAATTTTTTCTAAACTTTTGGATTCAAAAAGTAAAAAAAAGCTCCTATTTTTTTCCTTTTTGAGATAGTACCAACTTTTTGTTGTGGATGCACTAATTTTAAAATTACCGTTTTTAGTCTATTTTTTGGATCCGATACCTAATTTTGGAAAAAAAATTTTTTCTAAACTTTTGGATTCAAAAATTAAAAAAAGCTCCTATTTTTTTCCTTTTTGAGATATTACCAACTTTTTTTCTGTGGAGGTGTTAGTTTTAAAATTACCGTTTTTAGTCTATTTTTGAATCCGATACTTAATTTATGAGAAAAAAAATTTTTCTCTAAACTTTTCATTAAAAAGTGAAAAAAAGCTCCTATTTTTTTCCTTTTTGGGATAGTACCAACTTTTTGTTGTGGATGCACTAATTTTAAAATTACCGTTTTTAGTCTATTTTTGGATCCGATACCTAATTTTTGAACAAAAATTTTTTCTAAACTTTTGGATTCAAAAAGTAAAAAAAAGCTCCTATTTTTTTCCTTTTTGAGATAGTACCAACTTTTTGTTGTGGATGCACTAATTTTAAAATTACCGTTTTTAGTCTATTTTTTGGATCCGATACCTAATTTTGGAAAAAAAATTTTTTCTAAACTTTTGGATTCAAAAATTAAAAAAAGCTCCTATTTTTTTCCTTTTTGGGATAGTACCAACTTTTTGTTGTGGATGCACTAATTTTAAAATTACCGTTTTTAGTCTATTTTTGGATCCGATACCTAATTTTTGAACAAAAATTTTTTCTAAACTTTTGGATTCAAAAAGTAAAAAAAAGCTCCTATTTTTTTCCTTTTTGAGATAGTACCAACTTTTTGTTGTGGATGCACTAATTTTAAAATTACCGTTTTTAGTCTATTTTTTGGATCCGATACCTAATTTTGGAAAAAAAATTTTTTCTAAACTTTTGGATTCAAAAATTAAAAAAAGCTCCTATTTTTTTCCTTTTTGAGATATTACCAACTTTTTTTCTGTGGAGGTGTTAGTTTTAAAATTACCGTTTTTAGTCTATTTTTGAATCCGATACTTAATTTATGAGAAAAAAAATTTTTCTCTAAACTTTTCATTAAAAAGTGAAAAAAAGCTCCTATTTTTTTCCTTTTTGGGATAGTACCAACTTTTTGTTGTGAATGCACTAGTTTCAAAATTACCGTTTTTAGTCTATTTTTGGATCCGATACCTAATTTTTGAAAAAAAATTTTTTCTAAACTTTTGGATTCAAAAAGTAAAAGAAAGCTCCTATTTTTTTCCTTTTCGAGATAGTACCAACTTTTTTGCTGTGGTGGTACTAGTTTTAAAAATACCGTTTTTAGTCTATTTCAGGTTCCGATGCCTAATTTTTTGAAAATTTTTTTTTTATAAACTTTTGGTCATTAAAAAGTAAAAAAAAAGCTCCTATTTTTTATCCTTTTTGGTATAGTATCAAATTTTTTTCAGTGGAGTACTTTGTTACGTTCTTATATAATATTATAATATATCCTCGTAAGATAATTTCTTTTGACATAAAGAAGAAATTCTGTATGCTAACTAACCTGTATGTGGTGCAAATGGATGAAGGGGCAAGCCTTTAGCCAAGGCTAGCCAAAAAAGAATAAGAGCCAAAACTTTGGGCATCGTACGTGGGCCGCGCGAGGCACACCTCCTCACGGCTATATACTGTTAGATTCTCCACTTCGGTAATTATAAAGAAAATCACTTTTGTAGAATGACATTGTCCTTATCTTCGTAAAAAGTGAAGATTTTAGTAATTTTTCTTCTTCGTTTAATGGCATCCCACGTGATGCAGCAAAGCTCTTTTCTTTAGCTTCTTATTTTATTTATTTTTTTTACGTATTCTATGTGTCTACGTGACTTTTTATTTTATTACTACTATCTTTTCTATTTATTATTTTTAAAAGGTTATCCTGGGCTGAGAATGCACCGGTTACAAAAATGCCACGTATTTCCTTGCTCGTGTTGCCATATGCTTTGCCTGGAATGAAAAAATAGAAAATGATTATAGTTTTGAAAGAAAAATAGTGAGATGCGTTCTAATATTTAATGAAAAATCAAAATATTTCAACGATTCTGTCCACAAATTATATGAAAATTTAAATCGACGCCCGGAAACTCAAATGACATTTAATTAGAAAGTTTAATTGACATTTCATTCGATTGGTAAACTGAATCGATAAAGTTATTACTTATATTTTAAGTAGAATAATTTGGTACTACAATAGCCAGAAGCAGCGATAATTATATTTCATTATTGTTTTATTATCAAAGTATAGAAACGTGTAATAAATAAATAGATAAAGAAATTTTAACCACACACTACATTAGATGCATTGTCTAGAAAGAACAATATCTATTCCGTGTTTGCAAAACAAAATATAAAATCTTATGTAATCCATTCAAGTTATATTATTATATGCACAGCATTTAATGTCATTGTACTTAAAGTTTCTCTATTCAAATATTATTCACTTAATTTAGCGTTTCATTTTGACTCGGAAAAATTTCTGCTTTTCTAAATCACTGACTCAAATTTAATGGGAATGTCAATTAACGGCTTACCCCAACTGTCAAATTGACAATCACGCCAGATATAGAGAGGGTATTTTTTTAAATTTTCCTAGTCCACTTCCAATCAGAACTATAATTAGCGGTTTAGTTTAAATATTTAAAACTTTAATTGCGCAAACGACTTTATACTAATTGTAATATATTTTTTAAACTCTTAGAAAATCTCAGAGGAAAGTATAATTTAAACGTTAACGGGGTCACCAATAGAAAATGGATTTTCTTATTAAATTTTTTAATAAAACGCAAAAAAAATGATTTGTATTTACATTTTAATAGTTTAAAAGTCATTAATAGTTAAATAAACAGAGAAAATTTTTGCACGCGTATTAAAATACAGTAAAAACTTGGCAACGATGATCAACTTTCGCAAAGAGTCGTAATCCTGTATGAAAAACTAAAAAGGAAATAATGCGTCTAATATCAGCGAGGGTTAACTTTTGATCTTTACTTTTTTTCTTTCGAATCTCAAAGTTTAAAAAGTTTTTCTTCCACTTGAATACTTGTCGTATTATTATTTCAGTCAGTCTATTTCTTTTTTGATTCCGTTAAATACGCGTAAAGGCATGGATGACTTGTTCCGATCACAACTTTTGAACTTAAGCTAGAAAAATATTCTCTTTGCCATTAAAGTTGAAATGGAATAAGAAGACCTTTTTTCCCTACTCTGTGAAATTTTCACTAATTAAATAAACGAATGCGTAATTTTTTTCGTAATAAAAAAAAATATTAGTAGATTATAGCAAGTATTACCAGGTATTACGTGAAAGTATCGAAGAGTGAAAAATAAAAAAGCGTTACACAAGATAGCAAATGCTACTGGAATCAATGCAAGCGATTCTAAATTAATTATGGTAAGTAGAGTATGGCCTTATTTTTCTTTCTATTTTTTCAAAACTTAATACACGTTTGCGTGTGGTCAACCGAACAGAGTACAGACTGACCATTCACTTAACGTTCGATTGTTAGTCTAGAAGAGAAAAAAGAAAAAATAAGTACGTAAGGGAATCTCTGAAATCCAGGATGCTGTTATTTAAAACGAAGCTGAAAATCTGCCTGTTATAATAATAATAATAATAACGAAGCTAGAAAATTTATAAGCACCGTTGAATTTATATGACGTAATTGTATTTATTATATACGAAAATAAAACCACGATATGATATGATTATATAATTAATAGTTTTCTGCTGCATCACGACGTAACGTTTACTTTTATGTACAATTTATTATTATTTATTACCCATGTAATCGATCCAACAATAATAGTATCTGCTATTTTCTATTTTTTGCAAATTTTTTTACCACTGGGTTTTAAATTCTAAATCTTTTTGATCGCAGTTTTCAGAAATTTTTATAGATCAAAATCGGGGTTCACAAATTTAGTGTATCGTTGCCAGTTCTAAGATAAACCCAATAATCCAGGGACAACAAACGTTTTATTTGGTTAGTCATTGTGACAAGTTGAAAATTATAAGTGTTTATAGACTTTTGATAGTAAAATTGCAACCAAATAATGACTATTATTATTCAGCGCAAACAACTCGCAATTCGAAAATCGAATAATATACGCTCTCGAAAAAGAAAAACTTGAGCAAACGTATTAAAAATACGAAGAAAAGTAAATAACAAAACTATCATATTTTATATTATTAATTTAAAAAAAAAAAAAAAGTTTTTTAAATAAAATTTACACGTTATTGATAGAAAAAGTATAAAAATTTTTCACCAACTTTTCCATGAATATATAGAAACGAGCAAACTGGAGAAGATGAAAAATACGTGACTTTATATATAATATATCCTTTTTGATAAAAAAAGTAAATATTATATTTTCTTTAATGAATTTTTCCTATTTATTTAAAACTTTCTATTTATTTTAATTTTATAATATTATTCTTTCTTACTATGCTCCGTATATTTTTCCATATCGAACCGAATTATATGAAACCCAAATCAAAATTAAGGAAAACAATCAGGCAGCAGATTTTCCACTCATTGTCAGCTGTAGTAGTTTTTTATCAGGAAAGGAAATTACTTCATTTCGCATAAACGGAAGACAAATCCGTGATTGCATTATTAGAAATTTATTTTTCTATGAAATAGATTATTATCACGGGGATACTAACAGCTCCTCTAAGGATTCTTTGTCTTACTATTTTATTTAGGTTTATGGAACTGTTAATTACGAGTTCGAAGGTTAACCTTAGTAGGGGTCATTTTTGTCCATGTTTGCAATACTTTGGGACACCAATATGTTTTTTTGGATTAGTTTTGAGAATGTGCAGGTACTACAGGGCCATGTGACCCTAAGAACCTAAACTGAAAAAAAAACCGTTTGCAGCAATTATTTTTTTTCATGCTCAAATCATTGCAAATGACTTTAAATGTAAAGAAAAATTTTAAAAATCATTTTGTATCTCATTTAGCATATCCGCGTAACGGTAATGGTGTGCCAAAAAAATATTTTTAATAATTTTTTCGTTCATTTAGAATGGCACACAGCGGTATGGTAAGTCAAAAAAATTAAAGAAAAAAAAATTATTTTCTCTGAATTTTTTCCAGATGTGCCGCAAGCGGATTTTTTTGTCAGTGTACTGGGGACAAAATAGATAAACGTATTTTAAAAAATTTATTTTATTGGTGAGACAAGTCAAGCAACTATAAAAAATAATTTCCAATACATAGTCTTATATTATGTCATGTTTTTAAAGCCAATTCAAATCCAATGTAGCGTAAAAAAGGATAAATAAGATAAAAAATTAATAATTTAAGTATTTGAAAATCTTTTCTGTATTCATATTATGAAATACTGCAATCAGGATAATCGTCAAATCTCCATGAAGTTAATGCATAGTAAATTAGAAATTTAAATAAGAAAGCAAACTAAAATAATATATTTCGGCAATATAAATTCAATGTATGCAACATGTACATCGACATTTATTATTATTATTATTTTTTTTTTTTAAGAAAAACTTGTCTTGCGTATCGATGCATAACACACGTGAAGGTCTGCAGTAGGCCGGAAATTTTCATAAATATCAGATTTATGGCAACAGATATATAATATCACACAGGCGAAATTTTCAATTTTTCAATTACTGCTATAGTGCACAATAGTGCAAGGTCGTTTATGAGGATCGTATTATTTTCTAATAAACAAAGAATATACCACTTTGTAGCGGGCAATAATGACCAAGATAAATACTATATTCCAATTTTGAGAGGTTGTCAATTTTGCCCTTTGAAAAGAAAAAAACATTCAAACCTCATCTAGAAATATTTATTATTACCAAATGCAATTACGCACTTGTAAACCTCTACATTTGGCAAAATAAACATTTCTACGAGCGAATAAGAATGTACTATTCTGCCCATTGAGAAAGAAAAATTGTATTTTGGTAATTAAATCCTTTTGTTGCTCCCTTGATCAAAAATGTACAATTGATGAACTTCCTTGTTCGGTTACGGTGCATTTTGGCTTTTCTAGGTTCTTAAATTTTCTTAATTAATGAGTATAAAAAAAAATAGGGTAAAAAAATGTTTAATTCTTGAAATTCAAGTTTGCAAAAAAAAAGTGTAAACGCTAGACATATTTGAACCCCACATGAAAAATACTTTTCTTTTTAATTATTTTATTTTTCAAAAATAGTTTTAAAAGTGGTTTAAGAACTTACATCGAGGGTCATTAGAGTTAAAGTTTTGGCCAAGGTACACTGTAAAAAGTAACTTTCTTATATGAACAAAAAAATTAGAACATTTTCGGAAAATTAGTAAATTTCGAAAAAATTTGTAAATATTCGAAAAAAATTGTGTATTTACTACATTTAGTATATTTAACAAAAAATTTGAGTATTCTCGATTTTTTTTTGTGAATTTGCAAGAAAAATTGATAATTTACAATTTTTGTTTGAATATTTACAAAAATTATTTGTAAATTTCCGAAAAATAGTTGTGAATTTACAACTTTTTTCGTAAAATCACAAAAAAAAAATCGAGAATTCTCGAATTTTTCGATAATATACTAAATTTAGTAAATATACAATTTTATCGAATATTTACAAAATTTTTTTAAAATTTACTAATTTTTCGAAAAAATTCTTTTTTTTTGTAAATCTAAGAAAGTTACTTTTTACAGTGTAGTTTTTATTTGAAGCCATATAGGTATTTAAAAAAAATAAATTCACTAAAGTTATATGGAAAAAAATTATAACGTATGGAATTTCATAAGGTCCTATTACCATGGAGAATATTGGTGAAAAAGATAGAGAAGATTTTCATTTTGGCATAATATTTTGCTCGAAATAGGTTTTTATATCTGCAGAGGGAAACTTTGGGATATTATAAACGAGATTTAGCTATAAAGCCGGAAACTTTTATTACTTAGCGAAAAACCACTTTTGAAGTATTCATTAATTAACGAAATTAAAGTTCTCTTAAATAAAACAATATAAAATTTCGTTCTTTGTTTATTTAACATTTTTGTATTATAATTAAAAATTTTAATTACTCCATACGGCGTATTAAAAAGTACTTTTAACTTCACAAAGCTTTCCAAGGCATTTTGGAATGCTTTTGATTAAAAAATAAAAAAATAAAAAAATATCATTTTGAACATTCCATTGGAAGGTAATTAAATACTTTGATTACAATTCGTATTTTACATTCGCTTATAAACCAATTACCAAATATTCCAAATATTTCTTTTAATTCAATGAAATTCGATGGAAATTAATTAAATTACTCAAAATTATTCAGCTACTCTTTTACTCTTCGTTTTATAATATATAACACAATTAATGATTGATTCAATTTTTTAAATTTCAATATGCAAATAAAATTCAAATCAGCTTTTCACAGGTACATTTAACAGTTTAATGAAAGTTTTCTTCCTGCAGTTCAAATATATCTTTAAAGCCCCTATAATTTTACAAATTCATTTGTCCCCTTGTAACATTTTTTCCGAAAAAGAGTATGATTGAAGACTGTAAAATATTCCATTGGTAAAATAATTGAAAATTTTGTCGCGCTCGGGATAAACCAAGTTTAAAACCAAGTCCTATTACTTGGTTTATTCTTCGCACTCCTAAGTTTTATTTACTTATCTCTCTCAAAGCTACCTCATCCTAACGCTTCAATATTTAATCATCGCACACAGAATTTTGCAAACAAATCTAGCTTTGTGCGCCCTAATTGTGTCAGATTTCATTTTAAAGCAGCAACGAGCAGCAACTTTTTATAATTGCATATAAACAAATCACATTAAAAGAAACCTTTTTTAAACTTGGATTAAATGAAAATTGAGAAAATCTCTATTTTTTCAATAAATACCTCGTAAAGTGCGCTCTTCTGAAGGCACCAACGGCAAGATCATGGAAGACATGATTTACCGATCTTTTTCATCTGGAATAACGAAAACGGCTAAATAACTGATACCAGCAATGAAAACGTAGATTTGGCATCGCTGTTTCACAATATTCAACTTATTTTATATTATACTAGTATGAACCGTCACTGCGAGCACTTACATTGTAAAACTCGTTCTTTTTTTTTTTTTTGCAAACCTTCAGACATTCTCTCTTTCTTTTTTATGCTTATCCTTATACATTAAGGTATACAATATTCTGTATTATGTTTCAGATTCACTGGTGTAATAATTTTTTATTTACGATACCTTTTATCCTTGAAAATAAAAAAAAATCATTTTTCAAATTTTTCCAGAATTTAATAGTTTTTTTAAAAAGGGCCCAATTCTGCATGTAATAAAATTATCAACTTTATCCAACTTTAGGCCTTTCTTTTTTAAATTTATTTTTTAAAATCGTAATTTAAAAGGCCAATGGCATTTGAAGGTTTACATTGTAAATAAATGTAGATACGTGTGGGAAGATACGAGTTTTTTATTGCAAATAAGTATGGCTATAGAAAAAAATAAATAAAATAAGGATTTTATTTAATTTTAGCAATATTTAAAAAGTGCATTATGTGCTCTGTGGATTAGCAATAAAAAATTTTTATTCGATAAGAATATTGCACGTGGTGTTACGCAAAATTATTACAAAGAAATTCTAAAAAGGATAAGATATTGCAAAAAAAAGAAAAAAGAAAAAGTAAATACAGGAACATAGATTGTATACACGTACAAAACTGACGCTAACCTAACCTCTGAAGGAGATATACTGGTTGAATTGAGTAAGTCCGTCAGAAGGAACAGGATCAAAGACCCTCGCGGTCACATATATATCGAGATATATATATATATATACGCACATATACTTTTTGAACGTTTGAACGTAAATCGGATGGAATCAAGGATAATGTTATTCCTGTCTTATTTAAATTTAAAAACTTAGTTGGAAGATTAGAAAATGATTTTTTTCTATTTTTATTAAAATAGTGGTACCTAATTAGCTATAAATTATTATCAAAAAAAAACACAACACTAAATATAATAAACACTTTTTTCCACTAAATTTTACTCACTAGATTTTTTTATATTATTTTATAAAAAAAAAAATTAAATTAAAAATTTTTTTTTTTATACAGACAGTTGGTTTGAAATTAAATTTTTAACAAAAAATCACAAAAATATTAACACCATAATGTTTATTTGCCATTTTTTTGCAATAAACTTGAAATTTTTAAACGAAAAAACAGCGTTATTTTGTGTATTTTTTATTAGCCGTGATAACGCACGAGATGCGGCGAACAGGTCGCGATCAACACCGCGAATGAGGACAACGACTTCCCCCACACTGGATCAAAAAATTTCACCTCCTACTCCGCTATCACCCTTTCATACCTACAAGAATTACAGCGTGCATTTGAAATTGTTGCGCGCTTGCGCGCACAACTGTTATTTCACTGACTTTTTTCTTAGGATATATCTTTGTCTATCCTTCATAATTGTAATAGATAAAATATATTAGCCAGGACCAAAATCCAAACTTGGTAAAAAAAAATCGTCGATTTTTGGAAATTCTGGCCACCAAAATTGATGATCTACCTAAATGTAAAGATCCTAGAAACAAAAGCTTGAAGGACTACTTTTAAGCAGGTAAATCAAAAATTGCAGCATATAATTTCAAGTTTCCATAAAACCAGTCTTAAAATCTAAAAATTGGAAAATTAAATTTTTTATCAGGTACGGTGAATACTGACTGTCGAGAACTGAAAAAGTTAATAACTTTTTATAACAAAGAACAGTCTAATATACATAAGTGCATTTATGTGCATGCATAAAAATAAACAAAAATGTGATAAGACGTGTAGCGAGAGGTATACAGGATAAGAAGGCGAAAGCGGAATAGCGAAAAGAAAAAAAGGATTATTTTAACTGTATGCATGGACAACTGGAATTTAAATACAAATAGAGTTTATAATGTGTATGAACTAGGTTTGAACATAATATAATCATATATTTTTTTTATTCTTTTATTTTTTAAATAAAGAAATTCCATTTTTTTTGTTTTTTTTTCTCCATTGTATAAATTACAGAAGAACACCTGAATATGCTTTGTTTATTAAAAAAAGAGTTTTAAAAAAATGTGCACAAAAAGACAATGCAAATGAACAAGTGGTTGAAGCCATATGTTTTAACACAAAGAATATTTTTAGTCTGAGTCATTTATACTTTTAAGCAAATAATGCACGAATGTCTTTCATTTTTGTAGGTTTTCCAAGAATTCAATTGGCCTTTTAAAATATTTTAAAATGCCTTCGTCAATATTTTATGATTCAAAAATAACGTTCAAGAATTTAGATCGATAACTGCAAACAGTATTGCAGCAAACTCCTTTTGAGACAAAAAACCAGGTTGCGGTAAAAATAATAAATATCTAAATTTTTAATTATATATTTTTCTGTCAAACTAAATTATATTATTTATTCGAATAAAAGGTCATTCCTTCTCTAATTTTTATAACTTCGCTGTTATGTGCAATTCATATTCTTAACTTAAGCTTCTAAAAGCACAAGATTATTAAAAAAAGTTTTATCGTGAGAGAAATGATTTTTGATGATGTTAAATAAAATTTATCATCAGTTTTGTGCAAAAATTTTACCACAGCCTCTAAAATAGGAGTAACTTGACAAATTTGCCATAAAGCATAATCCTAATACAGCTGCTTTACCCCATTCACCCCTATTTTGGAGGGTGCGATAAAATTTTTGCACAAAACTAATGTTAAATTTAAAAGTAGCAGTCAATTTTACTTAAGAATATAAATTTAATTATAAAAAATAAGTTTTATTTTAATTTTTTTTTAAACTACCACTAAACACCTTTTAAGGTTTGTACATAGGACCAAAATGAATATACAAATTTTACTTAAATTTACGTAAACAAAATATGTTTAAACTTTGTTCAATAAAATTTGATATTTTATTCATTGATTTTTCCAAACATTTCCTAATGATGCCTGATCTACCCCTTTTATCCCCGTTTTTAGGATATATTTAAGGGTTGTAGGTGAAAACGAATGTAGGTTCAGAGTTAAATATGAATGGTTTCAAAGTCCAATAAAAAAAGTTTCTTATGAAATATTTCGAAATAACAAGGGACAAAATTTATAACCGGTTTGTGTAACTACACAACCAACGAACATGGAACATGTTTACTTATAACAGTCATAAATCCAAAAACCGATATTACAATAACTCCTGAAATATAAATTATTTTAAGTTCATAAACTTAAAGTATTCTAAGTTGTTATTATTATCAGGGCCTGATCAAGCCCTGACTCCCTGTTTCAAATTATTTTAAGTCCTTAAATCGAAAATATTCTAAGTCCATTTCACCCCCTCCCTAAAAACGTCCCTTTTAACCCCCCCCCTCCCGAGCCAAACTTTTCAAATACCCCATCCAATGAACATGTTCCATGTTAAAATTTAGGGACTTCAAACGTGATTTTTTTATCGTAATTCTGTTCCTTGATTGGGACTTCAATCAAAACTTTTTTTATCGAAATCAAAAATCGATCGGAATTCTGATTTTTGATCAGAACTTGATATAGATGTTTTATCAGAAACTCCATGGACGAAAATGTTGATCAGGTTTTCGATCAGAATCTGATCAAAAGTTCGATCGGCAGTTCGATCAAATTTCGATTGGAACTCCGATCAATTTTTGATTGGGATCCCGATTACTCCAGTCAAAATACGGGTTTGGGTGTACTTACGGTTGCGAATACGAGATTTGCTCTGGTAAAGGTTTTTTGGGTCGCTGAACACGCAAATTGGGGTATTTTGGTAAAGAAAATGGGGCTTCACCCTTAAATTTGCAAAAACTACCCCCATAAAGGGGTAGTTTTGAAGTATTCGCGTTCTGAGTCGATAGATTTGCCCAAGAATTGATTTCTAAGAGTTTTTTGGGTCGCTAATTAAGAATATCGATGATTTTTTAAGGCAATATTAATATTTCACCCTTAAATTAGCTATAACTACCCTTCAAAAGGGGTGTTTTCGCTATTTTCGCACATTTTGCGACCAGATCAGGTCCACTAGGGTTTTTTGGGTCACTGAAAACGAATTTCATGGATTTTTTTTATGAATAATTAATATAACACCCCTAAATTAGCTAAAACTACCCCTAAAATGGACGTTTTTGCTATTTCTGCTTTTTGTACGACCAGATTAGGTCCATAGGGTTTTTTGGGTCACTGAAAACGAATTTCATGGATTTTTTTATGAATAATTAATATATCACCCCTAAATTAGCTAAAACTATCCCTAAAATCTACGATCCAAAAAACCCTAAGGACCTAATCTGGGCATACAAAATGCAGAAATAGCAAACATATTTCGTGTTAAAAGAGCTCTATTTATCTTAAATAGAAAATATATACATTGGATTAACTCATTATCGCCGTTTCACCCTTAAATTTGCAAAAACTACCCCCAAAAAGGGTTTTTTTTTACATATTCGCATTTTGAGCACTCAGATTTGCACCATACGGTTTTTTTGTGTCGCTGATATATAATTTCGAATTCTTTTTTCATAAATAATTAAAATTTAAGCCCTAAATTGGTTAAAACTACCCCCGAAAAGGGGGTGTTTTTGTTATTTTCGTACTTTTGGCATCCAGGATATGCCCATATAGGTTTTTTGGGGCGCTAATCAAGAATTATAACTCCTTGTTCATAAATAATTAAAATTTCACCCTTAAAATAGCTAGAACTACCCTTAAAAGGGGTGTTTTTGCTATTTTTGCACTTTGCGCGTCCAAAGTACGTTCTTATACGTTTTTTGGGCCGCTAATCAAGAATCTCGACTTATTTTTCATAAATAATCAATATTTCACCCTTAAAATAGCTAAAATACCCCTAATATGGGTATATCCTGGACGCTCAAAGTGCGAAAATAACAAAAACACCCAATTTAGGGGTAATTTTAACTGCTTTAAGGGTGAAATATAGATTATTTATGAAAAAGAAGTCGAAATTCTTGATTATCGGCCCAAAAAACCTATTTGGGCATATCCTGGATGCTAAAAGTACGAAAATAGCAAAAACACCCCCTTTTCAGGGGCAGTTTTAACCAATTTAGGGGTTAAATTTTAATTATTTATGAAAACGAAATCGAAATTATTGATTAGCGACCCAAAAAACCCGTAACATGCAAATTTGAGTGCTCAAAATGCGAATATGTAAAAAAAACCCTTTTTGGGAGAAGTTTTTACAAATTTAAGGGTGAAGCCCTAATTTATCGGCCAAGTGACTCCGACTTTCGAGTTTAGCGAGCCAAAAAACTTATAGTAGGACCAATCTGGTGTTCGTCAGTTATGATACAACCAAACCAGTGACTGGAGTACCATCCCTATCCACCTTTTAAGGGTTGTAAATAGGGTCGAAATGTATGAGACCTCAATGTATACGAAGTTTACTTAAATTTACATAAAAAATATTATTTTTAAACATTTTTCAATAAAATTGGATACTTTTTTCATTTATTTTTCCAAATATTTCTAAATAATGCCTGAGCTACCCCTTTCACCCTCGTTTTTAGGGTATTTTTAAGGGTTGTAGGTGAAAACTAAGGTCAGATTCTGAAAGAGCATGAAATTTTACTATCAGGATGAACTTATTAGCCACTTATCTAAACGGGAATATACTTTTTTTTGCTCATTTCCAAAACTCTCCGCCTCGGCGTTAATGAGTTAACACAAAATTATTAACTCAACATTATAATATACTCCAGTCATTTTGCGAGTTTGGGGTCGAAACCTGTTGTCAGGCTGAGATTTGCGATGCTATATATTTTTTAGGTCACTGAATCCAAATCTGGTGTCCAATAGGGCTGGAAAATAAGGGAATACCTTTAAATCAACAAAAACTATCCCTTTTTGATGTTTTTTTTTGCAAAATTTTGAAGTAAAGCTAATATGGTCAAATATATATATTTTTTTGATAATAGATTAAGAAGAAAGTTTTAGTTATTTATAATTGACCAAAACTACTATTTTTTTACTTTTTTTTGTAGAGTCAAGTATTTAAAAATATTTTATGCTATTTTAACCATCTTAAAATGTATTCACCCCCCCCCCCAGGGGAGGGGTTAAAACAACCCCTAAATTTATAAATTCATGTATACATTTAATGATAGTTAAAATATCATGAAATATTTTAAATACTTGACTTCAAAAAAAATAAACTTTTATCATTTTTCTTCTATTTTTTTTAAATGTTAGGGTTAGTTTTCACCCTCTGTAATTAGCCCATATATCCTAATTTTGGTCAATTATAAAAAAAATCGCAATATCTTCTTAATCTATCATCAAAAAATAAAATATATTTGACCATATTAGTATTACTTTCAAAATGTTGCAAAAAACCCTAACAAGGGGTAGTTTTTGTAGATTTAAGGGTGTTCCCCTATTTTCGAGCCCTATTGGACACCGAATTCGGATTCAGCCACCCACAAAACATAAAGTAGAGCAAATTTCAGCCTGTCAACAAGTTTTGACCCCTCCTCCCACAAAATGACTCGAGTAATTAAAATGCTTTTGCGGTAAAAGGATCTTTTTTTTCGATGCCAATTCAATATCATCTAATTAAACCTGTTTGTAATTCAAAGAGTACAATTTGGGTCTTTCATTATAAAAATATTTTGAAGGGGCTACAATGAAAGCCTGATGCAAAAGTTGATCTTCGGGAGTAAAAATGGGTTATGAGTACAAAATAAGTCCCTCTTGATAAATCAGTCCCCCTGTGGTACGTTTATACAATAATTCTAAATTATTTTCCTCCAAGGGCAAATTGGGCTTTCCTAAAAATTAATTATTTTTAGTGCAATTAACTATTGTTTCAAAAAGATCGGCTTTATAAGAATTTTTCTTCTCAGGTATATATCAAAAATAATTTTAGTGCCGAATTTACTTAATTAATACTTAACAGGAATTTTTTCACTTGAATTTTTTGGTAACAAAAGCTGTATATTTGAGGCTAAAAAACTATTTAATATAGAAAAATTGAGTCGCTCTTTTCAAAGCCCGTTTTTACCTATACTACCCACACAAAATGAGATTATAGTGAGGTAAATTGGAAAAAAAGTTTTTTAAGTTTATTTAAAAATTTTTCGAAAATCCAACCCAATTTTCCTTTCAGACATATAGAAAATAATTTTGAGGTCCAAATCGAGAATTCATTATCTCAATTTAACGAAAAATTCCGACTGAAAGTAGTTTTCGCCTTCGGTTGAATTTCAACAATGGAAAATTTTAATTGCTTACATAAAAAAGACCGTGGACGGTAACAGTTAAAATTTAATATAATTTAGTCAGGTATATGTGACTGATCAAACGCACTACCAATATAATTTTAAATTTACATGGTTTCAAGGTTTTATAGTTGTTTTTAATAATAAAATTAATAATTGTTTGTTGTTCAATGCGCAATTAAATGAATCATATTAATAAATTTCAATTATATTTATGCAAATATACATTCAGGAAATCATAAAAGTTCAAAATTGAGTACTTGAAAAATTTTTTAAATTACCATAAAAGACTCATTTTTCAAATGATAGATTAATTTTTGTATGGAAATTAAAGTGACAATTATGGGCAAATGTATTTTTTACAAATAGTGAATGTAAGTAAGTTGTAATATATTATAGTTTTGTAAATGACCTTGCGCCTACACGCATTGTAACTATAATAATAAACTCGTTCGAGTGAAAGTATATGTACTGTCTATACACATATTTTAATTTATCGTTTTTGTTTGATAAATCAAATATTATATAATTTAATATCTTTATTAAAGTTATAGTTGCATTCTTTATTTGAAAAGTATTGGTAAATTTATTATGTTTGAAAAAAAGATTTTCCACGTCTATAAAAATAAATAAATGAAAATGTCATTTTCCGCCGTTTACTATGAATCATCAATACAGGACATTCATCTCGCCATTGATTATAAGTTATAAATTTTTTAAAATAACGCAATAAAATTAAAAGGCAATTGAACTGTATAATAATAGCTAAAGTCCTTATTTGGTATCGTGACATTACATGCGCGTAATATTCAACGGTACTCGCGTGAACAAGTTCATTAGTCCATAAATTTATGCGATTATTCACCTTTCTTTATGAAAAATTAATAACAATAAATAACTGTTTAACAATTATTTATGGGTATTTTTTTATTTTTCAAGAATAAAAGACTGATTACAAGAATATTATTCATTTTTCCTCAATTTTTATGTTTATTAAGAATCAATCACTTCCTAAAAAATAATTATATTTGACTTTGTTTACATGTCCGATTTTTTAAAATCAAAATTATTGAAAAGTCTAATTTATTATTATAAAAAATATATATATACATACATAAACATTTATACTCTCTTTCATAGAAAGAAATATTTACAATTCTTATGATAATTATCATAAATTCTTCAATTATTAAAAGTTGTTAAAAAAAGTAACAGCCCTGCTTAATAATCTGCAGCATTGCTTGCTAAATAATCCCGTCGCCCGATATTGGAAGCTTGCTTGTTTTGTATAGCTTCCAATTTTGGACATTCTGTAATTCTATGACCAAGACCACCACAATAACTGCATCCTTGTTCATCTAAAAAAAAAAATTTTAATTTATTCATTTTTTCAGTTAAAAAAAAAAAAAAAAAAAAAAAAAAAATTATATTCACCTCCAACATTAAGATATTTCTCATTATCGTTACACAGTTCAAGAAGAAATTGTGGAATTTTCTGCTTAGCTTCCCTAAGCAAATGTTTCAGATCCAGAAGAACGGATTCGTCATTAGATTTGTTGATAAATGTCGTAGCAAGACCGGTACGACCAGAACGACCTGTTCTTCCAATCCTGTGTACTATGGATAAAATTATAATTAGAATATTATCCAAATAAAATTTTTAAATTAATAATATTAAGTAGTTACCATAATTTTCAACATCATCTGGCATATCGTAATTAATAACATGCTGAATATCAGCAAAATCTAAACCCTTAGATGCAACATCGGTAGCTACTAATACATCTTTTTTACAAGCTCTAAAGGCTTCTACTGACCGTGATCTTTCTTCCTGATCTAAAATTGAAAAAAGTATTAAATCATAGAATTTTACCGGAGAAATTATCAGTAATTTCGCTTTAAAACCTTACCTTTTCCACCATGAATGGCAACTGCTTCTACACCTTTCAATAATAAATATTCGTGTATTGCATCAACATCTTGTTTTTTCTCAGCAAATATAAGCACAGGAGGAGTAGTCTTTTTGAGGCATTCCAAAAGATAAACAATTTTTGCTTCTTGTTTGACATATTCTACTTCTTGAACAACTTTTAATGATGCTGCTCCAGCTCTACCAACATTTATAGTCACTGGTTTTACAAGAGCAGATCGAGCAAAATTTTGAATTTTCTTTGGCATAGTAGCAGAAAATAACAAAGTTTGTCTTTGTCCCTAAACATAAAAAATAATTTCAAAATTTATTATACAATACACCTTTGATTTAAAAATTATTTCTTTGTATGTATATGTTTAAATACCTTAAAATAAGAAAATATTGTTCGAACATCTTCTTCAAAGCCCATGTCAATCATACGATCAGCTTCATCCATGCAGAGATATCGGCAAACACTTAATTTTACCATTTTTTTATCTAGCATATCCATTAACCTACCAGGTGTTGCTACCATAATATGGACACCTCTAAAATATAAAAAATTTTCTTTAAAAAAATGAACTATTTATACTTTATAATTTTATTATAATTTTAATTTAATTATGGAAGAAGAAAAAAATGGTCAATTAAAGCATAAAATAATAGAATAAATGTTAATCATAATTTTAATTCAAGTCTTCAAATTTATATTGCATTTATATTATATTTTATTTATATTATATTTAACTCTTATAGAAAATTAAATTACCTGTTAATAACATCTAATGATTCTGATACTGGAATACCTCCTATAGCTAAGCAGCAACGAATTTCAGGACATTTTTCTTTTCTTAAACGGTTTATAAAATGTGATATAATGTCATAAGTTTGCTTAGCTAATTCTCTGGATGGACAAATAATTAATCCTACAAATACAATATTATAGAATATATAGTATTTTAAAATATATAAATCAGCAATTAATTAATGTGAAAATTTACCATAAGGCCCTTCATTTTTAAGAAATGGCAATGCTGCTTCTTGTTCCAAACAAAACATAATTAAAGGTAAAACAAAAACTAAAGTTTTACCACTACCAGTAAATGCTATACCTATCATATCTCTTCCCGACAATCTATAAATATAAAATATTATTCTAAGCTTTTTAAGAATACAGAATATCGAAAAAAAAAAAAAATTTAAGAAAAAAAAAGCAAAACATACACTGTTGGTATTCCTTGAATCTGAATTGGAGTTGGTTTTTTAATATTTTTTTCTTCAAGACCATTCATTATACCTTTATGAAATTTCATTTCCTTAAAACTTTTTAAAGGTACTGGGATATCATCCCCTTCAACTGAAATACCATATTTCCTTCTAATTTTTTCATGCCTTGATTCATCCATTTGAAGAATAATCTTTGGAGGTCTCCAGCTTGTTTTTATAGGTTCTGTGTATTCAATGCCTTTTGCTAATTCAGAAACACCCTTTAAAGCTTTATTTTCAGCAACGCTTTCTAAAATTTTTTCTTCTTCTTTTAATTGTTTTTCCATAGCGCTTTCTTTTTTAGCTGCAAGAAAATTAATTGTTTTAATATCTTCAAATAAATTAATAATTAAGATATTAATTAAAAGCTTACCTTCAGCTAATTTTTTTAACTCGTTATGCTGATCTAATAAAGAAATATTTGATTTCCGACCCCATACTTGTCCTTCGTCATCATCTCCATCATCTTGATCATTTTCACTACTGCTTTTTCCTGCAGTACCTTGGGCAGTTTCTTCTTTTAGTTGTCCTAATCTTCCAAGCTTCATTAGTTGTTGTTTTTTTCTTTCTTTAACTGGAATGTACGGTACATAGTCATCATCATTTTCTGACTCCAAATCACTTTTTTCTTCAACTTCCCTTCTGTATCTCTATATATTAAAATAATATAGTAAAATTATACTAAAGAAAATTAATTTAAATCCTTTTTTCAAATAAATATTTAATTTTATTGTCACAAACCTTTGTAGGTACAGGTTGGAATTCACTTTCAGCACTCATATTGCAGAGAATTATTTTAGGATAAAAATAATAATTTATTAGCAAATTAATTAATTATAAAACAAATAGTGAAGTATAATAATTTATAAAATTAATATTTTAAAATTTAACACAGAATTTTAATAATAATGTTACTTATTTACAAATATTATAAATCATTATAAATACAGCGCAGCAGACGACAAGAAATATTGCGTAGTAATGCCCCCTAGCGGCCCTAGCAGAATGCAGCTTTTTGGAAGCGCTTTTTTCTTACTTTTTTGAATTTTATGAAATAATTTTAAATTATCGATAATTAAAAGAATTTTGAATATAATAATTTTAAATATAATATTACAAAATTTTTTATAAGTAAATAAAATAAGTAAAATAATTAACAAATAATTAACATTATGGGGCTCTATCCATTTTTTTATATATAAAAACAATATATAAACTTTTGGGATTCAAAATAGGTATTGCAGCATTTTTTTTAGTTACAAAAATATATTTAAGACAATAGGTATAGGTGTATAGGATACTATTACTTTAATTATTGATTAACAAAATAATCCATATAGTTTAAAATAATTTATTAAAAGATCTGTATAACATATAAAGTAAAATTAACACAATAATGAATGAAAAATTGTAAAAAAAAAAATAAAACAAATATGAAATAATAAATTACTATTGAGTATAAATTCGACGAATTTGAGCAAACTCTCTTGGGTAATTTCTTTGGACAAAGCTAATAAGTTGGTTAGCGTAAGGTGTATACGGGCCACAATTTCTGCAGTTATTTTTCAAAGCGTCAGGTAAGTATCCTGTGAAATAAAAATAAATAAATTTTATTAAAAATTTGTTTAATATCAGTATTATATGTATAAGAACTAACTTTTAACAATTTGGCCATATTGATCACAAGGGCCACGATTCAAGACGCAGCTAATTTCTCTTTCCACGATTTGTCTATTGTTGGTTAATATCGGCGTTATGTCTTGAGAATTCGTGGTGAAAATAAAAACCATAATTATTAAAAACGTTATGCATTTGTACATTGTGGATTCGATGTACTCTTGTGCAAAAAATAATGAAAACTGGCTTTATTATAAAGATTTACAGTGATTTTATTATGTTTTTGTGCACATCAATTGTACATTAAAAATAATTAAATATTGTCATTGAATAAAATCCCTTATTACATTGACATAATTTGCAATAATAATTAACATTTGTAATAATGATTATTCATAATCTAAATTATTATCTTTTTCTTTTTTAATAGAAAATTATTTTAATCTTTGATGTAGATTACATGGTATATAATTATTTTCACCATGATGTCATTGTATATATCGTAACAATTCGCTTTAAAATAAATTACATAAAAATAATAATCATCAAAAGTTTTAAAAATCAAATAAATGATTTTTTACTCATTTTTTATACATTGTTATTCATAAAATTTTTTTACTCACAAACGCTAAATCCCAATTTTTACAGCAAATTTTAAATATTCCTATCAAATCCAGTCGCACGCTTTTTTAAATAACTTCTTTCAACTAGAATTCCCCAATTGATACGAGGAAGTTTTTGGTTAAAATGTTCTGATTTTTGGTCTGATAATTATACACTGTAAAAAGTAACTTTCTTATATTAACAAAAAAATCAGAATATTTTCGAAAAATTAGTAAGTTTTCGAAAAAAATTGTAAATATTCGAAAAAAATCGTAAATTTACTAAATTTAGTATATTAACAATTTTTTTTGTGAATTTGCAAGAAAAACTGTTAATTTAAAATTTTTTTTCGAAATTTTACAAAAAATTTTTGCAAATTTCCGAAAAATAGTTTTGAATTTGCAACTTTTTTCGTAAAATCACAAAAAAAAGAATTCTCGAATTTTTCGAATAAATTCTATTTTTTTTGTAAATCTAAGAAAGTTACTTTTTACAGTGTTGCTTATATATATAAACAAAAAAAATTAGAACATTTTCGAAAAATTAGCAAATTTTCAAAAGAATTTGTAAATATTCGAAAAAAATCGTAAATTTACTAAATTTAGTATATTAACAATTTTTTTTGTGAATTTGCAAGAAAAATTGTTAATTTAAAATTTTTTTTCGAAATTTTACAAAAAATTTTTGCAAATTTCCGAAAAATAGTTTTGAATTTGCAACTTTTTTCGTAAAATCACAAAAAAAAGAATTCTCGAATTTTTCGAATAAATTCTATTTTTTTTGTAAATCTAAGAAAGTTACTTTTTACAGTGTTGCTTATATATATAAACAAAAAAAATTAGAACATTTTCGAAAAATTAGCAAATTTTCAAAAGAATTTGTAAATATTCGAAAAAAATCGTAAATTTACTAAATTTAGTATATTAACAATTTTTTTTGTGAATTTGCAAGAAAAATTGTTAATTTAAAATTTTTTTTCGAAATTTTACAAAAAATTTTTGCAAATTTCCGAAAAATAGTTTTGAATTTGCAACTTTTTTCGTAAAATCACAAAAAAAAGAATTCTCGAATTTTTCGAATAAATTCTATTTTTTTTGTAAATCTAAGAAAGTTACTTTTTACAGTGTTGCTTATATATATAAACAAAAAAAATTAGAACATTTTCAAAAAATTAGCAAATTTTCAAAAAAATTTGTAAATATTCGAAAAAAATCGTAAATTTACTAAATTTAGTATATTATCGAAAAATTCGAGAATTCTTGATTATTTTTTGTAAATTTACAACTATTTTTTGTAAATTTTCGAGAAAAATTGTAAATTATCAATTTTTTTTGTGAATTGAACTCACAAAAAAATCCAGAATACTTGAATTTTTTGTTAATATACTAATTTTATCGAACATTTACAAATTTTTTTGAAAATTTACTAATTTTTCGAAAATATTCTAATTTTTTTTGTTAATCGAAGAAAGTTGCTTTTTACAGTGAATAGAAAAGATATTGTAACAGATATTCACAATGAGTCTGCAGTGAACGTGGTATTTTCATTTATAAATCTTTATTATAATAATTTATATAAAAAATAAATAATTATCTAGAATTTAGAACATTAAAACATATTAAAGTTGAGAAATAATTTTTTTCTTTTTACCTTTTGCAATAATTTCCCCTTATTACCAACTTTTTACTTTTATATTCTTACAAACAAGATGAATCTGTTGAAAAGTTTATAGTCTTCATAATTTCTTAAAAGAGTAAACATTTTGTTTTATTTTTCTAGTAAAAAATGCCTAAGTCTTTTATTTTTTTATCAATAATGATAATTTTTATTGTTTCTGTGAATTCGCAAGATGTAACATTTTTTTTGAACGACAAAAGATTTGTTCAAAAGCAAATTAATTGTGCCTTGAAACGTGGGCCATGTGATGCTCTTAGCAATTTAATTATTGGTTTGTCATTATTTTTTAAATTATATTATTTTGTTTTACATGAACAGGGATTGCATATCTATAGAACCCAATTTTTCATCAACTTTGGCGACAATTTTTTTTCGCTTTTAAGTGCAACTTTTATTGAATTTTGTGACTATTTTAACCATAAATTTTCTTATCAAGTCTCACAAACGCTTCTTGACTTGGAATTATTTTTATACAATACTCAACAAGAATTTTTTCTACAAAAAATTGGAAATTGGATCTCAGAAAAACTGAGGCAAAATATTTTTGATCAAATCAAATGAAACCTTTTTTGGCATGTAAAAGCCTCGTATCACAATAATCTAATTCTGAAATCTTATGCTAAATTTAATACATTATTTTATTATATTAGATTTAATACAAAATTAATATATTATTTATACTGAAATTTAATCAATTTTCTCAGACATTTTTCATTCGAAAATAACAGGAATTTTATTTGTATTGTTTTTATTTTTTCTAGGTTTGATGCTAGAAGCCTTAGGAAATGAATGTCAAAGATGTGGACCAGTTTACGAAAACTACGCCATTCAAATTATCGAATTCATGCAAAAAAATTATCCAAGAGAATTCGCTCAAATTCGTAGAATATATCGTGTATAAAAATAGTGTATACCTACTCCTGAATAATTTTTCAAAATATAAATAAAATGTAAATTTTATATAAACTCATTAATTTATTATTACCCTGAATTTGTATTTTATAAATAAATGTATTTGTAAATATGTATTTTATAAATAAATGTTCGTATTATATATTAAATGTACTATTTTGTGTTTGAAATATATACCTATTTTTGATTTTATAACAGTTTTTTTTAATTTTAAATTATCCCGCCTATTTAAAATAACTTTTATATTTAAAATTGTATAAAATAAATGATTACTAACAAAAAATAAATAATTCTTAGCAATTATTTAAAAATTTTGATTACAAAAAATTGTCTAACTTTTAATTTTTCAAATAAGCCTAAAACAGGTAGGTATTACGCACGGTATTACGCGATGACCCCCAAAGAGAGTAGCATAAAGAGAGTCGCAGTTACTATAATAAAACTATAGTTCATGCTATAGTTAATTCGGAGCAGTAATTAGCGCGGTTAAATCTTTATGCAAGAAAAACCAAAACAAAGATATATAATTATAATTTCGTGCCATAAGATAATGAATAATAATTCAGATTTGAGAAAGATGTTATTAAATAAAAGAAGCAAAAGTAAACGTATAAATAACAAAGAAAAACTTCACGAAACATCAACAACTAACAATAATGAACACTGGTCTCACAATTTGCTTAACGCATTTAATGATCCTAAACAAGTTTTAAAAGAGGATGATGAAATGATCGTACTTTGGGATAAGTATCCAAAAGCCAGGCATCATTATTTAGTTTTGCCAAAAAAGAACATTCTAAATGTCAAATGTTTAACGTTTGATGACTTAGAGCTTATTCTAAAAATGGAGCGAATGGGACTAGAATACGCTGATTATTTTCGAAGTATCGAGCACGTCGATTTCAAGTAATATAATACCCATATTTATTTTTATTTACTTTATTTTTAATTTTTTTGATTTGTGAATAATTTATTTTTTTTTAATACAGAATTGGTTATCATGCAGTACCTAGTATGCAAAGGTTGCATCTTCATGTTATAAGTACCGACTTTGATAGTCCTCATCTTCGTACACAACATCACTGGAACATTTTCAACACTCCCTATTTTATTGATTCCGGAGGTTTGTGCATTGTTTTATTAAAAGCTATTCAATACAATATAATTTGATATACGTTTTCAGTTATTCGAGATGAATTGATCGAAGTGGGTAAAATTAATTATAATAATGAAGATTATTTGCAATATTTATCACGTGATTTGAAGTGCAACAAGTGCCTTTATAAATCCTTTTCAATAGAAGATCTTAAAAAACATATCAGGATCCATGATTATCATACGTTTTATCAAAGCTCAACTCAGTTTTATTATTAATTCTTATACTATAAATATTTTATATACCTAATTAATTTATTTTGTAAGTACATTGTATTTTTATATTATCTTTTCATTTCATTTATCCTATCGAAAAATATGTAAATTAATTACTTAATAAATTAATCGAACGAATTTTATGTGTAAATTTATTTTTATGATAAATTATTACTGAAATAATAAAAATTTCTCTAATTATCGGCTATTTATTAGGTATACTTTTTTCGCTTTTTTTTTAAATATACACACACAGAAGAACTCGATAAACACGTGATTAGAAGTGACATCTATAAACAAACGTTTGTTTATCTCCTCACCACAATTTGGAGTCTTGTTTTTATATATACACAAAAATTTATATTTAAACAATTAAAAGTGCAACATTCTTAAATTTTTCGTGATTAAAAAGATTATTTACGGTTTAATGCAAATAAAATAAGTTAAATTAGTAGTAAAAATAAATTCTAAATTAGAAGATGTTCAAGAACACATTTCAAAGTGGTTTCCTTTCTATACTTTACAGCATTGGTAGTAAACCTTTACAAATTTGGGATAAAAAGGTTAGGAATGGACACATAAAAAGAATAACTGATAATGATATTCAAAGTTTAGTTTTGGAAATTCTTGGTAGTAATGTTAGCACAACATACATCACATGTCCAGCTGATCCAAGAAAAACCTTAGGAATAAAACTTCCTTTTTTGGTTATGATTATTAAAAATTTAAAAAAATATTTTACTTTTGAAGTGCAAGTAAGTTTCACTTTACTTATTAATTAATCAAAATTAAAATTTAAGGAATTTAATAATTTTTATTTTCTTAGATAATAGATGATAAAAATGTGAGAAGAAGGTTTAGAGCAAGCAATTACCAATCAACGACCCGAGTTAAGCCTTTTATTTGTACAATGCCAATGAGACTGGATGACGGTTGGAATCAAATTCAGTTTAATCTTGCAGACTTTACAAGAAGAGCTTATGGAACAAATTATGTAGAAACTTTAAGAGTACAAATACATGCCAATTGTAGAATACGCAGAGTATACTTTTCAGATAGACTGTACTCGGAAGATGAGTTACCTGCTGAATTTAAATTGTTCCTACCGATACAAAATAAAGCTAAGTGTTAAATTAATAAAGAATATTTAAATACTTAATTGTTGCACATAAAAAAACATAGAAAAAATTATAAAATTTAATACTTTTAAGAGTATTAGAAAAAAAGCACTGAAAATATAATATTTGTACAAAAATTTTGATAATATACTGTAATGTCTTTAATTGCAGTTTATCTTATTAATTAATTTAGTACTAAATGATTTGAAGACTATAATGGATAAATTATTATTTTCTTTTTTACTTTTTTTGACTTACAAAAAAGTTTATGTACCATTTTTTCTTTTTTAATGTTTCTATTATCAAATATTTGAAAAAATTTTTATTTAATAAAAAATTTAAAGTAATTAGTCTTTAAATATTTGTATTTGTGATTATATAAAGTATGTGTTTACTCAAAGTTTAGGTATTTATTTTTTTAAATTCCTAAAAAAGCATCTTTTGAGAGTGCATAAAATATTTTTGTTTGAAAATATTTAAATTTTTTAGAAAAATTAGAATTTTTTTATTAAATTTGTACTTTATACATGCCAGTATTAAAATAAAATTATTCAAACTGCCTTGCTTTGAAACAAAATTTGTATTATTATTATAGAAGGAACCCAAGACAATAATTTTCCAGTTATTTCTTTTTCATTGATAAATCATCTTTAATACGAATTTATTTATTTATTAAACCAGTATATAATCCATCAGCTAAAAATATTTTTATATAAATAATATAAAATATAACTAAGTAACTATTTCAGAGTCAGCAAAATAATAAAGAGTATTTAAGAAATGGCATAGCTATTGGTATTTTACATAAATACTTTCTTTATTATTTGACATTTTTAAAGAACCATTTTTAAATTTTAATTGTCAGTTTCTCAGAGTGACCAGATTTTTAAAATTTTGGATTTTCAGTTCAAGCTCTGCGACACAATATTTTTAAAAAATAAGCGCAATTTTTGGGAAAAAGATATTTTGAAATTCATTTATAGCCCATTTTTAATTTTGAAAAGAATTTGGGACTGGGTAATAAAACGAATTATAATTTTTAATAGAATAATTCAAACTCCTTAATATTTTTATAAAAAAATTATATTTATGAAAAGAAATTCGTTCAATTATTTAATCTGAATAAAAATAATGAGAATTTTTTAAAATATTAAATATGGCTGAGCAGGTAAGTGAACTACATTATAACAATAAATTCATATTCGAATAAAATTATTTAATCAAAAATTCATAAAATATAATTATTACATATTCGGTTTTCTATAGCTAGCACTTTATCGTAATTCCAGACAATCCCAGGGGAAAATCTAAATCACAAATACATAAATTTTTAAGCTCATAGATATTCATAAAAATAAAAAATACACACATAGATATAGATTATATATTAATTGCTAATTATCAAGTATTGATTTTTTAAAAACCAGCTAGCAAATTCCCTACCTTTCAACCTTTTTAACCCTCTCCCAGGGTAACGTCCATTGTATATTATTATAAGCATAGAAAAAATAGTTATATATTATATATTTTGTATAAAACAGTGAAACAGTAGCATTAGGAGGGGTTGCGGATTTATTAAATCTATACATTTGTATAAATGTGGAGAAAGTGGAAGGGCTAGGAAAAAAAGAAAAAAAAAAGAAAAAGCTAGGAGCTTGTACCAGTACAAGTAAAGCTATAAAAAATCACAACTAAGTATTTAGAGACGTCTACCTATATGTATTAGAAATTTGAATTCAAATACACCACCTTATTATGTAACGGCCGATGCGCAAGCGCGCCTTTGCCGGTAAAATTTTCAAAAAAATTAAGCGTAATATTATAATACCTATATATTAAATTTCGAGAAAAATTCAATATTGAAATAGTACAAGTTGATGATCAAAAAGAGATAATTTATTCTGAATGCGCAAAAGCAATGAAGAAAAATTATAACATAGAAAACAAATCTATTGAATAGTAGGGGTTGTATTATAAAAATACACATAATGCACAAATATAAAGAGGGCGTTAAAATGGCGGACCAATTATAAGAGGGGTTGGAGTTTTTGCGACTTTGCGTCCTCTTTTTCATTGAATTGCGCACCCCGTATTTATCCCAACTAGTTTTATATATTATAAAGTACATATTTAAACTATAGTACATCTCTATTTTTATTATGTATTATATATATATACATATATATATATATATTCTCTTTCTCGTAATATCATCTCGCGAAAATTTCTCTCCCGGTTTCGCGGTATGCCCTCGCGTAACGTCACGTCTGCCCCCTTAAAAGAGTCTCGCACTTTTTGCCTTAGAGATAACACGTGCGCGGTTATTACTATTAAATGTGATTATTCCATTTTTCTTAAAAGTATTTTTAACTATTTATTACCTATAAGCTCAATTTCTCATCTGAGACGTTGGCCTATGAAATTTCGAGTACTCGGCTAGGATTAATTTTTTAATATTGTGATAATAAGGGTCAATGGGGACGGAAACGAAAGATGAAATGAGTAGCCCGGACGAAAACAAATCTGATATCAAAAATCTTGCCAATGATCTTAAAATCGATAAGCGGTGTCGGATTTGTGCGGAAAATCTGATAGCGATAGATTCGAAAATCGCTCATGTTTTTTCAGAAGAACCATCCAGTCGCGATCTCTTTCAAAATATAAGGAAGTATTTGCATATAACGGTAAGTTATCTTTTTTTAATAAGAATTAAATAATTAAATTTTATTTTTCTTTAATAATAATTTTATTTTTAAATTTTAACATTTTAAAAACGTATCTTAAAGAGATATTGTACCAAATAAGTCACGTGCTTTTCAAAAAGTGCACGAAACGCGCTAAAATTCAAACGAGACGGATGTGGGGTCAGTAAAGCGCGGTACCGCGCGTTTTATGCTTCAAAAACATAGTGAGGATTTTGATAGTTCGCAAATTTCTGTTTTAACAAAATTATGGTATTAAAATTGGAGTTTTTGATAATTAGTGATTTAAATTATTTTTTAAATGAACACCCTTCAATATCAATATTTAGTAAAATGTTTTTTTGTCAGCATAAATATAAATTGGAGAAAAAGTGTTTTAGGTAGAATTGAAAAAAATGTTGACGCTGCGCTATAATTTTATTCATTGTAACAAATCATAGAAAAATTAATAAATATATATAGGTAAAGCATAAGCGGTTTGGTGGGGTGGGAGAGTATACTGTAAAAGTGTAAAAAATTAGCATTTTATTGATTTGTAGAAGGGAAAAAGGACGCTTCGCGGATGAAAACTATAACTATACCGCGAAAAAAGGTATAATACAAGCGGTCTCGCGGATATATATAAATATAATATAAAATAATAATAATATATATATATATTAACTGTATCTAATACTGATGCCGAGCTGAGCAAGCGTAGTAACTTGAATTATTACTATATAATACAGCCTCACTCCCACATCCAAACAATCAAACGAGATTAGAAGTTCTGATTTCTTTTTTTACTTTTTTAAATTATTTTCATCAAATAAATGATTTATTACTCGATTATTTGTATTCGTTATATTTTTAACGAAACGTTTAAAGTTTTTCAGATTTTTCCATTGATTCTAGAGTTGGTCAGGTTATTTTACCTTGACGTTTCGAGCTTTTTAAATTATGATTAATTTTATTTAGAATGTAATACATTTTTTTTCGTAGGTACTTTTTTATACTGAAATAAAGAGGAGACAAATGTTTCCCTACGGTCTTGCGCATTTATATTTTCAATAATTCAAATAATATTAATCAATACCCTTAATTAGTAAAAAAAAAAATATCTATATAGTTTGCCCTAAAGTAAAAATAAATAATATTGATATGGAACATTTTTATTTATAAATGACATACTATTTGCTTTAAAAATATACTTCTCGAGCTTACATCCATGTCCTATTATTAAATCGTTTTACCGATAATTTACACATGATTAAAAACTTTATATTCAAATTTTCAAGGCACTTGTGTCTTCTAAGAGCCTGAGAAGGGAGGCAAAAATTAAATATATTTATTAACCTGGCAGTTATTCGAACAAAATTTAAAAGCTCCCAAAAAAATAAGATTCCTAGAATGATAGATAATTTAATTACTCCTAAATATTGCCACAAAAAGAAGCAATTTTATTTAAATTTAAGTTTAGTTCAGTCCCAAATTTGATTTATGTTTTTTTTTTTAATTTCTCTATACTCAAAAGGAATCTTGACTTTCAATTGGGGTTAATTTTTGGCTCTTGTTGCATTACAATCAGATCCAAGATTATTTTCTATTTGGCATAAAAGGAAACCTTTTGGTATCAAAAAATCTATTTATTGCATAAAAAATGAATTTTTTTTGTAGTACCAAAATTTTAATATGAACTTTTTCATCGTTAACGTGTCTTAATTTTCTTAATGTCAGGTAAATAACTACTTTATTGTTCGTATCAACCGGCCACATAACAAAAGAGACTCTTTATTAATATTTTCGTATTCTCCGAATTTATTTTTGTAGTGTACTACAAATGAATAAAAATTATTCGATTCGCAAATCGCAATTAGCCTTTTTGATTGAAATTTTGTTCGTGCATTAAAAAACTATAATTAAAATGATTTTTTCGTATTATAATAAAAATTATTACATAATGTACAAAAGTTTTAATTGTATGGATTGACTGAATAACGAAAATTCAAATTTTATTCGGCCGTTCTTTGTCGAACAATCGCTAATTAATAAACTATTTGTATTCTGGGCAAAGGATAAATTTATATTTTATGTAATTTTTCGTAATACCATTAATAAAATAAATAAAACGAAATCAAAGAAAATATATTATTAATATCCTGCTCTACGAGCATTTAAACCCTGGATACAATTTACTGTGTTATAAATATTCATAATGGATACAAAATAAAATTTATACGATTATATTAAAATAATGATAATAATATTGGAGTCAATTTTTTTCCAAATCAAAATGCTTTCTTTTATTTTTTTCAATCCCTTTTTTTTTAATAATTTTAGGTTTCGATGAAAGATAAGTTGCCCAAAATGGTTTGTGGATATTGCGTTAAGAAATTAAACGAAATCCATGAATTCGCAACGATGGCGACAAGAAGTCAAGAGAAATTGCGATTAGAATTGTTTAAGTCTTTTTCTGATAACCCAATAGTTAATGAAAATATTAATATTTCTGATAATGCGGCCATTAAATCCAAAGATCATGGGCTTTTGCATAATATTTTAACAAAGGTATGCTTGCTTATACGATTGATCATTCTTTTCATGAGATCTTTCACCAAAATTTTTAAACATTTATTTCTAGTCTTCCAATGATATGCCAAATAATGAAGATTCTGTCCAAGTTAGGGAAAGGACGCCGAGTACTGAAGAAATGGAAGTTAAAGTGGATCCGATGATTTTTTTACAATGTGAGCTTGATCAGCCTTCTTCTAATGAATATTCCAATTGCTCGGATGACTATTATCAAGAAATCAATTCTTTTAAAACATCTTTGTCAGTAAATAAAAGAAATGAGTAAGCTTAGCACGATTGGCTAGAAACAATTTTAAATAAAATTTGAAGGTACCTCCAAGATTCCGATGAATTTTGATTGTAGGGTACCTACAGGTCCTAAAAAAACAAAAAAGGAAAAAATCCGCTCGGCGCTTTTTTATTTTTGCCCAAAATAGGGCTATCTCGGTGAATATATTCAAAAAAACGTTTGAAAAAGAAATAATGAATTATAAATCTTACAATTTTAATTGTAATATACTAGAATATGAAAGAAAAGTTAAATTTATACATTTTTATGTATTTTTTACTCATCTGCGCAGACCCAGATGGTCATTGAGGCTGCAAAGCTGACCTAGCTAAAAAAACTACATAAAAAACTACATACCCGGGTTAAGATGTGTTTTTTATTAGGAAAAGTGTACTTGACTGTTGCGTCTATCATTTTTCTAGACCATGTAGGGTTTCAGATCTGTTTTTGGACACTTTTACTGAAGTCAAAACTGTGATATTTTCAATTTTTTCGAATTTGATGAAAAAACTTAGAATAAGATAAAAAAATTTGTAACGGGCTTGTGTAAACACAATTAATGAGCATAGAACATATTTATGTGTAATAGAAATTTTTAAATGATTAAATAAAGTCAAACAATATTATTCCAAGTCCCTAAACCCGGATTATTCTACGTCCTTAAATCGAAATTATTCTAAGTTCCTAAAACGAAATTATTCTAAATACATTATACCCCCCCGAACCCATCCGTTTTTCACCCCCCCCCCTTCACTGTAGTGGTAGTTTTTTCCAAGTACCTCTCCCTATGGACATGTTCCATGTTAATAGTTGTAAGCCCATTTAAGGGGATAATACCCCCCTGGTTATAAGCTTTATTTGGGAGATAGGGGGTTTGCTATTTTAAGAGATTTTTACTTGATGGATAAAATATCCAAAATATCAAAAATAAAGATTTCTTGCGTCAATTTATTTCGCACGCGTACAGTATAAATTCGACTTGGTGAAATTATTATGCAAGCCTACTGTGAATTGGCTTGGTCAACGTTACGCGTGCGTAAATTCGAAGTTTTGCCCCAATTACAGTACTAGCATCCCTTAAGTTGCCATCCCCGAAAAATAGCAAACCACTTTTTTTTGCTCATACCCCCAATGAAAACTCCTTATTCGGGGGTACTATCTCCCTAATATTTTTTATAACTTATTTTATCTGAATCTTAGTTTTTTCATCAAATTCGAAAAAATTGAAAAAATCACAGTTTCGACTAAAGTAAAAGTGTCCAAAAACAGTGACGAGACCCTATAAGGTCTAGAAAAATGATAGTTGAAATCGTCAAGTATACTTTCCTCGACAAAATCACATCTTGTCCTGGATATGTAGTTTTTTATGTAGTTTTTTCTGCTAGGTCAGCTTTGCAGCCTCAATGACCATCCATTACATCTGGGTCTGCGCAGGTGAGTTAAAAATACATAAAAATGTATAAATTTAACTTTTCTTTCATATTCTAGTACATTACAATTAAAATTGTAAGATTTATAATTCATTATTTCTTTTTCAAACGTTTTTTTGAATATATTCACCGAGATAGCCCTATTTTGGGCAAAAATAAAAATGCGCCGAGCGGATTTTTTTCTTTTTTGTTTTTTTAGGACCTGTACGTACCCTACAATCAAAATTCATCGGAATCTCGGAGGTACCTTCAAATTTTATTTAAAATTGTTTCTAGCCAACCGTGTTAGACACTTTTTTGTACTTTTTCGATTTTTTAGATTTTTTCGATTTTTTTTTCTGGAAACAAATCAATGCAACGGGATGAACCCTTTTGTCCCGTAGTCAAATAAAAAAAAAACCAAGTTCTCTAATAAAAAAAGTGCTGATGAAATGAATAAACCAAACTTTTTTGACATTTTTTATTTTGGCCATAATCGAAAATGTCAGATTTTTTTTTTTTAATTTTGTTGTTTTTCTCTACTGAAAAAGGTTTGAAACAATTACGAACTTACATAAATGTGGTTCATCGGGTCAGAGAGCCCAAAAAACCTGATATAAACGGTTTTTAGTGAATTTAACAATTTTTTCATTTTTAGAATTTTTGGTTTTATTCGCATAAAACAATATGAATTAATTAAAATTCCTTATAAACTAAGTTTTCTAATAATTAAAGTGTTGTTGAAACGGGAAATATGGATTTTCTTGGCAATTTTTATTTTCGCCAAAATCGTAAGGGGTATATATGGAAAAATGTCAAAAAATTTTTTTTTTTTAATTTTTCGTCTTTTAGTACTGAAAAAGGTCTGAAACAGTGAAAAACTTAAATCAAAATGGTTTTCCGGGCTTAAGAGCCCAAAAAACCTGATATAAATGGATTAAAGTGTGTTTTAAAATTTTTTTATTTTTAGAAATTTTGGCTTTATTCGCAAAAAACCATTTTAATTGGTTAAAATTCCTTATAAACCAAGTTTTCTAATCAAAAAAGTGCTGATGAAATAGGGGAAGCAGATTTTTTTGAAAATTTTTATTTTGGCCAAAATCCAAAGGGGTATATGGAAAAATGTGAAATTTTTTTTTTTTTAATTTTTCCGTTGTTTTGCACTAAAAAAGGTTTTAAATAGTTAAAAACTTATATCAATATGGTTTACTGGCTTAGAGAGCTCAAAAAACCTGATATAAATGGATTTAAGTGAGTTTAAAAATTTTTTCATTTTTAGAAATTTTGGCTTTATTCGCAAAAAACCATTTTGAATTGGTTAAAATTCCAAGTTTTCTAATCAAAAAAGTGCTGATGAAAAGGATAAATAGAATTTTTTTGACAATTTTTATTTTGGCCAAAATCGAAACGGGTATATGGAAATATGTATGGAAAATTGTCAAATTTTTGATTTTTCAAATTTTTCATTTTTTTGTACTGAAAACGGCTTTAAATAGTTAAAAACTTAAGTCAATTTGGTTCACCGGGCCAGAGAGCTTAAAAAATTTGATAAATATTTTTTTCTTGAGATAAATTTTGAAAATAAAAATAATAATGGTTTATTAAAATTATAAAAAAATTTCATTGCAACCGATATCTTACTGTACAATTGATTTCATTCATGAATTAAGTCACAGTTTTATTTCGATTAAATGATATGAGGGGGTTGGCGCGCTTCAGTGCGCAGGGGGATTGACCCCTAGTAAGACAAAAAATTAACTAAAAACAGCGAATGAAAAATTTTAAATTATTTATTTTAATATGCTAATAATTTAATTTTACAGGAATACAATGAACATCGAAAATAATACAAGTTGCAAAAATGAAAATAATTTAGAAAATGATTCTGAAGATAATGATATCGATATGGAAGATTACGAAGATAATTGCGATGAAGAAGAATTAGACGAAGCTGACGATTTATCAATTAAAAATAATACAAAATCTCATGTTTGTAAAATTTGTAGCCGAACTTACGCTTCTCAAATTTTGCTTCAAAACCATCTATGGTCACATTTACCAACATCTGTCAAAGATTTTCATAACTTTGTTGACAAAACATCAATTTCTCATTCCCAGAGAAACTGTGAAAATAGTGCCAATGGAATTTGTAACAATACTTTCAATAATTACTATATTTGTCCAATTTGTGGAAAAAAAATTTCTACAAAAGGAAATCTTAAGGTACATTTGGAAACTCATAGGCCAAAAGGGAAATATGGATGTGATATTTGCGGAAGAATGTAAGTCACGATATCATCTCAAATATCATTTGAAAGAGCAACCTTTTTTTAATTAACAATTTTAATATTTCCAGTTTTAAAACGCATTCAAATCTTTTTCGTCATAAAGAATATCACAGTGGAATTCAATTCCCTTGCAACGTGTGTGGTCGCGTATATCCAACGAATTCGACACTAAGAGCTCATAGTATAACGCATTCTGATTTAAGGCCTCACGCGTGCCCATTATGTGATAAAACTTTTAAACGCAATCAAGATTTAAAATTTCATATTAACCAACACACTGGCGCCAGGCCCTACCAATGTCCATATTGTCCAAAGGCCTTTGCCAGTTCTGGAAATTGTTTTTCCCATCGTAAAAGAATGCATCCTAAAGAAGTACACAGAGACCGACAACGAGCTGCGGATTTAATGAGATGAACCTCGATGGAAGATTCAGGTAAATATTTTATTTATAAAAGCTGTACAAAGCCCCCCCCCCTTCTAGTTAAATACACTGGTCTCCTCCCTGCTTAGTCCTTATTAGTCAAAATACTAGAAAAGTACTAAAAAAAAAACTAAAAAAGTAGAGCAGCAAAAGACAAATGCTGGAGATATAAACGAGATATTGAATAACTGCAATAGCCCAAGGGTCAGAAAAGTTTAGAAAAATATTTTATATGAAAAGGGGCAAAAAAGACGTCTTGTTCAGGCTAGAAAGTAGTGGGTTTCTGTCCAAGTTGTGGTGTAAGAAATCGTGCTTAAAAGTTTGAAAGTTACAGAGTTGTAATTTTGCAGATAATTATTTAAATACATAATAAATCATTTTTATAATATTGATCACACATAATTATAATGTAATGTAAAACTTTTCTAACCTTGAAAGTTAGTAATAAAAATACTGTTTTTGTAAATAATAGTTAGAAAGGGCATATTATTAACTGAACAAAGTACCTTATACCTAAATTTAAGGTGATAGAAATAGTAATATTGTAATGCAGAACATGCAATTTTTTTAAATTATTCAAAATTATGATTAAAATCTTTCAATCAAAAAAGTTTATCAAAGTTTATTTCTACATATATTAGGCCTCTGCTTTTTAAAAACTTATTATATTTTAAAATAATTATTTTTCAAAAAAAAAAATTGGAAACCTTACTGCGAGTTCCTGGTTTTGTGGAATTCTACATAATTTTCAGGATTATTAAAATTTGTGGACTAAATTTTGGAAAGTAGGGACAATTTATGTTGATTTTTGTACCCAAAAATTAAGAAAAAATCTTGACATAATTATTAATAATCTATTAAATAATTAATTCAGTACTATTGGTTTTTCAGATAAGGACAAATAACAACTGGTGTTTGCTGTATAAAATTTGAAAAAAAGTTCAATTATAAAATGTATAATTTATAGTTACAAAACCCTGTGATAAAAAAGTTGCTTAAAAAATGATACAAATTTTAGCCAAAAAGCAATATTTCTGTATAAAAATATTATAAATATTTAGGACCAGAGCAACCCTTTTATATATAGCACAACATATTTAATGGAAAAAATGAAATAATGTAAATATTATGTAAAATGTGTCAAATTAGTTGGTAAATAATTGTCAAGACTGGAAAATTCAGTATTATTAAAATAATTGTTTTTAATCTTTATAAATGTAATTTAATCGTTGCATTTCATTTAAAGCTGAAAAATCAGGGTCTTCTTATAAAATGAAGAATTTTTCACAATATCCTGCGAGAATTTTCGCTGTGGAGCTTTGATGTGTAAGATTGCACAGTAATATAATCTAACCAATAAATTCCTAATTATTTTAATTAGAATCACTGATAATAATTAAAAGTTTTCAGTAGTTTTTGAAAAACTTTTATAAAAAATGTAAATATTAAAAGTTAATAATTAAATATTTGCAATGTAAAAAGTAACTTTCTTAGATTCACAAAAAAAATAGAATATTTTCGAAAAATTAGTAAATTTTTGAAAATAATCGCAAATTTACTAAATTTAGTATATTAACTAAAAATTTGTGTATTTCCGATTTTTTTGTAAATTCACGAGAAAAATTGATAATTTAAAATTTTTTTTCGAAAATTTACAAAAAATACTTGCTAATTTACAAATTTTTTCGTAAATTCACAAGAAATAATCGAGAATTTTCGAATTTGTTGTTAATACACTGAATTATACGATTATTTTCGAAAACTTTCTATTTTTTTTTGTGAATTCAAGAAAGTTACTTTTTACAGTGTGGATAGCTATTAATTTTGTAAATTTTGGTATAATTTGATCGACAAGGAATAAAATAAGAAGAAAGTGATTAATTTATGTACAAAAATCATATCCTTCCATTAGACGTAGAAAATTGATATATTTCTAGCGTTTAAAAGACTGTAAGTACATCAGTATTATTACATAATCACTGAATAAAATTATTCGAATTGCCATTTATTTAAATACTGTATCACTAAATTTTAAGCATATTTATAGATGTTAATTAAAAAGCCAAAGTATACACGACATTTCAATTAATTCCCTATATTTTATTATAATGTATAAAAATAAATGTTATCTTTAAAAACTACAACAATGAATCTTTTCTTTCTTTTTAATAAATTTTAATCAAAATGACATTCAAAGAGCTATTTCAACTCTCATTCCATACCAGCATCGCCGGTTAAAATTAGATGCACAGTAAGTCTTAATTTTTTTATTTTGCTTGGATTGAAGAGGTCGTTGACGTTAATTCAGATAAAAAAAAACGTCATTGGTGCTTTTTTCCCTTCGTTTTTGTCCTTTGTACAGTCTACTTGCAGCCTGCTGGTTTCAATTTTTATAAACCCATAAACCAGTTACTGATAATCTAGAAAATGAATTTTCCAAAAAATTACCAAATATTCATTGATAAATTTATTTGTCTTCCGATAAGCCTTCATTACATTCCAATTTTATCGAAAATATTTCTTAAAATTTATAAATGTAATTTAAACCGGTTTTCGGTTTATAATAGTCAGTTACATAATTATAAATTTTTTAGTGTCCAAAATTATTATAAAAGAAGTTACAGTGTTGATAAATATTGATAAGAATTCAAATTTAATTGATAAATGTTCGTATATCAAATAAACATTGTAAAGTATCTAATCTTAAATATAAATTATAATCTTTATTGTTAAAAATCATGTCATTTACATTAACAATTATGAGTTGTTTGCTTGTGATCCTTGTATCAAAATTATATATACGGGCAAAGATCTTGATTCGTTGAAAATTATTTCTTCAATAAAGACGCGGGAAGCTTTTGCAGCTTTTGAATAAAACAATTTATCTTTTTTTTTATCCGAACATGGAATAAAAAATCCTAGGATACTAAGTTTTAGGAAATTTCATTTCGGAGCGTGAAAATTCAAGCATTAGCAAATCAAGATTTTTGTTCGTATATCGGCTTTTAGAAAATTAAACAAACTGATTACATTATCAATTTTATGAAAAAAAAAGAAAAGAAAAAAAAATCTAGAACAAACACATAATAGCTGTTGAAACGAGGTTTCTTATAGTGAGTAATAAGGGTAGATCGTTATCATTGCCGTAGTTTTGAAAAACCTTGTACATCTTGTGAGTTCTGACAGTCGAAAATTAGCGAACGATTAAAAGTGTTATATAGGAAAAGCACGTGTAGGAGAGAAAGTTGGAAGGTATAGACATACAATATCGGAAATAGAAAAAGAAAAAAGAAACATGTCTATTCGTAAATGACCTCGCCAGTTGTATATCCGTGTGGCTAGAAATGTTTGATCGAAAGTCTAATTTACCTGACACACGAATCTAATAAAATAAAAATTTCTTTTATTTTTCTTGCTTTTCTCTTTATCAAGTCTTAAATGAATTTTGTCTAATAAAGCTTTAAGTATAAATTCAGAGATAGAGTTTGAAAATAATTTAGTTTGTGATCGTTTAGTGACCGGAGGCATCTCGAACCAGAAAGGAGCTGTCTGTATAAATAAGTTCAATGAAAAGAAAGATATTGTTTTTTAAATATTATATTTTTATTTCTTGCATGATTATTAACTTTTAACTTGATAAAAAAAATATCTTCTCTTATGCTTACATAAAATTTAAACATGCACACATAAACAACTTGTATTTAGTCTTTTTTATTGCTAATTAAAATAAATTTTATGTAAGTATCCATTTTTTTACACTATTCTAAAAAACGCCAGTTTTTTTTATTTCCTTTTAATTAGTCAGCTTTTAAACTCTTGTAATTTTTTCGATTCTGCTTTAGACGTTTGAAAAAATAACTATTCATTTCCGAAAATTTTTCTTTTTCTCTCTGCAAATCACAATTTTTTATCCTTAAATCAGCCTACTTTTTTCATTAAAATAACTAATTTTATAGAATTTTTTAGTCTAAAATTTTTTAAAGTTTGAAATTCCAGCAGATATTTAAAAAAAAAAAGAAAATTAATAATTTCCATTTTGTAAATTTTGTGCTTTTCAAAAAAATTCTTTAAGTTTTTTATAAATTATTTAAAAGTTGTACTTTAAATATTCAATAAGTAGATAAAGACAAAACTGGTAAGACAAAAAGTCACTTGGGAAAAGATTGAAAACAAATTATTTCATAAAATCAAAATATCATTTTTATTATTCGTAATGTTTTATAAATTAATATGCTATCAAGAATTAATTTTTAAATACGTTATATACTTACTTTTTTTAAAATTTATTTCGTTTTTTGCGCTTGCTTAAAATTAAATATTATAGATATCACTTATCTTTAGATAACTATTTATATACGCAGTGTTCAACAGTTCAACATCTGGTGTTTTGAACCAGTAATACACACTGGTTGTTTTTAAACACTCTGTAGATATTCTCCTATTTTTGCATAATTCTTAAATATTGAAAATCATCATTTATTTTAATTGTTAAGTTGCTTGTATTATTTAATTTAATATCAATATTTAATTAATTTAAATTGTAAATTTATTTTTTTGTAGTGACAAAATAAAAAATTATCTTATCTTATATTATCTTAACTTAACTTATCTTATCTTATCTACATCGCACATAAAATTTAATGGATTAAAAATTATAATTTACGATACACGTGAAAAAATAAATAATTAATATCAACAGTATAAGCATTGCAAAACGAAAGTCATCTGATCATAACAAATATTACGTGATATATTTTGATATAATGTTCTTACATAAATGAATGTAATTTTTTAATTTTTTAATCAATTTAAATAGAAAAAGTGTATAATGTGTACAAGGATATTAAAAAAAAATGAGAATAATATATTTTTTAGGATATTAACCTTAATCACTAAATTTCAAATGATAACAAATTATTGTTGATTATTTACATTGTCACATGACAGGTTCAAGAAAAAACATTCAAAAAGAATGTCCTTGGAAGCATCAAAAAGAGGAAAAGCAAAATTATTTGATGACAGATAAGGAATTAGCAGACAGGAAAAATTATTTAACAGATCCTTCAGGTTCAACTTCAAGTACCGCTGCAGCTAAAGCCACAGATCCCTGCAGAGGAAAAAAACGTAAAATGGGTGATGATGATGAAGTTTGGTGCCGTCACAGGCAAAATGGAGTTATACAACCACTTCTTACAGGTAATTAAAATATGGTCCATTATTGAATTAATTTTAAACATTCAGTTTCTTTCAGATCTTTATCAAATCACAATGGCTTATGCCTATTGGAAAAACGGAAAGTTAAATGATAAAGCAGTTTTTGATTTATTTTTTCGTAAAAATCCATTTAATGGAGAGTATACAGTATTTGCAGGGCTAGAAGAATGTTTAAAGTTTTTAAGCAATTTTAAATATTCTGCCAGTGGTAAGGAAAATGAAAAAATGACAATTTACATAATTTTATTTTATTAAAAAATATTTTGCTTTTGTAAATTTAAGATATTGCATACTTGAAATCAGCCATGCCATCTTCAATTGAACCAGAATTTTTTGAATATTTAGAGACTACTACAGCAAAAGAAGTTACTCTTTATGCTATTGAAGAGGGATCAGTGGTTTTTCCAAGGTATTTAACAAATTACTGTAATATAATATATACTTAAGCTTTTGTCTACATTAATAAATTTTTTTTAGGGTACCACTGTTAAGGGTTGAAGGGCCTTTAATAATGGTACAGCTTTTGGAAACAACACTGCTCACATTAGTTAATTATGCTAGCTTAATGGCTACCAATGCATCCAGGTATCGCATGGTTGCTGGGAAACACGTTAAGCTTTTTGAATTTGGACTTAGGAGAGCTCAAGGTCCAGATGGTGGTCTTAGTGCATCAAAATACAGTTATATTGGTAAATTTAAAAAATATATTTCAAATAAAAAAAATTTAATAATTTTATTAATTATTTCACTGATTTAGGTGGCTTTGATGGAACTAGTAATGTATTGGCTGGCAAAATTTATAAAATACCAGTTAATGGCACTCACGCACATGCCTTTATAACATCTTTCACAAGCTTTAATGACTTGCCAGTCAGGGTAAAAATTAACTATTATAATTTTTTTTGCAGCTTATTCCAGAAAAAAATTTTAAATGAATTATTAAACTGTTCTTAGACACTAGCTCATAAAGAAACTGGAGAAGATAAAGATCTCTTAGAAATGTCCTGCATTTATCGTAACGACATAGCATCGGATCTTGATGTTTTGGTATCAGAAGCGTCTGATGGAGAATTAACTGCTTTAGTGGCATATGCTATTGCTTTTCCTAATGGATTTATGGCTTTAGTTGATACCTACGATGTAAAAAGGTAAATTTTATATATTCTATTATTAACTTGAAATCAGTTAAGAATTAAAAAATTTATACTTAAATTAGAATAAAAATAATTTTTCAAATGATCCTAATAATAATAATCTATTATTAATTTATTAAATTCTTCATTCCAAGAAAAATTCAATTTATTTTTCGTTTTCTCACCTCTTTCAAATAAAAGCAATAATAATCATTTAAAAGCAACGAATTAATTTAACTTCAAAATGAGCATTAATCTTTAACGTTAAAAATGGGTTTTTATTGATTGAATTATTTTTTTTAACTGTTTAAAAATTATATAACATGTGTTTATAGTGTTGAAACAACGTCCAAGGGTCAAAGTACAAATGTAACGAATAAGATTCTAATTAACGGGAGTAATAAAAAACTTCGTAATAATACAGACGAATCAACTTGGTCTGAAAGGAATAGTTTGAGACATAGTGAATTGGGTGAGCTCTATGTAAGGTACGAGTAACGTACACTTTTTTGCTGCTTGATATTTAACACGGTTATCGTTTCATGTAGGTCATTTAACTTTAATATACCCAGTTAAATTTTAATTAACTTTCGGAAAAATCATGTAAATTAATTCATAAATATTAAGCGAACTGAGAAATTGCAAAGGGGCTTTCCCAATTCCACCTTTTTCAAAACAAACGGAATAACTACATGCTTTTTCATGTATCAGTTTAATATAACATTCAGCATTCACAATAATATTATGGGATCATTTTGCACTTACAACATTTGTATTTAAATAACTATTATATTACTAAAATGATATTAAATTCATTGGCAGAAGCGGTTTACTTAACTTTTGTGCAGTTGCCTTAGCACTAAAAGATATTGGTTACACAGCTATTGGAATAAGGATCGATAGTGGAGATCTTGCTTATTTAAGTCAAATAGCCAGAAATGTTTTCAAAATAATAGCAGATAAATATGAAATACCTTGGTTTGCTAGCCTCACCATTGTTGCTTCAAATGACATCAACGAAGAAACTATAGTTAGTTTAAACGAACAGGTATATAATAAATGATCTTTAATAATAAGCATAGAAAAAATAAAAATTAAATTTTTTTTTAGAATCATATGATAGATTGTTTTGGTATTGGCACACATTTAGTTACTTGTCAGAAACAACCAGCTTTGGGTTGTGTTTATAAACTAGTGGAAATTAATAATCAACCTCGGATAAAATTAAGCCAAGAAGTTGGAAAAGTAACAATGCCGGGTAGAAAAGCTGCATACAGATTGTTTGGAGTTGATGGACATGCTTTAATTGATATTCTGCAAAGAGTAGATGAAGAAGCACCACAAGTTGGTCAGAAAATTTTATGCAGGCATCCATTTGAGGAATCAAAGAGAGCATATGTTACTCCTTCTAAAGTTGAATGTTTACACAAGTTGTATTGGAAAGATGGAAAAATTTTGATTAAAATGAAAGAACTTGATAAAGTAAGAAAACATGTACAAGATTCTTTAGGAACGCTTAGGAAAGATATTAAAAGAAATCTTAATCCAACACCTTACAAGGTATTTACATTTGTAAATAAAAAATTTATTTATGCGATTAATTTATTTTACATATACTTTTAAACAGGTCTCTGTTAGCGATGATTTATATTATTTTATCCATGACTTGTGGCTGCAGAATGCTCCAATAGGAGAATTATGTTGAAAAAGAAAAAAATATATTATATTATGGACTTGTCCTGAAAGATTTGTACATAAAGATATTAAAGACATTCCTTGTTTTTATTTTTAATTCTTGTAATAAATGTAAAAATGTATAAAACTATGTGAAATAAACAATAACGCATAATATAAACGCTGGATAAATAATTATCTTTTTTGATGTATAGTACCAGAAAATAAAACTAATAAATTTTACAGTTTTTAAAAAAGTGACAATTAAAATTTAACAGATTTATTGTTTTTATTTTTTGTGTGATGAAATTGAAAGTAGAGAGTTAAAAGTTAAAGATTTAATGTAAGAAATATATTGTAAATATAATATTTCAAACATGAATTTTGTTATCTATTTTTTTAAATCCTCATATGGTTATACCCCGATATCAAACCCCATCTCCTCTTGCATTGGCACTGGATACCTATTACCCTATCAATTTCCATTAAGAAGATTATTTTTATTATCAGTAATGGGCAATGGTTTCTTCACTATATAAAAATCAGTGTGGGGTCTGTGTGGAATCTCTTCTCTCTCTCTAAATAATTGAAAAAAGTGCCACTATTATATGCCGCTACCCCCTCTAACCCCTGCACTCTGCAACTAGATCTTTGTTTTCTTCTTGACTCTGAAAATCTGAATTTTTAACTGAACAAAAGTTTTTATTTTTTTAGTTTAAAAAATAATGAAAATATAAATTAAACATATTTCTTTTACAAATTTAACGAAGAGTTTTCACTCATAACTTCAGAAGAAAGTATTTAGTAAGTAAAAAAATTTAAGATAAACTAATATGGCTGAATGTTTTTCATTAATCCTTTATAACCTTAAAAATTCGGCGTCTACGGTCTAAATTTTTTTTTTTTTTAATATTTTATTGCGCTTTGATTTACATGGGAAAATTAATTGAAAAATAAGCGAATTAAGCATTAAATAAATGCAGCCTTAATTAAATTTATTTACATAAGTAATCTGGTTAATAAAACTTGTTGACAAATTTTCTATAAACCTTTTGTTTTAGTTTTTAAAATCAAAATAATAAAAGATAAAAATAAAAAAAATTATAATTAGTTTGTATATATTATAAGTTTTCAAATAGATATGGCTCATCCAAGACTATTAAAAGATCCAGCAACTGTAAATAGCCGAATATTTATTGGACATTTGCAAACTGATGATCTGAATCGCAATGAACTAGAAGATCAATTTTCTAAATATGGTACCATTGTTGGTGTATCATTAAATCGTGGATTTGGATTTATACAATTTGAAACAGAACAAGCGGCAATAGATGCTATTAACAATGAAAATGGAACTATGTTTAAAGGAAGAAGAATTGGTAATCATCTTTTGTTTATTAATTAATCGTTTTGTCAAATCCATATTGGTATGTTTTTAGACGTAAAACCAGCTAAAAAAGATGGTCCAAATGTAGGAGGGGTTGGTGGTGGAGGAACAGGTGGACCTAGCCCATTTGGATCAAATAATGATTCCTTTAATAATAGCTCAGGTTTTGGTGGTGGAAATAACCAAAGTTTTGGAAACAATAGATCATTTGGCAATAATGATCAGTTTGGTCGAGGTATGTCAAATAACTCTTTTAATAATGATCAAAACCCAGATGATCAAAACAATAGAAACAATACAGACAATAATTCACCATTTGGTAATAACCGAGGAAGCTTAAGTGGTAACCAAAATGAAACAAGAAACCGAGGTAAAAATAACTTGGATGGAAATATGGACAGAAATATGGGTGGAAATATGAAGAGAGGGATGGGAGGAGGAATGGATAGGGGCATGGGAGGTGGTATTGATAGAGGTATGGGTATGGATCGAGGTTTAGGTTCTGGAGGAATGGACAGAGGCATGGGAATGGGTAATATGGATAGGGACATGGACAGAGGTATGGGTAGAGGTATGGACAGAGGAATGGGTCCAGGCTTAGGTCTAGGAGGTCCAGGCAGAGATATGGGTGGTCCAGGACCTATTGGTGGGTTGGGTAGAGGTATAGGAGATAATATGGGAGGAAATTTCCGAGACAGAAGTCCTCTAGGAAGATCTGGAAGGATGGATGATAAACCTTTAGGTAATTGGGAGCATAATAAACCTGGAGGAAACATGAGAGGCGGTTTTGGTGATTTTGGAGGACCTAAGAATCGTTATGATGATTTTAAAGGACCTAACAGAGATGGTCCAAGTTTTGGGTAAGAATAAAATAATTACATAATCAAAAAGTTGTATACAGATTTTAAACTGTAATTTTTTTTTAGTCGACCCCCACCACCATCTGATTATCCATCCATTGCAGCAGAAAAAAATGATTGTGAAATAATTGTAGTCAATAAATCTTTAACGTTAGTATACTAATAATAAATGTGTTGTTTATATATGTTAACAATTGTGATTTCTGAATTTTACTATAGAGAGTATGCAGAAGTGATAGAATCACGTTTAAAGAAATTAGGTTTAACTGTAGATTTATTATTTCCAAATGAAGAAGTTCCATTAAGCAGAGTTCTTGGAAATATAGCTAGTCGAGGTTGTTTATATGCAATTGTCATTATGCCTACAAATATGGAGCATCGATCTTTAACACTAAACATTTTACATGGTTTACCACAAGGTAAAAAATTTTGTAATAAAAATTAAAAAATGTATTTTAATTTCTATTTTATTTACATTTTTAGAACACAGAAATATGCCAGTTGAAGATGCAATTACACTAATAATGCGTGATTTCAAAAACTATAAATCAGGAGGCAGATCTATTCCATGCAACGCCCAACCAGCTGCAGAATCTCATCCAGATGCGATCCAAGTTCTTTTAAATATGTTAGCAGATAACCTCCAATTAACAGTACTACAATATGAAAGAGTTATAAAATATCTTGAAGTGAGGCGAGAAGAACAAGTGCAGTTTGAATTGGGAGAAGATGCCAAAGATTTAGGAGGTCTTGGTGTAAATGATCCTAAGCAGGCAGAATTACAATCAAGAATACTAAATATATTAAACAGCAATAAATCAGGACCACCTAATTCATCAGTAAAATCAGGACCACCTAATTCATCAGCAATGTCTGGAGTTTCTCCTAGCCCGGTTCCACCGCCGACAGGTAAAATATTTTATTCAAGTATTTTACATTATATATTTATAATGGATTATTTCCTTTTAAAATCTTTCAAAAAAATGTATTTTAATTTTGTTATTAAAGTAAAAATAATAAAAAATTTAATTTTGAAAAATTTTTAGCTAGTTATTCTAATGAAAAAAAGTTTAAATTTAATGTAATAAAACCAAATTTTTTAACTATTAAATTATAATATTTTGTTAGTAATTATAATTTGGGAAATCTTGTATAATCTTCGATAACTAATAATTTGAATTATTGCAGTTTTCTTCGAATTAATATTTTTTTAATCTAATTATATATAATTTAAAAATTTAAATGTTAGGGTAAAATACATTTACATTTTATTATCAAAGTTTCATGATTTCAGACTTGAGCATGGGAATAGATATGAAAATACTGACAGTTAGGTAGTAAAACTAGAACTTGGACACCGGAAATCGGCATAAAAAGCGCAATTTCATGGATCTCGTTAACTTTCCATGCATGAGCCAAAAAGTTGCAAAAGTTTGCTTTAAAATATCTGATAATAATTTATATCGAATTATTTTTGCCATTGTGTGTTTTAAAAAGTATTAGGTGATAATATTTCTTTTTTTGTCAGTGGACAGAAAACGCATTTTTTTCGACTACTATTCTTGACTCAAATCGTAATTTTTGTGCGATCTGGGCCTCTCCTCGGTTTTTTCGGCCTTATATCATAATTTACTATCATTTTACGAACTTATTAAAGATTATATGCGAAAAAAAGAACCATATTTTTTTGATAATGGTTGAAAGAACTTGTAAATTTATAACGTTCGAAAAAAGCTTTGCACCAAATGTTGATTTAAATTAACATTGGTATTTTAGCTTCTTGATTGAATTTATATGGATTAAAGTTTTTTGCATCGCATTTTTTTTGCTTTTGCATCATCAACCACCACTTTCAAAAGAAATTTTTTATATTTTCAAGCGATATCGGGTTTTTATTATATTATCTACTATACAATTAAACTTGGTTTCTGAAAAACTTTATAGAGCGTTCATTTTTTATGAAATATATTTGATCTTGTGCGTTTTTTATTGAATTTTTATTCGCCTAAGCCGTTATGCGTTTTTTTATTGTTTGGAAATTTTTACTTAAAATCTAAGTCATCAGATAAATAAAATATTTTCAGTTTATTATAAGAAATACTTATTAAGAAAATTTAATTATAATATGTAGTTAAATAAACTGCAAAATTTTTTTAATAATTGAAAAAAAAGTATCTTTGTTTTTATTATTTGTACGAGGTTTAAACATCTTTTAAAAATGATAAAACTATGCGTAGAAATGTAAGTGCGATTTGCGCCCCATTTCTAACTTTATGATAAGTAGCTACATTTTTTAAAGGCAAAAAATAGTATTAAAATATTTCCGTAATTTTTCGCAAATTTTCCGCGTTTTATCAGGGATTTTCAAAAATACGTTTTTTTAGGAAGCATTTTCAAAAAAGAAGTAAAAACAGTACTTACTCTATTCTTACAAAATGCGTTTTTTATGCGACTTCAAATTTCAAAACCGAAAATTTTTATGCGATAATCATCAGAAATTTTCAAATGCAACGTTTATCATTAAGTTAAGAATAAAGGATAACCATTTTTAGGAAAAATTAAAATTGCGAATTTTTTATGCATATTATGAAAAATTTATGCGATCATCATTTTAAAATTTGAAATATGAAAAGCGTTTTTAAAAAAAATAATCCGTTGTTTGCGTCGCGCCGTATTTTATTATTTTCTATTTGCGTAGTATAGTAAAAACATTAAATGCGTTCACCGTTTGGTATTTCTAAATGCGATAAGTGTATGCGAATATCTCAAGCCTAATAATCACTGCATATCATGATTTATGTATACTCAGAAGAGTACTTAACAGACTTTTAAAATTGCGGTGGTGAAAATTCGTGTGCAAAGTTGAGAGGGCTAAATTCTTTTCTATTTAAGATATTTTTAGCGTTCTTTTTACAATTCTAATTTTAAAATCGTGTTTCACAAATCGCTATAAAATTAGCTCGATTTCCTTCTGAGCAAATGATGTACTTAAATGTTCTTAAAATAATTTCATTTAATTTCTTTTTTTGGAAATTGAAAAGTTTTTAGTACATACACGTATATATTATCTTATATGTGCTAAAACTGCTAAGTTATTGCAATATATCTAAGTGCTGATAGTTAAGACGCTGAAACGTATAGTTATTTCTTATAACTTATAAATCTTTCAAGCAATAAAATCTGTTAAATAAAATAAATTTTTAATTTTCTGTTTAATAAATCTTTAAATTTGCTTTATTTCATTCGTTTGTTGATTATAAATTACTATTTAAATGTGAAAGAGTTCTTATATTTGGAATTTTATTGTAATTTATAGAAAGTTCAAAATTTTTAAATTGATTATTTTGATGTTTTTTAAATTAAAATTTTCAATTTATAATTAAAAGTTAATTTCAACTAATTGAAATAAGGTAAAAATAAAATAAACAAATTATTTTATTGTTATTACAAATAATATTAAAATAATTTAAATTTAAATTATTTAATTTAAGTAAACTTTTAAGAAACTCAAAAAATAATTATTTTATTTTTTGGGATACACCTATAATAGTAGCAACTTTTTTGGATATTAAAATTTAATGTAAAATTATTTTTAGATACAAATTTTTTTTTTCTTCAATTCAAGCTTGAGCATAAACTGTTATTAACTATTCAAATATTCTTACATTAATTTTCATACCAAAGTATAGCTAGTAAATTCTTGTGTAAATTTATTTTAACATTTTTGTTGATTTTTTTTTGTTTTTTTTTTTTGTTAACAGTTTCAACAAATTCATCAAATAACACCACAAGTACATCAAATACGGTAACTCCTTCGCCACTGCTTAATGATCCAACTGTGCAAAAAGCACTTGATAGCCTTTTACAAGGTAATTTGTTAAAAAATATAGGTGATCAATCAACACCTACGTCTTCAGCTACACCGCTCTTTGCTGCTTTTCCAAATATGAATCGATATTAATTTTTTGTATTATTATAATTTTTTTTCGTACTGCTACATTGTCATATTTACATTATAATTTGTATTAAAGTTCACAGATATCATTAAAAGTAAGCATTAGATATTTAAGAACAAAAAAAAAATTAGTTATTTATGTATATGTAATTTGATTTATATAATTTTAATAAAAAAAAATTCATGCTTTTGATGATCAACAGAACAATGTTTTATTTATTAACTTTAAATCGCATTTTTAAATATCAATAATATCTTTAGAAAATTCAAATTTTAACATAATTTACAAAAGAATAGAAAATGATTTACTTGCATCTTGGCAAAAAATTTTGATCAGGTAAGTAGAAAATTTATTAATAATTTTTTTAAATATATTAATATAGTGATTGTTTTCCAAACTGCAATATTTATTATAGTATAACTAAAAGGTAAAAGTTTATCATTATAAATATTATTATTATTATATACGTATAATTTTTGAAGCCAACAGTTATCACAGTTTTATATGAATAGAAGATTCAAGGTGATCAGCGATCTATTTAAAAAAAAAACTAAAAAGCATAAGCTTATTTTAAAATGTGACTAAATGTAATTCAGTCAAAATTTACCTAGATAGTAACCTTTAAGATATTGTATGGCATGTACAATCTCTTCACAAGGCATGGTAGCTTGACCGCACAGAATATCTAAAATATCTTTGATTGCTTCGATGTCATATTTGTTTGTAAGTAATTTTTTTCTATAAGGTTTTAATTTTTCAACAAGTTTTTTATTTGTTTTTGCTATAGATCCGGTGTGGTTGGCTAAAATTTCTTTGAATGTTGGCCAATCTTCTAAACAAGCTTTGCAATCACAGTCAAAAAAATAATCTTTATACATTTTGCTCTTTCTTTCAGAGCGTGCCATATGTTGATAAGCAGTTCCATAACAGGTAAATAGTTGGTCACCTTTTTTAATAGGTTCAAGAGCTCTGGTAATCATCAGCAACCCTTCAAAGTGACGAAATGTATTAGGAGTGCAAGAATGATTCATGAGACTATGTCCAACATAAAGTCCAGATCCACATTTAACTCCAGGCTCTTGTTGAATCTGTAATTTAAAAAAATGAATTGTAAATTAAAAAAAATAATAAAATATATTTATAAAATAAGTTTACCGAAAATGAGTTAGAAGATTCAATGACACAAGCTCTAAATATTATTGTAGCACAAAATTTAACATCATTATTATCAGAAAGACTTTTTATTTCATTTGGTTTATATTTTTTTCCAAAAAATGTTGTTTCTAATGCCAAAAGAATAACCGTCAGTGCTGCAACACACGAAAACGCACTGACGTCTGTTAATGGCCGAATAGATAAATTAGTCGCTAAGCTTAATGCCGAACGTGCAATATTGGGATCAAAGATTCCGTCTTCTGTAAAACCCGCTGTTCTGTTATCTGTTGAATAAATGATAAATTATTTTATTGAGCAAAATTATGAAATTTAATTATCTTTACCTGTATTTAATTCGGCACTTTTTATCGATTCTCTCAGTTGATTAATACTTTTTCCGTTATCCGTTGAAATTAATAAAAATCTTGTAATTTTAGTTAATATTCTAATTTTATCCATATCTACATTAAGTAAATTAGAAAGTACGGATTGAATGCGGCATTCCATTGAATGAGCCATTTTCCAAGACGAATCTTTGCATTCCTCTGAACAGTATAATGTTAGAGGACAATTTGGACAAGGAATCAAATTGTAACACTTGGCTAGGCAATGATTACAGTGAGTGTAAGATCTACAAAACAGTGAAAAGTAAGTAATGAAATTTGATAAGTAATTAATGAATGAACTAACTTTTCTCTGTAAATAGTGTAAGCATAAGGCTTTTCCACTATGATGATATCACCTGCTCTAAAATTTTTAGTTGCTATTAAATGCCGTCCATACTTTTCAGAGTATGAAATTTTAACTCCTTCACTAAAACTTGGACACTCCTTGTCTATTAAATTATTTCCCAGTTATAATAGTTAAAATAATTTTAATTAATTTAAAAACGTACCCTTGACCATATCGTTGATATCTGAGTATCTTGGTTGAATTGTTAAATTATTGTATAACCAATCGTTTATACTTTTCTTTATACTCGAATCAAGATCTTTGGTTAATGCTATTTTACCATCTATAAAATCTTTAATTATTTGTGGATTTTCTTTTTCAGATTTTGGATTGCTGTTTTGATCTACATTTGATGGTAAGTTATTCATATTTTGATCTTTACTTAAAAATAATTGTCTCAAACATTCAATAGCTTTAGCAGCTCTTTCTTCTAATTTTTTTTTCTTCTCGTCAGGATAATCTAATGATAATGCTGTATCAATATCAATGAGACATTCGTGGTATAAATTTTTTCTATAAAGTGCTGCTGATCTATTAGCATGGGCGATAGCTTTTGATTCTTTATCAACAGCGTAAGCTAAACTCATTGTATATTTTTCAATAGCTTCGTCATCATCTCCCATAACAAAATTTTGATTTCCTTCAATTGGTAAGAATTAGTTTTTTATAACATGGTTAAAAAATGACCCAAATTGCAATTAAAATTAAAAGCTGCGATCTGGGACACTTTTTTTATTACGATTTTTTTTATCAGTGACGAGAAAACAAAGTAGTTGGAAAATACTTGCTTTCTTGGCCAAAAGCAACAAAACGAGATTTAATTTAAGCTTTTGGTAAAAAACTAATAAAAAACTAAACTAAAATAAAAAACTAAAAAACTAAATAACAACTAAAAATTTATTTTAAAAAAAACCGCTTGCGGACAGATGAAATTCCGTTAGTGGCAAGCGAATTTTTTTTCTACCTCAAATGATTACAAATTACTTGAAACATACAGAAATAAAAAAAAATCTTTCTTTAAAAAATAATACATTACGCCACATGGCGGAAAAAATAAAGAATTTCCTAAATCGTTCATAAATTACCTTCTGAGACGAATGGTAATCTGCGATTTGGGGCACTCTTTTTTTATTGCCTAAATTTGCATATTATTTTTCTTCTTCAGTGGTCTTGAATGTCTTTGCCGGGCTTTCTCGCCGCTGACGAGAAATTTTTTTTCTCATCATTCTGCTGCTCGCATATTTTTTTTTTAATTTTCTTTAAGTTTCAGGTCATTTGCAATCGTTTGAGCAAGATAAGATTCCACAAGCCTAAACCAGATTTTTTTTTCAGGATAGCCTATATTTGAAGATAACATGCCAAAAATGTGATATATGTATTTCTGAATTTTTTGCTCTCTATAGATCTCAAACTATCTAATATTATTATGCTCTATAAACTTTTTGTGGATAAAAAACCCAAAAGTAGTAATCAAAGTTTATAAAACGAAAATAGGGTCTTACCAAATATTATATTTACGGCTCGTGTTCAGAAAAGTAAAGAATATAAACCATATCGCACGTAAATTACCTTCAGAAGCGAAACCAAAAATGGTAAATTGCGATTTGGGGATTATTTATGGACAAGAGATGTATAAAATTTTTCCGCGTCAGTGGAAAGAAAATACGTCTTTTTTGGCCAAGCAGTGACCGGAAAATACGCGGTTTCTGGCCGCTGACCAAAAAATTTTTTTCTCTAATAAATAGTTTTGTCTATATCAGTTACGAAAAAGAAAGTATTAGGGAAAAAATTAATCTCATTATTTTTCAATTTCCTCATAATCATGCATGATTAAAAGATATGCCTTTTTGCAAAATTTTAACTTGTCAATAACGCGCTTTATTTTTTATTAAAAAAAATTTTTTTTAAATTATATTTTAGCCAAAAAAGTTGAAAGATAAACTCAAACACGAAAAATCTTTTAGGTCATCCAGGAGTACCTAGTTCAACAAGAATTGCAAAAAATACTTTTTTAGATGTAAAAATCAATTTTTCTTAAGTTTCAAGTTTATTGAAAAATTAATAACAAAAATAAATGTATAAGATTCAAAAACGCTCAGAGCATTTTGAGACTTAGAGAGCTAAAAAGTTTAGGAGTATAATATTTTTGGTGTGTGAACTCCTTCCTAAAATATGGAGTAATTATTCTAAAGGATACATCTACCAGCCGGCCTGTTTTCAAGTGTTTTACATTATGCTTAATTTCATGAATGTATAAAATCGTTAAATACATGTTTGATAAAGCGAGTAAAAATGTTTTAAATCATTTAATTACCTTCTTCTCTAAATCTTAAGGAATCATCTTTATTTTTTATATCTGCATTTAAAATAGGAATAGGAGTTTTCAGCATATTTTTAAGTACATGAGTTATCAATGCTTCACATTCTTTTTGTAATCCATAGCCACTGTTAGTTTCCTTTTTTTTAACTGATAAAACTAACTCTTTTACATAATCCATTTTACAGTGAAGGTAAGTTATAACTAATTTTTTTTGTTGTTAATTATTCATTTATTGAAAAAAATTGAAAAAAATAATCACTTTTATTAAACCTTTGTGTTTTCTTCAGCACTTAAAATATTCAACTACTAAATTAACAAGGGCTATTGATATACTTTATAGAACAAGTATATATATAAAGAGGTGAAACTAAAATTACCACAACTTGTAAGAGAAAATAAATAAGTTAATGCACTATATTTTCTCTTCTCTTAAAAAGATTACATAAAGCTATTAGAGTTTTAAATTTATTTTTTGTTTTTAATTCTATAAATAAAAAAATTTTTTTATCAAAATTGTGTTCATTGATTTTTTAAACCCTTTTGAAATTTTGCATGAATTCAAAGACATTTTTTTTTTTGTAAAATTTTATTTTATTAAACTTAACATTTTTTTGTTACAAACATACTTTGTTACCCATACAGTTTAAAAATCTATATAATTAAAAATCAGTCAATTTAATTGCATTGTATATTATAAATATATGCAAATTTGTTTCATTTTATCTTTGGATAAAAATTGTAAATTTTCTGTTTTTTTCTTCTTTTTTTTTTTGTAAAAAATTTAAGATTGTACTTTTGGTTTTTGTTGAATTTTTATTCAATTTAAATATATGTATTTCAAAGTAAAGAGCCAATCCTTGAAACGGGTATTTACCGATATTAGTTAATAACTTATTCAATCGCTTACAAAAAACAAGTTTAAAAAAATTATAAATAAATAAATAAGTTTTTAGAATACTGGGTATCCATTATTTTTGAAACTTTTTATCTATTTATAAAATTTTTATGACCAAAATTAAATTCCAGTAAATGATTAGTCTTTAGAAGAATAATACAATACTGATCATTCATAGGTGAATCTGATTTAATATTTACTCATTTTTTATATAATTTTAACAAGTTATACTTTTGACAATATATGCAAGTAGTTAGTAATGAGACTCAATGATTAAAACTAAGGTTTTTCAAACCTTGAGTGCTTTTAACTCTGAAATTTAAAAATTATAGCAAAGGGCTCTTTACATTAAAGATTTTTGTATACATTGTACATTTGTAAAAATCAATTTTCTTCTACATTCTTCAAAAATTCAGTTCCTTAGTTATGTTAAATTTATGCCTCAAGTAATAATGTTATTAAATATTAGGCGTTATCTTCGTTATAAAAAGAGTTAATTAACCAAGAAAAAAATTTTATATCACAACATTAGGTATAGCTAAGCTTATAAATGTATTTTTGCTTAAAAATTACCACCTAATTTAGATTTATTTATATACATCTCTGACAATATATTATTATATGTAAAGTATAATTCATTTGAAAAATTAAGCTTATTTCATTAAATAATTTAAAATTTCATTTTTTAAATTAAATACTGTACATTAATATTTACTCAGATATTTGCAGTTAATCAATCTAATTGTTCAATCTTTTTTATGACTCATAAATTATATTAATTTAATACTTAAAAACTTCTCTTTTGTTTGTTAGGGTCCAGCCCTACCTTGTTGAGGAAAATATGTTGATTGAACTACTAGTTGTACGTTTTCTGTTTAAGCGAGCAGCAACTAGAAGAAATTTATTGATTTACTAACAGATCATGAACTGAACTTAAATAATTAATTATACATACTATTTGCATCTTGGGGAGTTAATGGTTTATCAATAACTTTTTGTAATACATTCATCCATTGAGATCTATCATCTTCAGTTTGGGCTGATAAGAGGTAACTTCTATCAGGAGTTTCTAGTGTGAAAGAAAAACCTTGATCCCGAGCCCCTGTTGGCACACCTTTTGAAACTGCAAAACCTTCTGATGAATGTCCCAAAAATATTTCTCCTTTTGGATAAGCATCCTAATAACAGTTATTTGTTAAAAAAAAAAAATAAAAAAAAAAAAAAAAAAATTTACCATTGGATCGTCATGATACATTAATTTACGCCCATCTAAAATAAACCATCGTTTTTTATAGGCATCTGAATATTTAGGTCCAGTTTTCCACAAGAATCCTTCTCTTATAAAATCTTTAGTTAACTGAGATACTAATTCTGATTCAGATGCACCAGGATAAGCAACTTGAAGGCGATGTAATTTTGCACATCTTATTGCTAAATACCAATTTGTAATTACTTCAGGATCATCATGATATACATATATATGACGAGTTGTACCCTCTTTCATAAAAGAAATTTGAAGACTATTCTGATTACCAGTTTTCGGAGGAGCAAAAGAAACATTTAATTCTGATATCCGTAATACTGCTTTTGGTTCCTTCATAATTTTTAAAAACACAAATAACAAATAAGAAAATTAATGAATTGTTTGAGATTAAAGTTAGATAAATGCATACCTTATTTTCTTTAACATAATACTTTAAGGTATCTTCAGCTTCATTCAAAACAAATCTTCTTGGTTGATATTTTGCATCTTCTTTACCCCGTTTCATTAAAAAACCTTCCATAAATCCTGAGACATAATGATTTTGCCTTTCTGGATGACAAAACTCTTCTCTTTTGTATTTTGCTCTTATCCATTGTTCAATCAGAACGCTGAAAAAATAAATACAATAATAAGAAGCTAAAATATATTTCTAAATTAATTATGTAATTACTGAGGAGAATCTTGAGTTGGTCTTCGGTAACATGAAGGAACTCGCTCTTCGTAACGGAGTTTAGCTATTGAATTCCCAACTTCACAAATTCGATTGACCTGTGAATAATCCCATTTATCTAATTTAAGATGTTTGACTTTTGAAATGTGTGCTCCCATGGAACGGTGAATACCAGCGCATCTTGTGCATATAAATATTCCAATATTGTATGAAGCCCATTCTGGATCTATAAAAGACAAAGATAAAATTTTTTGCTATAATTAGTATATTAATCGAACATCCCAAAATAATTTATTATTGATAAATACCAATTGTAAATTTCATTGGGTTTGATATCAATATTTAATAAATTTAAGTTTAATTCAAGAAATGCTTAGAAAAAATTGAATTGAATATTTTTAAAATAAGATTATTTTAATATACAAATAACGCATTCTTTCCAACAATGCTTTTAAGGGTACTTTCAGATAAAAAAAAATAAAAAAAATAAAATGTTTACGAACATATTAAAAAAAATTTACTAATGAATTCATACGGGAAATTTAAAGAAACTTACTTTTAGCTCCACAGTCCGCACAAATATTATTTCCAGGCTTTTTTAGAAGTTCAAGTAACATTTTTTCATTACCGTCAGCCATTTTGAAACACTACCATATTTTTATAGCCGCAGCTAGCGCTTTTCTTTTGGTAATAGGAATAGTCTCTGACTGATGATTGATGCTTTCTGTGCATTGGAAAAGTTTCTTTTTTGTAATACCGTGCTTTTTTGTTCCCTTCCCATTTTTTATTTAAAAAAAAAAAGTATAAAATCCTATAGATTCTTTGAAAATAGAAAAATATGTCTATAATAAGGGCTAGAGTAAATAAAATAAAAATTTTATTACAATAAAGTAATTTTTTATTCAATCAAAAAATTAATAAAATAGAAATTATTTATAATTTTTCTACATTACTTCTAATGAATTATAATACAATAATTGTATAATGTTTGTAAAATGAAAATTCATTCAATAAATATGATATTGCACTTAAATTTATGAGTATTTTAATATTATAAACACAATAAGGTGTAAATGCATATATAATTCTTACAAATATCTAATAAAACTTTTTTTTAATTTTAGTTTTTGTATATATATATATCACATTTGTATAATTTAATTGAAAATAACAATTTTAAAATTCTTATTTTATATTAAATTTTAACAATAATTCAACAATTTTAATATTTCCAATTCTTTTAGCTATATCAATAAGTGAAACACCTGAATATTCTGTTTTTATACTAAATGGTAAATAACTTAAAAATAATTCCACCATTTTTACATCGTTATTCATTAAAGCATAATGTAATGGAATTTCATTATACTGATTGTTACAACCAGAATTTCCTTTATTTTCTAAAAGTATCTTAACTATTTCAAAATATCTTTTTCTACTAGCTATATGTAAAGGTGTTTCGTTTATGTAATTGTAAACATTAATGTCTGCTCCAAAAGCTATTAGTAAATTTATTATACTTTTATGATTATGAGAAGCAGCAAGATGGATTGGTCGTTCTTTATTTACATTTATGCAATTTACATTAGCTTTCTTTTTCAAAAGTAATTCAGCTATTTGTAAATATCCTTTACTACATGCTATGTGTAAAGCACTAACTCTGTTTTCATTCTGTACATCGATATCAGATTCTTTGTTTAATATTTGATTTAAATCATCAACACTATTGTTTAAAACAGCTTCATGAAGAGGGATGATATCCCAAAATTTATTTAAAACAGCTTTATCCATATTAATTTCTTTAGGAATTTCAAAGTCTTGCTTCTTTGCTAAAAATATTGCTGTTTCATTGAATATGTTTCTGTGATAAATATCGGCACCAAAATTTAAAAGCAAATCAAAAATTTTTTTATGTTTTATTTTAATAGCATAATGAAGAGGAGTTTCCTTAGTGAATTCATTAACACTATTTACATCTGCACCATTTTCTAATAAAAGTTTTGTTATATCGTAATATCCTAATCTGCAGGCTGTAAGTAAGCACGATTCACCTAAATCATTTTGTAATTCTAAACTAGGTCTGTAATTTTTTATTAAAAATTCTACAATAGATTTATGATTGTAACAAGTTGCAATATGAATTGGTCGGTCTTTATTAAATTTCATAATATTAACCTCGGGTCTGTGATCTAAAAGGATTTTCACAACTTTGCAAAAACCATATTTGCAAGCAACATGCAGTGGCAATTCACCAAATAAATTTCTAAAAGCACCCATTGCTCCAAATTCTAATAAAGTTTTGATAACTTCAAAATGATTATTTATAACAGCTAAATGAAGAGGTGTCTCATTAAATACATTTGTACAGTTAGTAATGCTATTATTTTGCAGAAGAACTTTAACTATTTGAAGATATCCTTTTTGACTAGCCAAGTGTAAGGGTGTATTACCATATACATCCTTTATGTACGTTCTTGTTTCATGATTAGAAAGAACAGTAGTTACTTCAACATGATTATTTAAAACAGCATAATGAAGTGGATATAAACTGTAATCCTTACTAGGACAATTAACATTAGCATTATGATTCAACAAATGTTTGACAATATCAACATATCCTTTCTTTATTGCTATTTGCAAAGGATTTTCCATTTGATAATTGTAAATATTAACTTTACTTTTATTTTCTAATAAAATTTTTACCACATTTGCATGATTTTTATGAACAGCTACATGAAGAGGTAGTTCCCTTTTATGCTGACAACAATTAACTTGAGCTTTATTCTGGATAAGTAATTTAACTATATTCTCATTTCCTTGGTCACAAGCTATGTGCAAAGGTGTTTCCATCAATTTATTTCTCACATTGACCCTGGCACCATTATTCAAAAGAATGTTTACAACATCATATTGATTATTTAATGTAGCAACATGTAACAGACTTCCATATTCTTCGTTTAAATGATAAATTTCCTTCTTTAATTCATCCAGTTCTAAAAGATTTTGAACCATGCAAATATCACCAGTTTTGCAAGCTTCATATAACATTAGTTTGGTTTTAGGTTCGGACATATTTTCAGCAATTGCTAAAACATTTTCCATATGATCTTCCAAATTTTATGTGTTCCTTTTGCAAAATTTGCAAAATAATTTGCAAAATAATTTAGATGAAAAATTAGCAAGCTGTACTAATGCTTCAACAAGTTAGCTCACTCCAGAGTCCAGACACCTTCGATATTTACTCCCTCTTGTCCCATTCTTACAAATGATCAAAATGACAAGTAAGTTTTTAAGGTTACTGCATCAATGGGTCACTTCATGGTCACTTTAACATTAACAGTGGTAAGGGTGACCGTCATAATTTTCTTGTATTCAATAAAAAGTGGGAGTAAATTTTGAAAATGGTGGTTAAAATTTTTTTCTCGTCTGAACTTGATGGTTTGAATGTCCCAGGATCCCAGTCATAAAATGTATAAGATTTTCCCACTAGAAGTTCAATGCCGAATGTCCCTATGATAGGATTTTTAATTATTAAACATAATTTTAAATTAAAATTAATTATGGGTCTCCATTGTAAATTTTATATATTTTATATATACAAACTGTTAATTTTTATATGCAGTTTTTATAAACATTTTTTTTTTATAATTATAAAAACCCATATATATTAGCTGTAGGGTGATTTTTTGACTAACCAAACATAATTGCAGATGGACAGGACTAATTATGTAAAAATGCCCAGTAAGTCATATTGTTAAGAGTCTTGGTGATCCTAATTTGCCTAGGCTGATTAGCTAAAAATCGCTCAGGTGAAAATTTTCTAACTAGCTGAAAGTTAGGATATCCTGAAATACACCCCCTAAAACCTAATACCAAATGGATTTGTAAAAATACTTGGTCCGACCTGAGGGGAGAGAAGCTAAAAATTTTTGGCACTTAGATGAAAATTTCGTAGGTAATCACACAGGAATTCGGCTACCGAATACAGATGCCAAATATAGCCGATATGCAAAATTCCACCCTCGAAAAAAGTTACGGTGTTTAAACCGTCGTAACTTTTTTTGGATCAATTTTTCAAGGGTACGATTTGGTACATTGGCTATATTTGGCATCTATATTCGTTAGCTAAATTCCTAAGCGGTTACGAATAATTCACCTAGGTGCCAAAATTTTTTAACTCATCCCTCTTCAGATCGGATCAAGTTGTTGAACAAACCCATTTGGAATTAGTCTTTGGGGGATCCTAAATTTTCAAATTTTTTGGGTGATTTTTAGATAAGCAGCCTAGGCAAATATATTATGATTCAGTGGACATACGAGTTTTGAAAATTTTGTTGGAGTAGTCTTTGCCTACAAATTGAGTAAGCGTCGTCTTCGCCACTACATTTGAGGTAGCGTAGGATTCCATTTACCTTTCACTTGGAATTTTTTTCCTTAGGGTTTTGAATAAGCGTTTTATTCGCTAGGGGCGTCGATATGGGTTCTGCTATTACCAGGAAAACGTAAGGATTAAATAAAAAATTTTTATTTGTATATACACAAAATGTATTTATTATTTTGTATATCTTATGTATAATAATTACAATAATAAAAATAATAATTAAATAATATAATTATAAAGGGAGCAAACATTTTTTTTTACAAATAAAAAAGAAAAATTAAAAAGTACATTGCCTGCTACCTCTAAAATTATTTTTTTTTTAATTCTTTTTTCGCACATCTCTTAAACAAATATATAAAAGAGTCTACAATCTTATAATAACTTTGTAATTAAAATCGGAGGCTTAAAAAACTGGTTTTATTATTATTTAGTCTTACAGTTATGTATACATTTAAACATACATATATAGTAAAAAAAAAAAAAAATGAGTTCAAAACACCGACTTTATTACAAATAAATTTGCACATGAAAACTTATTTTCACGATTATCCTAGCTTGTCATAAATAATTTCATAATATAAATTTAATTATACACAATTAATTCTTTGATCCATCCAAATAGCTCTTTACATATAATCATGATTATTATTACTAAATTATTATTGAAAAAAAAGGTTGTCATTATTATTATACATTAGCTGCATTTTTGGTTATAAAAAAATATCAAACGAAAGTAGAATCTTAAAAATATTTTAGCCTTTTTAAATAAAGAGATGACGCATACAGCTTTTTTTGATGAAAAATGAAAATGTGCATGTTAATTTAAAATGGCTATGCAACGCGATGATTGACTTTGTTTGATGACATGGGCTGCCTTCGTTGTTGCGCATGAGGATCCTGGTAATGACGAGGCTTTGTTATGGAATGATGAGTTGAATTTTTATGAGTGCTATTGGATGGGATACCTGCAAAAATATTTCATTAATATATTTTATAATTTAATGAGAAAAAGAATTTAATTTGGGAAAATTAGGAATAATGAAAAAAAGCCAAAAATATCGTTTAAAATTCAAACAAAATTTCGAGAAAAAAATCAAAATAATAATCTAATTAATACAAATATATAAATCTAAAAAAAAACAATTATAAACAAAAAAAGGGCCAGAAAAAAGAGAGAAACTCACCAACAGTTTTACGATGCAAGTGGCATCACGGTCGTAAGAAATATATTCTGCGAGATTTTTAATAGGGCTGGTGCCTCTGGTTTTGGCGGCCACCACCTCTCTGCTTTCCGCCAAAACCTGAGCCTCCTGGAACAACAACCAGTAAAATATTTAAGGCAAGACTTTAATGACAGATTTTAATTTTTTTATTTAAAACAAATCAAATTCTACTACTATATAAATAAAAAAAAATAAAAGCCAATGCACAAATAAACAAATGTACAGCTACTTAATCTTAGAAAATTTAACTTAAATTATTACTTTGTATGCACTATATAACTATAATAATAATTATTAATTAATATAAGTTAATGGAGATGTTAATATTAGGTGATAGAAAATTTTATTGTGACGTTATAGGCCAAATATATTATAGAGCTTGATATTATTACTTAAAAAAAAATTTTGGCAAGTTTTTTTTGCTTCTAAAGTAAACAAAAAGTAAAAAAAAAAAAATGGCATAATTTCTCTCTTCTTTTTTTATCCTTTCTTTGCCAAATGTGAAAAAAACTTTTACCATTTAATATTAAAATTTTTTTTTTTAATCTCCAATCTTGTGTGAACTTACACTACTTTTTTGACAATGCTCTGCATACACTTGCTTTTATCTTGATTTAATTGAAAATTAGAGAACATTTAAATAGGATTTAAAAGGATTGTAATATAACATGCAAGTATTGAAATTTTCTTGCGAAGACTTTTTTTTTAAAGCATTTTATATAACTATCAAGAATAAGTAAGTGCACATAACAGAATAAAAATATTCCTTTCACCTAAATTTTGCTAAAAATCCAATTCATAGAATGCCTTTCCATTTAAAAAATAAAATTTAATTAACTATATAAGATGGAAGACAAAGAAGTGGAATTTTATATTTTATATGCATACACAGTATATATATATGCTTAATATACTATTAAATAAGTAAATTAAAAACAATAAAAAGGAACGCTAATGCGTACCTTTACCGCGTGCACCACCGCGACCACCACTGTAGCCACCATCGTAACTACCATTGCCATAGCCATAGCCGTCTGCATTTTTCATGGAATGGTATAAAAAAACAAACAAGACAATATCCGTCAGTCTTTTTTCATTAATTGAATAAAGTCTTAATTAAAAATTTTTCGTTAACTAGATTAATTAGCTAAAACTATTAACAAAATTTAAAAAAATATTTTGCTGCATTGAGAATCGCACAGTTTTATTCTTGAATAGTATATATTTTTATGAATATATAACTAGCATAAAAATTAATTAAATTTGCAAGTAAGTTAAATAAATGAAATGTTTTTTAGTGTAACTTTTACGCTAGAATTTTATTCATATTTACGAGTATTAATAATCTATGTAAAAAATTACTCATATGAACATGTCAGTATAAAATCAAAATTATAAAAATAAATTCTTTGATAATTATTGCCGTATATTAAAGAGAATTTTTTAAATAAATTAAATTAAAAAAAAAATATAATTTTTGAAAAATCTTACCGTATCCTGGATAATCATAACTGCCATATCCTCCATAACCTCCTCCGTAATAATCATAACTACCTCCGTAGCCATCATAACCACTTCCATATCCACTACCATAACCTCCTTGACTGTAACCACCACCATAACCTCCTTGTCCCCATCCACCTTGGCTACCGAATCCTCTGCCTCTTCCACCTCTAGATCCACGTCCTCCCCTACCAACACCTCTCATGCCTCCCATTTCTGGCCTAGGAGTTGCTTTTTTTACTTCAACCTGATATAAAAGAAAATTAATTTAATAAAATGAATAAATTTTTACCATTTTAAATCTCAAAAACTTATTGCTTACGTCTTTGCCGTTGATTGTTTGTTTTGATGTTTTTAAAAGTTCATTGGCTACTTGTTCAGATTCAAATGTAATAAAACAGAATCCTTTTCTTTGGTTCTTTGTTTTGTCGAATGGCATTTCAACTTCAACGATCTAAGTTTAAAAGTTTCAACTTTTTAATAAGATAAATTGATAAAGTACTACTTGTTATGATTGAAAACTTACATTTCCAAATTGATTAAAGAAATTTTTGATGTCATCATCAGAAAGTTCCGTTGAAAGTCCACCAACAAAGATTTTTCCATGACGAGCTTTAGCTTTCTTTGGATCAACTTTTTTGTTATTGATAATGTGGTCACCATGAGCCATTGCCTAAGCAAAATCAAAAATATATATATTTAAAATATGTTTATAATTTTTTAAAAATTAATGCTGTGTAATTAAAATTTTCAGAAGTGGTAAAATTTCCTCACAAGCACTCAGTAGCAGAACTGACATAATAATCAGGCATCATTTAAGAATTTACAAAATTTTTAATAAAAAATCACAATAAAAAAATAATTACCTTATCTAAGGATTCAGCTTTTGCGAAGACAATAAATGCAAAACCTCTGGAACGTCCAGTGTTTGGATCAGTTTTGACATTGATACTTTCGATATCTCCAAAGCCACTGAAGTGATCTCTTAATTCCTCTGTAAAAATAATTATAAAGTTATAAAAAGCTGATTAAAGTATTTAATTTGTTATTAATAAAAATAAAAATGCAAAATAAAAAAAAATAAAAAAATTTTTTGTAGTCATTAGCTCAAATTTAATTCTTCTCATTCAACAGATTTACTGTCGTCTGAAGGTGTCCTAAGTTAATGATTTCATCATAGCTAAATGCAATTGTTTTTAAAGTCTAATAAATATAAAATGAACTTACTATCTGTGGTTTCCCAACTGAGTCCTCCAACGAACAGCTTTCTACACGTTGAAAAACAAAGAAAAAACATTGAATTAGAATTTTTTTGAATATTTATATAAATTTTTTTTTTAAATAATTAACCAAAAAATTTTTAATTCAAACACGAGTTTTAAGACCAATAGACTGCTACTTTTATCCTGGCTTAATCAATGAACTTTTATTTAATCAAGTGTAAAATATCACTGAAAAACAGCTGTGAATCAAACTTTATGGAAAAAAAGTAGGCAAATTTTACTTTTAAAAACGAATGGAAGTTTATAAAAAATTAACATTTATTAGACACAATTGAACATTTACATTATTTTTAAAATTAAAAAAGAAATTTGTAAAACTAAAAAAAAAATAATCTGGTATTTTCGTTGACAGTGTAAGTTTCAAGTCTGCAAATATTATTTCAATATTTTTAATGATATATTTAAAAACAAATTTAATTTTATTGCGAAGGAAAGCCAAGGAGAAAGAATTCAAGGTAGTACCTATCATTCAGTGAATCCTGGTTTTTCCCCGAAGACCTGCAAAGCAACGTAATTTAATATTATCCACTGCGGTGCATATAGTAGTTTTCTTGTTTCCAAATGGATGTTTTTGATAGTAAAAATTTTTCAATATTAATTAATTCTTATTTCAAATTCTAATTTTAAGATTGTTACAATGCTTTTTGGAAAAACTTAAAATTCAACTTTTTATTATACCTCAGATTTAATTTCAAAATTATACTATAAAATAAAGAAATATATTACATTTTATAATAAAATTTAATGATAACAAAATTACAATACAAATATTTATAAAATTACAAAAAATTTACTTATACAAAAAACTTTTTTCCTGCCAAATAGATGTTTACTAGATAGAATGTACTTTTCTTTTAAGTTTTAAAATTTCAAGTTAAAAAAATATATTTATAACTGACGCAGAAATTTTTTACATTGTTCCAAATCGTTACATGATCCTAAATCTTTTCAAGTTAGTTTTAAAGACTTTAAATTTTCAATTCACTCAAAATCAATTTTTATTTAAAAAAATTATTAAATTTGAGAATTTTTGAGCTCCGCTGCTAATAAATACCATAGAATCAGTTGTCAGTATGTACTTGAATGTCCACTTCTTTTCAGCATTGGTGCCATGAAAGCAGCTACGCCTTCCGAATCATTGGTCAATTTCTCATCTCATTGTAAGGTCCATTTGCTCGTACGCTGACTTGTCACCTGCAGACCAAGCCACACAAATTTGGGTTAATGGCGTTTTAAGCTGTCTTATAAACACCATTATCATTTCATGATACAAACACATCAGGAAATTTATATTATGATGTTTTAAAACTTTGGATACCTCATTTAATTATTTTTGGTAACAATGAGAGAAATTGTGCTCCTGTTCACGATGCTAATGGCACGTATTATTGAGGCTTTAAAAAACTCGATTTGCAAGATTTCAAATGCTAAAATTGACTTGATCATTGTTTTTTAAAAGAAAATTATATTACTTAAGATTTGGAACATCTTTTAAAGTGCTTTATCAATTCTTCTAAATTTCTAATATTTTTAAATTACCACAAATCTATTCAGCTAATATTTATTTTTCTCTATAAAAATATTCAAATTTTTTTTTTTTACAAATCAAAAAAATTAGTCATCTGGTAAAATTTAATCACTAAGCCTGATTACTTAACCATTTTTTTTTTCAAGAATCTGGACACTTAATAACTGAAATTATTATTCTATGCTTTAGTCATTGTAAAGTTTATTTCAAGTAACTTAATTAAATCGATAAACATATAATTGTTGTGAGTGTTGTTGAAAATCTAAATAGTCCAGCTTTTTTACCTAAAAATTACACTTACTTTCCAAGTTAAAATTCACCTTAACCCAATAACGACATAATATAAAATACTCGAAAAACTTTTTAAAAAAAAGGTGTATTTTCAAACTTAGTTACTGCTTCATTTAACTCGTAGAAATTATTTTAAAATTCAACATTTTTGCTAAGTTTGTAATTTAAAGAATTCCTTTTAATTAATAAAATTAATAATTACAATTAATAATGCTTTTTTTCACATATTTACAGTAAATTTACAAATTAATTATATTTAAAAAAAAAAAATGATATTACAATAAATTTATCTTAATTAAAGTTATTAAGATTTTGGGATTCAAAAAATATTATCATGCAAAATCTTTTATCTCCTATAATAAGCTAGACAAAAGTCGTTTGATAGTGTAAATGTTATGCATGTAAGTGTAATAATAATTAAGTAACAATTCCTTAGACACCATTTAAACAATTAACCTGAAGTTTATAGATCTAAAAAAAATTTCAACAGCTAAATTATCTGTGCAAGACTAATTGGTTAAAAAAAAATCAAAAATAAGTTATAATATTATTTAATAAATCTAAGAATTAACAAATTACAGACTTACTGTTTAAATTCTATTTATTTTTTTTTTTATTAAAGATCGTCATTTGCCAAGTGCTATAGTTTGAACTTACCGTTTAATTTAATCATTCATTTAAATAAATCTAATTCTTTAAAGAGTATTTTACAGCCTCATAAATGAAACTTTAGTTTTAAATAACGGTTTTGAAAGATTTTTAATTATCAGAATGGAATGATAATTTATTGTTTATAATTAAACTTGCATTTTTTAAATAATAGTTAAAATAAGAAACAGTGATAGAGGTATAAAAACGAAAAATATGAATTTAATTGTTTTTAAATAAATAATAAAATTTCCAAAAATTTCTCGAGTAGCTTTTACTAAATTTATTAAATAAGTAACGAATGTTTTTAAACATAGCGTGGGTGTTAAACGCGCAAGTCCGCCATATTGCAATCATACCCACGCTATAAGCGTCGGTGTAATTTCCATGCTCCTAGCTTAAATTATATGTAAAATAAACATACAAATTTTAATTAAAAACTAAAAATATAAAAAACGCTGTAAAGATCAAGTAATATTTAAAAAAAATGCTAAAAACGACTCCGAAAAATTTAAATCGAACAACGATGTTACTGGATTATTTTAATATAAAACACTTCAGTACAAATCTGAAAAGGAAGCCATTAAACCGTCCGCCATTTTCGGCGTCGTGCTACTCATGCAAGCTACTCGAGAAATATATTATGATAAAAATTTTAACAAGTCATGTTATGCCGGAAAAATTCTCGAAAAAAATTTATTTGTTTTTTAAACTTCAGTATTTAAGTTTTTTTACATGAACATAAAAAAAATAAAATATGAAACCAAGAAAGGATGTGTTTTATACTTTTAATGCTACAAAATGGTATAAATAAAATTGTGTTGGTTTTTACCTATCTTCCTGAGACTCCAATGTACCATTTTCTGCGTTTTCTGTGCCTCCATTTTCAGTGTCTCCGTTTTGTTGTTCGTAATTTTGATGATCACCAACATCTTCACTGAAGTCTTTATTTTCTTGTTGTTCAGCTGCCATTTTCTTGATTTATAAAATAGTTGCAAGGTCAGAAGCTTATAAAAATTTGGCAAGTATAATTATTACTTGCTTTTCTTCCTTCACTTGAATTTATATTAAATTAAAACACTAAAGACAATCGACGTCTTTACTACTTGGCTGTCGAAGGGAGAAGGACGAGATGAGGCGCGGCGCACAGCGTACAACCGCTATTTTCCCCACTTTAATATTCCCTCTTGCTCTTTCCTGCACAAGCGGCAAGCGCAAACAGACGTGATTCGTTAATTTACAAAAAGGGGAGACACGCTATTAAACCAACCAATCAGACAATATAAAACCATCAGGGACGTAGCTAGAAAAGGGCCCTCTTTGCCTAATATTCATAATACTCGGCGATCCAAAACGGGGCGCACACTTATTAAGTTTTTAAATGAATAATAATTAAGTAAGGGCTTAGAAATTATTCTGGGTCTACAACTTCTGAACCACGGTGTAATTAATAAATATCCAGCTTTATTGCCTTTAAAAATATATATGAAATAAATAATTTTTAGACTTTTCGAATAAAATTATCAGATAAAAAAAGTTGGATTTTAATAAATTTTATTTTTAAAAACCAGGTTTCATAATACAGTACTGAATATTGTGCATAGTGCATACAGCCATGATAAAAACTAAAAGCACATTTAATATTCCAACCGGCAAATTCATGAACTTCCTAATACCAGAAAGTACATTGTTATCAATTAAATAAATAGCATAAAACTATTGTAAAAAAAAACAAATAAAAAAAATTTAGTAAAATTTAAATATAAACTAATTCCGCTCGAAATAAATTAAAATTTGTTTTATTTAATTATTGATTTTTTCATTTAAAAAGTTTAATGCGAGGGCGCTAATGTCATTTCCGGCATTTTCATATAAGCCTTGTTCATTCTTCCGGTTTTTCTGATATAGAAAAATGACAAATTTTAAATTAATTTTAGTTTTTTATATGAATTTTATAAAAATCCTAAGTACATTTTAAATTATTTTTATAATTATCATCAGGATGATTATTATTTAATTATACTTTCTAGTTCTAAGTTGAATAAAAATAATGCTTAAAATGTCGAAATTACCTCCTCAATTTATTTGGAAAAAAAATTTATTGCTTTATTTTTTAGGCCTGAAAAATTTTGATTAGTATTTGTAGTAGATGGCACATATTGTATACTGTTAAAAGAAACTTTCTTAGATTCAAAAAAAAAATAGAATATTTTCAAAAAATTAGTGATTTTTCGAAAAAAATCGTAATGACTAAATTTAGTATATTAACTAAAAATTTGAGTATTTCCAATTTTTTTTTGTAAATACACGAGAAAAATTGATAATTTACCATTTTTTTTCGAAAATTCACAAAAAATATTTGCTATTAAAAATTTTTTCGTAAATTCACAAGAATAAATCGAAAATTCTAGAATTTTTCGATAATATAGGGTAACTGTACTAGAGCTCGGCCACCCCCCACTAGTCGGCCACCTTGCTCGTATTTATGTAATTAATAATTATTTTTTTAAATAAATTGAAAAATAAAGTTAGAATATTGTTCTTATAAGTATTAATAATATTTGCGAATCAAAATTTTTGCTTTTGAACAAATTAAAATACAAATAAAAAAATAAAAACAAAACCATGCTCTCAGAAGAGCACTTTTCTTACGATTTGCTTTATGACTCGTGCCACGGGCCGACTACTGTTATTATTGAAATTTCAAATATTTTCTTTGTATGCGATGGGTAAAAATGCTATTATTATTAATTTGTATCATATTAAAATAGTTTATTACACTTAATAATTAAAAAACTGTAAATATTAAAGAATAATTAATAATTAAATATACGGTCGACCACTGGCTTCACTTTTTTCACGATTTTTAGTAGTCGGCATGTTCTAAAAACTCTTGTCACGGCAATATTTTTGACTCTATTTGTAAAGTAGATTAGTATTTATGCATTTTTATGATATTTCTTTAAAATTAACAATAATAAAGCAACTTTTTTATTAATTAAATTAGTTTTTAAAATACTTAAATCTTTTAATTTAAAAAAAAAATTTACTAATTTTTCGAAAATATTCTATTTTTTTTGTGAATCTAAGAAAGTTACTTTTTACAGTATATTAAAGAAAGAAAACTATGGTTCTTGTACAATTTGTTGTTAATTAATTAAATATATGTGGCTAATTTATGGAACAATTCTCGATGGATAAACAATTCAAAAAAGATATTGCATTTGGCTAAATTTAACCTTTTATTTGAACAAATTAATTTTCAATGCGGAAACTCGATTTTGGATAGGTTTTTCGAAAAACCGAATTTGATCGAATTCCCTATTTAATTTACTAAAATCCAACAATAGTTATTCAAAAAAATATTCGTTTACTGTTAATTGTTAAGTAAACTAAAAAAAAATTAGAAAATTAAGTACATCGATGTTTGTACTTGGGAAAATAATTTTTTTGGTAAATTAAAACAACTTTTGAAACGTGTAGCAAGTTTTTGAAAAATGAATTTAGAAATAGCCTTCTTCTAATTTTTGAAAATTTTGTTTTTATATTAACAAAACTTATTTAATTGAAAAATTTTTTGTATATTTTAAAATTTCTTTTAGTTAGAATGTTTTGGCAATAAAAAATATTTTATTAATTTAAATTTTTATGGTTTACTATGCTAAATTTGTGAAAAAATAAAAAAAAATTAGAGGAAATGAAGGTAATATTTAACGAAAAATCTATTTATCCAGAAAATTTTTGACATTTAAAAAAGATAAATATTTTTAGCCTCAATTTGAGGTTGTTTTGGTTTATTTTTCTACACTCTGCATTGAATATTAAACATTTTTGAATAAACTTATAATTAGAATTTTTTTAACATTTTAAAAGTTCTAAATTTCCAGGAAAATTTTCAGATTAATTGCCCAAAATTTCTGGATAAATATTTATTTTTTGTGGGAAAAAGATTGGTTAATAATTAGATATAACCTGTTTTAGTAAAAATGTGTTATATTTCTTAGGATGTAAAATTAGAAAAATCTTCATCGATCTGGCGTATATTTGATAAGATTCGAAATGCCATCACCCGCTGTTCTCTAAATTTTTGGGAATATTATAATCCTTTAGATCCATTTGGAACTAATCTTCTTTCAGGTAAATCAATATCTTATTTAAATTGAATTTATTTTTTCTTTGTTATCTCGTTTAGAATAATTTTAATGCCTAATTAAGATGCAGACAGTCGGATAAATAAAAATAATTTTTTTTTTTTCTATAGAATTGAAATTTATTTCTGTCCTGTCTGGATTTAATAGAACAATTGGTATTTCTAATGATGAAATTTGTGAAATCACGAATTACTTTCGCACACCCGATGGTAGAATTTTGTATGCGCAATTTTGCAAAGTTGTTCATGAAAATAGTGAGTTTTTTATAAGTGATTTTTTTATAAATAAAACTTTAAGTAATGATGTTAATTTATTAGTCGTGAGTTTCGAAGACAATGTACCCATGGTTAACGGATTAGAATGGGAGGATCCTCTGCATACAAATTGTCTCTCGACAAAAGAACAAAGAATCGTTGATATTATTATTACAAAGATAGCATCTACGATATCAAAAAGAAAACTCCTTTTCAGGCCTTATTTTCAAGACTATGAATTGGTATTTTTTGAAAATATTTTAATTTAATTTTTTTTTTTTTAATTTTACACACCCTTTTATCAGATATCAAGAAATTGTGGAACGATAACTTTTAGCCATTTTGCCAGAATATTACACTTTTTGAATATAAATTTAGGACCAGATGAGTATAATTTGTTATTAAAAAAATTTGCTAAAGATAATTATACCGTAAGCTATGAACCGTTTATAAGAGCCATCGAAGAGGTTCAAAAAACTTTTGATGATAATAAAAGAATAAAACACGAGGTATATAAAAATTTGGTTATTTTAGTTCTATACTTTGTTCTATTTTTATTTTTTAAATTGTATTGAGATTCGCTATTTTGATAAAAATAATTTTTCATCTGATATAAAAAGTAAAAATGAAACATTGTATGTAATTTTTGATCTAAAAATACATTATAATCTGCTTTTAAAATCTCTAATTTGTACATAATACAATGTTTTTACGTTTCTGTGAAATTTATTTACTTTTTTTTTAATTTCATTAAATTAACTTACTATTTTATTCTTTCATTTAAAATATTCATAAAACTGGTTTTTAGTATAATTTTTTTTATATTTAAAAATAATGTAACGCATCGATACCCCCTCATCGAAGCATCTAGAAACAGCTTTTACGTCACAAAATACATATTTAATTAAATCAAAAGGTTCTTTTATAATTTTTTTGTAAATGCACCCTAAAAAAGTAAAGAGTTTAAAAGTCTGGAATTTGTATAGATGGCTTTAAATTTTAATTATAATAAAAGCAGGTCCATTTTTAGACATGTCGCATATGATAGAAATTCTTTAAATGCTTGATTTTCGTAAATTTTTTACTAATTCGGTTCTCTAATTATCGTAAGCCGATAAGAGTTTTACTATTTATTAAAAAAAAGCCTAAAAATGTTAATATATAAAGAGAGTATATACTAAGTTTAAACTCTATTATTCAAAGTTAATTTGGAAATATATGTGCCAAAAATAGAGACCATAATCAGCCCGCACTTTATGCTCTTATATTGAAAAAAAAAATAAAAATTTTTTCCTTAAATAATAGCAACCAGTCACACATTCATGCACGTCACGTAACAGATATTTCATGGGGGACACCCAATGTTTTGGAATTACAGCCCCTTTTTTTGCAATAATGCACTTTTGAAAATTGAATTTAAATTTTGTTTGCAGCAAACAGGAAATAAGCCAAACGAAAACATACTGACAGTAAACTTACCAAAACTTGAAAGACCAGAAATTGGAAGCATAAGAACAAGCTGCGTATTTCCAAAAAATTTGCATTTTTTAACTGTTGATAATAGTTCGAAAAGAATTCGTCCTATTACCGAAGTTATGTTAAGAATACAAGAACACGTTTACAAAAATCAATTAAGAATCAAAGAACATTTCAAAGTAAAAAATAATAATTAAATATATTTTAGCATAATATTTTAATTTATGTTTCATAATAAAGGGATTCGACAAGTACAACGTTGGAAAGATAACAGAAAATCAATTTATGAGAGCTTTAGATCTTGTTAGAGACGGAGCGACCGGTAGACTTTATTTATCAGAACAGGAGATTAAAAATTTAATAAGTTTTTACAAAGATCCAAACGATATGGAAAGGGTTTGCTGGAGAATTTTTGAAGATGATGTTAATCAAGGTATTTTTTGTTCGATAATATCCAATTATTTTATAATTATATTACCTACAATTAGTTGAATAATTTTAAAGTTAAATTTGCTTAGTTTTTATAATTTATTTAACTAAAAATTTGGCAGTATTTACAAAGAAGAATTTAGATAAACATCCCAATTGCAAAGTAATCGCACCCCCTACCGAAGTCTTAAATTTACCTCCAAAAGGGTACAAAGAATGGGAATGTGATGGTAATAATATTTGCAAAGATCCATCGTCGTATGAAATTTACCAAACAACGATGAACAAAATAGTTCATAGAGTAAAGGCAAGGCAATTGGTATTGAGACAATTTTTTCGAGATTTAGACAAGTATAAATTTTTAATTTATTTATTAAAACATTCATGCTCACGTGCTTAAATATTAATTTAACCAGGTTACTAACTCTTCAAAACATAATTGCACATATTGTACATAACGTTTTTTTCACTAGTCACGTACATTTAGTATTAAATTAGTATTATCGCATTTTATTAGAAATTATTCATTAAAAAAAAATTTCTTTGGCTTTTTGATTAAACTTATTTTTCAATGTATGTGATTTATTTTAATACTTTTTTAGAAAAAATACGGGTCATGTTTCTCGAGCTGAATTAAGACGCGTTTTTGCAACTGTTGGAATACCCTTTACGCACGAAGAAATTGTATCCCTCGAAGGAGAATATAATAACGATAAAGGATTTTGTTACACGGAATTTATGAAAAATATTGAAAATATTATTGAAGAAAAAAGAATCAAAGGTAAAGCTTGTGATGTTGTGGGATCAAAATTACCTTTCCCGGAAGAAAAAGATATCAATTTTATTTTAGCTAAAATAAAATCAAAAGTCGTTACTAGCGGTTTAAATGTAATTATTATTATTATTATTTTAAATGAAATTCGCAAACTTAATTAACGTATGATTTTCTAGGTTTCGCAATTTTATAGCTATTTTGACAAAAGAAATGTTAAACTTGTAACAATTGATCAGTTTCACCGTGGAATCGATCAACTTAAATGTGATCTTACTTGTACTGAAGTTAAAACCATTATTAACCATTTTAGAAGCATTGAACAGTAAGTTTACAATTTTCTGTTGTTTTTGAATGCACGTAACTGGAATTTTTTTCAATTATTTTACCTGTAGACCTGAATGCATTGATATTTGGAAATTCACAACAGAAGTAGAAGGGGCTATTTCTCAACCATTTTTAGAAAAATCACCTAATAAAATTACTGTTCAACACATACCAATTACGGATGGACCAAAAAATTTTTTAAATTTCGAAGAGAGACAAATATTAATGCGAATACTAAATATATTATCGCGTTATCTAGACAGAAACCTAGAAGAATTATTTTGGGTTCGTATTTTAATTTTATACTTGAATTTTCCTGAAACTACTCAAATATTTAAATTATATTAATAGCCTTAATTTTTTATTTTTTTTTTTAACAAACTCTTTTTATTGTAATTTACAAGTTATTATTTATACACTTAATATTTAGATACATTAATTAATTAATTAATTAGATTAAAATTAATTGATTAATTTAGTTTGCTGCTGCATCCCAATTTGTCAAAAAGACTAAGAAAAACTTTAATAAAGCACTAAAATTATAATATTTTAACGTTGCAGGATTACGATAAAAAGCCACACACTGGAAACATATCGAAAAATCAATTAATTAGAGCACTGAGTACAAGAAATATGTTCAATTTAATCAATGCTAAAGAAATTGACGTATTATTCAAATGCTTTTCTGTTGGGCATCCTGCTAATGAATTAATGTTTGATTATCATGCATTTTTAAATGCAATAAGCATAATAAGACAAAATAAAAATGTTTAAGTATAAATTATATTTGTAATTACAAGGTATCTGATCCTTAATACATAAATTTTGTTAAGAAAATTCAATGTGTTATGGTAAAATCCATATTACTTTTTTTTATTTTGTAAATTCTCCACATTTTTCAAGGCCTAAAATAGATTTCAAGATTTGAATCCTGAGCTAAAATCAGAGATCAATTTGTATTGGAAAAAAATTAGCAAAAGGTAACGTTTTTGATAATATCAGTAAAATTTATGATTTAGTTTATTAGATTCAGTAAGCTATAAACAAGAAATATAACAAGTATTAGAAAATTAGAGAAAAGTACGGAAGCCGCATAGTATCATGGGAGAATTAGAGAGAGGGTGGGTAAATAGTCAAGAAACTTGTTGGGCGAGTTCTGCCGTACAGGAGTAAAAAGGCAATATCTCGAGATTTTATGAAAAATGAGATTTTTATATGTGCATAATCGTGAAAAAAAAATCTATCCAGTGGTGCAAAAATTATTTTGATATCACTGATAACAAAAAAGTTAGCACTGCATATCTCGAAGGTTTCATGTATTTGATAAAATTTAACATGGAATAAAAAAAAAAATACATGAAATAAATGCATATCTCGAGATATTGCTTTTCTTCTCCTGTACGGCAGAGCAGCGCGCATGGAAAAAAATATTTCAATACAGGAGAAGAAAGGCAATATCTCGATATTGCTTTTCTTCTCCTGTATTTAACGTGATTTAGGAGTCATCGATTTTTAAATTTTGCACATCTCTAAAATAAAGTACTAAAAATATTAATACTTATTATTAATTAATTTAGTAATAATTTATTTACAGCTCGATTTGTTATTGTTGTACTTGTAGTTTATTAATATTATTTATTACTTTTATAAATTTTTTAATCATTCCAAAAATATAAATGAGAAAAAAATGATTTAACTGAACTTAATTCATTAAATGTAAATATGTTTTTCGCTAGTCTACCTTTTTTACTATATAAAGTATAAATAAACAAATATTTGGCGGCAAAGAACGTTATTATACAACTTTAAATAAAGCATGATAAGGGCGATTATTTTAAAAAAATATAAGAATGTGATATTTTTTTGTCATGTTTATGTTTTATTATTTAAAATATTTGGTAGCAAATTTTTTTATTTATATGGAAGATTTGAAGTTATATAACTGCCAATTATGTTTTATTATTTTTGTTATTATTATAAACATTTTTTTATTAAAAATATATAAAAAATACAAAAAAAAAATATTTCAATATTATTAATTTTGTAATTTTAATAAAATAATTTATATTGAAAAGAATTAAAATTATTTCAATATGAGATGTTGCTTTTCTTTCGTGGACAAGAGCGGCGCCAAGCATCCTGAGTACATGAATTAAAATGCATATCTCGATATTGCTTTTCTTCTCCTGTATTATAAGCTGATTTGGCGCTGCTATTTTTGCATATCTCTTGTTTTTCATATAAGGAGTGGAAATTTTGGAAAAATTTTTTCACCAATGAAAAGAGCATGTCTTAATTACCTTAGAAACATATAAATTTTTTTTAAATTGTATATAAACCTTTCAAAATTAACCGAAACGCGTTTCTTTAAATATCTCGAAATGAGTTAAAAGTGAGATATTGCCTTTTTACTCCTGTACGGCAGAGTTGTCGGGTGAGTTGGTGGTCGAGTCGTAATTCATTAGAAAATAAACTTTCTACGTTACCGGGAGGTTTTTGATGTCAAGGAAAATGAATTTCAAGGGGAAAATTTTCAATTTAACACCCGAAAATATTTTCCGATTTTTTAAGATCGCGTTCATAAAACAAATTAAAACAAATTTTAGAGGGAAAATTTTTAAATTTTCAGCCTAAAATATTTTCCGAGTTTTCAAGATGGCGGAAAATTTTCATTTTCAAATTCGTTTTTTTCAAACTCCAAAATCGATCAGTTACGTACAATTTACAGTTTCATATTTTTTTATGTCCGTCATCTTGACAAATCGAAAAAATATTTTAGGGTGCAAAATTAAAATTATTCACCTGAATTTGTTTTTTATCGACTTCAAAAACCTCGGTAACTGACAATGTTCATTTTAATATTTTTTATTTACGCCATCTTGAAAAATCGGAAAATATTTCTGGGTGAAAAATTGAAAATTTTTTCCCTTAAATTCGTTTTTCTCGACCTTCAAAACGCGATAAAGTATAATGTTCATTTTAATATTTTTTAATGTCCGCAAAATATTTATTCGGACCCTCGAAGGAAGGGTGACTCTAGAATCATGCTTGCATGGAACCAGGTCTGGACTTCCCAACAGAGGCAAGATACCTGCGGGTTGTCACTTTTGGGACACTAACCGCAAACACCATCCAAGGGTAACAAACACAACACAATACAGTGACATCCAGGGCCTTAACCCAAAGGGACCAGGTTGGACCAACGGGGACTGTAACAGGTGGAGCACTAGGGGCTTTTAAATTAAGTCGGGTGCTCCAAAGCTTATCTCCCCCCTTTGTTATAAAATGACTTAATTGTAAAAAGAAGGAAAAATAAAAAATATTTATAAAAAATATTATCTCCCCCCACCTAGGCAAAAAAAAAAAAGAAACCATACCAAGCAAACATTGTTGTTAAATACAAAACCTTACAAATGTAATTATTGTTGGTAAAAACAAAAAACCACACAGATGCAATCAATGTGAAAACATTGTTTTTAAACCCAAAAGCTTAAACAATGTAATTATTGTTGATAAAAACTAAAAACCACACAGATGCATTCAATGTGAAAACATTGTTTTTAAACCCAAAAGCTTAAAAAATGTAATTATTGTTGATAAAAACTAAAAACCACACATATGCAATCAATGTGAAAACATTGTTTTTAAACCCAAAAGCTTAAACAATGTAATTATTGTTGATAAAAACTAAAAACTACACAGATGCAATCAATGTGAAAACATTGTTTTTAAACCCAAAAGCTTAAACAATGTAATTATTGTTGATAAAAACTAAAAACTACACAGATGCAATCAATGTGAAAACATTGTTTTTAAACCCAAAAGCTTAAACAATGTAATTATGGTTGATAAAAACAAAAAACCACACAGATGGAATCAATGTGAAAACATTGTTTTTAAACCCAAAAGCTTGAACAATGTAATTGTTGATAAAAACTAAAAACCATACAGATGCAATAAATGTGAAAACATTATTTTTATACCCAAAAGCTTAAACAAAGTAATTATTATTGGTAAAAACAAAAAACCACACAGATGCAATCAATGTGAAAACCGTGTTTTTAAACCCAAAATCTTAAACAATGTAATTATTGTTGATAAAAACTAAAAACTACACAGATGCAATCAATGTGAAAACATTGTTTTTAAACCCAAAAGCTTAAACAATGTAATTATTGTTGATAAAAAATAAAAACCACACAGATGCAATCAATGTGAAAACCGTGTTTTTAAACCCAAAAGCTTAAACAATGTAATTATTGTTGATAAAAACTAAAAACCACACAGATGCAATCAATGTGAAAACCGTGTTTTTAAACCCAAAAGCTTGAACAATGTAATTATTGTTGATAAAAACTAAAAACCACACCCATGCAATCATTGTGCTCAATTACAAAACCTTACAAATGTAATTATTATTGGTAAAAACAAAAAACCACACAGATGCAATCAATGTAAAAACATTGTTTTTAAACCCAAAAGCTTAAACAATGTAATTGTTGATAAAAACTAAAAACCATACAGATGCAATCAATGTGAAAACAGTGTTTTTAAACCCAAAAGCTTAAACAATGTAATTATTGTTGATAAAAAATAAAAACCAAACAGATGCATCAATGTGAAAACATTGTTTTTAAACCCCAAAAGCTTTAACAATGTAATTATTGTTGATAAAAACTAAAAACAGATGCAATCATTGTGCTCAATTACAAAACCTTACAAATGTAATTATTATTGGTAAAAACAAAAAACCACACAGATGCAATCAATGTGAAAACCGTGTTTTTAAACCCAAAAGCTTAAACAATGTAATTATTGTTGATAAAAACTAAAAACCACAAAGATGCAATCATTGTGCTCAATTACAAAACCTTACAAATGTAATTATTATTGGTAAAAACAAAAAACCATACAGATGCAATCAATGTGAAAACAGTGTTTTTAAACCCAAAAGCTTAAACAATGTAATTATTGTTGATAACAACTAAAAACCACACAGATGCATTCAATGTGAAAACATTGTTTTTAAACCCAAAAGCTTAAACAATGTAATTATTATTGGTAAAAACAAAAAACCACACAGATGCTATCAATGTGAAAACATTGTTTATAAACCTAAAAGCTTAAACAATGTAATTATTGTTGATAAAAACTAAAAACCACACAGATGCAAGCATTGTGCTCAATTACAATAGCAGCTACCGCTATGTTCACTCCGTGTATCTGAGAACTAAAGAACGCTAAAATGACAAAATCGGCGCTGATGTACAAAAATGGGGACAACAAGCGGTGTAATGGCGTAGTCAGCGGTATATTAGATATGGAAAAAAATTAATTCATTTATAAACCACCTGCAACGTTTGGATAATTTTTTTTGCCAATATGAAAACTAGAAGTCCCGTACTAAAAAATATCTGGGAATATTTATCTGGAAAATGCATAAAAAAATACGAGAAATGGAAAAATAATGAAATTTATGATAGTTATGATATATAAAATGATGAAAATTTTCATTCCATATGAATTTTGTCATTGTTTGAGAAATAATTCGGCCGAGTTTTTAAAGTTAAATTAATATCAATTGAATTAAAAATATTAAGTTAACAGCAATTTAAAAATTAGGAAAAAAAAATTCGTATCCAGAGTATAAAAAGTAATTATTAACATTTACAAATTGTTTAAAGATTTACAACTCGATTATGCTTAATTTTGACCTAATTTTGTAATAATTTGTGAATAAAAATTAATCTGTCACTTTTAGGTCAAATTAGACCCCGTATTCTGATTTAGCAGATCAAAAAACATATAATATACCTATTTTTTTTATCCAAGGACCTAAAAAAACAAAGTGAATTTCATCGAACCAAATAATCTAAAATACATTGGAAAATTTTATAAATCATATGCTATACAAAAGACTCTTGTACAACTAACGTGTTGAACATTTGCTGGCTGGTATATTTAATAAAGACTAAAAAATAGTAGTAGTTCAAAGTACGCTAAACAATAACATTCTTTGTTCATATGGTTTTTATATGATTTCCTTAAAAAAATGATTTAAATCTTTGAAATTTCTTCATAAGCAGTTTATGATTTTATTGACATAGTATGCTTTTTGAGCTACAAAAAACATAAGTTTTATTGGTCAGCTTAATATACAAAGAAAATACCATGAATTACAATTCGTTTTTAAAATCTGTTGTCAGAAACCTAAGTTTAGCTTCAATTTCCGTAATAAATAGAAATAAATAATATTTTTATAGATTTTCATTTCATTAACATGCAAGTTTTGATGGTTTAGATATGTGTAAGTACAACTTAAATTTTTTTTACATGTATTAATGATCTCTCAAGATCTCAGAATGATTCGTCGGGTATAGTGTATAAATGAAAAAAAAACAAGACAATATATTTGTAGCATTGGGTAGCCATTGAAAAAATGACACGTGGCACTTGTATGGTGCTTCACCTGGCACGTGTCAATATATTTTTAAGCTTTTTGTAAAAAGAGATTTGAAAATAAAAACTCTTGACTTTCTAACGATGCCTATTTTTTTAATTGATTGAATTTTTCCTTTATCAATTGTTGAGTCATATTTTTTGTAAATTAAATGAAAAAATAATTAAAGCTTAAACTTTTATAGCAAGTAAAGTTTTATTTTCAAGTAGATAAATCAAGATATGATCAGGCGCTTAGTAAAAATTTTTAATTGCATTAATTAAGGAAATTTATTGTTAACCTTAATTTAAAATTTATTCAAAACTACACTGAAAGATTATTTATTATAAAATAATTATTTTTTTACAAAGATGGTTAAATCAAATATAAAATTTAATGAGGATTTGAAATTTTTTAAAATAATTTGGTTATCTACTTGAATAAACAGTACAAAATAAACAAAAAAATAATTTATTTTAAAATACTTATAAATTTTTAAATACTAAACTTCTTGTTGCTGATAATTTAAAAAGTTAAGTCTTTTACTCTCAGATTAAATTTTGGATAAGAACGAAAAAAAGGCTTAATGAATAATCTAAATTATAATTAAAAACATAGCCCAAAAATCTGACTTTTTTCAAACCATAATTTTTGAAGCTGGAAAATTTCCATAGCAATTTTTAAATATTAAAAATAATTTTATTTTAAAACGTAGTTGGTTCTATATTTGGTCCCTTTTTGTAAATGCACTTTTATGTTTTTTTAAATGTTTGAGGTCATTTTTGAGTACATTCTAGTTTTTTTATTTTTTTTATTTAAAGAACCTACTTGAAAATCCAGAAGTAGGAACTCTTGAAAATTTGTTAAAATATTTTTCTTTGATTTTTTCAAGGTTTCGAAAAATAAACATTCTTTTGATTGCCTTTATTTTATACGTACATTAATGTATAATGATAAAAAAAATGTACTATTTAAAAGTTAATTAAATATTGATAATTATGAATGAGTAGTTTTAAAATATTATAATCAGAATGTAAATGTAAATAATCGTTTATTTGCTAGAACAAATTGAAAAATAGTAAACAAAATTAACTATAAAAGTAATTTAATTATTTTTAATCAAGTTTTAAAAAGAAATTCTGAGTTAAATTAGTTGTGAGTAAATAATACATTTAATTAGAAAAAAAAAAATTAAACTTTTGAGAACTAATTTTTTTAACCTGGTATTTCAAACAGAAAATAAAGGTTAATGAGAAAAAAATTTAGGAATTACGTAAATCCATTTACACCCACGCCTAATGTAGGTATATAAAATTTTTTCTTTAAAAACTATATATTTTGGATAACAAAAGAAAAGTATTCTTAATATTGGTGACATATTTAAAGAAATTTCAAAAATACAATTGAATGAAGGTCTTACGACTCCCACTTTAGATAAAAAATTATTGCTTTGCGGTAGGGATGACATAATATAAATTTTTTTACAACAAGAAACTAAAATGAACGTAAAAAAATAAATAAAAAAATTTAAGGAATATCCTGAAAAATTTCGTCATTCAACCTTCTTCATGTACGTAAGCCATCACGTCAGTTTAAGTATACGGGCGATTCTTGATAGGAATTGAAAAACCTTTTAGCAATACGATTTTTTTCAAAAGTAACAATAACTTTCTAAAATTTAGCAAAATTAGTAAATCTTAGCAGTCGGTGTGGATTAAGCAAACTAATTAAAAAAAATTATCTGTTGTACGAAAGCACAGCTGAGCTTTTCTCAAGGGAAACACCCATATACATTATAAAATATTCACCTGTGCAATAATACACAAGAGTACCTCATACAACAATGTATGCAGCATAAAGTATTCATGTATAATAGAACGCGCAGAATCCCAAAAAGCAACCAATCAGTCTGAACTATAATATTATCAGCATCGTTTTCATATCTATATCCAGCGTAAGAGGGGCTATGTGGTTTTAAGGGTGGGGTATACATGAATATAGTAGAAATTTACCTTTATCCTCGAGCTTGCAGGGGTTGACGTCAGGGGTAATATTTTTTCCTTTTTTTTTCTAATCAATATTTTGGATCGCTCGTGTCTTTCCAACATTCAGTCGGCCCGCAAGCCTCGTCTTAGCGCGATCGTGACAGGCTAACACAAGTGCGGCCCGTCCGCCTCGGTGCTGCTGCTTTTTCTCAAGTATAAATATAAAAAAGTATTATTGTTGTTGTTATTTCTATTGCCATTATTTGTGAGTGCGTGAAAAATTATTAAATTTGTTAAAGTTTAAAATATTAAAGTTACAAATGAATTATTTTTTAAAGCCAAGTGTTATTAAAATTGCGCGCGCGCCTCCACCTAGAGAAAAACAGCACACCTGAGTTTACCTACCTACCAAAAATAAAAAAAGGAGGACGGGCCCTCGAACAAAGTGACTAACAATTCTAATTCTTTGGACGACTCTAGCTTACCGGTAAGATTTATAAATTAATAATTTGACCAATTTTAACGTCGATACCTCAATGCCCATTTCGAGGCCACGTATATAAAAAAAAATTAAAAAAAAAAATATTATAATAATGATGATCGATTGAAATCGATTAATTTGATTAAGTAAACTTGACAAAGAAAAGAACGGCTATCTAATTATACATTGTTTACTTTTTTATATTCCATCGATTTTTTATTAATTCGAATATATTTAAATTCCAGGAAGAAACACCGCATTTTACTGTAATCTCACTATCAATGATTCGTGTAATTAAAGTTTTATTTTGTGACGTAAATGTATTTTATTTTTATTTATTAAAAAGAACAAGCAATTCATTGAAGTTTCTGTGATCGATAAGTCATATTATTAAAAGAAAAAAAATACCATGTAAAGAAGTAGAAAACATACTTTTTAGTCAGACATTACGGAATCGTTTTTTTTTCTTCTAATTATTAGTTTCGAGTACATTCACATACCTCTGCGCCTTTTTATTATTGATCTTCACATTTTTTAATTATTATTTTGCTTTGATTCAATTTTGATATTCGAGATGACTAAAGATTTAAAAATATCTTATCAGTACATCGCTCGTTACCTAGAAATATTCCCTTGAGTAGGCTAATTATTTGATTGTTTTTTTCATTGATTTTATATTAAAACACGAGTATTATTTATTTAAAGAAATTTTTATTTTTCAAAAAACCTACTTAAAAAGTTAATGTATCTTTTAGTAGACCAAATCAATAAAAGAAAAAAAAAATGGAAGAACTTATTTTTTTTTTTTTGATAGATATGAGGGTAGATAAATTTTTGATTGATGTAAACAGATTTTTAAAATTTATTAATAATGCAATAAAATTAAATATCATATTAAGAAAATAGTTTTTTTTATAATAAAACTGAATGAGCGTACGTAATAAATGTCCTCGAGGCATTATTTTAATTTTTAATCAATTTTATAATTTTTTTTATCAAAATTTAATTTTATATAATTATAATTTTCACTTGTTACTCTAATACGATTGACGTTCGGACAATCTCAAGCAAGCTTTTGCATAAAAAATATTTTTCAAATTAATAATTGGTAAAAATTTTTTAACGAGGCAATTACTTTAAACTTCAGTAAAAAATGAAGTTAAGGTCAAATTCTATTGATAGAAACAATATCGTGTAACCAATGGCCTCAAAATTCACCTAAATAATATATGTTTTTTGTTTCAGGAGGAATTAAAAGAACAAATTCATTCAAAATTATCTTCTTAATGGGAATCAAAAGTAAACAACTTTGGTCTTCCTCGTGACAAAGTGTCAAATCAAAGTAAAACGAAGAAAAGAAAAATCAAAATTTACATTGTTTTAAAAAGTAGAAGAAAGAAAAATTTAATAAGCGATCCACTAGCAATCGATGGCCATCAGCGCCCATGGGCGGCCTTGGCTTTAGGACGCGGAATAGCCCCTCCCAGAAGACCTCGCTACGGTGGGGCGACTGTTGTCCCCTCGTGCCTAGGCATCCCATAACCGGTAGTAAAACAACAACAACGATTACTACTACCGATATCCCGTTCATATTTTTAAGGACGGGACGCAAATTCAGAAATATGCGACCATTATTTAACTGAGGTTGTCCCCCGCTGTTGCGTGATTGTACTCCTAGAGATCTTCAAAGGTTTGAATTCTTTATATTTAAATGTTACTCTTTAACTGATCAATAACCATTTCCGACATTTGAAACTTATCCTAGAAAAAATTTTTGAAAAAGTAAATGATAAAGCACTAGCTACCTGAAAAATAGGTACAGCGAAACAAATATTTTTTCTTTCCTTGCAATTTCAAGTACGTATCTACCCGCATACGAGAAGCTATAAAGTCAAATAATAAAAGTAACCTGGTTTATAGTTTTATTACACAATAAGCAAAAAAAAAAATGCCGCGTCTATTTGCCCAGAAATTCTGGATAAATAACCTTAAAATTTTTTTTTCAAAGATTTCACTTATAATAACTTAATTTTTTTAAAAATTATATTTAAATCTTATAAAGTAGTACTAAAAAAGTATTTAATTTTTCAAAAAATTTTTCTTAAATGCAGAGTGCAGGAAAGAATGCAAAAACAAACCTTAAGTCAAGGCTTAAAATAATTGTTTTTTGTAAATGTGCGAGTACTGTATAAAAAATTTCTGGGTAAATAAATTTTGCGAAAAAAAACACTACAATTTTTTTTGGTATATGGTAGAGCTACGAGTTATTCCAATAGATTTTTAACAAATAATGAGCACCTATGTCACATTTTTAAACTTATAATGTCATGTCTAAAACTACAGAAATATTTTTGCATTTTTTATACAGTTTTATGAATTTCACGAAAATTCGGATACTTCTCTTTTACAAAATGTTTCATTCTAAAAACGTATCTAGATATACTTAAAATACATTCCATAAAACCAGTAATTATTTAGTTACATGGCCATCCCTTGTTACTTAAAAAATTAAATAGCTTTTTGAAAAACAAAAGTTGTAAATATTTTCCATAATCTTTTTTTAATGGAAAAAGTTAATTTAAAGTTAACATAATGATATACCAAAATTTAAAAAAATGACGTAATAGATTTTCTATATTTAATATTCTAATTATTAGATCGTAAAATATTAGCAAAGGTAAATAAAATTTATTGATTTGAAAAAATTTTTATTCCTGGCTGATTCGGAGTGTAAAATTATATTGAAAATAAGCAAAGCATATAATAATATTTTGGTAAAATGAGTATTGAAGTGAATAAATTTATAAAAATATTTTCATAAATATAAGTATAAAGTAAATTCAGGTGTAAGACTAACTGGAATATTTTCAAATATTAGTTTTGAAATTAAAAAAAACTTCTTGAATTAAAGTCAAGTAAATACTAAATTTTATTTTTGTAACTATACGTACCTTAAAGTTTGGTTGGTTTAGTTATCAGAATTAGAAGCTCTATTTTTCTTTTTAATCAACGCGACGAACCCATTGTGTAATATTTTATATTGTACCTTTTTAAATTAATTAATTAATTTTAAAAAAGTATTTCTTTTTCTTTTTCCATCTTCCTTGAAAGAAGTACCAATTAAAAAAAAATTATACACATAGCAACGTTAAAGTTCGCATATTTTTATACAGCAAATGTAACATCCCAGCGAATTTTCGAAATATCTCCTATGATCTACGCTGAAGATACTACTTCAATTAAGTGATCATAAATTTTGGTTGATTTCTTTAGTTCTCTACAGATCTCTGGAGATTACTTTTGATCTATGGATATTACTGGAGATTTAAATAGATCTAAAGTAATCTTCAGAAATTACTGAGGTAAAGAAAAAAGATAGAAAAATTTAAAAATATTTAGAATCATATTTGGAAAATTGAAGTTATCGATCAATAGGGCAAAAGAAATAAAAAACAAAATTATTTTTTATATATCTTGTGACGTTTCGTGGTTGTTATTCCACCTCATCTGACTAAAAAATTTTTTTATTTATTATAAATATATAATTTATTATATATATTTATTATAAATATATTATTTCATAGAATGACGGAACACAAAAAAGACATAAAACACAAAAGAGATAAAGTTGTAGCTAAGCATTGCATAAATAATCATGAAATCGATTGGAAAAAAATTTCCATTCCAGATCGTGAACCTAATTTATATAAGCGTAGAATTTCTGAAATGCTATATACGGAACTTGAGGATTACGCAATTAATGAAAAAAAAAGATACTCAATCTCTTAATAATAATTATAAAACTCTTATGCACAAAATATCAAATTTAAATTAACAATAAAAAAATTATTTCATTTACATTGTATCTATGTACATTTGTGTTTCATGTTTAATATTATATAAATTCTATCAATAATATTTTTATCTAAGTATTCTATAATTTATGCTCAATTACACATTTATATAAAAATTCACATCTATGTATATATTAATAGTTTTTAGTATACTATAAACAATGACGAGAGAAGTACACTTCTCTATTTTTAAAATTATATTATTATCTATGTAAAATGTTTTAAAGACTGTTATAATTAATATTTTTGGTATGTATTACTTATTTATATAAATTTTATAAAAAATTATATATTTATAATAAATAAAAAAATTTTTTAGTCAGATGAGGTGGAATAACAACCACGAAACGTCACAAGATATATAAAAAATAATTTTGTTTTTTATTTCTTTTGCCCTATTGATCGATAACTTCAATTTTCCAAATATAATTTTATACAAAAAAATGGGCGATAGAGTCATTGTCAATAAATATTTAGAATCATTAAGCAAAGTTGTAAAACGATAAACTTGATTGTTTTACCTTATTTTTTGACTTTATTTAAATTAAAAAAATGCTACTATTAGTTATTTTACTAAAATCTGTTGCAAAAATCAAAAAGTACAGGAATAAGTTTATTAATTCTCTTACAATAAAAATAATTATTGGAATCGTCCCCTCAGGAAATGCAATTAGGTAAATGAATAAAAAAAATTAATCAGTTGATCATTAATAATTTTAATAAATATTTGAATTTATTAATAAAAATATTTAAAATCTGATGAATTAGCAGGAATAAAAGCTTTTTGCAAAACTGATAACTTTTGAATAACATTTTACCGGTAAAAAATAAATAATAAATTATACACTGTAAAAAATAACTTTCTTATATTTACAAAAAAAATAGAATTTTTTCGAAAAATTAGTGAATTTTCAAAAAATTTTGTAAATATTCGATAAAAATCGTAAATTTACTAAATTTAGTATACTCTCGAAAAATTCGAGAATTGTCGATTTTTTTTGTGATTTTATGAAAACAGTTGTAAATTCACAACTATTTTTCGGAAATTTAAAACTATTTTTTGTAAATTTTCGAAAAAAATTGTAAATTATCAATTTTTCTTACGAATTCACAAAAAAAATCGAGAATACTCGAATTTTTCGTTAATATACTAAATTTAGTAAATATACCATTTTTTTCGAATATTTACTAAATTTTTCGAAAATTTTCTAATTTTTTTGTTATTATAAGAAAGTTACTTTTTGCAGTGTATACACATCATAAATGTAGTGCAAAACAAACAGTTACACATTTGAGGTAGAAAATAAAACTCAATTGGATTTCAAATATTTACCAATTATATGATTATTTTTGCAAAAAGATTCTTATTTTTTTATTTGCAATTCCATGACTATACGGTAGAAATAAGTGATTGAAATATTTTAGTATCCAATATTTTACCATTGAAGATACTACCACAGTTGGTGATCATTAAAATTGAGAAAATTATTAAAATGAAACATTTAATTGCTTTTGAAAATTATATTTGCATAGAGCTTCATGGTTATAATGATATTATGTAATTAGTAAGTTCCTTTATCGAATTTGCTTATTTTAAAAGCTGTTTCTTGAACTATAAATTTTGTTGAATATAGCAAAATATAATTTAATTTATAAACAATAAAAAAAACTTATAACTGTTTTGTGGTTTCACACAACCAACGATCATGGAACATGTTCACTTATAACAGGTGTAACGTATACTCTATAATTATTATAAGTCCTAAAACTGAAATTAAAATAAATCCCGAAATATAAAAACAAAAATAAGAACTTATACTTACCACTAAGTTTAATATAATTTAACCCATTATTTAACCCTAATCGACCATCCATGGACAATTGAATATTTTTATATGAAAAAATGAATATTTTGAACTCAAAATGTCACCTAGCAGGTTTTTTGGGACGCTATGTCCATTTCCGAAGATCATTTTCACCTACAACCCCTAAGTAAGGAGGTATCAACCCCTAAAGTATGGTACATTTTGGAAATTATTTTGAAATGTTTATTTATGTGATAAAAAACTTACTATAGGTATTAACTTACTAATTTAAACTTACTAAGTATTGATAGAAAATTAACCTTATCTGAGGGGTAATTAGGTAAGGTCAAGGGGGTAGATTTTACAAGTATTTGAAATTCAAAAATTTTTGGCTGGAAACTTGAGCTAGTAGGTTTTTTGGGTCGCTCTTTTTATATTTGGGGTCCGTTTATACCAACAACCTTTAGGTAAAGCCATATCCACCCTTAATATAGGGTAAATATTACAAAATATTTTGATACGTTGATAATTCACTTACTTAGCATTGAAAATGGTTTTTTCCGCTTTTAAAAAGTTAAGAGAAGAAAACGTAAATATGTTTAGATAATTAACCCTATATAGGAGGTGAATAGGGAGGGTTGGGGGTGGATTTTACAGATGTTTTAAATATCAATTTTTTGGGCTTAAAACTTTGTCTAGTTGGTTTTTTGTGGCACACCCCAAAGTAGTTTCCAAACGAAAATTTCAAAATTTTGTAAACCTTTAAAATCTATTCCTTGATTTCTCCTTTCTCACCTCCTAGATATGATGCTTATATTTGCTTATTTTAATTTTTGCAAACTAAAAAAAAATCATTTTCAATGCCAAGTAAGTGATTTATCAAGTAAAAAAACATTTTATAACATTTTCTAAAATATACCCTACTTTAGGGGTTAATACCTCCTTACCTAGGGATTGTAGGTGAAAATGGACTTTGGAAATGGAAATAGCGACCCAATAAACCTTTTAGTTGACATTTTAGCTCAAAATATTCATTTTTTCATATAAAAATATTCAACTGTCCCTGGATGGTCCATTAGGCACTAATGGGTTAAGCACAATAATGCATTTTTTAAATTAAAATAAATTATAATTTTTTATTTATAAAAATTGTTGACTTATTTAAAATATGTTTATTAGTAAATCATAAATTTTTGTTAAAATTATTAATGATCAGAAATAAAGATCTGAAAAGATCAGCAGAGATCATAAGAGATATTTAGAAAATTAGAAATTAAATCTTTTTATTATAAATTTTCAACACATATATTTAAAGTTAAGAATTTTTTTTCTTTTTTTACTTAGTTAAAGTGTTAAAAGTGCAATTTATTTTATAAAAGACATCTTATTGACTTTGTTAAATTTTATCGAAAATAAAAAAAACGTAATTTGTTATATTTTCAATTTTGAACATGATTTAAGAGTTAGTATAAACGTAGCATTGTGACATAACAATCGATCTGTCGAAACTATTAGTTAAAGTAATTGGCGAAACTAAGGTGCCACAGTAACCTGATTTCTGCTTTTATTCCTTCGTATTTTAAAAAATGATAAAATTAAAGGATCAGATTTTATTTCAACTAAAAAATACAGTTGTTTGCAATGAATGAAAATACATTTCTAAAATAAAATTATAAGATCCGATTGTCTAAGAAAAAAAGAAAAATGTAAAAAATGAGATTAAAAAAACGTTTCAAGAATTAGGTTAACTTACTTAAAATGATAGGAAAAATTTTATTCAAAAATTATCTTTAAAATAAATAAAATTTCTTTTAAAAATATAATTGGTATATATTTTTGAGCTCATATGTTTTAGTAACAATAAAAAATGTTTTAGAGCACATAAATTAGCAATAAAAAAGCATAAAAGATTCCAACAAAAGATATTTCCAAAGTAATAAATTCTTTATATTCCATGATGATGACAATTGACATTTATAAATTATTTATGAACCAGTTTTCAAAGAAAATACCTTACAAACACATAGTTGGTGGTAGAGACTTTATTTTTTTTTTGAATAAATTTAAAATAACAAAATGTTTCATTATATTCTGAATTTTCTCTACTTCAAAATTAATTTTCAAATGTTTTTAAAATAAATTTTTGTCTGGATGGATTCATAAGGGGGGAAATATTTGTAAAAGGCCACCAACGAATTTAAAAATGTACCTTTTGCTGAGAAAAGGTCAAATGGACTTAAAACAATTTAGGTTTAGGGACTTAATAATTCACCTGTATGGACTTACAATAACTTGGAGTATTACTTAAACTGATGTAAATCAGCATGTTTTAAATTCATTATTAACACACGAACCAGTTATAAGTTTTTACTTTTTTACTGGCCAGCAAATACACGTTTTTTTTTGCTATTGACAAAGTAAAATCGTACTCTACCTTTGTGCCCCCTCAGAAATTTTTTTAATTTTGAATAGTTCATGCCAATTTGTTTTGCAGATCTTAACTTTATAAATGAACAAACGAGTACACAAATAAATATTCAAATAGTGAGTAAGGATGTACTGCAGATGACTGACGTTAGAATTAATATTAAATTTTTAGAAACACTAATCAATAATATGATTTTTTAAAATGGAATGGCCTATTGATCTTTAAAAATTTCTAGCTATATAAACAAGTATGAAATATTTTCGTCTTTAATTTTTAAGGTTTCCTAATTTAAGCAAATCAGATCGCTTACCAGGCCTTGGAGGTTTAGGTGTACGTCAGTTAGATTCAACACCAGTCGAATTATCAGCACCAAAGATGATTAACATTGCCGGTGTAATTTCCATTGTCCTTTTTTATTTATTAATTCTTGGTGTAGGAATATGGGCTGCAAGAAAAAAAGAAGCAGGAAACGATTCGGAGGAAGAAGTTATGTTAGCAGGTCGTTCGATCGGTTTATTCGTTGGTATATTTACGATGACAGCAACTTGGGTTGGCGGTGGTTATATAAATGGTACTGCAGAAGCTGTTTACACACAAGGACTCATCTGGTGCCAAGCGCCCTTCGGTTATGCCCTTAGTCTTGTCTTTGGTAAGTTTAAAGCTTATAACTATAGAATTATACACATAACAAGGGTCGCATTATCTAGAGCATACTCTCGGTCAGTTTATGAAATTATTACGTTATCCTCTTTAGAATCTTGGAAATTTAATTACTTTTCGTGATCCCTTGATTTGTTATTAAACGATAGAACCCTTGGGTTAAAATATATAAAAATAAAATTATTTTTGTTTTAATTTCTGCAGGTGGTATATTCTTCGCGAACAAAATGCGACAGCAGGGGTACATAACAATGTTGGACCCGCTTCAAGACGCATTCGGCGAGCGTATGGGCGGTCTATTATTTCTTCCAGCCCTCTGCGGTGAAGTATTTTGGGCCGCAGGAATCCTAGCCGCACTAGGTGCAACCTTAGCTGTTATTATTGATATGGAACAAGAAACATCAGTAATATTTAGTGCCTGTATTGCTGTATTTTATACTTTGTTTGGTGGTCTTTATTCCGTTGCCTACACTGATGTCATACAACTCTTCTGCATATTTGTTGGTTTGGTAAGTTGTTTTCTTATTTATATATCAATTATCATTAATTTTAGTACTTGTCCAAATGCCTTTATAATAATTAGCTTTTTAACAAAGCACTTTTTAAACTAACAAGTAATGATAAGGCGTGGCTTAGACACTCGAAGTCTTTTTAAAAATCAAGGGTGTGCTTTAACCCACTTTACAGTGGAAGAGCATTAAAATTAAAAAAATAAAATAAAATTTTAATTACTTTGATTCTCATATATATTTTAATACAAATTAAAAAAAAAAAATCATTACGTAAGCCATGTTATAAAAGAAAGTTGAAAATAGTAAAAAGAAAAATTGAACTTGTTAACTTTATCTGCAAATGTATATATTGAAATAGATGCTTTGATGCTCTCCAACCGATATTATATACATAGAAAGTCTAGAGTTATCGAGACATTCAAATCACTCTCGTTTCTATATAAATTTACATCAGTTTTCATTATGCATGATAATTCATTGAGATAAATTTTGTAACGATACACTAAGGTTATTTTTTAACATCAAGATATCTAATTTAGTGTCGCGCATTATTGATATTGAATTTTATATTAAAACTTTCTTTTTTTTTAATATAAAATTAACTGAAAATTTTTGAATATATTATTTAATTTATCATATATTGTTATTGAATAATTTAAAAAAAAATTAAACTATCGTGAATTGAAATTTTTCTAAGTATCTTTTTAACCCCCTGTGCCTGAGACCTTTTTCAAGTACTCCTCCCTATGAACATATCTCACATTAAAAATAGAATTTTTCTCACTAAAAGTATAGAGCTTCGCTCTATATTAAAAAAATTAATATTCTTAGTCATTGAACCGAGCATACAATAAGTCCCTAAATTGAAATTATGCTGAGTCCCATATGACCTCCCTCCCTAAATCGGACATTTTTGACCAACCCCCCTTTAAATTTTAGATTCCCCGGCGACCCCTCCCTATAAATACACGGTCTTTGAGTGCTGGACGTGATATTTTCGAAGTCAAATGACAAAAAAAAATTATGGGTTGGCATTAATATACACTAACACTATACTTCGTAGTATAAGTTAAGGTGAAATACGGAGATCTCTTATTCTTACCAACCTATGAATTTAATTTTGTCATATGACTTTGAAAATACCACGTCCAGCACTCAAAGACCGTGTATGTTCCATGTTAAAAAAAAATGAGAAAACCTCGCTGTGCCAAAGTCCATTCAAAATCTATATGGGTGCTTTTCACAAGAACAGTATACATAGTCTCCCCCACTTATATCCAAAACAAAAGCTCTTTTGCATTTTTTTTCTTTTAAAAAGTTAATTAATAATATTGTTTAAAGTCTAAATCAACTGTGCATATATTGGTGAGTTAACAAAAAAAGTAATTTAGTACGCTGAAAATTGGTTTTAGTTCCAAGCTACTAAATTTGAGTGATGTGGCTATTAAATGTAATGTCCAATTGTAATATTAAAAAGAAATTGTAAATAAAAAATAAGGAAAAAAATATTGGACAGAAAAAATTATTACTACTAAAAATTAAACATTTAAATAAATATTTTGGTTCCTCATAGAGGAACCATTGTGTTAGGTCAAATTTTGTTTTCTGATTTTTTGGCATATAAGCACGTTTTGGGAACCCAGGAAGCTAAAAAATCGGTTTTTAAAAAAAGTCTGTATGTGTGTGTGTGTGTGTACGTATGTAATCGCTGATATTTCACAAACATTATGGAATTAAGACCTAATTTTTTTTTCAAAAATTTTTTCACCAAAAAAGCTTGAGGTACTTTTTTTTTTTTTAATTTGGATATAATACCTCATTTATTTCCATGAAAGTACTTATATTTGAAATTATGGTTTTCACATGATATCTCGAATCGGATACTTAATTTTCTGAAAATTTTTTTCCTAAAATTTTTTTCACAAAAAAATACAAAAAATACCAATTTAATTTATTTCCATGGAAGTACTAGTTTTAGAAATATCGTTTATAGTAATTTTTTGGACCTAATACAAAATTTTTTTAAAATTTTTTTCTCAAAATTTTTGTCGCCAAAAAATACAAAAAACGCCAAAATTTTTTTTATTTTAGGACGTAATACTTAATTTTTTCCTATGAAAGTACGAATATCTAGAATTATCGTTTGTAAAGGATTTCTCCATCTGATACGTAATTTTTCTAAATTTTTTACATAAAATAATTAAAAAAATACCATAATTTTTTTTCTTTTTGGACGTAGTACCTCATTTTTTTCCATGAAAGTACTGATATCTAGAAGTATCGTTTTTACTCGATATCTCGAATCTTATAATTTATTTATTGAAAATTTTTTTCTCAAAATTTTTTTCACCAAAAAATACAAAAAATATCAATTTTTTTTTTCTTTATGGACGCAGTACTTAATTTATTTCTGTGGAAGTACTAGTTTTAGAAATATCCTTTATAGTAATTTTTTGGACCTGATACTTAATTTTTTTAAAATTTTTTTCTCAAAATTTTTGTCGCCAAAAAATACAAAAAACGCCAAAATTTTTTTTATTTTAGGACGTAATACTTAATTTTTTCCTATGAAAGTACGAATATCTAGAATTATTGTTTGTAAAGGATTTCTCCATCTGATACGTAATTCTTCTAAATTTTTTTTTTCTAAATTTTTTACATAATATAATTAAAAAAATACCATAATTTTTTTTCTTTTTGGACGTAGTACCTCATTTTTTTTCATGAAAGTACTAATATGTAGAATTATCTTTTTAACTGGATATCAACAATCTGATACCTAATTTTTTTTCCAAATTTTCTTTTAAAATTTTTTACATAAAAAAATTAGAAAAAAACAATAATTTTTTTTTCTTTAGGACTTAGTACTTAATTTCTTCCTATAAAAGTACGAATATTTAGAATTATCGTTTTTAAAGGATCTCTCCATCTGATACGTAATTTTTCGAAATTTTTTTTTTCAAAATTTTTTACATTAAAAAGTTAAAAAATAGTATATTTTTACCCATGGCCACAAAAGTAAAGAATGCCCCAAATCGCAGTTTACCATCCTCGGCTTCGCCTCGGACGGTAATTTACATGCGATTTGGGGCATCCTTTTTTTGTGGCCAAGGACAAAACATAATTTTTCTTGCTCAGTGTCGAGAAAATGCGTTTTTTCGAATAGCGCAGCGGCCAGGAAATAAGCACTTTCTGGACACTAACAAGAAAATATTATCTTTTTATTGACATAGTGTCGATTTTATTTCTCTGAAAGTATTAATACCTGGAATTATAAGTTTTGAATATTTTTTGGGTATCAGGGGAAAGTTTATTCACTTTCTTTATTAAATTTAGAATATTTGGCACAATTATTCTAATATTTTAATTTTTTATTAGATAAAATAGAACATTGACAACATTTTGTTATTGCTAATGAGGAACCATAGTGCCAATTACTTGGCAGCGTTTTTTAAATTGTAAAGGCAAAAAAAGAGCAAAACCAATACTTCCGTTTCAAATTTCTTGGATATTGACCTTTGGAAGAAAGAAATAAGACCGAATAAACGCTAAATTTAAGTGCTGCAGTTAACTATTTAGCATACACAATGCCCACATTGAAATTTTATTGTTTCGCACGCAAAGTTTTTAAAACGTATTAAATAAAAATATTTTTGAGCTAACAATTATTTGCTTTATTTTTTCAATAAATTGCTCACGTTTCGAAGACCTTCAGTCTTCATTATCAAGGCTAACAATTTACAATATGTTTAAATTTTATAAAAAATTTTTACCATTTCATATTTAAAATAAACTTTACCTTATTAAATATTTTCACTGAGCAACGATCTTATACTAATATTTGAGTTCTTAAAATTATTATTTGAATTTAAAGTAGCGTTTTTTTTATAGTATATCACTAGGAAATAGCCTTTAAATTTTTGAATTAAATATCTATAATGAAATTGACAGCACCATAAAAAAATGATTTCCAAGATTATTAAAAAAGTACATATGCATGCTTTTGAAATGTACATATTTCTCTGATTATGTCTATCTATCTGTCTTTCTATTCCTTTATACAATTCAACAACTATTAAATTAAATAACACGAAACTCCTGTCAAAGGTAGATCGTATTTTCTTCATAGTACTTAATTTTTTGAAATTAAATCCTGTGCCGCAAATAAGTTCCTAAGCCAGCTGTAGTAATACAACAAAAGTTTCTGTCATACCAAGGAATCTAAACCAGAACCTTGTTCTTACAAGGCATTAGCACTACTCCCTGGAATACGACTGTAATCGAATAAGTATATTAAATTCTGGTTATCCTAATTTTATATTCTATTTAAAATCATTTTAGTTGCCAGAATAATTAAGAGAAAAATGTCACCCCAAATAATCGGTTATGAATTCAGGATGACACTTTATTATAAATTTTAAACTATTATTATTTTTTTTAAACAGTGATTTATAATTGATTTTTCCTTTTTAATTTTAAAAATATCCGTATGAATCTTTTTTTTTTTTTGTAAATGGTCTCGTTGTCTGAGTATTTAAAATATATATTTAAAAATAATTTTAGTAAGGTGATAAATTTTTATAAATAACCAGTAGCAGTTTCAATAAGGACCGTCTTATTTCCCATATATAAAGTTGCGTTATTATTGAAAGTCTCTTACGAACCAACCACATTTCCAACAAATTTCAAAATTTTATATATCCAACGGGAAATTTTAATAATAAAGCACTGCTAGTTTCAACATGAATAAAACCTTTTTTAGGGGTATCTTTCATGCCTGAGGAAATGATTTTCATAGGTTTTTTGAAAGTCTGATGATCGGAATTCTGGAAAAAAATATTTAAAGCCTGCCAATTTAAAAAATTCCTATTTCTATAGCGGGAAAATCTAATAATAAAAAACAGCAAGTTTCACCATAAACAAAACCTTTTTTAGGTGTTGTTTTGATGCCTAAAAAACAGATTTTCATAGGTTTCAAGTAGCTCTATTGACTAGAATTGACGTAAAAAATTTGAAGCCTGTAATTTTCAAAAATTCATATTTCTAGCGGGAAAATTGAATAATAAAGCACAGATATTTTCACTATGAAGAAAAGCTCTTCTATGGGTTACTTTGATGCCTGAAGAACAGATTTTCATAGGGCGCAAATATATGAGCATTTATTTTAAAATTGATACTTAACTCGAGCCTGGAATCGTAAATTTTTTTTTTGAGGGCACACCGGAACGACCCTTGTTTTCTTGAAGTTTGAACCCTCAGGAAGTTGAAAAAAGTCGTGAACAAGGATTCGGTGATAGGTGCCAAAAAGATTTTTTCACTTTTATGTCAGAAACCGTGTTTTTCGTATCTGAGCTACCCCAAATTTTTAAAATAACTTTTTAGGCAAATAAAATTTTAAAAAATAGATAAGAAAATCTAATTGCCAGGGAAAAACCACTCCAGAAGAAAAAAAAACTTATCTTTTTCCGATGAAATTTAGCCAAGTTATCGTCAATTTAAGATTTTGCTCAAATTTGTCTTAAAAAAGATTGAAATTTTATTGAAAAAAGCCTGTTTCTAAACTTTAAACATGCATTATTCGCTTGATTTTCATCGTAAAATAATAATTTTTTTTTTTAATCGATTAATTTTTCCCTGGCAATTCATTTCTTTAAGAAAAAAATTATTTTTTATGACCAAATTTCAATTTTTAGGTCAAAAGCTGTATTAAGTAAATCTTGCTACTTACAGTTTTCAAAGGCTTTTGACCTAAAAATTGAAATTTGGTCATAAAAAATAATTTTTTTCTTAAAGAAATGAATTGCCAGGGAAAAATTAATCGATTTTAAAAAAAAAATTATTATTTTACGATGAAAATCAAGCGAATAATGCATGTTTAAAGTTTAGAAACAGGCTTTTTTCAATAAAATTTCAATCTTTTTTAAGACAAATTCGAGCAAAATCTTAAATTGACGATAACTTGGCTAAATTTCATCGGAAAAAGATAAGTTTTTTTTTCTTCTGGAGTGGTTTTTCCCTGGCAATCAGATTTTTTATCTATTTTTTTTTAAATTTTATTTACCTAAAAGGTTATTTTAAAAATTTGGGGTAGCTCAGATACGAAAAACACGGTTTCTGACATAAAAGTGAAAAAATCTTTTTGGCACCTATCACCAAATCCTTGTTCACGACTTTTTTCGACTTCCTGAGGGTTCAAACTTCACAAAAACAAGGGTCGTTCAGGTGTGCCCTTAAAAAAAAAATTTACGATTCCAGGCTCGAGTTAAGTATCAACTTTAAAATAAATGCTCATATATATGACTCATTTTCATTTTTTTTGCAAAAATAGATTTAAAAAAAATAATATAAAAATCTTGTTTTAGTGCTGTAATTTTTAGAAAACATAAAGTAAAAGTTTTTTTTATCAAAGGATCAACTTGTTATTGTCATAAAAACTAAGTAAAATTAAAAAATTTTTATTATTGTGTTTTTTAACCTATTATTTCTTGAGGTAGAAAAAAGTATTTTTATGCATTTGTGAATAAATACGTAATTTTTGATCATATTTTTTAACTAAAATAGAATCTAAAACATTAATTTAAGGTTAAATAGCTGATCTACATCTAAAATTAAGTGAAATACAAACTTAAGACGAAGGAAATAAAAATCCATGCACTTATTTTGCTTAAAACGATCCATCCGCGCCACGGTAAAAACGATAGCATAAATAAATAGATTTATTTTTTTATATTACTTCAAAAATGGTAAATTTTTAACTTTAATATGAGATTATGCATTTCATGACTTTAGTTAGATAAATATTTATGTAAGAGCGCAAATATATATATGGTTGGTTTTCACTGGAACTGTATATTTTTTTATTGTTTACGGCACAACACTAATTATATTTTTTTTTTATTTTTTTGTATTTTTATGTTTATCAATGTCCAAAAACCTAAAATTTTCAAGGGTACTGCTACAAATGTAAAAATAAATTCTACGTGTTATTCTTATGGGATTTTTTTATTTATGCAGACGGTGGCGACATTTTGAATGTATTATCGAAATAACTTTATATTGAAGCCATAAAATTTTCTCAAACTCTGGGTATCTTATTTTTTCATCAAAACATATAACTATACAAAATATTTAAGAAAAATATGACATACACTAGGTGAAAATGGCATGGACGGTGGCGACATTTTTTTTTTGTAAAGCTGTTTTAAAAATCTAATAGTTTTAGTTTTCATAGTTAAGCTTTTATATTTAAAATTTTAAGTTTGCCGTGGTTCTTATATGAGTAGTAAAGTAAGAAAAAAAATACAACAGTGCTTTCAAGGGCATAAATATAGAGTGCGCATCCATAAAAGGTGGGAAGCTTAAAAAGAGCTAAAATCGAGGGACAGACTTATATGCGACGATAAGCAAAGAGGATTGCATGAAAATTTGTTTCGTTGAAAAAAATGAGTTTTTGGGACCTAAATACGTCATATGCATCCTACAGAAAAATTTAAGTTCAAATTTTAAGCCGTTTGTTAATGCTCAAAGTTTACAGTTAAGCAAAAGGACAGCGGACGGTGGCGACATTTTGAACACATATGCTCCAGAAATTTTTTTTGTTAACTTACCAATATAGGCATAGTAGGTTGTGACTTTAAAAAAAAACGCTGCCAAGTAATTGGCACTATGGTTCCTCATTAGCAATAACAAAATGTTGTCAATGTTCTATTTTACCTAATAAAAAATTAAAATATTAGAATAATTGTGCCAAATATTCTAAATTTAATAAAGAAAGTGGATAAACTTTGTCCTGATACCCAAAAAATTTTCAAAACTCATAATTGCAGGTATTAATACTTTCAGAGAAATAAAATAGGCACTACATCAATAAAAAGATATTTTTTTAACTTTTTTATGTAAAAAATTTTAAAAGAAAATTTGGAAAAAAAATTAGGTATTAGATTGTTGATATCCAGTTAAAAAGATAATTCTACATATTAGTACTTTCACGGGAAAAAATGAGGTACTACATCAAAAAAGAAAAAAAATTATGCTATTTTTTTAATTATTTTATGTAAAAAAATAAAAAAAAAAAATTTCGAAAAATTATATATCAGATGGAGAAACCCTTTACAAACGATAATTCTAATATTCGTACTTTCATTGGAAAAAATTAAGTATTACGTCTTAAAATAAAAAAAATTTTGGCGTTTTTTGTATTTTTTGGCGACAAAAATTTTGAGAAAAAAATTTTAAAAAAATTAAGTATTAGGTCCAAAAAATTACTATAGACGATATTTCTAAAACTAGTACTTCCATGGAAATAAATTAGGTACTACGTCCAAAAAGAAAAAAAAAATTGGTATTTTTTGTATTTTTTTGTGAAAAAAATTTTGGGAATAAAATTTAAAAAAAATTAAGTATCAGTTTCGAAATATAGAGTTAAAACCATACTTTCAAATATAAGTACTTTTGTGGAAATAAATGAGGTATTACATCCAAATTAAAAAAAAAAAAAGTACCTCGAGCTTTTTTGGTGAAAAAATTTTTGAAAAAAAAATTAGGTCTTAATTCCATAATGTTTCAATATTTTTGAATAAAGCAGAGAGTTAAAATTCTTAGGTAAAATTTAATGTATGTATTTTATTTTATGTTTTAGTGGATGTGTATTCCTTTCGCTTGGGCTCATCCAAAAGTTTTACCCTTAAGTTCAATGGATGTTGACTGGATCGGCGAAGTAAAACCTGAGTATCATTGGTTTTATTTAGATTATGGTTTATTACTAATTTTTGGTGGCATCCCTTGGCAAGTTTATTTTCAAAGAGTTCTTTCTTCAAAATCCGCTGGAAGAGCACAGATACTTAGTTACGTAGCTGCATTTGGTTGCATCCTTATGGCTATTCCACCAGTTCTTATTGGTGCTATTGCAAAAGCGACTCGTAAGTACAATTTTTTTTTGGATCTAATATCGGCAGTACTTTGTCAGAATCAATCTATAGCTGTGAAAATGAAGGTAAAAATAAGCCCTATAAGGGGGGTTTAGCGATAAAAGCTCAGAAATTGAAGTAAAATTAAATTTACCGAGACTAACAGAAATGAGCGTAAATATTAGATGTCATAACAGGGTGCAATTTAAAGAAAATAATTTTAACTCAATTTCATCTATTCTTTTGATCCAAAAAACTAGAATTAATTATTATTTTAGAAATTATCATAAAATAATATTCTGAAATAATAAATTAACTTTTCCATGTATAATTTAAAATTAAAATTTAAAAAGCAAGAATAGGAAGTAGGAAAAAAATATTTATTATTATTAGATGAGTTAATTTTATCTTTATAATAAGCGTAACCATGATAAAGGGCTAAATTTTGATAGTTAATATATTATAAAGTAAAATTAGTTATGGTTGGTTGGTCTATTTTGTATTATAAATGTATGTTTATACGTGTTTCGCATTACAAAATTTCTCCCTTTATTATACAGGATTTATTATAATAAAAACCTTCTATTTATATGTAGTACACATGTGCCTATTTTCACGCAGAATCATTATTATTATTATAATTCTCTTTTACTCTTATCTTAATGTTCGTGATACTATACAATGCACCCTTGTTTCGTCAGAAATACCTTCAGTTGATCCGAAAGCCTCCTATACCAAATGTCAAGTAGCTATCGATTCTTCGAACCGGTCTCCCTAACCTATAAGTCTTTTCATGTATACAAAATAAAAACTTTACTGTACTATAAAAAAGGGGGATGATGGCAGCCTTAGAGCATTATCGAGTTCGAGGGGCTGCTTTACTATCAGTAAATGAAAAAGAAAAAGTAAATGAGTCTTTACATATGTATTGATGCACCCGTAAATAATATAAAAGTGATAAAGATGCTATAATATCCTATCATACTTAGGGGAAATGTTTTTTTTTAAAGAAAATATATACTATTGTAATAATTGTAAGTTTTTGATGTTTCAATGTTGAATGGGCTTATTTATGAACAAGGATTGTAGTTTTATAATGTACGAGTTACACTGGAAAAAACAACTCCGGTGATTTTACGACAAAATTGGTAAATTTGCGAAAATTTTCGACAAAATTTGCAATTTTTCGACAAAAATCTGAAATTTACTAATATTTGTAAATTTACGAAAAAATAGTAAATTAACGATTTATTTTGTCGTAAATTTTCGTCAAAATCGTAAATTTACAACTATGTCGTAATTTTACGATTTTTGTAGAAAAATTGCAAATTTTAATCGAAAATTTGCGACAAACATTTGTGAAATTGCAAGCCATATTTTTTGTACCTAAAAACGCATAGTATTTTTTCATGGTGTAAAATAAAAAAACATTATTTCATGACTCTAAATGGTTTGCTATGTGAACCATTAATTAAACATTCTAACACGTTAAATAACACAATTTCCCGGTTATATACAGGAAATATCTTATGAGAACCTAAAATAAAAAAAATTTTTATGGTAAATTTAAGTAAAAAATACAATTGAAAGGAATTTGAAAACCCAGATTGGTCACACGTTTGTTTGGAAATGTTCGTATATATACACTGTCAGGCTGCTACGCTTGAATTTTTAAAAATGGTAATTTTGATTTAATCAGATTGCTTGTAACTTCAAGCAAATATTCCAGCTGTTCTCAAAAACTTCGCCCACTTATGTAGTTAATTTTTTTTTTAAATCAAATAGAAGAAAAATTTAATATAATAAAAGTTAAATACTTGCTTTCCTTATGAATGTGTAAAACTAGTTTAATTTAATAAATAATTTTTTTTAATCCTTTTAAAAATAAAAAAGTTTTTTTTTTAATCTTTTAAAAATAAATAACTATTTTATTTGGTTTTTATGTAATTAGATAATTTTAAAATAAATGTAAATTTAAAGACAAAAGGAATTAGAGATCGAAGAAAAAGATTACTTTTTGACGGTCTCTAAAACAAGGGAAAAATATAAAATTCAAGAGGGCTCGAAGAGATGAAGTAGGTAGACATGCCTAATTTAATCCCCTTTGGCTTCAGTCACACCCCAGAAATGCGTATTTGCGGCTTGTATAGGATTTAAAACGCTATCTAAAAAAAGAAAACAAAGGGGATATTGTTACTCTTATCAAATTCACGTGAAATAATATTGTCTACGTGTTGTTTTTACAATAAAAATTGATTTTAATTATTATATCTTAAATTGAGACTGCCGATATTAAAGTACTTTTATGATTATTTGAAAATAAAAGAATGTTTTTTTTTTCAATAAAATTTGCAGCATGGAACGAAACTGGATATACTGGGCCATGGCCATTAACATCAAAAGAAACGAGTATGATTTTACCAATGGTATTGCAATATCTAACTCCTGATTTTGTATCCTTTTTCGGGCTTGGAGCTGTTTCTGCAGCTGTCATGTCATCGGCAGATAGCAGTATTCTTTCGGCTAGTTCAATGTTTGCGAGGAATGTTTACAGGCTAATATTTCGCCAGAGGGTAATCTCGAATAATCTTTTGTTATTTAATTAAAAAAAATAAAAAAAACAATTCATTCCACAGGCTTCAGAAATGGAAATTATATGGGTTATGCGTACAGGTATCGGCGTTGTAGGAATATTGAGTACAATAATGGCATTAACGATTCCCTCAATTTATGGTTTATGGTCAATGTGTTCAGATCTCGTTTATTGCATATTATTTCCACAGTTATTAATGGTAGTTCATTTTAAAGATTATTGTAACACGTACGGTAGTCTTGCAGCTTACATTATTGCCTTTTTGGTAAGACTAAGTGGTGGTGAACCATTGTTAGGATTACCAGCACTAATACATTATCCAGGTTATAAAGAGGAAGAAAAACTACAACTATTTCCTTTCCGAACTATGTCAATGCTTTGTTCATTGATCACTCTCATCGGGGTTTCTTGGGGCACGCAATATCTATTTCTTAGGGGCAAATTGGCTCCGAATTATGACATCTTTCGCTGCGTCATTAATATTCCAGAGGACGTTGAAAGAGTAGGCCCCGACCCTATTGAGGTAAGTTTTATTTTTATTGCATTATTTATCATCTTTCTAATCCGTTATATATTTTTAAGAAGGTCTCAGAGTAACATTTATCAGATTTACATATTTGAATAAAAAATTATAAAATTATCAAGGTCCTTACTGTAAAATTAATGGCATAGATTTTTCAAAAAAAAACTCCGGATTTATTCGCAAATAAATTGTATATTGGTCTTAATCTTTCGGAAATTTCCTCTAGATTTTAAAATTATTTAAAATATGAGTTTGATAAATTTTAAATTTAAAAAAAAAATGAATATTTTACAAGTTTTTCTTGAATAAATTGAAAAAAGTAGTAGTATATTTTATTTTTGTCGGTGTTTTGTTAACTATGGTTTACCTTGCATATTTTAATGAATAATGCTTTTAAACGAACAGCAAAGAGAGTTGCCAGGAAACGACATGTATTTTGGTATCAAAAATTCAATGAGAAAGAAAATAACATTGTCCTTTTTTATTCTATAGTCTTTTTGATACCAACACACATTACGTTTCCTGGTAATCAGCTAAATATTTAAGCGCATGTGCAAGTATTAAGATGGAAATAACGATTCTAGTTTATTTTTGCATTCATTATTCTCTGCTCTATTAGTTCTTAAATTTTATATTATCAATATTTTTTCATAATAGTAATAATTATTATTTAAATAAGTTGTTATAACAGCTAATGTTTTTAATATAACACAGTTACTAATTTTTTCCCTCTAAAATATTTTCAGGCGTTTAATTGTCCTTGAATTAGTTTGTGAAAAATTAAGGACACGAATTTATAATATTTAAGCTTTTTTAAGCGTGCCATAATTTAAAATATATAATACCAAATTAAGTTTTTTTCTTATTACGTTGACCCAAATGTTGATTAATGCCCAACGTGGGGCCAGAATATAAAATTAGTTTTTGCATGAAAAAATAAAGTATTAAATACCTAAAGAGTAAAGAATTGTGAGTTGGTAAAAAATCTTTATAGTAGCGAGAAAAAAAATGTTTTTGAAATATTTTATAGGGTGAGCAAATGGCAGTCCTGGCAGCCGGAGCCGGAAGGCTTTACGGAAGCAAGGACGAATCTCACGGTCGAGTGAATCCAGCACTCGAACCGGACCACGACATGGAACCAGGTTATCCAGCACCAAGTCATGTACCTGGTAGCGGTAGCATTCGTAAAAATACCGCATTTTAAAATGCCCGGATTCCATGTACGGATGCTGTGACCAACAATAAATGTGACGATGTGACCCTTCAAAATTTTTTTTTTTTTAATAGTAAAACAATTTATTTATCATAATTTAAAGATTTTCTTTTTTATATAAAGCCATTTTTTGCAAAGAAAAAAAGGCAAAAATAAAATTTAAATTTCTAAAATTTTTGAACAATATATTTTACAGATATTTTTGGATAAATAAAGAAAAAATTATTCTAAGAAATTAAAAAAAATTAATAAAATATAAATATTTTATTTTTTTGTTATAGAGTTTAAATATATTGAAAATTTCTTAGAATAATTGGCGAAAATATTCCTTAAAGTCACATCGTCCTCTAGGCCTAGGTATAAAAATATATATAAAATTATAAATTAAAAGATATAAATATATATAACTGTTTTTCTTTGAGATAGAGTCTATATAAATTATTTATTTAATTGCTGAAAAAGAGTGTTCTATATACATTGATATATAATATGTGGTCGATCCGCCGGTTGTGTTGTTAAAAAAATACAAAAAAAAAAAATAAATTATAGTTTTTTATAAAATATAAAAAAATTAACAAAAAATAAAAATTTTTTTTGGTTAAAGCTTTACTACTTACATGTTTGGGAAAAAAATATTCAGGTAATTTTTCGTCAAGTCAAAAAATACGTTAGAAAATGAAGGATTATTTTAGTTTTAAAAACGATGCAAAAAGTGTATCATTTTCCTCGCTTGACAAGTTCCTGAACTAATAATATCTTAATGTAAAAAATATTAGAATAAACATAAATCATATATACCACTGCAAGTTCAAAGTTACAAAATAAGAATTATTCTTGTTTATTGGTTACCTCAAAGAAATTATACTTCAGTTTAGTGTCGGTTGCTTTAAATTTTAAGTTTGGACTATACGGTTTTTAGAGGCTTTAGTTCAATATATGATATTGTCAAATCAATTAACTAAAAGAAACTAGTTAAAAATTTTGTGATAAAATAAGTTACGTTTACGCTTAGAAACTTCCTGAAAAGAATAGCTCTATAAAAGTTTGTTATATTATCTCAAATGTTTATTAAATTGTTGTCGTTTTTCAGATAGTCGAACTATTAATCATTCTAGTTGTACTATTCAAGAAAAATGACAAGTAGGAAATGGGACAAATGTGCATTTAAAGCATTTTAGACGTAGTTTTATTGATATTCCCTTGAAAAATGGTGACTTGCATTTCAATTTTAGGTTTCCTTATCTAAATATTATCTGCACTGCCACCAAACGGTATTTAATATTTTTAGTTCCTCTAACCTCTTTTTCAATTTTATAATAATCGATTACTCTTGGAAATGCTATCCTTTGCCAACTTGGAATTATAAAAAAATAATAAAGTAAAACTTCTACTTCAATATTGCATACTAAGATAAAATTCTTTTCGGCCGAAAGAAAATAATATTTAAGTTGGACCCAAGAATACTTGTTATTTGACATGAAATATTCTTGGGTCCAATTTTAAAATTTTTTTCTTGTGTCTCAAAATAATTTTCATCTTTCTAAAATTACTGTTGTAGATCTATAAATGCTTGATTTGAATATTTAAATATTTGGAATGTAAAAGTATTTACCAACTATTCGAGTTGGAAAGGATAATTTTTTTACTCGGCTAATTACACTCAAGTGTGTTAGCTGAAAAGAGATTGATTTATAAAATTTTAAGAAGACGTTCACTTTTTTTTCTTTATTATTTTAACATTTTTTCCAAAGACAAATATTAGAAAACAAATAAATGTAAAATAAACTTAAATGGTGCTCGGTACAGACGTAAATATAAGAAAGTTTTTATAGGATTTAAAAAGTGAGAATTATTTTAAGGAAAGAATGTGTAGGGGCTGTGAAAAATGAAAAAGTATTTTAATGATGCTTTGCAAAATGTTTGTGGTACCAAGCACTTTTTCATATAAAAGAAAAATATTTTTCTAAACGTATCAAATAAAAATGGCGGATCTGCTTTAGAAAAAAAAATGCTTGTTAATTTTATTAAATAAGACATCAACTAATAAATGTGTGCGTTGCACTGAAAAATAAATTAAAAAAAAAATCTAGTTGGCTGATAAAAACGTACAAAATAAATAAATTTCACCTTATACGTGTATATAATTAAAATAAAATAAAACAAAAAAAAAAGAAATAAATGAATAGAATATATTGTTGTTAGAAGAAAAGAAGTAATTAGTTGCAAATTTTTTTAATGTTTATTATAATAAAAGATTTAAAAAAAGAAAAAATATTTTCACAAAAAAAAATGCATTTATTGAATTATTTATTATTTTTGTAAATACTTGTATAATTATTTTTTTTACCCGGGGAAAAATATTTCGAATCTGATCATGTATGGTCATGATCAGTTACGAAATTTGTTTCCCCGGGTACAATAATTTAAATAGATAAAAAAGACGAAACAAACATATATACAAAGACACAAAGACACAAATACAAATTAATAAAATTCATGAATACAATAATAATTAATTGCAATAAGAAAGTAAAAATGAAAGTATAAATAAAGTTGAAGAAAGTATATTACAGTTAAAAAGCTTTTAGCATTATAAATAATAATAAAAATTAAAAGCTCTATATTTTTATTTTTCTCATTTTGATTTTGGTAGTGTCAGCTAAAATTATTAAAGGTTAAAAAATATAATATTTTTAAATAAAGTAAGAAAACGATAAGTCATCGAACATAGAAAGTACTAATTTTAAGTATCTAACATGCCTAAAACATGTTAACTGTTGTACAAAAGTGTATTTCCAAATTTTCAGTAACAATTTAAATTTCTTTTATTAAAAAAATACACTGTTAAAAATCAAGAGGGTTTACAATTTTGCGCTCTTTCAAAAATACCAGTTTTATTCTAAAAATGCAACTTCTGCCAAATTAAGATTTCGCTTAATTGGACTAACACGAGAGTTTCTTTGAAAGAGCTTTGAGTTTACCACCCCTTGTTTATAAGAGTGTATACAAACAAATAAAAATAATATACGTGTATTTGAATTGAATCTTTATAAATTTGTATCAATGTAAAACCCAAAAATTTGTATTATTTTTTTCCGAAAAAATCTATTTTACCAAAAAGAAAAGAGAAAAAAGAAAAAAAAATGTATTATGAACGTCTATAATAATAAACTATATCCTAAATATTACCTCTGAAATATATATAAATATAAATAAAAAAATTTTTTATTGACAAGAAAAAGTCAATAAGAAATAAAGTCGTGATGAATAAAATAAATCACGGCCAACTTAGAAAGCAAAACATATCATACAATAATAATAAAATAACTTGAATCATCGTTATTTATATTAGTAAATAAGCCTTAATTATATAAACCTTAATTATACATATCACTGAAATCAATTATATTTATTGTCAATGAAGGAAGAATTTTATAAATTAGACTGTAAATTAAAGAAAATTTTTTTAGTTGAACAAATTAGTTTCAGGCTTTTAAGAAAATGCTTTTTAGGAGGAAAGTTGCGTTTTTTATTTATTTGAAATGAAAAAAAACTTTTGAATTAAACTATACTCAAAGAAACGAAAAATCCAAAAAAAAAATGAAATTTTAAATTGCATTGTATAGCGAAAATAAATATAAGTGTATCATATATTATGATTATCATCATTTATCTAATCGTATATTATATTACATATGATGTATAATTGCGCAAATGAAGTTAAAACAAAATGTTGATTGTCAATGTTAATTAAAAAAAATAAATAAAAACAGTGTATGAAAATTTATCTTTTATTTATCTATTAATTTATTCCCATTTTCCCATTTGAAAAAAGAAAACTATTTAGAGGATTGACATCCAGCAGACCAAATCAATGTAAGTATAAACCTCATTTTATGATAAAATTTCTTGCTTCCACATTGTGTGCTTCCACATGTAATCAAGAGGTGGCCCACTTAAAGCTTCTCCTAAAATATAGGTTAACTTTCAAATTATCCTGAAGAAATCAACATATACTTGAAATTTATTAATTTTCAGGGAATTTTAAAGATTTTTTTTTATAGTAGATACAGTCTATAGTCAGCACGACAATCTATTTGGTTTGATTCTTATCTATTACATAAATCATAAGGGTTTTAGATGAAAAATGTTAATTAGAAAACTATATAGTATTTTAAAATTTGCTATAATTATAGACTTTTTCATTGAACAAAAATGACATTATTATTTTTAATAATATCATATTTGACTTGCATGGGATTTAATTAATGAAGTTATAAAATTATTTCTCGTGTCTACTGTATAATTTCAGTATATTCCTTGCTGCATAGATCTCAACTAATTTTTTTTAGGAAATAGGCTTGTTAAAGGTAAGTTTTAATGAGTAAAAATTATGATTTTTTAAAAAAAGGAACATTTTTATTTCATTTTTTCTTTTTTTATTGATAACAATTTTAATGTTTAAAACTGAAAAAAAAGAAAAATAAAAAAAATGTTACAAAATTCTTATGAAATAATAAATTATATATTACAAAATTACAAAAAATATATTAATATCTTTCTTTTTCTTATTTTTTTTTTTTTTTTTTTTAATTTATGATTCAACACATTGAATTTTTTTTATACAAAAAGTAAAGTCATTGTTATAAATTTAAGTACATACTAAAAATTATAAATATATAATAATTATATGATAAATAAAATTAATTGATGATAAGTCACAATGATAAAAGGCACCTCATTTTAAACAGTATTATCATGTAATTATCTTTTGCTAGGATAATTTACATCGTAAAAACTGAATATCACTTATTTTACTAAAATTCAGTTCATTAAGTCACTAAAAACGAATATCGCACGGGATGTAAGGTGCCATTTTTATTTAAAGCACTTTTAATTGTAAAAATTTGAACTTTTTTTTATTATTAGTATTGATAACCTCCATTACTGGCATAACTTTGGCCTCCACCGCCCCCGCCCCCGCCTCCACTGTTGGGTGCACCGTAACTCGACGATGGTTGACTTGAACCACTAAAAATTTCCACAATACACAAACAATAAATTGAAAAATAAAACAAATTTTTTTTACTTACCCGCCTCCAAAACTAGGGGCACCGTAACTGGATGAAGGGGCTGATCCACCTCCAAATCCACTATTTCCTCCGCTATTAGGTGCACCGTAACTAGAAGACGGTCTTGAATTTCCTCCGAAGCCTCCTCCACCCCCGCTGCTATAACCTCCACCGTTTCCACCTGAACTTGGGGCTCCGTAACTTGAAGATGGTCTAGAGCCTCCGCCAAAACCACCTCCACTAGACGGTGCTCCATAACTAGAGGAGGGCCTGCCTCCACCATTACCTCCACCATTTGGAGCTCCATAGCTAGATGATGGTCTGCCGCCTCCAAAACCTCCTCCTCCGCCATTAGATGGTGCTCCATAACTAGAAGAAGGTCTTCCTCCACCGAAACTTGATCCTCCGCCTAAAAAATTATTATATTATATTTTCTATTATAAATCAGTGTCTATAAAACGTTAAACTTACCTGAAGATGGAGCTCCGTAACTTGAAGATGGTCTACCACCCCCATTACCACCTCCAGGAGCACCATAACTAGATGATGGTCTACCACCACCATTACCACCTCCAGGAGCACCATAACTAGATGATGGTCTACCACCACCATTACCTCCTCCAGGAGCACCGTATGACGATGATGGACGTCCTCCACCTTTAAAATTAATTTATTTCGTAGAAAATATTTATTTTAAATAATTTCTTAAAAAGACCTCGCTATGCTCTGACGGTCAATAATATAAAAATCAATTTATAAATTTAACTTTAAATAATTTAAAAACAATAGGCTACATAGTTTATTCATTAATTTGGTATATACTATTACAATGAATTTCGGATGGCATTCTTAGAGGATTCATGTAAACCAAGAAATAATTCAAACCCAGCTTAATTTAATTTTTTTGCTACGTTAAAGATATATTTTTTGGAGCCCTCATATTAAAATATTATTTACGTGGCAAAATTTTTTAATAATAGTCAAAAGAATATACAATAATTTATCTAACCAAAATAATTAAACTGTTAATATGTTTTATATAACTGTTTAATTGAAGTATGATATGAATTATTCATGAATCCGTGTATTCTGAGTACCACGTATATTGGAGGTTTCCTGTAAACTAGCAGGGTGCATGTTCTCTAAATGTAAAATAAACAGATTTTATTTTTTTGTTATAATTACAAGGATCCTGAATTTTTATATAATAATCAATTTAATTAATACATTTTAAATATAGTCTTTGGTTTATAAAAAGATTAATACCTCCAAATCCACCGCCCGATGAAGGTGCGCCGTAACTAGATGAAGGAGGTCCTCCAAAACCTCCTGATGAAGGAGCTCCATAAGATGAGGATGGTGGCCCACCACTACTGTATCCTCCAGATCCACCACCTCCGAATGAAGATCCACCTCCTGATGAAGGAGCACCGTAAGATGAGGAAGGTGGACCACCGCCACTGTATCCTCCAGATCCACCACCCCCAAATGAAGATCCACCTCCTGATGAAGGAGCTCCATAAGATGAAGAAGGTGGACCTCCTCCACTGTATCCGCCAGATCCACCGCCTCCGAATGAAGAACCACCTCCTAATGAAGGAGCTCCATACGAAGAAGAAGGCGGGCCTCCTCCACTGTATCCGCCAGATCCACCGCCTCCGAATGAAGAACCTCCTCCTGATGAAGGAGCTCCATACGAGGAAGAAGGTGGTCCACCGCTGCTGTATCCTCCACTACCCCCAAATGAAGATCCACCTCCTGATGAAGGGGCTCCATAAGAGGAAGAAGGTGGGCCTCCTCCACTGTATCCGCCAGATCCACCACCTCCAAATGAAGATCCACCTCCTGATGAAGGGGCTCCATACGAGGAAGAAGGTGGACCACCACTGCTGTAACCTCCAGAGCCACCACCTCCGAATGAAGATCCACCTCCTGACGAAGGGGCTCCATAAGAGGAAGAAGGTGGGCCTCCTCCACTGTATCCGCCAGATCCACCACCTCCGAATGAAGATCCACCTCCTGATGAAGGAGCTCCATAAGATGAGGAAGGTGGACCTCCACTACTGTATCCTCCAGATCCACCACCTCCAAAACCGCCTCCTGTTGAGAGAATATTTTTATTTTATTGTAAATTTTATTCATAAAGACTGTTTTTTAGTAACTTATTGAAACTGAAATCCAAATGTAATATTAATGGTTAATATGCTTAAAATACTCCCGCATCTTTTGAAATATTGTTTTGTATGATATTTTAGTTTGGGTTCTATTTGACGACACCCTTAAAACGTCTCAATCCTATCAGAACATGATAACTTAAAAACCTATTTTTCCTTTTCATTGATCTTTCATTCTTTTTTATGTTTTTCTGAATTAAAATTAAATGAATTAGAAATAAAAGTTCTTATTAAATATCTATGTTACTGTAGCTATACAGTGTAAAAAGTAACTTTCTTATATTAACAAAAAAATTAGAACATTTTCGAAAAATTAGTAAATTTTCGAAAAAATTTGTAAATATTCGAAAAAAATCGTATAATTACTGAATTTAGTATATTAACGAAAAATTCTAGAATTCTCGAATTTTTTTGGTGAATTTGCAAGAAAAATTGATAATTTACCATTTTTTTTCAAAAATTTACAAAAAATAGTTGTGAATTTACAACTTTTTTCGTAAAATCACAAAAAAAATCGAGAATTCTCGAATTTTTCGATAATGTAGTAAATTTAGTAATTTTACGATTTTTATCGAATATTTACAAGACTTTTTTAAAATTCACTAATTTTTCGAAAAAATTCTACTTTTTTTGTAAATCTAAGAAAGTTACTTTTTACAGTGTACAAATAGTAACAGTAGTCTTAAATATTTGTCAATGTAACTCTAATGAAGTTAAAAAAATATGGATAATATATTAATTGACCTAAATATTAATTTTTGTTGATTTTGCTTTTTTTTTTACTATTTTACCTATTATAAATTATAATATTAAAACTCAACTTGCTTTTTAAATTTTTAATCTGATTTTTTTCTAAATTTCAATAATCTTTTCTCACAATTTTACGCTAAAAAAAGTAATTTCTGTAGATCAACAAAAAAATATTTACTCTAGAAATAAAATAAACTGTTTTTTGATAGGTTTAAAAAAAAAATTTTTTTTCTACACCACAAAAAAAGGAATCTAGGAAACAGTATAAAAGAAAATTATTAGATTTTTAATGTGTGGGGGATTTAATAATTTTGAGTACAGAAAAATTTTGTTTAAGGGCCAACGGAAATAGACCCGAAACCGGCGAAGCCCCCCCCGTTATAATAATAACGTTCAATTAAATTTAAATTTTATATAAATTTTAAATAAAGCAGAGTTTGTCTGCATTAAAATGACAGGGAAAATTGATTACCTCCTGATGAAGGAGCTCCATAAGATGAGGAAGGTGGGCCAGCACTACTGTATCCTCCAGATCCACCACCTCCGAATGAAGATCCACCTCCTGATGAAGGAGCACCGTAAGACGAGGAAGGTGGACCTCCACTACTGTATCCTCCAGATCCACCACCACCGAATGAAGATCCACCCCCAAAAGATCCTACGGCAGTTGAAGGTCCACTACTGTACCCTCCATTGCCGCCTCCGAAACTTCCACCAGAAGACGGAGCTCCGTATTGTGATGAGGGGGCTCCACCCCCAAAGCCTCCACCGCCTCCACTACTATACCCACCTCCACCTCCACCTCCACCTCCGCCACCCAAATTTGGTGTACCATAACTAGTTGATGGTGGTAAGTAATTTCCGATTGGGGCTGTAAAATAGAAAAGAAAATTAAACTGTTCGTCTTAAATTATAGCTCTGAATAAAAATGAGAAAAAGTTTTTTCCTCATAAAAAGTGCAAGTAGTTATTGTAGGAATAAGCATATAATTTATGCATACGAAATGTTTTAATTATTTAGTTGATTCTACATATCATAAGACTAATTAAATTATAAATAAACTTTCTTTTTTTTCATAAGTTATATTTTTCTCGAGCATCAGCGTTAACTGATAATTGTCATAAAATTACACGAAAAAGAAAATAAAATAAAAAAATGTTCCTTATCTAATATTTTAATAATGAACGAGAGTCTCATGCAGTTAGAAATGATTTATTAAGAGAGTATAATTTTGTGGTTGATCTTTGAGATAAAAAAGTAAAATGAAAAAAAATTGCTCAATTTATTAAATACGGACATTGGGAAATAATCTTTTGTAAAGAAAAACAGAAGACTGTTGTGTTCACATTTCCTATAATTGAACCCGCAGTCGCGACGTTAATTATATGCGCTACAGTTAAGAATGAATCTCCCACACTTTCACTGGATTATTTATTTACAAAGCTGACGAGTCAGTGATTAAAATAGAAAGAATCTTTTTTTTTTTTATAAATAAAAAATGATTAACAAATTACAAAGCAAGTTACATTAAAATTCTCTTGATTCGTTATGCAATATTAAAATTATAATCCAATTATCTATGTAATAATCATGTTAAATTGCATACTTTTTTTTGTTTACTCGGCAAACCCATTTTAATGTCAGTTATTATTGCTTTTTTATAGAAAAATTTTATGAGTACTTTTATTGCATAAATAATAATTTCTTCTCTCGAACCTATTATTTGAGGTAAAAAAATTGATTTTCAAAGTGTTAATAATACATTTGTATTTTGTAATTTTTCACTTTTTTTAAAAGGAAATAATAAAAGATTTATTATTAATTATTTATTATGAGGCAAATATTTAATTTTTATTTATTACTTGCAAAACATAAAGCACCTTACTATTTAATTAAAAAGATTTTATTATAGTATGCAAAAATTTTTATTCATCAAATTGCTTTTATCTTTTATTTTCTTCAATTTTTTCAAGGTTCGATTAAAGAATCATTTTTTATTTTCATTTTCACAACTCACAAAATTGCTCTTAGGAAATTTACAGTTTGACTCACATAAAAATTGCAAAACAAGGAAGCAAAAAAATTTTTTTCATTAAAAATTATCGCATAAAACTAAAAAAATATTTGCAACACTCAAAAAATTTTTATGAAAAAAAAAGGGACAAAGTTTCTCACTACCTTAATCTGACACAATTTTTGTTTCTAAATTAATAAACACTGTTCAAAAAATCGGATATTCACCTTCGGTGTGTCCAGAGGGCAATGACGCGATAAGCATCGCCGCCAAAGCTACCCATGGCTTAAATATTTTCATTTTCTTGATTATCAACTTTAGTTCATAAATAAAGATAAACAAAACATATATCACTTTTTTTTGTCAGCGATCACCCGCGAATCTAAGCGGCTGTCGCTTATTTATTAACGATTATTTTCCTTAACACGATTGAAATGGTAAAGAAAATGTTGCTTTTATATATAGCCGCTGCTACTCTTTTGGAGAAAGTAAATAAGGGAATGGTGGGGAAGAGCATTAGACGTTATCCTGAGAGATGATCCATAAGAAGGATGCACCACTGTCTTGCAAATTCTCGTATACTTTTTATAATCTATAATGCATACAATGTTTATTATGCTAAGATCGTATACCGCTTACGAAAAAATCAAACAATTAACTATTTTTTTTTCTTTATTTCTAAAAATACGAATTTTCACTTTTCTTCTCTTTTGAGCAGCTGTAATTGATTTTTAATACTTTTTTGCATTTCGTAACGAGTTATGTATAATTTAAAAATAAATCAACTGAATTCTAATTTTTAAGACGAGATGCGTACTCAAAAAATTATTTTATTTCTTTTTTTACGCAATAGTAAGTAAAAATAAATATCTTTTTCACGGCTAAATAATGTAAAATATTTTTTTTAATTTGAAAACGTGTATTTTTCTGACAACCAATATAGTACCATTATGTATTTACATATTTAATTTAAAATAAATTTTATGCAATTTTAATATAATTTATTAGAATTTTATATTTTTTTTAAATAAATTGAAAACATACAAGTTACATGCAAAAAGTATTTAACAAGAGTCTAAAATTTTTTTTAATTTAGTAGATAATTATCAAACATGTATATATATTAGTAAAGATTCAATTTAAAAAATTTTCTTATTTTCAAGTTCTGGAGTACCAAATTTACAAATAGGACATTCAGAGAATTAAAATGTATACCAATTAGAAGACAATCATAAAAATTCGTTTTCCTAGACATTCTCCTCTTGCTCCAATTGGCCTCCTTAGTCTAAGTTAACAAAGCTAATTTTCAAAGGATAGGATTTAAAAAAAAAATAAGGGTATCTTGCAAAATCTGTGGGCTTGAATCATGTCTATTAATATTAATAGAAAGATCATTTAATTTACTGCTGATGATACTAGTTAATTATTTGATCTAGTTTAGGACATCTCAAATGCAATAATTAAGATTAGCAAAAAAAGTATTTTGTCTTATTAATGATATAGTTTTGAAGAATAAAGAATTTGAGCCAAAAATACACTGTAAAAAGTAACTTTCTTATATTAACAAAAAAATTAGAATATTTTCGAAAAATTAGTAAATTTTCAAAAAATTTTGTAAATATTCGAAAAAAATCGTATATTTACTAAATATATTAACAAAAAATTCGAGTATTCTCGAGTTTTTTTTGTGAATTCGCAAGAAAAATTGATAATTTACAATTTTTTTTCGAAAATTTACAAAAAATAGTTGTAAAATTACAACTTTTTTCGTAAAATCACAAAAAAAAAATCGAAAATTCTCGAATTTTTCGATAATATACTAAATTTAGTAAATTTACGATTTTTATCGAATATTTAAAAAATTTTTTGAAAATTCACTAATTTTTCGAGAAAATTCTATTTTTTTTGTAAATCTAAGAAAGTTACTTTTTACAGTGTATTTACAAATAATTTACAAATGAACGTCAGGACTAATATGTGTGCTCGAAGATGATATCATTTACATTTGTATTGCAGTAAGAAGATAATAAATATAAATAGAATTTTTCAGTAAAAATTTATTCGTTTTTAATGATTATAGTATGCAATTAATTAGGAAAAATAAAAAATAAAGATTTTTTCAGACAAGCATAGTACATAGTACTGTCAAACTTTAATGAAAGTTATAACTTTTTGATAATTCTAATTTTCATTAGTCATTTAAACTTTCAACTTTTTCACATATAATTTAAGCGAAACAAAAAAACATTATTATTATTTCTTTACAATGCAATAAAATTTTATTTGCAAAAAAAAAAAGGAAAAAAAAACATGTTGTAGTCAGGAAGTAAAATATAAAAAATTAAAATATTAATAATAAATAAATTTTCTCTTGTTATTTAAATAATTTATTGTATTTGTGTATAATTAAAAATATTTAAATGCACATAATATCATGAGAGTTCGAAATTGTATGATAAAGTGAATCCTAATCTTTAAAGGAATTACCTTACCCTACTTACTTTAAAAGTCACGTTAGCGTTAATACTAACGAAATTTACTTTTACGTACAAGCGACCTGCTTTAGAAGCACAAATTTAAATTGTTAAAAAATTTTTAATTACTTAGCCAAAAATAGTTATTCTGTATATTATTTTACATTTTTGAAATATCCTATTGTCTTTGCTGTAGCATTTGGGCATTCGATATATACAATAGACTTAAAATAATTGCAGATAATCAGAAAGTTGATTCTCATTATTTGGACTTTAATTATACAAAAACTTTGATATTATCAATTTGGAATCATCGAAGGGTATCGTGCAGATGTTGAATTTTTATATAGATCATAAAATTGTTTTCATTGAAATATTATAATACTTATTCATTAGTCTGAGCGAAGCATGTACTCAAGCTACATCCCCGTAGGGTAATGACATCAATCAAGATAAGTTAGTTTACTGCTGCATTTTTATTAAGTATATCAATATTTGAAACAATTTAAATTATAATTTTGATTAATTTACTATTATTTACAGAAAAAATTTTCCTTAAAAAATTTGATATTTTAATCTGTGATAAATATTCTTATGCGTAATTTACAGTAGATTCCAAAAAATGTTTAAATTTTGTAAAAAATCAATTTTTAAAATCTGTTTTTTCAGATCTAAAGTTTTTAAAATATTATATAGAATATAATATAATTTTCATCTGTATACATTTAAGAATTCGTATAATCCTCAAAAAATGTTTATAAAATTTATTTCGTTTTAATTATTTTGAAAAAAGTTATTGATTTTAGAAAGAAGGGGCCTGCTTATTTGAGAAAGATTATAATATATTAGAAAAAGATATTTTCTGGAACCATTAACTTATCCTCGTTATGAGGCATTTCTTTAATTGGGAGTAGGTTTTTGAAAAAAGAAAAGTATCGAGATATGCGTTGAACATTCATAATTCAATTTGGCTATAATTCACCCCAAGGGTTAAGTTATAATTATAATAGAAATTTTCAACTTTTTTGGAGATTAGGCCAAAAAATCATTAGTTTAAATTATTTATAAAATTTATCCCATTTAAATTATAAAAAAAAGAATTTTAATGTTTAGGGGGGTGAATAGGTAGATGAGTGAATAAGTAGTGAATAAGTACATCAATTAGGGTAATATTAAATTATATTTAAAAAAGACATTTCCCGAAACCGACACCTGGTCCCTCTTATAAAGAACCCTAAGAAATATGGTTAGATTATTTTTAAAAAAAGGCATTCACGAACTAACATTGCAAGAAAAAACCTTTAAGGTTCGTGTTTTTTAAACAAGTAAATCGAGACCAATATGCAACGTAGCTATAGACTACCCCTAACTTAAGGTAATAATAATAATAGTAATAATAATAATATAGTTTATTTGCAGCCACAAAAAAGTAATACAAAGTAATACAATAATTATATAAGTAAAACAGTAAATATATATATATATTAGAGTGTGTCTTATTTTTTATTTTTCGATATTTTTTGGCTCCCCCCATTTTTTTGGAATATTTTGGTCATAAAAAACTCCCAGCTCCAAGGATTTTGTTTTCGATTTTTTTAACCCGTGCCGCCGAGCACTTGAAGTTTCCCATTTAAATAACATGCGAATTTTGAGTTTTAATCTTTACAAATTTTGACAGAGGTTACAAAGCGTTTTAAAAAGCTAATTTTTACTAGAAAACATTCTTTTATACACTGTAAAAAGTAACTTTCTTAGATTAACAAAAAAAATAGAATTTTTTCGAAAAATTAGTGAATTTTCAAAAAATGTTGTAAATATTCGATAAAAATCGTAAATTTACTAAATTTAGTAAATTATCGAAAAATTCGAGAATTCTCGATTTTTTTGTGATTTTACGAAAAAAGTTGTAAATTTACAACTACTTTTCGTAAATTTAGAACCATTTTTTGTAAAATTAAGGTTATATTGTTTTTAAAATTTCGAAAAAAAATTGTAAATTATCAATTGTTCTTGCAAATTCACAAAAAAAACTCGAGAATACTCGAATTTTTTGTTAATATATTTAGTAAGTATATACGATTTTTTTCGAATATTTACAAATTTTTTTGAAAGTTGACTAATTTTTCGAAAATGTTCTAATTTTTTTGTTAATCTAAGAAAGTTACTTTTTACAGTGTATATTTAAAGACATAAATCAGCCCTGCATTCATTCCCAAGGGAATTCTGGGGCTAAAAACGCAAATTTACATGTTGGCTCAATCTTATAAAACAGGATTTTTCGGTAATTTTCGATAAAACTATTTAACCTCAAAAATTAACCAAAACACTTCTGGTTGTTCTACTTTTTTTGGTGCAATTATCACTTTTCAAGTGCCGTAAATCGCGTTCTTTTATCATTGATCCTTTCATCACTATAGTCAATTAACCTGCTGGTAACTTTCGACTAAAAATGACCAATTTTTGAATTTTTTTAAATTGCTGTCAAAATTGTAATTTTTGACAAAATTGAGCTTTATAGGTCTTAAAAATTTTCTACAAGCTTCAGATTTTCAAAAATTTTTTACTCTACCTTTTTCAATAATTTTTTAATCAGATATGATAAGTTGAAATCGTAGTCCCAATTTCAGGGTTTAAAAAAAAAATCAATTTTTATCATTAACTTTGAAAAGCGATATCTTAAAAACTATTTAATGAAAAGAGTCAAGTAAAAAATTTTTGGAAACTTGAAGCTTGTAAAAAATTTTTAAGGTCTAAAAAACTCAATTTCGCCAAAAATTACAATTTTGGCAGCTATTTAAACAAGTTTAAAAATTGGGCATTTTGGGTCAAAAATTACCAGCAGGTTAATTGACTATAGCGCTAAGAGAAACAGTGATAAAAATATACAGCTTACGTTGTTTGAAAGGTGACACTTACACCAAAAAAAGTAGAACAATCAGAAGTATTTTGGTTAATTTTTGAGGTTGCAGCGTTTTATCGAAAATTGCTGAAAAACCCTGTTTTATAAGATCAAGCCAACATGTAAATTTGCGTTTTTAACCCCAGAATTCCCTTGGAATTTGGAGTCTAAATCACTTGACCAGTTATAAAAAATATTATTAATGTTGAAGAGAGAGAGGAAGGTATATTTTTTGAAATACGATGAAATTTAATAATATGAAAATAATAAACAATTAAATAAGAAGAAAATGTCAACATATTTTCCCTCAGACTATTCTTTATTCATGATAAGTTACTAGTTTTAATGTACCTGATAGTCAAATAGTATATTTTATAAAAGAATCGTGCAGGATTTTTTGCAAAGGCTCAATAAATAGTTATTGTATTAAATTGCCAGGGATTCTGGCCGTCTAAAGAATAAGATAATTAAATAAACCTTAAAAAAAAATAATTTTCTTGTTACATTCGAATATACAAACGAAGAGAGTCGTTAAAGCTTTATTTTGCAAAATATATGTTTTTTAAATATTGCATTTAACAAAAGATAATTAATTTTTCTTATTTATTGAGTCGTAAAACAGTAAGTTGTTTATTTGTATAAAAACTCAACTACTTGTAACTATTGCTTAAAATTCTTGAGTATGATTTTAAATTAATATTCGATTTAATGCATATTAGCTTGGTCGGAGAAAAATTATTTTTTCATTACACTTTTTTTTGTCAAATAATGAGATTTTAGGCGAATTAGATATCTTGAAAGATTAGTCCGGGTGTGAGATATCAGTTACAGATTAAATTTCGTGTCACAAGTTCTAACCAGCTAGTGAAATTAGTTTAGTAAGTAAAGAGCATTCTAATATGTATCTTTAGTGATGAAAAAATAATATATTAAATTAGGTCTTTAACGATAGAATTATTCCCTTAATAAATAATTTAAAAAAATAAATATAAATGATTAATATTTAGTGTGACAATAACCTCGATTACGAAATCTCATTATCATGAAAATCTCGTTATTATAAAAATCATTTATGTAAGTATAATTAAACCGGATTTACATCAGGTGTCCCAAATTGACGAGGTTTTCGTTTTATTATTAACCACATAATTTCATTTATCAAGGCTGTATTTGCGTTTTTTGGTCATTCAATATAATTTCAAGATCACAATAAATATTTATTCTTTTGTAATACGCGTTCTATAAAAATATTATGCTTTTGATTCTTTAATTATGATGGAATATTGTGCAGTGTAATAATTTATAAAATAAACATGTTAGAAAACGAAATAAACTTTTATCTCTCCTAGCGGAATTAATGACGAGCTAAAATTTAATATTTTATGTAATATAATAATTTTCTTATGCATATGCAACCTGGAAAATTACAAAATTAATTACCAAAATTAAATTCGTTTCGGTTTTTAAAAGTCAGGCTAATATGTAAAGAAATTTATGATAAAGCGTTTCGAGGAGAATGAATGAATGAATGAGTTTGTTGCTTTGTTTTTGAAATAAAAAATGAATAAAAAATGAATAATAAATGAGAATACAGAGATGTATTAATGTCCTTGCATAATCATAACTCTGAATCGATCAATAGCAAATGCACGAATAACAAATCATTCTGAAATTAACATGTAGAATATGTAAAAGAGGTTTGATGGGCATAGGATAAAATTAAAAAAAACATCATCTCCTTGAAGGTGAAGCGCATTTCGCACGCATATAATGTTGCAGCTGTGCGATCTTCAATTCTATATAATGATGTTGCAGTTAGTAGTTAGCAGTTAGCAGTTCCTTCTACTTTTTAATACTTTTTTACATATGTTTGTCGTGTTGCGTTGTTGCTTAATAATTTTATAAGAGGACTCAGCGATCTCATACTGTATAATAAATTGATGATGATTTAGCAAGAAACGGCTCTTCTATAACCATCAAGGTTACGTTTAAGCAATATTTAACCTAATGGGCATTGTATATTGAATTCAAATGTTGCTCCAATGTCCTTAATATTCATATTTTCCATACCTTCCTTTTTTTTCTCAAACATCTCTATTAAAATAAAATTATGAAATATTTATTATTTTTTTTTTACTGTAAAGCAGCTTTCTAATACATTACTTTTATGCATTTTTAATCTTATTTGAATACACCATTATTATGATGATGACCATCAGATGCGTTTAACATTCACTTTCACAAAATATTATGTCTTCCATTTTTTTTAATCCTATTTACTTTTCTGTTTATTAATTCATCTAAGGCTCTAAACACTTGTATTTATGCAATTACAAACATAATTTATAAATATTTAACTAATTAGGTTTTATTTAGCATTAAGTTATTAAGTAACATTAAGCAAATTGTTTGAAAAATTAATCCAGTAAAGGAAAAGAAACAACGTATTCATTGTATTAAAAAAAAAATACATATAAAAAATGGAATAAACTCTTATAATTTATGTAGTAAATTATAAGATCTAAAAATTGGATTTGTTTCGAATGACCGTACATGAATCAAACTTAAAAAACTTTAATATCGAAGAATCTTTTAAATTTCAGTACCTTAAAAACTATACTGTAAAAAGTAACTTTCTTAGATTTACAAAAAAAATAGAATGTTTTCAAAAAATTAGTAAATTTTCAAAAAAATTAGTAAATATTCGAAAAAAATCATAAATTTACTAAATTTAGTATATTCTCGAAAAATTCGAGAATTTTTGATTTTTTTTTTGAATTTACGAAAAAAGTTGCAAATTTACAACTATTTTTTGTAAATTTTCGAAAAAAAAATGTAAATTATCAATTTTTCTTGCAAATTCACAAAAAAAATTCGAGAATTCTCGAATTAATATACTTTTAGTAAATTTATGATTTTTTTCGAATATTTACTAATTTTTTTGAAAATTTACTAATTTTTCGAAAATGTTCTAATTTTTTTGTTAATTTAAGAAAGTTACTTTTTACAGTGTGATTACTATTAAAAAACGTAAAGTTTTCATCAAAAATTAGGGGTTCATTCATGATTTCGTTATTATTATTATTTTATGTTTGATAGTAAAATTTGCTACAGGTAGTACTGGGGTGTAAGGATTAGGATACGCACAGAAAATAATCAAATTCTTCAATGAATTCATTAATTAAATAGTAGTTAAATTGTCGAAATGTAAATAAAATAAAACCTGGCATCAAAGTAAAATAAACGCATGCGCCAGAGCTTTTAAACATTGATTTATTTTAAATGTATAATTACCAGGAAACGAAAGAATAATGATAAAAAAAAATATTTTCCTCCTATTTCTATAAAAATAATTTTAAAAGTGCGGGCTATTAAATATTGAAATATTTTCTTGGTTAAATTTTAAAAAATTGCTAATAATTACTTAATAAAATTTTAAAGCATGAAAGATGTTAAGAAATCTTGAATATCGATATGTAATAATAAAATTAACCATAATAAAATAATTGGCGATAATTAATTTTGTATATTAGAATGTGAAAATTTCACACTCGTCAATTATAATTATTTTTATACGTATGATTATTAATAATTAATTATATTCCCGTATAATTTGAAAATGCCGTAACTGTAATTTAATAGATTTTTTATACGTTATACTAGTATTATATAGTTTTTTTTTGCTTTGGAAAGTGTAATTAAGAAAATAAACAATTTTTACTTTTTTTTAATGATAAAATAATGAAGCAACAAGTGAATTATTGTCATGATATAATACGTGTAATTCGATAAAGATCCTAAGAAGTTAATTTATAATATTAATTTTTTAAGTAGATAAAGACAAGTTTGGTGGGACAATATTATTTTGAGATCCAAGTGCGATATCGGAACAGATGCTGGATACGTCTGACTAAATTTTAATTAATTTCTTGCTTTCGCAAAATTAAGTTTACACTTTCGCGAAAATTTAATTATTATACATTAGGCTAAAATAAAATTCGTGCAAAAAATTTGGTTAGTTAAAAAAAATTTCTTTAAATTTTGCATGTTTAAAAAAATTCCTATAGCACCGAAAACAATAAAAAGAAAAGATTTATGCAATACACCTTGCAATAAAAATGTAGTATAAGTTTAGATCAGCAACTATATTTAACCGTGACATTCGCAATAGAAATGGACATTAGAGAAATAATAATTTTATAAAGTTTATAATTTCACAGTAATAAATTTTCCCTTGGATATAATATCAATGCATGTGGTAGTAACGAAGAGAGTATATAAGTGTGCCATTAACCTTTAGGCTTTCACTGATCGATCTTTGCGCGCGGAAAATCTTTTTGTCGTGAGTGAAAGTGTTATATGCGTCTCTCTACGTAGACTATACGAATATTCAATTATTTATGTAAACAATTTTTTTTTTATTCATTTTTTACCTCGATGACACCCTGACTCGAGTCTTTGAGATTAAAAAATATAGATATTATATTATTGCTTAAATAGTTAGACATGAATGATATCTTAAAACTTGGTCTTTCAAGATCGAAGATTATTGCTGTTGGTAAAAAACGGAGGATTGTGTAAAATGAAAAAAAAAATTATTGACTGATTTACGGCTTTTCTTGTTTATTGAAAAATAAAAAAAATTCTATAAATTTAAGAGGTTTCACGAAAATTTTTTTTATTCAATAAACCGTAAGATTTTGTTGAAAAATTTTTTTTCATATTTTATTTATGCGTTGGATCTTTTCATTTGCATAAAAGAGATTTTATTTAAATTAAAATATCAATAAAAATAAATATTTTTTATATTTAGATTAAAAAGATATTATTATGAAATAAAGAGATAAAAAGTAGGTAAGATTTTATTATTACTCAATCTTCGTACATGTACTTGACAAATAGCCCATAAACAAAAAACACTTTATTTTATCAAACATCATCATCGTACACGTATGTAAAATTGTGAGAACCTGAAACGCGGTCACGCTTCATGCAAATTATTATACCAACTACGCCATATTTGCGATCGATATGATACAATCATTTTTTTTTTCAACTTTTTTTACAAAAACAAGCTGCTTCTGACTTATTTTTTTATTTTCCATTTCTGTAAGTAAATTACATTTTAGTCGAAGGCGTGAAAAAAAACTAATTATCTGCAATTATTTTTACATTGTTTTTGTTTGCGATAAATCTTAAAGAATATGCAGTTTTTTAAGTTATGATTTCATATGCACGCGATATAATTACTAATTTTAAATGCAAAAAAGTGCATTCTTTGGCTAAAATATAAATCTCCTTTGAAAAATCTATTTTTTTTTTTAAATAGAAACTAGCTCACGAAATAATCCATTAAATATAGTAATTTTCTGAATATAAAAAAAAAATATTTGAAAAATTTATTTAACAAAATTCTATATATGCATTAATCCAAAAACTAGATGGAGATATGTACAAGTTGAAGCTGCGTGGGCGTAGCTTTTGAGTCTTAAAGGGCGTGGCTTGGAAAGATCGATAAAACCACCTCCCGCATTTCAGAAGGTAAATTTTGTGCTTGCGATAAAGGAAAGGAAAAAAGCTCCCTGTATCTCTCTTTCTCTCTCTAGCAGTTGGTTTTTAAAGCGGACCAGGGGAATGTTACTGCCCCAGACGTCGAACGTCGGCCTCATCGATTTGACCTTTTTTGGATTATATTTTTTTTTACATACATTTTTGAATTATATACGCCTCTCTATTTTTGCTTACCTTTGTAATCAAACGTTTTAACGTTTCTGTTCCAAAAAATCAAATCAACAATCATTTTTCATTTTTATAGACATTCCGTTGAATATTAATTAAATTCGAGGTAAAAATTTTATTTTACTGACAATTTTCAAAAATATTCAATACTTAACGTAACCTAAATATTATTTTTTTGAAAAAATATTCTTTTAAAATAAGATATTTAAATTGAATTTGCACAATAATAATAATAATTTGATCCTATAAAATATTAATTTAAAACTTATGTGAACGTGTGTTGCATTAAATAATTATAAAACAATTAAAATAAATGAATTAATAGAAAAGCAAATGCATTAAAACAAAAACATTTATAATTAAATGAAAATCTTTTGTTAAACCTGGAATAATATTTGTACGATAAAAGGTATTGTTTAAAATATTTATAATTAAGTATGTTACACTGTAAGAATAGTTTATCTTAATGATACTGACGACCCTTAGGGGGGAAATCAGCTTTTTAGGGTATAAATAAAACCAAAAAATATAAATTAGAATAAGCATTCTGAGTTCCAAAACTGATGAAATTGGGATCAGTTAAATTTTTGAAAGGGTAAATGGCTCTTTGAGGTAAAACTAAACTTGATAGCCACTAAAAATACAACTTTTCGTATTGAATTGCAAAATTTTCATTTGATATTTCAATTTTCCGAGGATATAAATTTCCCAGTGTAGATTTATTTAATAACTTTATTGTATATTTCATTCATTTAAAATCTATTTTACTAAACAAATATAAATAATGATTTATTATTGTATGAAATATGAGTAAATTAATAAATAAAAGTAATAAATAATAAAGTAAAAATAGAAAGCTTATGAAGTAAAAAAGTTTAATAATAATAAAAAATGATGCATCACAATATGCATTATTAAATTTTCTGATTTTTTATCGTAAATTTCAGTTTTTCCTCAAATAAATAATTATTACTTTTTTTTTACTTTCTTTTTTTTCTTATACTACAAGAAATATCCAAAAGATTTCGATTGTTTTTTCAAAATAATGCACTTGCATATCATCGTTTAGCAAAATTCTAACCGGATAACAGTCACCAAAAATACTTCTACTTTTCATTTTTTTTTTTAGAGATAAAAAGACACCCAAAATTCATGGGATAAATATTGTAAGTAATCATAAATATCTCTATATTAAATTTAGACTTTGAATTAAATCATTTTAAGAACAAGCATTTGGTACAGACAAAATTCCACTAATGAAATTAAAGGACTGAAATTAAAAGACAATAGTAGGGTGAGTAAGGAATAAAGTTCAAAAGTTTCAGAAGCGTACAAATTTCATGTTTTTAGTACGCGATAATTCGATAAACGATAAAAATATAAATAAAAAAAATATCGAAAAGATAAGATATTGCCCAACCCTGATAATGAGGGTTGTGGTATAGTTTTTTTATATTACTTTACTTATAGTTTGTTCATGTTATTGATTAACTTGATATTTATAAATTTTATTTTTATTTAAGTAAAGTAACACAATCTCCAAAAATCCAATGAACGCATGAGATGACGATAATCATTTAAAAATAAGTGGGTTTTTCAAACTGAAGATAGGATCTCGAAAGGAATTTTTTTGGAAAAAAGTTTTTATCGTAGTTACTAATATTTTGACGTCAAATATGGATTTCATAATACTTTTTGTGGGGAAAAATTGTAAAATTTAAATAAATAATAAGAGTTAATGAGAATAATTGTAGCATAGTATGCAATAATTTAGTATAAAATATTTTCTCTTATTTATTATTTATTTGTTTTTTCTATAAATATTGTAATTACGTTATAAGAAAAATCTTTTGACGAACGTTATAATGTTAAATTGTGTCAACGAATGACAATATTATATTATAAGATAAAATATCTAGTCTTACGAAATTTTCTGATCGTTTAAATCAAGTCATAAAAGCAAAACTCAAGTCTTACTTGCGGTACCTTTGCAACTTATGGAGCAATGCCATTTCTCGATATCTCTCAGCTATTAAAATTATAATCTCGACAAAAAATAAGTGAATTTCTTTTGTAATCGTTTTGCAATCATGCATTGTGATAAAAATTTATTCTTCGCTTCTTTTCATTTAAATTATATCACATGACTTTACATTTTAAATTTATATTGCATTATTTCATGAATAAAGACAAAAATATCGATCAAAGCTCCACACCATTTGGATATAGTGAAATAAGTGTTTGCAAAAAACGAATAAAAATCAAAATTTGCGAGATCTTTTATTTTTTTGTTATTGTTATTTAGGACCTAATTATTTTTACCAAAAACAATTTTAACATAAAATCTAATCTTATTATTAATAAATTAATTCTTAATATAATTTTTGATTTTGTTTTTGTTGAGAAAGAATTTCTATTTTTGCAAAGGTTTTAAAAACATTATTGCTGAGAATTCTTGACAATTAGGGCATGTGTACTTGAAATAATTTCAATAAAATGTGCCTATATATAATATATATTTTAAACAATAGAATAAATTTCTATTTCATTTTTACAATCTTTGTACATGAAAATTTTAGTTTTTTGTAAGAAAGGGTCAAGAGTTAATATTTTTTTGTTCTCGGAATAGTTGGAAAGGGAAATGAAGAACATCGATTAAAAATGTGCAAAACTATAGTTCGGTAGGTAAGGGCCAGAATAAAAATAAATTATAATATTTATAAATTAACTTTCATAGGTGACCATGGCCTGTATCAAATCGATTTTTAATTCTAAAGGTAAATAAATACACCTTATGACCTTAACGTTTAAACTTAAGTAAATATGCATAAAAGTTTTAACTCTAGGATTGACCTGCTTAATTTTTTTTCTTTCTTTTACTATAGCAAGATTTTTGTAAACTCATCTAAAATAATGAAATATCCATAATGATATTTTTATCGTGCAGAAATTGTGACATTTAATTTAAAAAGTTAAAGAGAAGTTATATAACGAAATAAAATCTGTCAGTTTCAGCTTTATACACATAGGAAGTTTTCAAGAACTGTTGATAATTTTCTTCTTTGTCGATGTAACTTTATTTATTTCCTATAATGTAATATTCTAGGTAATTACAGTATTTGCGGATCAAACGCAGAGAGTTTACTCGTTAACGTTGCATTGCTGAACCCCCCGAAACTTTTCTCTAGAACCCTTACATCTATGAATAATGTACCTCGGGGGCATAACGAGGCTAAACGTACGTATGTTGTAGCTGAAAAGGAAGGGGCTTAAAAAAATTTACAAATGCACCCAACATTAATGAAAAGTACACACACACGCACACGCACCTACGACTTTTTCCCTTCTATATTTTATACATATAAAAGAAAGACATAAACTTGTTATTAATATTCATGAAACTATATTATCACGCAGTGAATAATATTTTCTTTGATATACTTCATATATTTTGTTCTTTAAATACTCTGGGGTTATATTTATATACTTTTTTTTCTTTCTATCAAAACAATGATCAGAATTTAAAAATAATATTTTGTTATACTACAGTATGCATCAAATTTTTCATTTTTTTAAAAGTTTGTAGAAAAAAAGTTTTTTACTTGCTTAGAACTTATAAACTTTTCTTTTCTACTAATATTTTCAAATAAACTTGCACGTATTAAGAATATAGTATTTTCTACTTCAAGAGTGTAAAATTTTCATTAAAAATGTTTCTACATTGAAAATCTTTTTTGTTTGTTACTATCAGAGATCATCATGATAATTTAAATTTAATTTATAAAAAGTAACAATAATAATATAGATAGAATAAAATAATATAAACTAAAATAAAACTTTTGAATAAAAAGAAAAAATAAAGTAAAAATAGGAATTAATGAATAGTGGTCTATACCGCCTCTAACGATGAAATAAGATTAGCTAATTAGTTAACCCAGCGGACAAAATCATGTGTAGTATTTTAGTTTCATGGATCAAACTCCGGAATCACTAATAACTCAACTCCTAATGTCAGGACCCATCAGGTTTGCTCATCCAGTTAAGGGAGAGCACTCCATAATATGGGATGGTGAGTGAACCCACAACCGGTTTTATGGACCTATACTACGTATCATTAAGTGTGAATCATTAGGTGTAAGCCAACACCTTGCACGCTAGCTGACGAATACTGTAAAAGGTGTCAGCAAAAATATCAAATAGTTCAAAGTTGTCGTTGTATTTCATACATAGACCTATTGTTATTGACTTAGAAGCATATGGACATTTTGAGAAAGGAGGATTGAATGTAGGGCCAGGATTTCTTAGTACTCTTGTTGTAACCCGGAGTAAAATCTTTGATAAGATTGCACTACAGTCCACAAAGTGATTTAGTATTTTACACAGATATATTAAGTCAATTTTTAAGACAATTCTTATTGAGGAGATTTCAATTCTCATAGCAAACCCAGAATAATCATGATTAGTATAATGCATGGGAGAACCAATCCTATAGGCTACATATCTAAGAAACTTATGATTTAGTGCTTCCAGCTGTTCAAATTGCGTCTTATTTAATGACGACCAGATCTGTGACCCATACATTATACCAGGATATACATATAATAAGTAAATTCTCCTGAACATACCCAAATCACCAAACACTCTTGAGTTTCTTTTTACGAAATTGATGATTTTAGTAACTTTAGCCACTGCATAATCAACATGACTCTGAAAACTTAACGTGTTTTCAAAATATATACCTAAATCTTTTACTATTTTCATACGATCTAAACTAATATCATCGATCCTGTAATAAAAGTTTAATTTTTTTTTGCCCTCGAAAGTAATCATTCTTTATAATAATACTAATTTAACTTTTAATTCAGTTATATATAAACAACTTGATGGCACTCCAATGGGTTCTGCAATGATCTAGAAGTTACATGTCTAAGTAAGTTAAATTTTAAACCAACTCTTTACCAAAGATATCCCTGAAGATAAAATCGAGTATGTACTAGAAGTATTCAATAGTCTAAAATTAATCCAAAAATTCAACATCCAAAACTCTAGTTTACAATTGAGATAGAAAAGAACAAAAAAATTTCCTTTTTGGATCTACAACTAATTAGATACAACAACAAGATTATAACAGATTGGTATCAAAATATCCTTTCTCAGGTAGAATCCTTAACTTTCTATCCAATCATCCTCAACACCAAAAAGTTGCTATGATTTACTAATATATAAAAATTACTAATATAAATTTAGCAATAACTCTCTCCAACACAAAATTCCACCAAAGAAATATTAAACTCGTCAGAAGAATTCTAATCACAAACAACTATCCTGAATACATAATAAAAAAATACATAAAAAAAAGACTAGAACACATAGAAAACAACAATGACAATAACAGTAGAGTAGATATAAATATACTGTCCAATAACATAAACAGAATTAAAAAAATTTTTTTTCAAATACCATACAAACCAGTTCTATATAACAAAATAAAAAGTCTTAAATAAAAAGAGGTTTCAAGTAATACTAAAACTACAAAAAGATCTGGCTATATTTATTGTCAAAAAGAAGCTTGTTCATAAAACAAGGAAAACAGGTGTTGTTTACAAACTAAAATGCACAGGAAAAAATTGTAAATAATGTTATGTTGGTTAAACAAAACGTTCATTATATATGAGATGTATTGAGCACCAACGTGACATAGAAAACAAGAGAAAATTTAATGTTATGGCACTACATCATATGGAGACTGGTTACATGCCTGATTTTGAAAATGTCATCATCCTTGACCAAGAACCAAAACACAATCAAAGATTGGTTTCTGAAATGTTACATATACATCAACAAGATTTTCCATTGAATAAAAAGGAAGACACGGAGAATCTACACAGCATTTATAACCACGTGATCGACAGCATGTAAAAATTGAAAAGATGCGACTCCCTATGCAAACAAGTTTGGCGCAAAAAATACACAATAAAAAGTGTGCAATACTAAAAAACGTTTTTTCACAGTTGTAAAAACTTTTTAATTTATTAAAATGTTAATTATATCTATACATAGTAGAGCTAGCTGCCGAGTCGCAGGGGGCAAGACGAAATGGAAAGTGCCATTTTCTTGCCTCCGTATGTCATGCATAGAGGGCGTTTTTCCAAGGTTTTTCGCGCCTCTTTTAAAGCGATTGTTGTGAATAACAACTCTGCGCTTTAAAGACGGAATTGTCAGCATGGCTCCTATTAAAAAGTCGGACCTTGGACCGCATTTGGCCATCCCAAACCCTAGTAAAGGCTATGAATAGATAAAGTTTGAAATGATTGTTAAAGTTCCACCTATCCTAAACATCCCTTCTAATCCCACAGTTTCACCACAATTTGTCCATACGTCTCCAAACCTATCTAATTATTTCCATCAAAGGAAAAAGCGGTATATACCTCAATATATATATCGACTTCCGAGGGAATAAAAGCAAAAAATGCGGTTTGGACCGCTTGTGCAAATAACTGTTGGTGACCTCCGTATAACGTAAGGTTCTAAGAGGTTAAATAAAGCACATACATACATACATATCTATACATAGATCTATTTATATTATATTATACATAAAATTTAACCGATTACCGCCGGGCGGCGCGGCCAAAACGTGCCACTTTATTATAATTCTGAAACTTCTTTGTATTATTACCTCTAAATTTATATCTGGGGGTTTTTGAGGTTGCGGATTTCAAATATGAACTCAAAAAAGTCATAAAATTTTATCTAGGGGCGGTGAATTAGAGTAAAAAGGGGTGAAAAATCAATTTTAATAAAAGGCTTTATTTTTGATTGAAAAACTCTATCAGGGGGTTTCTTACGTTGCTTATTTCAAATAAAAGTTTCAAGTAAAGTTTTATGATTTTTTTATGGTGGTATTTGATATCAGCAACCTCCAGAACCCCCGATGATTGTTTTACAGTAAGAATAAAGAATTTTATAAAAAAAGAATAAAGAATTTTTAAAAATATTGTTTTTTCACCCCTTTTCACCCTAATTTTCTAACCCTAGATGATATTTTATAATTCTTTTGAGTTAAAATTTGAAATCAGCAGCCTCGAAAACACCCAGATTTAAATTTAGAGCTAATAATACTAAGAAGTTTCAGAATTATAATAAAGTGGCACGTTTTGGACGCAAAATAGCGTAAAAAAGGCATGTTTTTGATGTTTCTACCCTTTGTACACCTTTTTTGAAGGGCTGTACACGATAAATGAACATAAAACTTAATAGCCAATAAGATTTTGGACCAGAAACCATTTTTTATTTTTATTTTTTATAAAAATTTAACCTGAAAAAACTCAAGTGGCACGTTTTGGCCGCGCCGGCGGTAATAATGACAAATATAACATATGTTATTGTTAAAACATTTATACATCTGGTATGTATAACCAAAAAATTAATGATTTTTAATGGAATCTTTTTATAATAATAAGGCCAAATAAACGTTAAAAACACTGTTTTATTTCATTTAATATAACAAAATTAGCCCAGTCTTGGTCATTTTACAGAAATAATTTAATTAAGAATATTAACCTCAAATTTAACAAACAGAAAACAGGGGTTACACTGAAGAGACTCACCCTGTTTTCTGTAGACTCGAAATGTACAAAATTTTACATTTTTTTAAAAGTTTATTCATTTTTAATATCAAAAATAAAATTTTTTCAATTATTCTGTTCAGAAAACTTAGACAATAATAATGAAAAAATTGTACTTAGTTCCATTACATTGTGTTTATTATTTATAATAAACTCTTTCAAATTAAAAAAATAAGGCTCTTAAAATTTAAGAACTTTTGGCTCTCTAAAGCTCCCTATGTAGGGGAGGCTAAAACTCAATTTCGAAGAAGTTTTTTACTTTTGAAGTAAAAAAAAAATGATTAAATCTAAAAAATGAAAATCATCAGAAACAGCATAGAAAGAAAGTTTTTTAAAAAGAAACTTTTAGGATTTGTCCTTAAACATATTTACGTTATTCCCTTAGGTGCATTAAGACCATGAAATCTCTAACTAAAAACAAGGTAAGTTTAAATAGGTCTTAAAAGTTATTAGAGATTCCTTAAAGTTATCGATTATTTAAAATTAATTAAAAGAAAAAGTTTTTCTAAAATTGCATGAACGATCTGAATAATAAATGTAAAAATGAGTATTTTAAAACGAGTAAGCTCAATGCTTCACTCTTCTGCAATAAAAGCTTAGATCGAGAGAAGAGAGGAGGGCTCTCAAAGTTCGATTCTCTGTACTCCTTCCTCTTGCGCGGAAACTCAATGGCCTCTTTAAAATTATATATAATTTAAAAAAAAAAAATGAATATTTTGTCTTTATACATTTCAACAAGGTAATAAGTCAAATGAGTTTGTTGAAAAAGTTATTATATGCATACCTTACTTGTTATTTATTAATAAAAAATTCGTGATTAATAAAATAAAATAATACGTTCTATTATTACGTCAATAAATTTATTAATTCAATATTTTTTGCCAATATGCATTAATAACTGACCTCATTGTTATTTATTTTAATATTTTAAATAATATTCAATAAATCGAATAATTACTAATAATATATATTCTCTATCGCGAAGCATAGGTCAGTTATAAATAAGAGAATAATTTTGAAATAAAAAAATAATATTCATCATATTGGATTACAACTGACGTTTATATTAAAAATATGGCCTATCATTTTACACATTTAACCAAAACTTTTTTTTATTATCAAAAAAAAAATTATATCGTTGCAAAATTTAATAGTTTACTATAGATATATTAAAATATGTCAATCAAAAGGTATAAAAATATTCCTCAATAATTTTTTATGAAAAGCAAAAAAAAGTTTTATTATCATTTCGAGGTGAAATAAAATTTAAGAAGATAAAAAAATTTTTTTACGTCAGAAAGAAAGGGGCTAAAAAATCGTAAAACAGCGTTTATCCCTTTCTCCCAGGTGAGTGATATCGACCTGGTGCCAGATATATACCGCGCAGCATCGACCCCTTGTACCTACCTGGTGTATTCTCTCTCCTCTACATACCCCTCAATTATACGCCGAGGATGCTCCTGTTAGGTTCTTCTCTTTTCCTCTTTCGTTACGTTTCATCCCTTATCCTTTATAACTTCGAGTTACCAACCCCCTCCGTTATAATAAATATTATGGTGGGGTAAATTCCTGCCCTAGTGGCGGGGAGGACTTTCAGAACAGACGCTCGAAAGCAACCCCGAAGGTGAGACACACGTCCAGCCTGAGCGAGACGCCCCTGCTCATAAAGAGCCCTTCGGTCTGTGTAAGTATTAACTTTTTTTGTTTAAACAAGCAAACTATCAATGTATTGTAATTATGTAATGATTTTTATGCAAATAAAAATATTCACGATTAAAAATATTTTATTATTGCACCTATTTATTTATTACTGCACTTTTTAAGCACCAATTTTTATATTTATGGCACTGCACACGTTTTATTCAGTTAAAAGAAAAGGGAAGAGTGTTTATGTGGCAAATTAAAAACAAGATTTAGTGTAAAAATTGCATAAGGAGGAGCTTTTTTAAATTGCGGTCGCTTGAGCTTATTATCCTTAATTTTTTAGTGTCTTTATCGAGTGGCACCACGAGATTTCAACGCTAGCACGATTTAATAGTAATTTTATTTTAATTACGGTACCAAAATCAATTAATCGTAGCAATAATTTTGCAACCTTAATGACAATAATAATAAATATAATAATGAATGGGAGCTTTTCTGTACTTGTCAAGGTTGAATTATACTCACTATATTTATAATTAATAATTAATGTAGCTCAAGAATTTTAAACTTGAGAATAATTGTAACTTAATTATTTTTTCTTAATTAGTTAAATTTTTTTTTTTTTTTTTTAAGGTATGACGTGATTTTTTACCCTCTTTACTAAAAATAAACACTTAAATCAACAAAAATAAAGTAAGTTTTATTGATTTTAAACATGTATAAAAATATATATAAATATATTTAAAAATTGTATTTCAAGTACATGTTATTAAATATTATTTATGCGCATGCGCTATTAAAGTTTAATTAATTTTTCTTCTATAATAGTACGTGATATTAATTTTGAATGACCGTACTAAAATGCCACTAATTAATGCACAATTTTTAGTAAAAAAAAAAAAAATGGGAAAAAAATTGTGTGCTTTTAGACTCGGTAGAGGACTCGACTGGAAAGGTGGAGGGCCCAGGCTCAAGCGAGACCAAAGAGTCGGGAAACGACTCGAGGGAAGAAGAACAGCCACCAGACGTGGCTGCAACCTTAACTGGTCTTCTTGCGGGACTACCGACCCTCGCGGGTCCCCAACGTCTCGCTAATTCCCTCCGACAAAAATTTGCCACCAATTCGGGTAAGTAGCAAAAAATATTTCTAAAATATTACAATCAAATTTTCAAATTATTGTTGCCAAATAAAAATATTTATATATACCATCGAAACAACATATATAGAATAGAAAAAATATATAGGGTATGGAGAGGCTATTATATAAATTTTATCATCATTAAAATAAAAATAATACTTGAATTATTTCTATAAATAAAACAATTTTACTGCCTTAATACAGTCATTTTCTTCATTTATGCACTTGTTATGAATAATAGTTTAAATACCTAAAATACATTCATTTGAAGTTAATATTCATATATAGAACACCTGAAGGGAGCTCTTACAATTAACCGGCACTACGTTAATTTTTTTCTGATGCTTATTTTTTTAATAATTATTTTAATTTCATCATTTCATTTTTAAAATTAAACAATTTTTTTTTTTTAATTCATATTTAATATTTATGAAATATCAACAAAATTTTATAATTAAAATTTATTATTTATAATTAAAAGCAGCTATAATTTGTAAGAAGCGTTTGCGCAATTCAGGCCGGGCAAGGGCTCCCCTCACAACAAAATTTTAAAAATTTGTTTTGATGGAAAATATGAATAATTAAAGCAAACATGATTTTTAAAAAAATCTTATTTTATTAAAAAAATATTTCGAGCTTATTTTAATGAGGGTTTTGTCTATAAAAATTGTTGTAGGTAATCCCTGGCTTGGCCTGATGCGCATCGCCTCAGTTGCTGCTCTTAATTCTTCGGCGCCATCAGAGAATAAACAGCTATTTTTTGTCAAGGATTATCAAACAAATGTATTAATTTAAGAAAATTAAGGCTTTATTCTTGTTGTTACTATTCTGCTATTATTATTATTAAGAAATATACTTCAAACTTCAACCATTTATATTATGCTAAGTAAACTCAAGTCCTGGAAAGCTAATTAATCTCAATCTAAATAACGAAAAGGATATAATTAAAGTATTTTATTCAAACGATTAAATAACATTATCATTCAACATGGAAGCCATAATGTCATTGAAGTTCCCAGTTGTGGACCTGGAAGTAAGAGAAGTCAAAGACATATTATGGGAAAAATCACAGGAGCCACAAATCCAAAGGAAGTTAATTTTAGTTATAGTATGCATTGCCTTACTTCTGGACAACATGTTATACATGGTAATTGTACCTATAATCCCAGACTACCTCAAATATATTGGAGCATTCGACGATGAACCGACAGGGCCAAATACAACAAAAAATCACGGTCATCACGATTCTGCAACAGGAGTACTGTTCGCATCAAAAGCTATTGTACAATTAATGGTGAATCCATTCTCTGGAGCCCTTATTGATAGACTAGGTTACGATTTGCCAATGATGATTGGCTTGACAATTATGTTCTTTTCAACTGCACTTTTTGCATGTGGCAGAAGTTACGGCGTTTTATTTTTTGCAAGAAGTTTGCAAGGTGTAGGTTCAGCCTTTGCCGATACATCGGGACTTGCCATGATTGCCGATCGTTTTACCGTCGAAGCCGAAAGATCAAAGGCACTTGGTATTGCTTTGGCATTCATAAGTTTCGGATGCTTAGTTGCCCCGCCATTCGGTGGATCACTTTATCAATTCGCAGGAAAAGAAGTTCCGTTTTTAATATTGGCATTGGTTTGTTTGGCCGATGGCTTAATGCTGTTATTAGTGATGAAGCCTTTCAAAGAAATAATGCAACAAGAAAAGCGAGAGGAAGTAACGGTTCCTATTTGGCAACTATTTATCGACCCGTACATTGCAGTGTGTGCAGGTGCACTTATGATGTCAAATGTAGCGTTAGCCTTTTTGGAACCAACGATTTCATCGTGGATGGAGGATAATATAACAACAGATAATTGGAAAATGGGAATGATTTGGCTACCTGCATTTTTCCCGCACGTATTTGGAGTCGCTCTCACCGTGAAATTGGCAAAACAATACCCACGTCAACAATGGTTAATGGCAGCTGGCGGTCTTGCACTAGAAGGCTTATGTTGTTTTCTGATTCCAATGTCAACTACTTATACGATGCTGATGATACCGATTTGTGGAATTTGTTTTGGTATTGCATTAATTGATACAGCTTTGCTTCCAACGCTGGGGTATTTAGTCGATGTTAGATACGTTTCTGTTTACGGCAGTATTTATGCAATTGCTGATATAAGTTATAGTTTAGCATATGCAATTGGTCCAATAATTGCCGGAGGTGTCGTTGAATCAATTGGATTTACTGCTCTGAATGTTTTCATAGCTTTTAGCAATCTTCTCTATGCACCTGTACTTTATTATCTAAGGAACATTTATGAATTCAAGCCATATAAAGAATTCCAAGAGGAAGCCAACATTATGATGGACGACCCGCCTGACAAAGAATATCAATTTTATGCCCTTCAAGAACAACGTACCGTACAAGGAGGCGGATCTGGCCACGTTAGTAATCATTTGGAAACAAATATCGATCAAGATTCATCTCAAAGTTACCAAAATTACCAAAATTATCAAGGTCAAAATTCTCAAAGTCAAGGCTACAACTATAATAACTATGGGCAATCGGAGCAATATCAACAACAAGGTGGTTACGAGCAACAAGGCTATCAACAGCAGTCGGGACAAAGGTCGGCTGTCCCTGCAAATCCATTCAGGAGGGATCAGGATGGGCAAGATCCTGCAGCTGGTAATCCATTTAAGCAAGGATTTCAATAAAATAGTTATTTAAAAGAAGAAATGTATAATAGTATAAAAAGACTGTGATTGGTTAAAGTTATTTATCGTTTTATTAAGACAGGCTTCCAGTGATGAAGTATATTCAAAAAAGAATTAAATTATGATAGTTTAAAAATTTGTTGATGAAATTTTATCGAAAGCTGCTGGTTAGTTAAAAATTATATATGAAACGTTACGTTGTGAAATAAAATGGCGCTTGGTATATATATATATATATATATGTAAATATACGTGCATACAAATTACTTCTTAAAATAATTTGACAAAATTATTGATTTAAGAATGACACGAATTAACAAAAAAAATAAATATATATATATATATATGTGTATAACAACATGTTATTATAAGTGTTGAAAGAAAAGAGGTTTTCAGGTCAAGCAATATCGACCGCTGTATTCGCTTCCAAGAAGATCATTATTAAGTTTAAAATTAATCACTTTATTATTTACATTGTTAAAAAGAATAAACAATATTACGATCTGATGATCAATCAGATCTATTTAAACAAAATAAAAATTCATGTTCCTGTTCTAGGACACTCGTATGCATCATATATTAAAAGACAAAAGTGCAAATACAATTATTATTTGTCTTTTTATTTTTCCTTTTTTTGTTTTTATGCGATTAAAGTGTAAATTTTTGTGAAAATGATTAAAATATAATAATAAACTTAATAACAATGTATAATTATAGTTAGAGAGTGGATGCTCAAATATAAGGTTGTATAGATTTTTCTATACAATATATATAAATATATATATATCATCTTAACCTTGTAAATTAATTTTTTTAATTTATTTTCTTTTGTTTTTTGTGTTGCAAATTAATTTTAACTAGAAAATCAATTGAAATATTTTTTGAAAAATTGTTTAATGGGAAGATAAAAAAAAAGTTATTTTTGAAATGCTTATTCTATATTATTCTTATATTTTTGTTAATATTTAAGAGGTCGTATAAGTCTAATAAAAGTTATTAGTTAATAAGCTAATCTTATGATTTTTCTTTTGTGTTGTTGGATGACTCGATTATACAACGATTAAATTCAATTTTTTCAATTTGTCCCGTTTTTCCTTTGGCTTTAATAAGTGTTAAAAATGTTAAGTGAATTTTTGATAGATTTTACAAAGTAGCTGCTTAAATGTTTAAAAACTTACGAGTTTATAACTTCTTTCTAAATAGACAAAATTTTTCCAATTGAAACAAAATGCTTACATACTGAAACTTTTTCTACCAAACGAATATTCAAAATTTTAACGTTTTAAGTATTAGTAAATATTTTGGTCTCAGGATAAATTTGGATGTTATAATTGAAAAAATAGTAAAAATATAAGAGTTTAAGGTCTCAGAGGCATAATTAACTCTTTCGCTGATCCATTATTTAGACGTGATCATATAAAAATTAGACGCACAAAATTTTTTAAATTATAAAATTTCTCGAAGCTTGTTCTTTGTTTATGAATTTCTAGCTTTCAAAAAAACTTCTAGCTTTTGCATAAAATTTCGGGTTCGTTATAAAATAAAGATAGTAAAAGGATCCTGAAAGCTCTAATTTGAAAATAATCAATTAACTCATAAACCTGATTCCTAAAAATATTATTTTCGATGGATACGACTTCTTAAAATAAAAAATTATATGTACAAAAAATAAATATGTATTTATCAGATAATTTTTATTACATGATTAGTCAATAAAAATATCAAAATATTTTATTTAATAGTCATAAGGCTCTATATAAAAAATCTAAAATGCATGATTTGTATATTTCGTCAGATTCTGCTTTGATTACCTTTGATTATATAAAAAATTACAATTAGCTTACGAAAATTCTCAAATTTGACTAAAAGTACCAGAACTGGCTTTCGTTTAATTATCAGAGCGAAGGAGTTAAATTTTTCATTCATTTTCAAGCTTTGTCCCCACCACGAAATTCTGTACGTTTATCAGAGGCTCAAAATCCAAAAAGACAGTAAAAAAATTGCTCCAGATAACTAGACACGTTACTTAATTTAAATTCTGGAGCATAAAAAATTCATTTTCCTTAAAATTTTAAAATTAAATTTTTTCAATTAAAAAAAAAATCGATGACCTAATAAATAAATGAGTCACAGCATCAAATGAAGTCTTAGAGAGATATACAAATTAAAAATTTACTCACACAGTACATGCATATATAATATCAATTTAGTTGTGGCTCCCAGTCAGCAAGGGACCCTTGCTAAAAATAATTAATGAATTTAATTTTTTTTGTTAATTTAAGAGATTATCATTGCTGAACCAAGATAACATATCAGGAATTCTATAGATTCCAAAAATTTAGAATTTAAGAAATATATATCGTATAACAAAGTATAACTTAGATTATAACCATATATATATATACTATTATTCATAAGTTTATTAAAATCATATAACAAGGTAGATCGATCAACATCGAGAATGTGCATTAGTTTTTAATTAAAAAATATTGCTTGAAAGTAAGGATTTACAAGTGTTCAATAACGTGCAATTTTTAAATTTATCTTTAGAGATGTTTTTCAATAATATTCGTACTTACACTACTGAATACTGATATTAATAATATAAATGTGGTGAAAGTTAATTGTCAAATTTCTATATTGTAATAAAAAAAAAAAAACTAAAAATAATATACTTCGAAGTTGATTTTTCTGCCTTATAAAAATAATATTAATAATAATAAAGTACAATGTAAAAGCACATTATTTGTAAAGGGTGCTAAATAAGCTACTTTACATTTTTTATTTCTCGTCAAACAAAATGAAAGTCAATTTTTGCTACACAAGTAATAATAAATACATAATTGGTGCTACGTTCTCAAATATATCAAGTAAATATTTACTGAGAGCTGGCCTCTGCATTAAAATTATTCTTTTGAGAGAGAGTGAGAGAGAGTGAGAGTGAGAGAGAGCTTTTGAGTAAACCTAACCTCAAAAATTTTATTTATAACCCACCGTCGGTAAAGAAATTCAAAGTTCGGTATTCATAACCTAAAAAAGAATTAATTGATAAATTAAACTTGTTTGAAAAGCAGTACAATTGAGGTTAAGTTTGTTAAAGTTTCGCTTCTTAAAATTTTGTTTTTCTTTATAATTTCAAAGTAGTTAGTACACTTATTAATATATAAAACAAAAAATTAATTAATTCTAAATTTGTTAATTGTTAAATAAAAAATAAAATAATAAAATATAAAATTGAAAAAAAATGTTATATATAATAAATTCAGTCAATTTATATTTAGTGACCTTAGTTTATAAAATATAAATTATATATAATATAAAAAGAATAAAATAATTTTTAATTGTTGATTTTCTTAAAACAAATTTAAAAAAATATTGTATATATGGCGAAAACAAAAAATATATTATATATATGGATGTATTATGTATAGTTTCTAACAGCATTTTTTTTTAAACAATTAAATATAGTATGTATAAAATTTATTATTATTATTTTGTAAATATATTTGAAAAATTTTTAAATTAGTAGTTTTTGGTAGCGAGAGTCTAAGAAAATACTTTCAGACCCGAGATACCAAATGTATTTTTATTTTGCATAACGTAGGTCAAATTGAAACAATTGAACAGTTCGAAATAACCTTAAAATTTCATATTATACTAACGACATCTTGTTTCTTTGTTAAAAATAAGGAATATGGAACTATGAATTTGCTAAACTCCGCGGTTTTAAGTTTGTTTCTTGATCCCAAAATGAACTAGAAAGTAAAATCCAAATTATGCTACTAATTGAATACACAAAAGCTTAATTTGACCGACGTTGGAAAAATAAAAAAACATAAATTATGCCTAAAATTATATTTTATTAATATTGTAAATAAAAATTACATTCGATTGTCTTTTTATTTTTTAATTTATATGTGTATGTGCAAAAAAAAAAATTTAAATATTATAATATATGATGAAATAATATATAAGTATAAATATTCTTTATTTTATTTAACGAACCTTTCTAAAACAAAAAAAAAGAATTTTTTCGCACAACAATTAACGATAGATAATATAAAAAAATGTAAAAAAATCTGACTTTCATCATTCTAATGAGCTGCAAGAAGAATAAACGTTTCTCATAGTAATAATAAAAGAAAATTATATTCATTCAAACCAATTATTTATTAAAGTCAATAATATTATTTTAGGTAGAATTCTTTTTTTTTTTTCAATTTAATCTGACGACATATTATGAAAATTATAAAATATATATGATGCATAAACATAAATAATGTATGTACGTATATTTGAGTAATAATAATATTAAAATGCTTTGAATAAAATGAAGACATAAAGACATAAAGTACTAGAAAAAAATAGTGTTGAAATGTCATTTTTATGCACTTGTAATAATAATAATAATAACGATATTATATATTTAAATTATAATTTATCAATTTTTCATTCTACAATATTCTTTTTTCTTTTTTGACATGTATGAGGCTGTAGCATTGTTAAATAAGATTATAAAAAACTTTATTGTTACTGAACGATCACTTTTTTATTCAATTCCCTCACTATACCCAACTCTTTTTTCTTTATTTCATTACTTTTTAGAGAAACTAGGTTAATTTATTTTTCATTATATTTTAAAAAATAAGGTAAGCTTTTTTTAATTATCATAATTCAAAGTAAAATATTGGACTTCCTGTTTTTTTAAACCAAGGTAATAGCTGATGATCACGAATTTCATCCACCCTTCGAAAAATACCCTCTGCATAAATATTATTACACTTTGATAGGGTTAGCAAGACACTTGTTTAAGTATTTATTAAGTTCTCTCAATGGAAATATTGTCAAAGCTCTTTTTTATTAAAAATTTTCATTCCTTTGTTTTCGGCCCCTTTTATGGTCATACATATTCTACAATAGACATTCCTAAATATCTAATCCATTCGATTCCTAATAAAAATCGGATTATAATATATGAAAATTTCATTACATTATTACGTATTACGAGTATTACATTATTAGTTTAGCTTATTTCAATCAATATTTATATTTATTTTTTTACCATTCATCTTATACTCAGAAAAATTACAATTTTTTTGGACTAGTTTTTGAGTTTAACTATCAGATATCTCCAGTCACTTTAAGGGGAGAGGGATTATTTTTTGAACATAGATGAAGAAAAAGTCTATCAGAAGGTTTTTGGGTCACTGATTACGAAATACTTAATTTTACGGCTGGAAAATTCGGGGAATATTCTTAAACTATAAAATATACAAAATGTACCTCTATTTAAGGGCGTTTTGTCAATTTCCCTAAATCAAAATGAAGTCTGGCGTACTTTTTACATTTTTGAGGCTCCTAATTGATTGAATTTCAATATCAAATAAATTTATAATTTACTTCAAGTTACTACTAATTGTAGCGATACTTTATTTTTTTTTTTTATTTATTTTGACCAGAGAAAAATTACAAAAAATTTCCTAAGAGACGGGGTAACCCCATCTGTGCATTCTGGATACTATAATAGTGTAGAATAAAAAATATATAAAAATTTAATTAAGTTAAGTCAATAAAAAACTAATAACAATTTAATATAATAACAAATTAATATAAAATAATTTAAAAGATTTAAATATAACTATTTTTCAAAAAATTTTTTTATTTTATCACTAAGTAAGATATTTTATTTTAATTTATTGAAAGTTCATGCGTGTAATTATTTTGTGGATTTAATATGTTTTTTCAGTCTTGATTTTCTTGCTCTTCTTAAATTGCTGTTATTAGATGCTGTATTATTTATATTCTTAAGATCATTATTATCATGTTGAAACTTTTTAAGGCTATATAGTGGGAGCTTTTTTTAAATATTTCTTTATTAATATCAGGAATAGTTAGGCTTTTATTTCTTGTTTTACTAGTTGATTTCTTGTAATCTTGAGAACACTTGTCATAGTGGTGTAAAAGTGAATGTAATTTAAAGGTGTTTTTGACATCAAGTACTTCTGCTTTTAGTTCTGGAATTCTTTTGAGTATTCTGTTTAAAAGATTTTGCAATGGGTTGATTTCTTTATTATAGACACCACCCCATTCTGTTATGTCATATGTCCAGATACTATGACACAAAGCATAGTAGATTATTTTTTTAATTTTTGTGTCTATGTGATTTAATTTGTATAATAAAAATAGGAAATATCGCAGCTTTTTTATAATATTCTTGATATGTAAGTCCCATTTTAAGTTGTAGTCGAAAATAGTTCCGAGATATTTGACATTATAGACTCTTTCAATATTTATTCCATCTATCTTTATTGTAATAGCATTTTTTCAGGAACACTGTCATGATAACAACCGAAAGTCATGTAATATGTTTTTTTGATGTTAATGGTTAATTTGTTACTTTTAAACCATTTAGCGATTAATAGTAAACTAGAGTTCATTAGTTATTACTACGAAATAATATATACTACGAAATACGATTAATAAAATTATTACAATTAGTAGTAAAATTACTAAACTGCAATAATATTGTGTACATTTTTTTTACTGTTTGAAATAGACTTTTTCTCTATATTTTTGCAAACAATAACCGACAACCCATTGACTGGAATATAAGATTATCAAGACTTTCATTTTAATAGGTTAATTCTAAATAAGTTTTTATACGGATAATTTCAAATTTATTTTACTTACTAAAAATTAATAAAATAGGGAAGATACGATTAAAGAGTACATACTTCTTATAGTCAAATAAAAGTATTTTCATAATTTTATTGAGGATAATGGACTATATAATATAAAATAATTTAGTTCCTGCAAAAAATAAAATGTTTTGACAGGCTTATTGAATAAAAAAAATCCTTCTGAAGTCTTTAATATACACAAACAAAATGTGTGAAAAGCGTAAAAAAGCAAGCAACTATGTATTATATGCTAGTAAATGTAAGTACAGATTCATTCATAGTATTTTGAAGGGTGCTCGTATTTATATTCTTCTTGTTGTTGTCTACCGATGAGGCGAATAATCGGATTTCAAGATTACGTGGCTATTTGCACCAACCGCGATACGAAAGCGAATACGTATACATACATGGTATTATACTACAAATAAATATTTATACTACCTATACCTTTTATAAGTAAATTAACTTATTGGTCAAATACTTCAATTTTAATTAATTTTTATTATTTTTTAATCGCTCATCTAGAAAACTCCAAAAGTTGTACAATTTGTAAAATGTACCTTTCAAACTCAGCATTATTATAAGCCTAGGGTTATGACAAATTTTAATAGGTGTGAACGTTGCATCACTGCGGTTTTAAAGGAGTTTCTGGAGTAGGACATTTTAGTAGCTCTTTTAATAAGAGGTGGTCACCCTCAATTGTTTTTCTTTGGGACCTTATGAAACATTTTGACAAACTGTCAACTACTATTATCAAAAAAACATTTAACATTTCAGTTCCTTTTTCCACTAGATATTTTTGAACCTTAAACTTGCTAATTCACATTAAAAAAATTTACAATGTATTATGAAAAAGGAAATATATTTATTTATCGACCAAGACTGGATTCAAATCTCCAAGAGTTCATACTTCTAGCGTGAAAATGTAATAATAAAGCATAGATAGTTTCACCATGAAGACAACCTCTTTCATGGGTTGCTTTGATGCCTGAAAAACAGATTTTCATAGGTTTTTGTGTAGGTCTGTTGACTAGAGTTGGAAAAAAAATTTGAAGCCTACCATTTTCCAAAATAGATATTTCCAGCGAGAAAATTGAATAATAAAGCATAGATACTTTCTCCATGTACAAAATTATTTTCTTGGGATGCTTTAATACCTAAAAAACAGATTTTCATAGGTTTCAAGTAGCTCTATTGACTAGAATTGACGTAAAAAAAATTTGAAGACAACCATTTTCCAAAATAGATATTTCTAGCGGGAAAATTGAATAATAAAGCACAGATATTTTCACTATGAAGAAAACCTCTTTTATGAGTTGCTTTTATCCCTAAAAAAAAGATTTTCATAGGTTTCATGTAGCCCTATTGACTAGAATTGACGTAAATAAATTTGAAGCCTGCCTTTTTCAAAAATTCATATCTCTTCCATGGGTTGCTTTGATGCGTGAAAAACAGATTTTCATAGGTCTTATGTATGTCTGTTGACTAGAGTTAGCGTTGGCAAAATAAAATTCAAAGAAATATTTAATAATAAAGCACAGTTAGTTCCATTATGAATAAAACCTTTTTCAGGGGTTTCTTTGATGACCAAAGAAAGTTTTTTAACTGAAATTTTTTTAATTAGTAGACAATAGGCGAAAAATACTATTAGTATAAAGTAAAATTAAAGCCAAAAATATTTCAGTTTTGGTAATAAAATTTCTTAAAATTATATATATTTAAGAAAAACACTAAAATTTGTAAAAGTTTAGTGGAAAATCTATAGCCTATGTCCTCTGCAATTTTTTACACACAAAATGTAATTTATTAATTAATATTATAAAATTTAAGTGCTCCCATTATTAATTAAAGTATAATAATTTGTCTGTGTTTATAATAGGATAAGAAAATAATTCATAAAATTTCTAAAAAATCAAACATGCATCTTTTTGCATTAGGTTATTAACGTTAAGGAAGAGCAATGACTCGTCGAACATCCTTTCTATTACAGACTGGTTATTTCCTGAAAAAAAATTGATTATACATTTATGAGATAATCATACAGAAAATATTTTCAAATTTTTAATTTATAAAAACATTTTAGTAATAAATGCTTTGTAAACATGTCAGTTTTTATGTCTTATGGCTATTTCATCTTACATGGTATTCAATTTAAATTATTCATTGACTTTCTTTTCAGTAACAATTCAAATTAATACATGAAAATTTTTTCTTTTTAATAATTAAAATAATTAAGTTTATGACTTAAGAAAATTAGATAATAATAAATGAATAATTCAAATGAAAATTCTGAGAAAAGGAAATTTTGATATAATACAGAAATTTGCATATATTTTATAAAAAAGTCATTAAATATGTATTCACCAATCGTTAAAAGAAAAAATTTCTTTTTTTAAATTAGCAATGCGTTATGTCTGGAACAGGTAAAAAGAAAAAAAAGATAAACGTTTTTGTCTCTCTGTAGTATTACCAGAGGCGAATAGCCGTGAATAAATAAGTATTTTATGGCGGGTTGCTATAGTGACGTATAATACGTAAGAGATGGATTTAGAACTAAAATAATACTTTGCAGATCGCTATATAACTTCTTAAAGATTTACAGATATCCTAACAATTTTATCAAACTTTTTTTTTGTATTCTTCAGGGGTTCAGTAAACATTTAAATCCAAGAGCTATCTGATGTACATTAGTAATCAGTAACGAGTGAAAATTATAACATTCACAAACAAGATTTGAAACAAAATTTCAAAAGCATTTCATTAATCTTTATATCACTTACAGCATAAAATCTATATTTAAAAAGAGTATTTTCAAATGTAATGTATATGAAACTTACAATCGGGTCTTCAAATCGGTAATTAACTATATGAAGTCCTTGAACCGAAATCATTAAGTTTGCGAACTCTAATTATTAAGACCTGAAACCCGAATTATTCTAAGTCCCTTTTTGACCCCCTTGGACCTAAGGCCTTTTTAATGCATCTCTATTTATGAACATGTTCAATTTTAAAGCTAGAATTTTTCTCAAAAAAAGTAAAGAGCTTCGCTCTATAAAAAAATTAATACCATTTAGTCGTTACCGAAATTATAATCAGTCCTTCAATTGAAATTATTCTAAGTCCCTAAATCAATATATTTTCAAAAATAAAAAATTTGGGTTTGGCAGGACGAATTACAGAACTTTATTTGTTCCTATTTTAAAATTTTATAAATTGTTATAGCTTCAGCCCTCTAAGTATGGTCAATTTTGCAGCAATTTATTAATAACAATAAATCAGACACTTTTAGATAAAAATGGAAACTGAATTGGGTTTCAGAAGACCAAAAAATTATATTCTCATTAAAATTTTATTGACTATATTTAAGCGTTATAGTTAAACTATATAGTATATACTCCTCGCCCACTTTAAAATTTTATTGCATCCCCCCTATTATAAAATTTCGCATACAGTGAGTTTTTGAAAAAGTTTATTTTATTCAATTTAATTTTTTAAGTGATCTAGAAAAATCCGACGTTTTAGAATCTTTAGAGAAAAGGCTAGAACGGCTTTAAACTTCCTTAGTTTAATTAACCCTTGCGATATATAAATATTTTCTCATTATTTGAGGAACCGTTTTTTTTAATTTAATGGTTAAATCATGTTTTGACTATTATTCAATTTTGAATGATTGAAAATAATTCCTATTGTAATAAAGCGCGAAGATGAGAACTACACGTATAAAATATTAAAATATGAAATTCCATTAATTATAATTACGCAGATATAAATAACAAAGCGAAAATAAAATTTTTTAAATAAAGCAATATAATAAGGTGTATAAAATTTTTCCATTTATTTTATACATAGCTAATGTCACACATCTTAAAATACAATTTATCAAAACGACACATCTTCTTTGTCAAAGCGTTGCTTATAACATATCATCGTGTCTGTTCGAATTTTCCACATACATAAAACGATAATGTATAAACATGAAATAAGCGTAAATTTCTCTTTTATGGCAAAAAGAAGAGAAAACCGGGTATATCAGTAAGGTGCGACTTGACAAATTGTTCTAAATGTATAAGAGGACCACCACCCAGCAAGGAAGATATATAGCTCGGTCAAATAGAGAAGTATATATACGAGATACGATATCTACAGCTGTTTTTCCCACTAAAAGGGGAAATTTCTAGCGTTACGATCACAGGAGATTGCTGCCTGCTACAGTTATATGTTATATCTTCGAATTATTATCGTTTGCCCGAGGGAAAAACTACGCTATTCGTTTTTAGTATTGTATTGCATATATATTTTTATTTCTCGGGAAATGGAAGTAATATTATATTATTTGAAAATAATCTTTTTTCATCATATATTTGATAAATTGAACGGTAATGATAAAATAACATACAGGCTATTATTTACAACAATGTAAAAACATTAGCTCTTCCAAACAAATTTTATTTACCTATTGTGTAATGAATCGTTCAATTTATTAGTGTCTCAAATAGATGTAAATTTCAAGGCATAAGCTAGGGGTTTAGATGTAAAAACTTTAACTCAATTTTAAAGAAGACCTAATAAGAATTAAATTATAATTTATTTAACTAAAAAGGATATTTTTAGTATCGTAATGCAATTTTCTATTCTACTTCAAGCAAATATAATAATAAATACAGCTTAACCATTTCAATACTGTGCTGAGCATACATTTAAAACAATTTTTATCCTGAAAATTTTGTTTCTCCAGTCTATTATTTCTTGTTCGACTATTATTTTTTTCAAATAATACAGTTAATTTTTCGTAATAATACAGTAGAGAATTTAGTTGATAGGTTTTTTAACAGTTAGATAGTATAGATGCTTCTAAATCTGGAAGTTTTTATAATATTTTGTAATGAACCAATTTCACTATTATCTGCTCCACCATAGACTAGTATTCCATAATTCCATAGACTGTGGCAAAAGTAAAGTGTATTTTTAATTTTTAACATGGAACATGTTTATAGGGAGGGGGTACTTCAGAACTGGAAAATTAAGGGGGGGGGGGGTCAAATATGTCCTTTTTAAGGGGGGGGGCAAATTTGTCCTTTTTAAGGGGGGGGGTCAAATGGGACTTAGAATATTTTCGATTTAGGGACCTTTGGTGCAGAAGCACCTAGGGATCTACGGTGCAGAAGTCCCTAAAGACCTTTGGTGCAGAAGTACCTAGGGACCTATGGTGCAGAAGTCTCTAAAGACCTTTGGTGCAGAAGTACTTAGGAAGCATTGGTGTGGAAGTACCTAGGGACCTATGGTGCAGAAGTCCCTAAAGACCTTTGGTGCAGAAGTACCTAGGGTGCAGAAGTCTCTAAAGACCTTTGGTGCAGAAGTACCTAGGGAGCATTGGTGCAGAAGTACCTAGGGACCTATGGTGCAGAAGTCCCTAAAGACCTTTGGTGCAGAAGTACCTAGGGTGCAGAAGTCTCTAAAGACCTTTGGTGCAGAAATACCTAGGGAGCATTGGTGCAGAAGTACCTAGGGACCTATGGTGCAGAAGTCTCTAAAGAACTTTAGTGCAGAAATACTTGGATATAAATATTGATATTATGAACAGAATAGATACTTTATTATCAGTGTTAGTTATTAGTGAACATGTTCCATGCTCGTTGGTTGTGTAGTTACACAAACCGGTCATAAGTTTTTTTGTCGATGTGTTTAAGTTATAATTGGAGAAAAACAAAATATCGTAACTTTTTCAGAATGTTTTTAATATAAGAATCCCATTTGAAATGATGAAATGATGAAATCAAAAGTAACACCTAGATATTTATATGATTTCACTCTAGTAATAGCTGCACTGTCTATATTCATATTTATACTGTGATCATCAAGAACACTGTTAGTATAGCAGCCAAAGGTCATATTTACAGTTTTGTTAATATTTTGACAGTTATTAATATTTATTGAATTGAATTTATTTATTTGTTCAGTATAATCCTTAAAGTATCCTAAAAGAGCTATATCAAAGAGCTGTGCTTGGGTACTGAAAATTATAAAAAGTTAACATTATAATATTTACATATGAAAAAAATAGTAAAGACAAGTATATAGAAAAAGAATAAAAATATATATATCAAATTTTGAACAAAAATGAAATTCATGTAACAATACATAAAGTCAAATAGTAATTAATAACAATTTAATTTAAAAGTTTAATAAAAAATAAATAATATTTCTTTATTCGTCAAAAACTTATCATTTAATTTAATTTATTTTGAAGTGCTACATATTGTTGATGTGATAATTCAGTTCTCTTGTGTTATAAATAGTATCATTTTCTTCTTGATGTATTTATTAGAGATGGAGAGAGTTTTGAGATGTTCTGGTAAATTATTATAAAGTTTTATTGCTTCTATGCTATGATTTTTTATTGCTAAATATTGCTCTAGGTATTGGGATTAATTTAAGCTTTGTTTTGCTTATACTTTGTTGGAATGTTGTTTTTAAACCATGATAGTTATATACTAATGCATTAATTTTGTAAAGATTTTCTATGCCTGCCAAGTTTTTTTTTCTATTATCTAATAGCTTGATAACTCTTCGTTGAAAGTTCAATATGGGTCCTATACTATTTTTATAAACTCCTCCCCATGCTAGTAGTCCATAAGTTATAATGCTATAAAAGAAGGCATAATACATTGATGTTAATAATTTGATATTCCAATACCTAAACTTATATAAAATGTATAAAAAGTGTCTTGATTTTTTGATGATGTATTTTATTTGGTCAACCCACCTCATTCTGCAATCAACAATTACATCCAAATACTTGATAGTATGAGTTCTGGATATTGTTTCACAGTTTATGGTAATATTGATATTATTTGATCATTTTTTGCTGGTGCATCCAAAGGTGATGTATGATGTTTTTTGAGTATTAATTGTTAACTTATTTGCTATAAAGCAATCTCCAATAATTTTTAAGTTATTGTTCATTTTAATTTCAACCTCTTCCCAGTTGTTTTCAACACTAAATATTACTGTGTCATCAGCATACGATAAAATGTACGGGCATAAAGTTAAGAGATCGTTTATGTAAATGATAAATAATACTGGTCCCAATATACTATTTATTGTTTTTGAACCATTGATTAATAGTTGATAATTTAGAGTTCATGTCCTTTTCTGCAATAACCCATAAGTTTTTGCTGCTTATAACTGCTGTGCCACCTGCACAGGAAAAGATGCTGTTATTTGTTGTAAATTTAGATTTATATATAATATGAATAAAACTGGGCCTAATATTGTTCGCTGTAGTACACCTGTGGTTATTATGCTAGGAGCACTTAATAGATCTTAAATTTTGACTTTTTATATTTTTATTATCAATGTAGCTTGGGATTCCTCTGATTCCATATCGATATAATTTTTTTTATGAAAAGCTGGTGATTCACTGTATCAAATGCTTTTGACAAATCTATAAAGGTCACTATGGCAGCTTTATTATTATTAATGCTCTCGTAAAAAATATTGGTAGGTTATTTGAGAGCTTTTTTTGTTCCTCTTCCTTTTACGAAACCAAACTGTCTATCTGAGAGAATTTTTACTTTTTCAATGAAAGTTATCAGTCGATGGTGTACTAATTTCTGAAATATTTTTGCCAGGTTTGAAATTAATGAAATTGAAAATTGGAATAATTTCAGACTATTTTAGGCGATCATTGACCTTCAGCAATACATAGATTAAAAATATATGTTAATGGTTCTGAAATACAGCATTTTAAGACTATAATTTAAAACCACATTAATAAAGAGCATAATTTAATGCATACGACAACTATTAATTTAAAAACTGCAGTTTAGATTTATTTAACAAAGAATTTAATTCATTAAAAACTTATAATTCTTTCTTTTATTTGAAGAAATTTGAATAATTCTTAATAAAACGTCTTTTGTTATAACAATGATAAAAAAAAATAAATAATAGCTAAATCTTTACTACAGTCTTATATTTAACCAAAAACAATAAGAGTCTCTAATAAAGTTATTGTAAGAGAAAATTGCAAGATCTTTGGGGTAGTTAACTGGTATACTTTTATTATTATTTGACTGCAGGCACTTTTTTTGAAAAGATCGCGTGCTCTATCTACGTGGTCTGTGTATAACTGTAAACCCCGAAGGCGAAGGTAGTACTTTTTTTTCTTTTTGAGTATACAGCTACTTCGTTCCCTCCATTTTAACCCTGAGTCTGCAGTCATTTCGGAAGAACAAAGTTGAATCGTGTAAAGGGTCGAGAAAGATAAAATGAGATCGTGTTCTTGGTTAGTTTCTTGTTGAATGAAAGGGTCTGCAATAAAGACAGAAGAGCCTCTAAGGCAATGAAAAGAAAAAGTGAAATTGCTACATCGTCCACAAAAACACGATGAATTATCTTGCAAAAAAAATATCCAAAAAAAATAAGAGCAAATAATACATTCGTTTACTACTTTTTTATGCTTAGGTCATGCAAAAAAATAAATTATTTCTTTTCGATAATTACTTATTTTACAAATGATTTATTTGCACGAAAAAATTGCTAACTTTGAAAAAAAGTGTGCTAAATTTTTACAGGCTAAGTAAAGAAAAAAGGTAAAAATAAATAAACAATAAAGTTGAGAAAATTAGAATAATAAATTATTTTACTAAAACTATTGTAATTTAAAAAAAATAAAAGAAAAATACAGTTGAACAAGTAATGGGAAAATAAAAAAAAAATTCTTTATAAATAGGAAGCTAATTGTTTTCGTCAATGTACAAGAATACCCAAGATTAAAGCAAACAAAAACTAACTAAAACGCTCGAACTAATAAAACTAAAACTAACTCGAAAGGAAGATATAAAACTATAATAATAAGTAAATATGTGTTTATTTTGGAGTAAGAAAATAAAACAAGAGAGCATCGGTGTACGTAGGAGCAAGGAAGCTTTAGCGTGAAATTGAGAAAAAGCTTTAAAAAAATATAAAAGATAAAAGACAATATATATATATATATGCTCATGTATACATAAGATGAGAAGGCACAATAACAAAAAAAAAGAACGAACAAAAGCTAAAGCTTGAAGTGGCTGCTAGTACTATTGTCGCACCCCCTGGGAAAAATAGTACAAAGGCAAGTTAAAATAAAGAGAGAACTTGTACTCTTTGGAATTACCACCAAAGGGATGAATATATACGGGTGCCGATTTCAAAAAAACACTTGAAAAATACCGTTTACCGGAAATTCATAAATTTGACACATCCGAAATCTGCGAAGTAGATATAACGATTCGACTTTATAATGCAACTTCCTATAATAAAACTCTTGTACGGATGTATTTATGACCTTTAGACTCATTGTTTCAGGAGCTTTTAGTTTATAATTTATTGTTCCTTTTATAGAAATAGACTTTATTAGGCTACATGCTTATTGGCATTTCCCTGTAAAATTTGCAAAATCAAAATTTTCATATTAGGCCAATTTCAATTTTTTAAAAATTATAGTCTGAGCAACAAGTGATTTTATTTATGATAGAACTTTTTAAAGAAATATCAGCTTTTCATCTTCATTTTCTTCAATATAAGCAATAAAACTTATGTGGTACTTTCCAACGGAAACATTACTGTAATTGCTATTTCCCTGGCTAGAATCCGTCAGCAATAAATTTTAGTAACTTTTTGCTTTAGAGAAAGAATATAAAACTTTGATGATACTTTTTCAGTGAATTTCTTAAAACTTCAAGCGTAGAAATTGCACTCAAAACTGCAAAATTTTGGTTATGATTTTTATCCATAATCTAACATCAGTATTAAATCTATAAATTTTATTACTATTTTTCACCTTTTAAATTCATCGACACGAAGTTTTTTTTGGCAAATGTGAAATATTTTTTGCCAAAATCTGATTTCATATCAATAAATCTCATTAAACGTTATTTTTATTGATTACAATTGTATTTTCTAGTTTAAAATATTACTAAAAAAATTAACAAGGCGAAAGAAAAATACTTTTTATTTGTAACTATAGTTTTTAAAAAAGTATGAAGAATAAATTTAATTGCAGAAAATATGGAAGTAGGTTGGTGTGTAGGGAAAAAGAGGCATATTAAGTAATTAAGCTATGCCTATTTTGTCATATAATTGCATTTTATCGCATTTAATAGTTAAGTTGAAAGATTATCTTATAATTGTGGTGTACAAGTGTGCATAATTGAATATGACATAAGTTTTGAAACGGGTAACTTAAACTAAAGGCTTATATTATATTGTGAGAACGAGAAGAAGTATAGGGTAATATTAATTTCACTCTATAGTTGTCGTGTTAAAATATATATAAGTAAGTGTCGCTCTGGCTTGACATAGTGCAAACTTTCATTAACAACTTTATGGAGGAAGAATAAGAAGAAGAATTGTGTATAGAAAAGGGAAAAACATTTTCGACTTAAAGCAAATCAATCCTTAGGGTCCTCGGTTAATCAAGTCATTTCGTTTTTTTTTTTCATGGTTGTACAGAATGTCCATCTTCTATATATATGAATTTACGTCCCTATCATCGATTTTCTCAATTACACTTTTTTCTTACGTAACTTTTTTTTTCATGGCGCACCCTAGTTTTATTTTGAATTACATACCATATAAAACTTTTGGTTAATAACCATCAATGTAATGTATTGCTCTAGAAATAAACATTAATTTCCTTTTTTTCGCCAGAAAAAATTCAACTAATTTTGCAAAACTAGGCTTGGCATCTTGAAACCCTAAACTTTGTTTTTATCAGAAAATAAATTTTGATAAAAATTATTACTGGAGAAAAAATTAAAAATCAGGGCAAACCAATAAAAGCATTATAAACTTTTTGTCTTTACTTGGACTTACAAAAATGCTAAAAACAAAAATTGAAGTGGCCAATTATTTGATACTCTTCTCTAACTTTTTTTTAATTTATTCAACCATGAATTAGAAGAAACAGAATAATTGACATAAAAATGACGATGAAATTTTTAAAAATTTATTAAATCAATTAATTGTAAGTATATGAAAACTTTTTAAAAGTATAACAAAGTGCCTGTACTTATCTTGTAAAAGTTTTTTCTTTGATTATAGAAACAAGCTAATTATAAATAAAAAAATTTTTAACCTTAATTTTCTAATTACGTAAAGGGAAAAAATCAGGCAGAATCTTTTGAATCTAATAACTGAGACAATAAATAATTTATCATAAGAAATCAGAAGTGCAAACTTTTTTAATTGAAATAAAGGATCAAAAGTGAATAACATATAATTCTATTCTCCCTTCATATATTTTGATTTTTAATATATAAAAAATTCATTGGATCGTTAAGTAGAAAATCCTTGTGCGAATATTTTGAAATAGGAAAAAAAGTCTCATTTGCACGTTGAAAATAAGCTAAAATAAATCATAAATATTAAATGAGGAAAGTCAGGGGATTACGAGGGTCGTGCACTGTATATAGGATATTGTAAATTTTATTCAACCACCCCCTTCCTCCTTATGTTTTATTTGAACTAAAAACATTTCAATGACAATACGCCTGAGTTCCCAAGCGTGCTGATTTTAAATCCAATTGGCACCCCAGTACTTTCTCTAAAGAAAATATATATATTTCTTATGTCTTATCATAAATATTTTATAAATTCTTATACAAATAATGTCTATTTAACTCGGGTCCATTCACTCGAAGATGTTTTTCCGAACATAAAATCATCCAAGAATAAATAAACTATACAAAGTATTCGTAATGTCTCAATTTATTTTATTCCTTTAAATTAATAAAACAAACTACTTTTTTTGCAAGCTCTTGGGAAATAATATGTCAGTAACTGAAGAAGTAATTCCATTGAAATTAAATTATATTTACAGGTGGGTGAGTCTCTTTCTACTCAATCAGCGCCTCCCCTACACTTGTGAAAAAATTTTTGCGATTCAGAATGAGGCAAATGGACTTTTATGAACAGCCTAAGAAAGAATCTAAAATAAGAAAAGTTGTTTTTTAACATTTTTCTACTAATTTTTCTAAATCAAGTAAATTTTATCAATAAAATTATATCCTCCAGTGAAAAATAAAACAATAAACCGTAGTCAAGATTATTATTTTAAAATTAAAAAGAATAACGAGCAAAATATCCCCTATATCAAAAATAATAATGTATAGTAGAATGATTTTAGTTGCGGAAATTTTTATGAGGTTCTAAACCGTAAAATTCAATCCAGCAAAAAAAAAAGAAAAAAAAATAAAGAAACCCTCTCGTTTACGAATTCTATCATCCGTAAAGTCATATCATAACATCAGATCCTCACTCCCTAAATATATTACAAGACCAAGTCGTGAATTGACGATGCATATTACGTAATAATAGCAAAGACTGAACAATATATAATAATATTTTTCCCCTTTAACCTCTGTGTTAAGTCCCGTAATTGAGATTTATTAATACAGTGAGGGAAGCTGTGGGTTTTAGAAAAGTAGGCGCATTTTCTGCGGTTTTTACACGGCTGAATGAACAAAAATTTTTTTTACATTCTCCGTGTATTATGTTTTAATTTTATGGGGATTATTCTTATACCACTTGACTTAATAAAATCGACCTTATTAAATTTTATGCATGAAAAACTCTGGATAGAATATTTTTAATTGCTTATTTTGTTGATAAAAAAAAATTTATGCCAATTACCAATGGCTAAAATAAAAGGCCTTTTAATAAAGCTCGATAAAGCTTAAACGTTAATAAAAGTTATCCGACATAAGGTCATAAGTTAGGATTTACAAGGATTACTCTTCTCTTTAAGGTATTACCTAAAATGTCGTCAGTTCTTATATATAAATTCTTATTAACACATTTAGCAAAATATTTATCACAAAGTAATATATCAACTTTATTGGATTTTCATAATATTTGATAATGACTTTTTCGAAAAACAGGTCAAAATACTATAACACTAAATACTAAAGTTTGATATATTTTTTTATGGAAAAGTTCGTTGCAGTTAAAAATAATATAAAAGCCAGAAATAACTTGATATATTTTACCTGAAATATTATGAATATTTAAGTAAACTCGTCTACGTTGCTACGTTACAAAACTTTCCCTTTCTTATAACAACTTTAACATAGAACCCCTTGCTTCTATTTTTGTTATAATGAACCCTTTTTTCATGTGCATCGTAAATTTAAATTTTTCTAATCGTTAAAATGATTAAAAAGCGTAAAAAGCCAATAAAAAGTCGTTTTTTTACAAATGAAAATAAGTTTATGTGGTTTTATTTATTATTATTTTAATCTAGAATTTATTGCAATTCTAAATTACTTAAAATAATAAGAAATAATTTTTTGCTTTCTCTGAAGAGGCTGGTAAAAATATAATTTTTTTTAGTTATTTTCACAGTTTTTCTATTATTATCACAACACATTTTTATTAACACTTTAAAAAGTAACTTTCTTATATTTAAAAAAAAATTAGAACATTTTCGAAAAATTAGTAAATTTTCGAAAAAATTTGTAAATATTCGAAAAAAATCGTATATTGTTCGAGTATTCTCGATTTTTTTTTTTTTAATTCGTAAGAAAAATTGATTATTTACAATTTTTTTCGAATATTTACAAAAAATAGTTGTAAATTTCCGAAAAATAGTTGTGAATTTAAAATTTTTTCGTAAAATCACAAAAAAAAAATCGAAAATTCCGAATTTTTCGATAATATACTAAATTTAGTAAATTTACGATTTTTATCGAATATTTACGAAATTTTTCGAAAAAATTCTATTTTTTTTGTAAATCTAAGAAAGTTACTTTTTACAGTGCACTTATTGTTTATTTTTTAAAATATTTAGAATTTAAACTACTAAGTTTACAATACGAGATCTCGTGTTACACTAAATAAATTTTTATTTATTTTATTTATTAAAGTTACTCCAGTAAAAATACGGGATTGCCTACACTTACGGTTGCGAATACGAGATTTGCTCTAGTGTAGGTTTTTTGGGTCGCTGAACACGAAAATCGGGGTCATTTGGCAAAGAAAATTGCGCATAACCCTTAAATTTGCAAAAACTACCCCCAAAAGGGGGTATTTTTTATGTCATTACCTTCTGAGTTAATAGATTTATCCAAGAATTGGTTTCTAGGGGTTTTTTGGGTCGCTAATTAAGAATTTTGATCATTTTTTAAGGTAACATTAATATTTCACCCCTAAATTAGCTAAAACTACCCTCCAAAAGGGGTGTTTTTGCCATTTTCGCACTTTTTGCGGCCAAATTTGGCTCACAGGGGTTTTTTGGGTCGGTAATTAAGAATCTTGATGATTTTTTAAGGTAACATTAATATTTCACCCCTAAATTAGCTAAAACTACCCCCTAAAAGGGGTGTTTTCGCCATTTTCGCACTTTTTGCGTCAAGATTAGGTCTAAAGAGTTTTTTGGGTCGCTAAAAACGATTTTCATGTTTATTTTAATGAATAATTATTATATCGCCCCTAAATTACCGAAAACAACCCCCAAAAGGGATGTTTTTGCTGTTTCTGCACTTTTTGCGTCAAGATTAGGTCTAAAGAGTTTTTTGGGTCGCTAAAAACGATTTTCATGTTTATTTTAATTTAATTTTTCTCAAAAATTAATGATTAGCGACCTAAAAAACCCTTTGGTCATAATCTAAACGCAGAAAGTTCAAAAACCGAAAAGACACCCTTTTTAGGGGTAGTTCTAACTAAATTAAGGGTAAAATATGAATTTTTCATTAAAAAATCCATGAAATTCGTTTTCAGCGACCCAAAAACCCTTTGGACCTATTCTGAACGCAGTAAGTTTGAATATAGCAAATACGCACCTTACAGGGGTAGTTTTAGCTAATATAAGGGTGAAATATTAATTTTTAACTAAAAAATCCATGAAAATCGTTTTTAGCGACCCAAAAAACCTTTTGGACCTCTTCTTGACGTAAAAAGTGCAGAAACAGAAAAAACACCTCTTTTGGGGGTTGTTTTCGGTAATTTAGGGATGATATAATATTTATTCATTAAAATAAACATGAAAATCGTTTTCAGCGACCCAAAAAACCCTTATGAACCAAATCTGGCAGCAAAAAGTGCGAAAATGGCGAAAACACCCCTTTTGGGGGGTAGTTTTAGCTAATTTAGGGGTGAAATATTAATGTTACCTTAAAAAATGATCAAGATTCTTAATTAGCGACCCAAAAAACCCCTAAAAACCAATTCTTGGATAAATCTATTAACTCAAAAGGTAATGACATCAAAAATACCCCCTTTTGGGGGTAGTTTTTGCAAATTTAAGGGTGATGCGCAATTTTCTTTGCCAAATGACCCCGATTTTCGTGTTCAGCGACCCAAAAAACCTATACTAGAGCAAATCTCGTATTCGCAACCGTAAGTGCAACCCCCCCCCCGTATTTTTACTGGAGTAATTATATTTAATATTGTTCCGTATAGTTCATTAGATTTAAAATTTAATTTATCATTAAGCAAGGGTGTATCACTATTTTTAAATGCCTTATAGATTTCAAATTCTTCTAAAGCGTTCAAATGATTTCCTTTTTTATTATATATTTAAATCGGAATGAGTAATTCATTAAAGTTTTTTTTTCAATATTCATGTTTAGAAAAAAATAAATGTTTGGCGAAATTTGATCTAATTATTGTATTTTGGAGGCAGATGTAATTTTGGTACTAAAATCACATTTTTTAATGGCACTCGTTCAATTTTTAAAAAATCTTCGCAAAATCTTTTGTGATTTATGTAAAATGTTATAAGATTTGAGTTAAAAAAAACGGCATAGCTTAATTCAATGCGTTGTATGTATAAACTGCAGTTTTATATAAACTAGTCGTACAATTTAGAAGCGTTGTTTACCAATAACCTAAAAATAACAAACGTGTAAGAATTACGTATATTTCATTCTTGTAGTTCAAAAAAGATGTTTTTGATTTGAATTTGTTGTAGTTGTAGGTCATACTTAGTGGATCATTAAAATCTATATTTCAAGAAATATACATTTTGAAAAAAATCAAAAACTCTAAAAAAATGTTTCAAAAATCATAGAAGGCACAACTAAATGATTTAATGAATTATAATAAGATAATGCGATCATATTTTAACCAGTGGTGGATTCAGAAAAGGGCCTAAAGGGTGGGGCGCTTAAGCAAAATTTTGTATGTTTTCTTATGAAATTTGTATAAAAAAACAAAATTATGAATAAAAAACTCGTAAAAAACATGCATTTTTTGGAGCTCAGGGGAGAAAATCACCCATACCACCCCCCTTTTGATCCACCCATGATTTTAGCAGTAGTCAAATAAAAATTAGGTATAACGATAAAGTAGTAATAGGAAGTTTAAAGACAAATAATTTGAATGCTTTGAGTGATTTTTTGAAACAATCAGGAACTTTTCTTACAAATTAAAATTTTATAAAACTGCAAAAATAAAAATTTTTTTTAAATAATTTTTTAATAACTAATATGTTAACTATATTTTAGACTTTATGTGAGCAATGAGTTAAAGATTCAGAGAGCTTAGCCTAGCTGTACCTATAGCGCAGTCTGTAGAAAATTAAATTTTTTGTTTATAAAAAAATTAAAAATTTATCTTCTTATTATTGGTTTTTGGACAGAAATAAAATTTATTGTTATATACCTCTATATTTTCCAGTATTTTTGAGAACTAATTTCATCATTTAGTAATTATAACCTTAAATATATTTTTTAATTTAAGAAGTTCATTTATCAAACGCCGTAGCTTAAAATTAAGTTACGCAAAGAAAATCTTAATTCTTATTGTTTTATTAAACTTCTGTCCAAATGTCATTATTGTGCTCTCAAAAATAAAATTTATTTTATAAAATTAGAAATATAACCACTTGGTGAGATATGCCCATATACTTACATTATAATTGGCGTGCGTTTGAATTTTTACTGTAGTAAACTAGAAAAAATTTAATTTCTAAAATACGGCGCTTCGTCAGTATTATAGGCTAAAATACGTATAATAGGCTATAATACTAAAAATTTTAGTATCATAGGCAAAATGTGAATTTAAAGACTTCATTTTTCTAAAATACGGATAATAGCCTATTATACTAAAATGTCTAAAATACTGCGACATATATATTTATCAAATAAATATAAATATTTTATATTAAATGCAGTTTACAAATTATTTTATGGAAAAAAATTTATTTTAAAATAATAAATAATGACTTAATTAATAAATATGAAATTACGAATTAAAGAATAATATTAAATTTGTGTTTTTATTTACTATAACCTTAGTGCGCGCGCTTTGTATAATAAACAAATAATATGGCGTCCTTGCTGCTAAAACTGCGTTAAAAAATTTTCTTCGTTTAATTACACGAAATTTCCCACGTATACCTCATATTTGGAAAGTACCAATAAATTCTTTAAGCTTTGAACTTTCAATTTATCACTATCTGCATTCGGGAATTCGCGATTTGATGGTAAAAATAATCAACTTCCTGAATTCTTCCCATAAGACTAATGTAATATTTACTTATCTTTGGACCTTTATATCTCAAAATTATGCACGACTATCGACTATAAGACCCATACCATTCGATTCCTGAGACTTTCCTCTAATAACCAGTATATGTCTTATTTGGGGAATTCATTGGCCAGAGCGTCCTTAATTGAGGTGTCTTGGATACCTTAAAATCATTTATAATGAATGAAACTGACCACTTGGATAGTACTTCAGAGCCCCAAAATCTTAACTTGCTTCACTACGATTTTTCGAAGCTTGTAACCCCAAATTTTAGAATTCTATCACCCGAAATTAGGTTCAAGACTAATTGTTTATATTAATTTTGAAAAATTTTTTGAATTTTAGGCGAATTTGCAACTGTTTTGGGGCTCTGCTCGCCGAAATTTCGGCTTTAAGGCTTTAAAATCAATAAATAGTTAGAAACGTAAACAATTTATAAAATTGGTTATCAAACAAAAAAGATTTTCAGTATAATTAATAATAAAGAGAATTGTATAAATTTAATTATTTTTATTTATTTAATTACATTTTCCAAAGAGTAAAACATCTTTTGCCAAAAATATGGATCGTTCCATTTAACGTAAGTGTTCATGTATAAATAAGCTTTTAAATCTTTACTTAAAACATTAATATCTTCTATATCTTTGTAAATGATTATCACAACTTTCGTCCATTTTTCATGTAACATTATATGATGCGCTGCTCTAAATTCCATCATACCCCATGTGCTTTTAATAAAATTTTGCGATAGTACAATTATTGTTCTTCGTGATTCTATGACTGATCGTATAATATTATCTTGTATCCACTCACCAGGTTCCCAGTCACGAGTGTGAATACACAATCTATATGGATTTGGTCCTACCTCGATTCCTGGTACCAATTCGTTCATAACATAATCTTCTTCTTCGTGACTGAAGCTAAGGAATGCATCATATTTTTTATTATTAAGAAATTTATCGGACTTTATTAAAAATAGACACAATTGGTTTGAATATAAAAATATTTTTACTTGCAACTTGAAGCGATTAAATAAAATCAAACAAATTCCAAAAAATAGACCATTTATCAATAAGGCAGATGAAATTATAGCCAAGGATTTATAATTAAATAAACAACTTTCTTTCAGTTCTTTAAAGTTGGCTTGTTTTTCAAAGCAGGTAATATTCTGAATGTTGTACAAATTTTTTTGACTTGGTTCCTCAAATATTAGGTCAACTACAGAGCAATCGCAATTCCATGGGTTATTTCCTAATTTTATTGTATCAAATTTATCAAACAATTTTTTGATTCTTATTGCGTTGATTAAAGAAGAGATACTATTATTGCTCAAATTAAGTACCTGAAAAATTTTGTTTGTACAAAATAATGATAGACAGTTCTATTTTATTATAATATATATATAGTATTATTGATCTGATTACATTTCTTAAACACTTTTCAAAAATTCATAAAGAGTAATTTTACAACATAAAAAATTGAAAAAAAGTAATTAAATCATTTTACCTTGACATTGCTTGTTTTTAAAATTTCATAATCAAAACTTTTTATTCGATTATTTGATAAATCTAATAGTTCGACTTTATCATAGCCTGGTTCTTTAAAATCAGGAAATTTGGTAATATTATTTGACGAAAAATTCAATTCAATCCTAGAATAATTTCCAACAGTTGAAAGTTTTGGAAAATTTGAAAGATTTCTGTTTGAGCAATTAATCATTAAAGTTTGATCAAAAGGTCTCGCAACGTAATCGCATGTGTTGAACAGTGGATCAACAATAAAATGAATACTTTTTTCTGGCTTGCATATAAAGGATTTATAATTTAAATCAGTTAGATTTATAGCTTGATTGTATGGCTCATTACAAACAATATTATCAAATTCATATTTAAATCTAACGATAGTATTATCATCAACTTGATTAATGTATTTTAATAAATCAAAAACGCCACAATTACACCTAATGGGATTGTTTCTAATATCAATTAAACTGTTGCTCCTAGGTGTTCCAGAGCGGTTAAAATTATCAATCACCTGCAGCAGTAAATAATTATGTTTTACATATTCTATATTCATTAAATCATAAAATTAAATTTAAAAAAATTAACCTTAATACTGGTAATTAAGTTATCATTTAATTCAAGTCTATCCAAATTAGATAATGATCTCCAATCTATAAAAAAATTTTTTATACGATTATGATGAAGTTCTAAACGTCCTACATTTTCAAAATTGTGAAAGGGTGATATTGATTCAGCTGTTTCTCCATCATTTTCAAATGTCAATCGGTTGTAGGAAAAATCAGCAATTTGTATTGTTGTACCAATACTTTTAAATGCCTCAAAATGAATGTATTTAAGATGATTTTTATCAATTGATAACTTTCCCACTCTTAGCATTCCATCAAATACACCGCTGTAATAATGTTAAATTAAATAGAAAAATTTTAATGATAATTTTTTTAATTTTATCAATATTGATAATAAAAAGTTACGCGTTTATTGATGTGATGTTGTTTGATGATAAATTTAATTCAGTAATACTTGTATTCTTGAAAGCTTCGTTTGGCAAATCCACTAAATTGTTTTGATCTAACGAAAGTATAAATAACTTTAGATTTTGAAAGGTTTTAGATTGCAGTTTTGTTAATTTATTGTGACTTAAAAATATTGCTGCAATTTTCGGGTTATACTTAAAAATTTCTTCTGGCAGAATTTTAATCTTATTGTAACTAAGATCTAAATTATCTAAATTTTTTAAATCAATAAATAGTTGAGATGAAATTTTTGATATACTATTTTTATTTAAATTTAATTTTTTTAAATTTTCCAGATTCTTAAATAGTCCAGGTTTCAATTTTTTTATGTTATTGCATTCTAAAAATAAAATGCGAAGATTTCTTAATTCTTGAAATATTCCTGGCTTTAAATTTAGCCTATCACTTGAAATTTTTAATTTACAATAATTTTTTTCATAATAATGTGACTCTGAAGGTTTTTCTGAAAAATCATATCCATATATAAACGATTGATAATTTAAAATTTTTGTGATATAATTCTTACCTGGTTTGATACTTGTATTGTTGTTCCTATCTTCACTAAAATACGCTAAAGAAAGATATTCTAATTCGGGATAGTCAGCAAAATCATTTTTAGTCAATGAATTATTACCCAATTTTAGAAAATCAATACAAGAAATATCATTTCTACTTTTATATAAAATCATATGTTTACCATCACTACATGAAACATTAAAAAAAGTTTGAAAATTTTGACAATGACATTTATCATTATTTTGACATGTGAATTTTGATTCAAATTGTGATGGACAACTTATTAAAAAAATAAAAATATATAAATGTGTTACTTTTTTGAAAACAAAAAGTTTAGAATCAAAAACTAACATGATTTTTATTAATTTAAAAATTGAAAAATAATATTTTCTGTATTTAAAACTTTTGGAATTCTCTTAAAAATAAATTCTAATGGTATCTTATTTATTTCTGTCTTTATACTAATTGAGCTATACCTTAAAATAGATTGTAAATATTTTCAATATTTGAATTACTTGAGATAAAAAATTTTTTTAGATAAACTTTTTGTCTAGATATTTGTTTATTAAAAAATTATAATTATTATCAGTTAATTTATCATATCACCTATACACTTAAAATATAATAAACGATTTTGAAATACAATAATCACTTTTTTTACACCTATCGGAATTTTTTTAACGTAAAATTTTTTTATAATTATTCCTGTTACAGATATTAATTCAAAAACTATTTTAGATACTGCGCAAAGTTAAGCAACGAAAAGCATTTTTATTAGTTACTAGGGGGCAAACCCCCTGCATACTAAAGCGCGCCAACCCCCGTCAAATCACATTATTTATATTATATTTCATTAGTTTAAACATTTTTATTAAAATTTATAATTATACTTACATTATAACAAATTAAAAAATTTTACATTTAAAATTGTCTTACAAATTCTTATACAACAAACTGCTGATAATGCAGAGCATCAATGAATCGGCCAGTTAGATACAAAGGATAAAAATGTAATATTTTTCCATATATACGCCTTTCGATTTTGGACAAAAAAAATTCTCAAAAAAATCTAGTGCTCCCATTTTATCAGAACTTTTTTTATCTGAAAACTTGATTTATAAGGTATTTTTACCAATCCAAATGGTTTTACGATAAAAAAACCAAAACTTCTGAAAAACCAAAAATTTTTAAATTTACTTAAATCCATCTATACCAGGTTTTTTGAGTTCTGCTACCAGGTAAACCATATTGCTTTATGTTTTTAACTGTTACAAACCTTTTTCAGTACAAAAGAACGAAAAATTTAAAAAATCAAAAAATTTCACATTTTTGCATATATACCCCTTTCAATTTTGTCCAAAATAAAAATTGTCAAAAAAAATTAGTTCCCGTATTTCATCAGCACTTTTTTTATCAGAAAACTTAATTTATAAGGAATTTTTACCAATTCAAATGGTTTTTTGCTAAAAAAACCAAAACTTCTAAAAATCCAAAAATTTTTAAATTCACTAAAATCCATTTATATTGTATTCTGACCCAGTGAGCCATATTATTTTAAGTTATTAACTGTTTTTAACCATTTTCAGTACATACAAAGAAAAATTTGAAAAAATAAAAAATCAGACAATTTTCCAAATCTGACAAATATCTTTCGATTTTGGGAAAAATAATAATTGTCGAAAACGCTCAGTTTGCCCATTTCATCAGCATGTTTTTATTAAGAAGAAAAATCGTATTAAAATTTTACTCTTGTATCTTCTCTGAAATATATTAATTCATAATGAATAAATAATAAAAATAAGTAAACAATTAATCAAATCCTTCAGTTTTCTATGTTTACAGGGTTCATGAAAAAAAAAAGTAAATATTAACTTAAGCTTGATGATATATTAAATTAAGTAGCATTTATTTACACAGCAAATGAAATATTTTACTTAAAATCGATATAAATTGAATTAGAAAACTTGTATATTTTAATAATATTTTTATTTCAGAGGGATGGCGAGACTCAGTACTTGGGGCACCGCGACGGTTGTTGTCCAGCATTGGGAGCCTCTCAAGGGACAATTCTCCTTTCCCTTTTTCAGTAAGTACAAATATTATCTACATTTATCAATATAAAAGCCAATGATTTGGATTATATGAACTTCCTGTAATTTATTAAAACAGTTTCCATTTTTTTCATGAATTTTTGAGAAAAAAATAAGGGAAATTATTTTATTTTATAAAATGTATAACACTCCATTGCAGAAATGAAAAGTTTAAAATTTACTTTATGGTAGTTAAAAACATAATGGATGTTTATTTACTTTTATAAAATTAAAAGATGACTGTCATATAATTTAAAATTTAATTAAAATTATTTGCATATTTGTAAAACTAAGTATTCTAAAGTTATTTTGTGTTTCTATTTTGTTAAATTTAAGAAAGTTACGCTAAATCAAAAAGTATTTCTTTCTCTTTAATTATACAACTTTTTAATTTCTGTCGATATTTTAACAATATATAATATTTCTTTGTATTTTTTTGTAATTTTTAAGCCTTGGTAACTAGTTTATTATGAATAAAAAAGTTAAAAAGGTAAGAAGTGCTAGGATACATGAATAGTCTTTTTTTTAAACGTTTGGAAATCATTTCTATCCATGACTTTGCTGAGATATATTCCTTTTTGAACAATTAGCATAATACGATATCTTTCAAAATTTGATAAAGTTGAGAAAAAAATTTTTAATTTGAAAAGTTAAATCTCATTTTACGCACAAATAAATAAATTCTGCCAATTAAAATACACGTAAAAGTTAGTTTTTGAACATAAATGTTAAATGTTATAGAGAAATCGAAAGTTTAAATAAGCAGTAACGTAGTATTAGTAACGTGCACTTTGGTTAATAAGCATGATTTTCAAAGTATATGCTAAAGAAAATAAGGGTAAAATATACAGAAGTAGAAAAGGCAGTCTCGAACTTCAAAGCGATTCCTATCGTTAAAGTTAACTGATATGTACATAAATTGAACTGGACATTTAAATAAGTTAAGTCCATTTGGTGATTAACTTTATTGCGCAAATAGTTGTATTTAGTTTAGATTGTTTAGAGAGAGGGAATAATTTACAGGTATAGACTAATGAAAAAAATCCATTTCAAGGGATCATCCATCATCCAAATGCATGCATTGAATTTCCTCGCTGATTTTCAATTACTGTAGAATAATTATCAATGGTTATGCTTGTAATGCGGTTCACCCTCTGTTATGCGTGCATTGAGAGATCCTTTCGGAAATCCGGATGATTTGATATACAAAAGAAAACGGTACGTTATACATTTATCATAATGTAAGGAAAAAAACCTGTCGAATATATTAAAATAGAAAATTGTAGCTGGGTGTAGAGTAATAAAAAAATTTACTCGTGTCATAATAAACCAGCAGATGGCACGTGACTCATGCTTTCATATTATAAAAATTTAGAATAGGGGAATGAATCGTAAATAAATTAGCTATTATAGGTAATTTTAATACGTAATTAAGAAAAAAAACCTAATGCATATTAAATGAATTTTTTTTATTTATTTATGATACATTTTTATAAAGCTCAAAAGTTCAAATTAAATGTCAAATTGTATTTTTTCTTTTTATTAAAAAGCTTTTGGATTGATAAAAAAAAATAAGTATAAGTTTAATTTATTTTTCTATATGTGCTTGATAAAATAGATTTTATTGGAACAAAAATACATTTTATTGATTTTGAACACCTCTACAAAATTATTACTTACGGAAAAATTGTTTTTTTATTATATCTGTTATTATAAAAAATTGCATACTAGTCTGGATATTATTTTTTAAATTATTGAGCCATGGAATCAATTTAGAATAAGAAAATTTTACTCTTTAATTTTACTACACTAACTAAATATTTAATTCTATGCTGTTTAAAATCTCAGTTAGGATGAGTATTCAAATAATTGCACAACTAAATACAATTACTGAAATGTAATTTAAAATATCTACTTCTGATAAAAAAAATTACATAGACAAAATTTTTTTAAATAACGCCCTAGCCAATATGTATTAGAAAAAGGCTTTAATAATAAAAATTATTATTACATCACTTACTATTAGATTATAATAAATTGCAGCTAACATGTAAACTTATTTTATAATTTATTTATAAATAGTTAATTCCTGGAAAATTATTATCGCTTTTATTGTAATTGAAAAGCTGAATAAGCTATCTCACTTATTAATTAAAATTTTAATGCCTGTTTGAAATTGTTTCTGACTGGGAGAAAAAAGTTAGAAGATTGGCCTAAACAGTTCAAAGCCTTCAAGTTTTTCCTTAATTTCATAGGTTACATTGGGTCCTTATAAACCCCAGTCAAAATGCGGGTTTGAGGTCAAAATTTATTGACAAGATGATACTTGCTCTACTATATGTTTTCAGGGTCGCTAAATTCAAATCCAGTCTCCAATAGGGCTGGAAAATAGTGGAACACCCTTAAATCAGCAAAAACTACCCCTTTTCAGGGTTTTTTTTTGTGTAAAATTTCGAAAGTAAAGCTAATATGGTCAAATACATTTTATTTTTTGATAACAGATTAAGAAGATATTGCGATTTATTTATAATTGACCAAAATTAGGATACATGGGCAAATTATAGAGGGTGAAAACTATCCCCAAAATTTAAAAAAATTGAAAAAACATGATAAAAGTTTATTTTTTTTATGGAATCATGGTTTTTATGTATTTATAAATTTAGGGGTTGTTTTAATGTATTAGCCCCCCGCGAGGGTGGGTTCATACATTTTATGATGATTAAAATAGCATAAAATATTTTAAATACTTCAACAAAAAAAAATAAAATTTAACATGGTTTATGTATATATAAATTTAGGGGTTGTTTTAACCCCCCCTTAGTGGGTGAATACGTTTTATGATGGTTAAAATAGCATAAAATATTTTTAAATGCTTGACTCCACAAATAAAAGTCAAAAAAATAAAATTTTAACATGGTTTTTATGTATTTATAAATTTAGGGATTATTTTAACCCCTCCCCCTCGAGTGAACACATTTTATGATGATTAAAATAGCATAAACAAAAAAAACTAAAAAAAAATAAAATTTAACATGATTTATGTATATATAAATTTAGGGGTTTTTTTAACCCCCCCCCCTCAGGGAGTGAATACATTTTATAATGGTTAAAATAGCATACAATATTTTTAAATGCTTGACTCCAAAAGTAAGTCAGAAAAATAAGATTTTAACATGGTTTTTATGTATGTATAATTTGGGGGTTATTTTAATCCCCCCCCCCTCGGGTGAACACATTTTATAATGTTTAAAATAGCATAAAATATTTCTTAAATACTTTACTCCACAAAAAAAAAGTGAAAAATAAACTTTTATGGTCTTTTTTCTATTTTCTTAAATTTTGGGGGTAGTTTTCACTCTCTATAGTTAGCCCATATATCCTAATTTTGGTCAATTATAAATAAATCGCAATATCTTCTTAATCCATCAAAAATTAAAATATATTTAATCATATTAGCTTTACTTTCGATATTTTGCAAAAAAACACCTAAAAAGGGGTCGTTTTTGCTAATTTAAGGGTGTTCCCCTATTTGCCAGCCCTGTTGGACACCGGATTCAGATTCAGCGACCCAAAAAACGGAAACTAAAAAAAAATTTAATATTTAAAAATAAAGGAAACCCTCATATAGTGACCTTATTAAACAAATATTTTTTTTGTAGAATATTTAATTAAATTATTTATTTACATTACAAAAAGTTTAATTAATTTTTAATTTTTAACCAAGTGAAAAATTTTAATTAAATAAAAATAAAAAAACAGACGTCACTGAGTTTGAAATCTAGTAAAATTAATAACTTTTTTATTGTAGTTTTTTTCAAATTTTTTTGTGTTTGTCTTTTTTAGTTAATATTTATTTATTAAAAAAAACTTTTTATTCATCTTCGTGTATAAATTATTATACCTATCCAATTAGCATAATTAATTGTTAGTGCAAATGCAAATACTTACACATAGAAAGAGAAAGAGTCAGAAAAAACACTCGAGCCTTTACAATATTTGAACAAGCATGAAAAGGAAATCAGACAAAACTCGCGATTAAAGGGATAGAAATGGAACTTAAACAGAAAGGGAAAGCTAAATAAATAGAAAAAAAATCTATGGGGAATTGAACTAAAAAAAATATCATTTATATTATAAAGCCAGTATTTAGTAAGTTCAGGAAAGAATAATTCTGTCAGTGACAGAGCCGCGAGCAACTATAATGTACATAAAACGTAACGTTAGTGTTACTAATTGGGAAAGGGAAAATAGGGAGGTTTCGAAAAACCTTGTTATCTCTTAATTGCTACGGTCTTACGAGTCTGTTTTGCATTGATGAGAAAAAATCCCTTTTTTTAGAGGGTTTGCCACCAAGAGACCAATATAGTAAAACAGAAGACATTTATCCTTGAAAGAATCTTATACAATCACGAAATTTCTTCGTTATTTTTGTCATTTATAACGAGGCTAATAATTTTCACACTTAAAAATTATTTTCTCATCAATCACCAAAATTGTACATTATTGTAAAGGTTTTAAAAATCAATTAATTAGACGAAAAACAATTAAGATAATATTTTGAAAATGTATAATTATTTATGCACGTAATTTCTAAAGCCAAGGTAATCATTTCAAATTCAGTAATTTTGAATAGTACCGACACGTCCGATTGATTATTATCGCAAACTATAACAGGCGCCCAACAAACTACGACGAATATGAGGGTGCTTCAGCATAGAAAAGCTAACATTTATTTATGTGTGTATGTTGCTACAAGTGCACGAGTCTTCTTTCAAAGTGTTATGTTTTGAGGGGTTGTATTTTATACACATAAAATTTTTTTTTATGTATATTTGTCATTTTTGCGTGTTCAAAGGAAAATATCAATACACACACACTCACACACACGCAGCTATTTCTAAACTAATGAATACAATTATCTTATAACTTGCAATCAACTCAAGTGTCATAAATATCAGAAAATAATGAAATATAAATTTTTATTTTTTCAGTAATGAATAACTGTGCACGTTTCCTTGTTTCCTTGTTATGCGTTTTTTATCATTTTTTTTAAATTTTATACTAAATTTAATGAAATACAATATATAAATTAAGCAATCAAAACAATTTGACTGAATGAACATGATTAATTAATGTGAAAAAAAGGTACAAGGAATTTATACTTTATTTCATGTGTCATATAATATTGTATAATTAAACTAATGAAGTACCTTTTTTAATAGACTTATTTTTAATGGAATCAGGCTAATGAAAGTTTTTGTCAAATAGAGATTTTATGGTGGGGCTTTTTTATGGTAGATAGTTATACACCTATACATAGGTATACACTTTTTTTCGAAATAAGAAATTAAAAAAAAAGATTATCGTCAGCCGAGTTTTTCCCTCGTCTATATACATGTAAAAAGAATTTTCTGTCAATATCACAACTTTTTCTCTTCCTTTCAGTGATTCAGCTATCTTTTTTTTCATTAAACTGCGGTCTTTCGAAATACAGACTCATAAAAATGTTTTAATTAGAACTTATGAGATACTTAATTAACGCGAGTTCAGAAGTACAAAACTAGTTCAAGCAAGATCGAAAATTTACTCAAAATTAAAAATTTTTTTAATTTTCTTCGGAAATTTTTTGTAAATTTTTAAAGTAACATTTAAATAAATACGTAAAAACTAATTTCAAAATAAAGGTTAGTTCAAAATTTAGCAAATAGGATGGTAAAATTATTGAAAATTTTAGTTTTTTTTAATAGTGAAAATTGAAGGCACCAGTTTTTCATCATCAATAGGTTCCAAACACCTTGTCTTGAAACCAAAAATGTACATAAAATTTAACAAAAATGTAAAAAAAAATTTACTGAATCGCCCCTAAGATCGCCCTCCTAAGAAAGTTTCTGGATCCGAAAATTTACCGAGAAATTATTTTTTATTAAAAGATTTATCAAGAATTTTTTTTGAAACCTAAAAATTTATCGAAAATTAATTTACAGCAGGGGGCGAAGGGGGAATAATTATTTAATAAAATTTCTTTATAATTTCTAAATCACCTCCTCCTGAAAAAGTTTCTGGATCCGATGCTGCCTACGTTTTAGTAATATTTTTTGCTTAATTTGAATAACTTAGGAGTTCTCTTCAACTAAACTTTTGGTTAGCTTTTTGTTAAAATATTATTATAGAAAAAAATTATTTAATTTTTGAAAATAGCATTAAAGGAATAAAAATAATTTGATTATCATCAAAGAGACGTAATTTGTACGATAATTGAAGAAAATGAAAAATTATGCAATTGTAATAAATGATGACAAAGCTATTATTATATGATTAATAATTTAAAGTCTTTTATAGTCATCATCCCATAATATAATAACAATATAATCAATAAAATATAAATATTATACTCGGTTCAATAAAATGACACACTTTTTCTCATCAGATATTCACCTTACAGTACTTTTTTATATGGAAACAAAAAGAAAAAAATTTAATGATGATAATTATGAATAAATTACTTTAAAAAAAAAAAATTATATAATAAAGAAAGAAGCAGAAAAAAAATTATGTTATTATACTGTAATAAAGATATATAAATGTACATTTTCTTATAACTTTTCTATTCTTGTCTGAAAAGAAAAAATAACATAAAACAGAATTTTTATAATATTAAGCCTGCTTTTCTACCTTTTCATTTATTTTTCCAAGCTTTTACGAAAATTACATTGCTTTGTTTTCAATTATTTTTACTTTAATGTTGTAAAACTTGCAACCGTTTTGTGAATGTTTTCTGATTACGAATTTTTTGGTCCTTTTTTCGGAAAATGAATTGTTTAAAAAATTAATCTAAAGTATTAAAAATTTTTGTACTGTAAGTTAAAGTACATCAGAAAGTTTTGTTTAACTCACAAATTTTTGAAGCTTGTTGGCATTTACGACTCGATTTTGTTTAGTTTTGGGCTAATTTTTCAATAATTTATTAAATAAAACAAAATGTATATATGGGCACGTCCAGGAAAGAACAACCAGCCGAAAAATAAAAAATAAAAATAGATTTTTTTTGGGTAATTTTTTACCTGGGATTTGTGAAATCACTAACACTTTACACTTCCTGATGCATAATTTTGAGATACAGCTGCTCCAAAGTTGGATTTTTTCAATTTTTTGATTTCAGCTGCCCAGTTCAAACTGAAATAACTCAAAACCATGAAAATTTTAACATATATATATACTAGCTGCCTCCGGCTCGCTTCGCTCACCCCGGCAGTCACCAAGGGGGCTGCGCCCCCCTGGACCTCTACGTCTTTATTTTTCCAAAAATGTGTTGTTTTATGTTACTCAATATTTTGTAAAATAACCTTTTTTTAACCGAATTATTATCTAAAATTTACTAAATCATAAAAATGACGGGCATACGAACCCAGACTGATAATTAGTGATCAGCAATACAAAGCTTCGCTACCCTTCCATAGGATCCACAAGCAGTCGTTGTTTCCCTTGACTATCCATTCTAGGGTTCTGCCAGATGATAATAGCTGTTCAAGTTTCTTTTAGTTACTATATTCAGTTACTACATCAGTGACTGATAAAAATTAGAAATATATATATTAGTTCTAAACTTTTATAATTTTCGAAAAATTATTATCTTTTGACAGATCGAACCAATCGCCTTGAATATTTAGGTGGATACGTAAAAAATGTACCTAAATCGATTGAAATTCTTTTTGATAAAAAAATTTTTCCTCGGTTTTCAGTTTTTTTGGTTTTTTTTTTTAAATTTGATAAAAATTTTTTCCCTGGAAATCCAGTTTTTTCAACATAAAAATTTATTTTCGTTATCAATCGAAATAAGACCTAGTCTATGTTTTGACCCGTAATTTTTTCCATCATTTGCCGTAAACCCCGCGTCTCTAACTTTTATCGTGTTCTAGTTTACTCATTTCGGACAAACATACAAAATTAAAGATTATAGGATAGGATAGGATAGGATAGGATAGGATAGGACTAGTTGCCTCCGGCTCGCTTCGCTCGCTCCGGCAGCCACTACGGGGGCTGGGCCCCCTGAGCCTCTGTAACTTTTTTCAAAAAATGTTTAAATGTTTAAATGATTAAATTTAAATATTTAAATCCATTCTTCAAAATTTGGAGAATGTTAAAATCCGTTCTTCAAAATTTGAAGAACCAATTTTAACATTCTTCAAATTTTGAAGAACCAATTTTAACATTCTTCAAATTTTGAAGAATGGATTTTAACATTCTCCAAATTTTGAAGAATGGATTTAAACATTTAAATTTAAACATTTAAAACGATAAAAGGTAGAGATGCAAGTTTACGGCAAAAGATGGCAAAAATTACGGGTCAAAACATAGGCTAGGTTTCGTTTCGATTGATAACGACAAAAATTTTTTATGTTGAAAAAACTGAATTTTCAAGAAAAAAATTTTTATTAAATTTTTAAAAAAAACCAAAAAAAAAAAAAAAAACCGAGGAAAAATTTTACTATCAAAAAGAATTTCATTAGATTCGGGTAAATTTTTTACGTATCCACCTAAATTTTCAAGGCGAGCGGTTCGATCTGTCAAAAGATACAATAATTTTTCGAAAATTATAAAAGTTTAGAACTAATATATATATATATAATATATATATATATATACATATATAATCTCTATATATTATAAAGTTATAACCGCCGCCGCCGCTGCCGCCGCTGCCGCCGCTGCCGCCGCTGTCGCATGAGCCCTTTGTGCCAATGGACCTTTTGTGCCAAAATGGACCTTTTGTGCCAATGGACCTTTTGTGCCAATGGACCTTTTGTGCCAAAATGGACCTTTTGTGCCAAAATGGACCTTTTGTGCCAAAATGGACCTTTTGTGCCAATGGACCTTTTGTGCCAAAATGGACCTTTTGTGCCAATGGACCTTTTGTGCCAAAATGGACCTTTTGTGCCAAAATGGACCTTTTGTGCCAATGGACCTTTTGTGCCAATGGACCTTTTGTGCCAAAATGGACCTTTTGTGCCAAAATGGACCTTTTGTGCCAATGGACCTTTTGTGCCAAAATGGACCTTTTGTGCCAATGGACCTTTTGTGCCAAAATGGACCTTTTGTGCCAATGGACCTTTTGTGCCAAAATGGACCTTTTGTGCCAATGGACCTTTTGTGCCAAAATGGACCTTTTGTGCCAATGGACCTTTTGTGCCAATGGACCTTTTGTGCCAAAATGGACCTTTTGTGCCAAAATGGACCTTTTGTGCCAATGGACCTTTTGTGCCAATGGACCTTTTGTGCCAAAATGGACCTTTTGTGCCAATGGACCTTTTGTGCCAAAATGGACCTTTTGTGCCAATGGACCTTTTGTGCCAATGGACCTTTTGTGCCAAAATGGACCTTTTGTGCCAATGGACCTTTTGTGCCAAAATGGACCTTTTGTGCCAAAATGGACCTTTTGTGCCAATGGACCTTTTGTGCCAAAACGGACCTTTTGTGCCAATGGACCTTTTGTGCCAAAATGGACCTTTTGTGCCAATGGACCTTTTGTGCCAATGGACCTTTTGTGCCAAAATGGACCTTTTGTGCCAATGGACCTTTTGTGCCAATGGACCTTTTGTGCCAAAATGGACCTTTTGTGACAAAATGGACCTTTTGGGCCAAATTGGACCTTTTGTGCCAAAATGGACCTTTTGGGCCAATGTGGTCCTTTTGGGCCAATGTGGTCCTTTTGGGCCAATGTGGTCCTTTTAGGCCAAAATGGACCTTTTGGGCCAATGTGGTCCTTTTTGGCCAAAATGGACCTTTTCGGCCAATGTGGTCCTTTTGGGCCAATCTGGTCCTTTTGGGCCACAGTGGTCCTTTTGGGCCAAAGTGAACCTATTGGGCCAAAGTGGTCCTTTTGGGCCAATGTGGTCCTTTTGGGCCAATGCGGTTCTTTCTATATTTAACCAATTATTATAAAGTTGTTTTTTTTATATTTTTGTATAATCTATATTTTTTATACTTTGTTTAAGTTTAAAATATAAGTAAAAATAGAAAAATCAAATTTTTCATTTTTTGACTAAATTGAAAATGTTGACTAACACCTCTTTATACTACATACAACCATCTAAAATTATACTAATACACTTTTTTTAGGTTTATTTATCATTTATGTGCATACTTTAATACCGATTTTTGAAGCCGATTTTTGGCCACTTTTTTTTTTTACTACACTGTGGTACGCCTTACAAGTGATTATAAAAATATACTATCGCAATACTTCAATCACTCTGCGGGGGTTGGCGCGCGTAGCGCGCAGGGGGCGGAGCCCCCTAGTATATATATATATGTATATATATATATATATTATATATACAGGGTATCAGGCAACTCGTAGTAGGTAGAAAAAATTGTTCGATAGCTATAGCCACTATAGAGAGCGCGTTAACTATAGTATAGTATAGCAATATATGTCTATTCTTAGTGGCTATAGCTATCGAAGCTTTGTATTGCTGATCACTAATTATTAGTCTGGGTTCGTATGCCCGTAATTTTGATGATCCAGTAAATTTTAGATAATACTTCGGGTAAAAACAGGGTTATTTTACAAAATATTGAGTAACATAAAACAACATATTTTTGGAAAAATAAAGTCGCAGGGGTCCAGGGGGGCGCAGCCCCCATGGTGGCTGCCAGGGCGAGCAAAATGAGCCGGAGGCAGCTAGTATGATATAAATGCAGAATCTAGGCCCGGATTGGGCTTTAGCAGGTTGAAAAACATATTTTACACCTATTTTTATTCACGGACCTAAAAAATCAAAAAGTCGTTTATGAAATACATTGGTTGCGGCTCCACTAATATCAAAAAACATAATTGACATTGTTTATAATAACTTTTTTAAAAAGAGACTCGGTAGCTCTTTAGTTAGGGCGCTAGACTTTGGACTTGAAGGTTCATGGATCGATTCTCGGCTATATCAGCATTAAGTTTATTTCTTTGCTAAAAATTCTTAATGTTGTTCTACTGTGGCTTCTAGGATTGAGACATCCGGATAATGTTGAAAAAAAAAAATATATATATAACATATATATAGCGTGGTCCAAAGTGCTTCCAGGATACTTTGGAAATATTGGAACTACTGGAACGTAAGTTCGAATAGCCAAAATGTCCTAAAATGGGCTTAAAATGGGCTACAACGGAAAAACTGATAATTTTCTGAAAAAACTACTAACATTTCCGTAATGTGCGCATCAAAAACCATAATACCCAGTGGTTAGGACAAATTTACCATGCACACAGGCCTTATGGGCAGCCACTCGACTATAAATTATTCTAATCTTTGTTTTGCATCTCCCTTACCCTTTTTGGGTATCAACTTTGCACCAAATAAGTTTTTTACAATAAAATAGTAATGGTAAATAATCTATAAACTAATTTTCAATGATTAAATTGGATAACTTATATTCACAGAACGTTATTTCATTAGTATTAAAAGAAAATCCATACATAATAATTCGATCATATTGAAGAAATCAAGAAAACGAGAAAATCTGAGTAAAACTTATAGTCGGATACCAGATACATATAAAAAAAAAAATCTACATTCCTTCAGCAATCGTCAAATCCATTTCTAACCCTCGGCAAAAGAGAAATTTTTCCTAATCCAATAGAGTCAAGAAATTCACGTCACGAATCGAATCGTATAAATGGGGGTCATAGAAAACTCCTAACGAGTTTGATTATCAGGGTAAGATCGGGATGTATGGCTGATAGAGTAAAATACTGCATTATATATATTTATTAGTATAGTTCAGCCTATTTCTAATAATTCTATCTCTTTTCCACTCGTTCTTACTCGCCAAATCCCAGGAGCTTTACAGCCTCATTGTTATGCAATGCCTGCGACGGCGCGCTAACGATTTCTACATATGCATAAAAAGCTTTATTCGAGGCTTACGAACCTGTGTGACAACCGAGGGCACTCAACCCTACATTTATTACATATATCCTTTGATTTGTATTTTGTCTATCTGAAACTATTCTTTTTTTTAGATAGCAATTTTTTTTTCTCTTTTGACATTTTAAACGCGTGATAACGATATAATTTTAATTACACGAAATTATAAATATGCAAATAAAAGTAGCAACTAAATAAAACAAACTTTTTTTCATACAAAAGATTATAATATGAAAAGTTTTTTTTTTAACTTTCATAAGTATTTACTAAAGTTTTCTAAAACTTTCAAAAAAAAGAAAATTCGTATACTTTTCTAAGCTTTCTTATTATAGGATTTGATAAGATTTTTTTTACTTCTTATAAAACCAACTGATTTCAAGTTTTTTTTTCCGAAAATAACTCATAAGTAAAATTGAATTTTGGTTAAAAATAAGTTTTTGAAAAATAATGAAATATTCGTCTATAGAATGCAAGATTTTGCAATTTTTTCTTGGGATAAATTAGTCTCGTAAGATTATTTTTTCTTTCTAGATAATTTGACAAATTGAATTTGAAACTTTTATAATTATAATCTTTATAAGTCTCTAAGGAATACAGCGTGTATTTATTTATTTTCATATCGTTAAAAAATTTAAACTAACATCCTTGAATAAATATTTTATCGTTAAAAAAATATTAAATTCCAACAATTATTAAATCGATATAATCCAATATTGAAGTAAAAATTTTCACGCAGTTAACCAAAAGTAAATAGAAATAAAAAAACTTGTCGAACCCCCTTAAATTCATGCACGCATATTATTATATAAAAATTTGAAAAAGAACAGAACGCAGAAAGTAAATTGGCAAACAAATGGGGGCTTGTGTTTAGTCGGGCGGAGCAATTATAGACTTTGCATGTTTCTTCAAAGCTCGGAGGGTTCGAGGTCATGTACGATAACAACCTACCTTACGATATACTTTTTATTTTATTCAGAAATGTCTCAAGAGTACTCGACTACTTACAATACTCTTCGTCTTTCTTAAACAAGTGCGTGCACACGTGGCTAAGAAAAGAAAAAACAGATGCCAAAAAAAATTCTATAATTACATGTGGTAGATGTTTTGTAGAACTTTTCCCCTTCGTGCATCTAACCGGTATAAAAGAAACTTTTTTATGCGCAACTTACAAAACTTACAATTTTCATTCAATGATTTGCTAAATGTTAAAATTAAGCTTGGGATATAATTTGTTTAAATATAGTTTAATAATAGAGATAATTTAGTTAAAAAGGGCCAGTGGGTATGGAAACCCAAGAGACTAGGCGCTAAAATTCCATTAGCCTAAAGGTAATTAGAACAAGTGAAGGCCTGAAGGAGAAATCATCCTGTTTTTGGCAGAGTTGCCTCTGTAGCATTTTATAGTTATTAAAATTCACTCAATGTAGAAATGATGCACCCCCGTAGGCTAAATAAATTGTAGACTAAACTTTTAGCATCCCACTGTTATTTAATTTACCAGTTCGAAAAATGAACATTATTTATTTTCGTCGAAAATGAAAATAATGTTTTGCAAAAAGATTATTTTCCAGTTAAAAATTTAGCTACAATTATTAAGTTTTTTTTCCAGAAAATTAAAAACGAAAAATTTTATTTTTGCAAAATATTTAGCAGCAAATTTTCAGAATAAATTTTTTGGTTCAACATTTTAAGTAATTTAATGTTATCTGGACTAAGCTAAAACAAATTGTATCACAAAATAAAAATGAATTTTAGAATCAAAACCCAAAGGTTTCCCATTTCATCCAGGTCAGATTAAGGGTGCTCCAAGGTTTTAATTAACCACCAAGTTGAAGATAAGGAATGCTCTTATACCAAGTCCTTCAAGCTTTCAAAGATCCTGCATTGTACATTTAATTTAAAAACTTTAATCTTTTACAGTCTAACACTTAACGTAATACGATTATTGACTCGAGACTTTCTAAATTTGAAATTTATTTAATGTATAAGATAAGTTGCTTTGTGAAACTCTTATTCAAAGAATTTTGGATATAAAAGGATTCAGTTGCAATTTTAAAAAAAGATCAATCGAAGAGTTATATTTCAAATAAACATTCGATTCTCTGCCTCTGAATTCTTAAAGTCTTTTTAAATTTTATCGAGCAAATCATGTTACTCGATAAAGTAAATCCAACTCGAAAAATATTCTACAACATGAAAAAAATATTAATAAGTATCATTATTCTTGAAAAGTTTTTACAAAGTTACTTGTATAATTGTAGATCGTTAAAAATTGTAGCCTTAGAAAAATAAAAATAATTGAATAAAATTTTGAGATTATTATTTGCCTCAATAGTCAATTGTGTCCCTTTTTACATCGTTCATTGATTTTGTCAACTGTAAAATAAAGAATCCGTCATCGTACAAGGAACCAATGTATATAAATACATAGTCAAAAGGTTGGTCTAAAAATTTTCAAAGGGTATAGACTCTCTTAAACAAAGATAAAAGTATATAGAAGAACATTGTGGGTGCACACGCACGACTAAGCTTCTGCTACTACTTTTTACAAGTTCCGATGGCCTAACAAGCAGTTCGAGACACGCGCCTGTATAATAATAAACTTGTATAATCTAACCCCTCGTATCTTTTCCTTTTGTGTTTTGGGTGCGCTATGTTTCCGGTTACGATGCTAATGGACTAGCGATATCACCCCTGTACCAAAATTTTTCAGCTCATTTCCAAATTGACTCAATGTAATACATTGGGTTATTTTTGCGGTTATTATCACAAATATTAAGTCATTTTTGAATAATTACCCTGAATATATTTTATTTATAATGTTTAAATTAAACTATTTGAATGATTTACACAGATTCATATTTACATTATAAATTAAACATTTTTTTGTTTTCAAAGAATAAAATATTTAAGTATTTTTATTCAAATTAGACTCCAGGGAATATTAGCAGAAGAAGGACGCTGATAAAAATTATAATTTAGATTATTCTTTCTCTATTATATTTTTTTGATAAATTTCAAAAACCCTAAGGGTAAAATAGTTGAATAAAATTTCAGACTAATTTGACATATTATGGATAGCTTGGACGAGCTTTTATTATATTTATCTGTCAAATCACTGGCTTGAAAATAAATTAAAAATAAATAATTAATTGTATGCAATTAAAAAATTTTTTAGAGATCAGAGTCTCTGCCGAGTCTTCCAGTACCGGAGCTGGAATCTACGATGCAGAAATATCTGGCCCAGGTTGAAGCTGTAGCACCGAATCATTTAGAAAAAACTCGTACAATAGTTAAGGCATTTTTATCTGGGCCAGGTCCAAAACTTCAACAGCGTCTCCTCGAAAGAAGGCAAAAAACAACAAATTGGGTAAGCTATTTTTATTTTTACATACATAAATAAGCGTGTATAATTCGATTTACTTTTGGCTATTTTAACAAGTACAAATTGGAAAATCATAAAAGCAACATAAGGATGGTAGAGGAAAAAAAAAGTTATTAAAAATTCACTATAGGGTAAATATGTATGCTATCTCTCTTGAAAAAGTTAAGAGATATTCTCTATGTATTAGTACCAGTGGGGATTCTCTTGACTGACTAAGTGGCCCAACAGCATTTTCGTTTCAAAATACGAATGAAATTCTCTTGAGATTAAAGCGTTGCTTTTTATTTTTTAAAAGTACTTTTTTTTTATACTCAATATATATTGTCAACTTTTTCATTATTATATCAAAAACAAAATTAACATTTTCAAATAAATAAATGTCATTTTGGATGGAATTAATGGTGGAATTTATTTTTATATTAAAATGTCAATCTAAAATTTTCTATGAATTATTTAAAATCGTATGCTAGTTTAAAAGAACAAACATTTTCTTTCGACAAAGAATATAATCCTTTAAGTACATGCCATAATCTTCGTGTATATATTATGAGTCAAGTTTTTGTATCTATGCATACAAGAAAACATATTTTTTTGCAAAAATACGAATATAATGTATATGAATCAAAATGTGAATTCGTGTCTCGGAAAGTACTAATGAGACCTTTCTTTGCCAATTTAAAATTTAGGAAAAAGTTTTAAAAAATTTTCTTTTACTTTAACCTTTATAGATGTACTTTGTTAATTTCCAATTTTATTTCTCATGTGGGATATAAAGTATAAGTGGCTTTAATTTACTGTAGATTCAAAATAAGTCAAAAATACTGCAATCTAGAAGGTGTAGGCCCATCTAAAAGTCAATGCAGATTGATTCCTTGCCTAGCCCCGTAAATATATTTCATTTGCGAAAATAATTTTGGGTCAAAATCAGTCTAACAAGAGAAGCTCCATTGCCTAAAATATTCTTTGCCTGCAGCCCATTTTTTTTATCAAAAAAGGACCGTAATTTCATATTTTGTTTCGTATAGAGTGTATCGTGACTTTATGTACTTTTCCCGGTGATCCCCTGTTTTCTGTCATGCTCCAGAGCTATACGTATTCCCTAGAGAGCTGCTTCCTGACTGAAGTTCGTGAGGGTCAGGACTTAGCATATATATAAATATATATATTTATATACAGGGTTAGGTCACGCTCTCTAATTCATGTCTATCTCTCTCTAATTTACTCTTACACTCACATAAATTTACCTATTTAAATATACATATAGAGAGTCATAAATAAATAAATAAATAAATGGATTTACGAGTCAAAATAGACGCGGGGGAAATCATGACTTTATATAAATAATATTTTGCTTTTTTACTTTACAACCTCTGTATAAACAGAGAAACACATTGTAATATCTTATTTTATTGTTTAAAAGGGACTCGAACTTTATTAGAATCATTAAAAATTCCAGTATTTCCTTTATTATTTACAATTGTCAAAAGAAAAAAGGAAAATATTTGTCTTCCTTAGCAATTAATTAAATTATATTCTAGTTTGAAAGTATGGGTATATATACCTAGATATAATTTTGAACTTTTCGTCATTTTCAAGAGATAACAGTTTACTAACACTTGAAAACTAGAAAGCACAATTGTTTGTCAAAACTGAATTATATAAAATAAATAATTTTTAAGAGCCTATTGAAATATCGAATATTTTATCATTATGTCAAAGAGAATACCAGCTTTTTATTTTTTAACTTTGACGAATAATTTTATTTGCTTTATGAAACCATGATAGAAATATTTTTCATTGATTTTCATCAAATTTGAAATAATTTAATTTTACTAATATTACCATGCACCGTTATGTAAAACTACACTGTAAAAAGTAACGTTCTTATATTAACAAAAAAATTAGAACATTTTCGAAAAATTAGTAAATTTTCGAAAAAATTTGTAAATATTCAAAAAAAATCGTAAATTTACTAAATTTAGTAAATTAACAAAAAATTCGAGTATTCTCGATTTTTTTGTGAATTTGCAAGAAAAATTGATAATTTACAATTTTTTTCGAAAATTTACAGTTGTGAATTTACAACTTTTTTCGTAAATTCATAAAAAAAAATCGAGAATTCTCAAATTTTTCGATAATGTACCAAAAATTTAGTAAATTTATGATTTTTATCGAATATTTACAAAATTTTTTGAAAATTCGCTAATTTTTCGAAAAAAGATTTTTTTTTTTGTAAATCTAAGAAAGTTACTTTTTACAGTGTATCATTGTAACAAATTATTACAGCTAGCTCCACGCTCGGAATTTGAGCCCATGTGGACCTATATATTATACATATTTTGTATTATAATATAGGTCTAAATTTATGTCATCTAGTAAATTAATTAATTAATAAATAATTGTTTGAAAGCAATGTTCAAACCAATTTGACAGTATATTTTGTATTTTTACTTAATTTTTTCAGTAGGTATTGCAAAAAATTAATAATGACCTAAATTTTTTAGTAAATTCAAAATTTTAACAAATTATTAACTTATTAAAAATGCAAAAATAACTTTAAAAAATAATTTAAATTAAATATTAAAATGAATTATTCATAAAATAGAGCATAATTGTGATTTAAATTAAATTTATAAGATAAAATTAACTATTGTAAAAGAAATTTGTTGGTGAAATGCATAATTATAAAGTTTAAAACTGAAAAAAGGTTTTAAATTTAAATGTAAGATAAACTTTTCCAATTACAAATATAATATATTCCTTAATTATATGTCAAAAGAGAAACCACTAGCTTGTAACCCTGTTAAAAATTTTAAGCATATTGTAAATATAACTTTTCTGAATATAATGCTAATTTAATATTATATGATTTGGTCATAGCTCGACTTTTGGTTTAATTAATTAAAGTTAACTTTTAACGAACATTTGAAATTCATAACTATATATAAAAAAACTTATAACCGATTTATGTAAACACAACCAAAATGAATGAAACATTACTTACAGCTGAGGGCTTGGTATAATGCATAAATGTTACGAAAACTTACAATACAATTTGCTATTTTTATAATTTGTAATTATCACCTTTTGTAGATGTTAAAATTCTAAGCCCAAACTATTCTTATTCCTTAAAACTGCATTATTCTAAGTCGACAAATCTTAAATATTCTAAGCTCCGTTAACCCGAGTTATTATAAGTCCCTAAACACGGATTATTCTAAGTCCCTAAATACTTAAATTAAACTTGAACTATTCTAAGTCCCTAAATGAAAATATTTTAAGTCCCTTATTATTAAAAAGGAGGCGTTGGAGGCCTATGCGTTAAGGAGGGCTGGAAATTCTGCTTCCAGTTCTATGCAAAAGTTTTACGCTTAGTACCCTGTCGAAAATATGTTGTGGATACATAATATGGACACAAATTGGTACTTCAATTTCAAAAAATTCTTTGAAAATTTTTAATTCTATAATTTCATTAATGAAATGATCAAATTTTTTTGCAGGGATATTCAAAAATAGCACAGAATAAATTTATTTCGCTAAAAGTATTTTTTTATAAAACCATAAAAAGGATAAGGATATACAATCTTTTAAAAATATTTTATTTTTTACCTCAGTATAATAATTAAGTAAGACTTTTTTTTATGAAAAAGAAAAGCTATATAAACCAAAATAAAGTGTAAAAAATTAAGGTACTATATATTAAGGGTACATAAAAAGAAGATGAAAGGCAAGTTTCTTCCTAAGATTGCTTTTTTTTTATTCATGTACCTACACATAGCGCAAAAACCAGATGAAAAAAAAATTATCGAAAAAATAAAATAGTACTGTGTACAGCATAACGCATTACTTTGCGCGTCAAGATGAAAAAGAAAATGTATTTTTTTCTTTTATACCGTTAAATCGAAGTTTCTTTTACTGTGCAGAATACGATTGTGCGTTTTCGAGTTACTGCTGGCCCTTGGGGAGTTATAGAGAGTTTCTAGAAATGTATAAAAAAAGAAAGAATTCTCGTTTTCTTCAAGAGAGTTTTTTTGCCCTCTTCAATTTATTTAGACGCGAATTTGATGTGTCGAGCTTTTTTATATAAGCTTTCAATCTTTTAATGGCAAAACTTGGAGATAAAAATAAAGTGAGAAAAAAAAAATTATTTATTACTATAATTGACATAATTTTCAAACCCAACGAATATATTAAAAGAGTAAATAAAGTGAAGTTTTAATTTACTAGTTTACTACACAGCCACATGAAATATTACGGAGTTCAGGGTGCGTTAATTCGTATATATACAAGAAATTAAATTGAAAATCGCGCGCGCTATAAGCGGACCGTCCGAGCAGATGAATAATGAAACTTTCAATGAAATTTTCTAGTTTCTCTACGGGATATCATAATATTAGCTTATACAATTTTGCTTTTGTAAATACACTATAACTGTATGGAAAGCTTTGAGCAAAGCTAAACTGACAAAACCGTATGCCGTATTACTACATTCCCCTTGTTATACATTCTGAAATCTTTTTACTTTATATTTATTTTTTCAACAATAAGCTTTTGTTTATTACTTTGCAAAATGGTAACAAAAGATATTTTTATTGATTTTTTTATAAATAATTCTGACATAAAGCGACATTGTTAATAAATTCGCAGTTTTGCAAAATTAACAGCATTATTAATGTAGAAACATACAAATTTCGGTTCAATAGACCAATTAAATCGCCGTTTTTTAAATATAAATAGAGCAAAAATTCATATATAATTCATCGTGAAATTGTCTAAAAAGATGTTTAGTTAACTAGTAATTAAACTAAACATCTTTTTAGACAATTTCACAAAATTTTACAATTTTTAACCTACTACATATGATTTTGGGGATGCTATTTGCGAATTTAAGGGCCATGTTCATAAAAAATAATAATACAGGTACAAAATACGTATCAGCTATTTATGGAAATTTCACGCCATACATAATTGTTAATATACTTAAGAAATGCAACATCAACATTGTGTTCAAGATCAACAACAAACTATCAAAACTATTAAGAGATAGTAATAAAGTACCTTTAGAAGACAAATCTGGCGAATATAAATTATCATGTAATGACTGAGATAGTTTTGATATTGGGCAAACGGGTAGAAGATTTTCCAAGAGATTTCCAGAACATGTACCACCAATGTGCCAAAATGTAGATAAGAAAAGAACAAAATATTCTACATACACAGCGTCAGATCAAGACATAGATAAAAAAAAATCCAACTTCGCCAAACATCTACTCAACAAAAAACATTATTGCACAAATTTGCAGAAAAATATCAGATCAGTAATGGATGCACATGAAGAGTTTGAAATATACAGAGCCTTTAAAGATCAAACACATAAGGGCAATATACTAAATGATCAATTGAAATTTAATTCTAATATCCTGAATAATTTGGCTATAAAATATTTAAACTACGACATAAACAATTAATATTAATAACAATAATAATAATAACATTATAAAATTTAAATAAAATTAAATAATAAAATTGAATTTTAATATTAGTGACACACCGGCTTTCACAGCGAGCGCTCGCAATGTTTTAACACACACGTAGTTTAAATCTAAAAAAAGTGTTTTTGTATTTTTATGTATTATGTTAGTATAAAAAAAGTGTAAATAGTTTTACCCTGAAGATGAGACAAGAGTCCCGAAATGCGTCATATAATTAATACTAAGGTTTAGAAAAAACAAAAAGAGGTGATACTAAACAAAAGATAATATCAAAAAAATAATTTATTTTAGTTAAGATCAAGAGGTAACCCCCTCATTGTAATAAATATTAAACGGCATTAAAGCATTATATTTTGTTGTACTTTAACTTACTATATTTATAAAAAAATAATGTATCTTCAAAGTATCAGTCACTTGTAAAACTATTATGTAACAGTTAAGCAAGTTAAATAAACTAAACTAAACTACTTAGGTATTTTTTTGCGTACAACGTCTCCAAATTCTTATTAGCTACTCAAAAAATGTAAATTAGATTCAAAAATAGCCCTAAAACTGATTTTAGATACATATAAATCTGTTCAGGAAGTTTTATAACTAAAAATGTTAATTTTTTTATTCAGTAATTTTACATTTGTTGATTTTGAATGATGCTGTTACTGATCCAAGCTGATTTGTGTTTTTTGCCTGAAAAAGAAAAAGCAATTTAAAACATTCAGGTAAATCATTCTCTGCTTTATTTAATTTTAAAAAAGTAGGCAATTAAAAGCTTCAATCATAAAATGGTTTCTTGAAGATCCATTAAGGCATGAATAATAAATTATCATCTCGTAATAAGGACTTTATTCGAAAGCTCTTACAAGAAATAAACAAAAAAGCAAATAAGATTAAATTTTCTATAAGATGATAAATATACATATGTTTTTTGAAACGTACATTAAAAATTCAGAGCTTGCAACAGCAAAGTAAATATAAATAAACTACCTTGCGCATTGAATTATTTTCGTTGAAGAATGTGTCAGCAAAAAATGTCAGAAAACATCGAAAAATTACGCCAAACACGTAAAGAGTGTATATAAATGTGTGTGAATGTTTGTATATATACTTCCCCTGGGACACCAAAAAAGTATAAGAAAGTAAAAGTAGCTAATCCCATAACGGCGAAAGTAAAATGGGGCTCTGGTAAATAGAAAAAACGTCTGGATTATATAGAATTTCTTGTATTTTATTTCTCTCTAGCCAAAAAAGAAATATTTATATGCATATATAATCTTTTATATTTGATTATAAATTTTTATGACGAAAAATAAAAGTAAACTAGGATCTATGTTTTTTTTTCGCTCGAAAAACTTTTTATTTTCACTTTATAATAAGTGTTTTATTTAAAAAAAAAAAAAGCTATTGTTATTTTCTTATTACAAAGAACACGCAATATAGGGTCCTTTGTCGCTACAAGGTGTTCTTTTTAACGCTTTTATTTTTTTATAACGTCATATCATATCACCTTTAAAGCTCTTTGTCCGTAATCTTCTTAGGAATAATTAAAAGCTAGAAAAAAATAATTAAATTTCATGTTAATTGCTTAAAAAATATTGCATTATTATAATTTGTTTAGTTTTATTAATCAAATTATCATTGATCTTCCGTTGGTAAAAACAACTCGAAAAGCTTTAGAATAACAGCTTAATTTCCGAAACTACAGTAAAAGCAACATCAATTATATCCTTTCAGAATTAGCAAACGATTAATGACATAACTTTTCTCTCTTAGTTTCTGAGCTCACTAGGGAATCCTAATATTCGATAGTGTGGCATCAAACGACTTCTCTCGTAACGGATTATTACGCTTCTACGTACTTAATGTAAACTAAAGATAATTTCTACCCTTTGATCCCGCATGGTTCAAGAAAATAATCGTATTTCCTTTAAGACGTCTGAAATTCAAAACAAGTCGCGCGTCATGTAAACCTTAAATTTTTAATAATATCGCAATTCAAGATCTGCAAATGAAAGAAAATCTAATTAAGTAATTTAATCAAAGAAAATATTTTACATTCATAAAAAAATTATATTCCCAGTACGAGAATCGTCGTTAAAAAACTTGATTATACTTTTTTTCAAGACCGTCATTTTTTTAACAGCTTACTTTAATTTACTAATGAAAATAGATATAATAACGTCTTTATTTTAAGGAAATTTTACTCTGGCTGAGGAAATCACATTTTAAAAAAATTACACTTTGTCAGAATTTTACTATTTTTTATACTCAAATGAAAAATTACCTTTTAGCCCAAAAGGGCATAAAATCCAAGGTAAATATTTCGTTAAATTTCAGTACGCTTTATACGTCCAAAAGAACAAAAAGTACATACCATGGGCGTAAAATTTTAGCACAAGCGTGATCATTAGCACGAGGGCCCGGAAAAGCCTTAATGCATAATATATGTTATCTTTGCATGTAACCAACCCTCTTTCTATAAGAATTTTTGTTCGGAAAAAAGTTGCTAAAATTAAACTTTTTTTCTTTCAGAAAGTCAAACTAGATAATCTATTTAAAAAGATTTACAATAAAGCTCGCCTGATAAGTTCATTTTCTTTTCTAATTGGGCTGTGATTAAAAATTCTCAAACAGTGTAACCCTAAAATGCTTTTCAGTCTTATTTGATTATTACTAAGCCTAAAGAAATCTGTATCCAATTTAAAGTACAATAAAAATGTCAGTGCCAATTTAACAAAATGAAAAATAAATTAGCCTCGAATTCGTACGTCCTTATACGTTTTAGATTTTGTCTTTCATGATTTGTAAGATTATTTTTTTAGTTTTTGGCTGTGATATACCATTATATAAATTGAGGTCGAAAGTAAATCTTATACGTTCTATATTTCCTGTACACGTCGAACAATCGCCAAACTCAATTTCTCTTAAAGAGTAAGTAATGTATAAAAGTACAAAAGCTCAAATAAATAAATATTTTATTATTAAAAAAAAAAAAAGAGCTTTTAAAATTCTTTCTATTGTACGAGCATAACGAATCGTAAACAAGAGATAAATTGAGTGTTGTATAAAATAAAATAAAATAGAGGGGGACAGTATAACGACACCAAAGGATGTAATCCCTTGTTGAAACAAACTAAGCCTCTAGGATTTTCGCGGGATTCTGTCACGATAAAAAAAAAAAGAATTTTTTATACAACATGAATATTTTTTTATTATAAAATTTTCTTTTAAAAAATATTCTAATATTCAGAGACTCGAACGACTGATGAATACTGCTTGTTTGAGCTTGCAGAGCTTTCGTGCGTATTATAATAAATAATAAATCAATTTAATTTACATTACGTCAATAATAATTAATGTTTTTGTATGCAGAAAAGATAATAAATTAAAGATAAACAATAGTTATTGTAAAACAAATTTCTTTTATTAAAAAATGATCGAAAATAAAAATCGTACAAAAGAGCTGTATTGTTGTATTAAAAATATAATATTGCGTGCGTGTTAGATATAATTTAGTAGTGAACTGTAGCAAAAAGAAAAAAAGGAAGTTAGGATCTCAAGGGATTTTATGAGGATAAAAGAAAACGAGTAAGGCCAATTTTACCCCGGAGACGAGAAAAAAAAATAAAAACCTTTTTTCGCTGCGTGTGTGTGTGCGTGTGATTCATATTTATATGCTAAATTTGAAGTGTAAAAATTTTTATATTAAAAAATTATTTTCTCTTTTATAACTTCACCCATATGATTCTTTTTACCAATTATTATGCTTTTTTGAATTCTAGCAGATTTTATCATCCATGTCCTAAAAATGCCCAAATTGCGTGAAAATTTTGATAGAAAACCGAGAAAATAAGATATTTCTGAGCCGTAAACAGATAAAAAAATCAATGACTTGTTTAATAAAATTATACTTATAGAACAATAAACGTTTAAGGAAAGATAACTTATTATAGAAATGATAAAAATAAATTCATAAATATTTTATTTTTAGAGCAAAGTTCTAATAATATAATTGTTCTTTCCTACATACAACTTGATGGGATATGAATTATTAAATAAAAAAAAGTGCATTTGATTAAAGCTATAAACTTATAAGAAATAGCAATTATTGTGCAAGAAATTATTTTCAAGAAAATATAAAGAAGTATAAATAAAGAAATAATTTAATTGAAAAAAATATTTGCTTAGTTATTTTTACGCTTGACTTATATTTGAAAATATGAGGATCTCTTTTGTATTGCAGATGCTCTCAAGAGGGCAAATATTTATGGTGTTTCTTATGTACACACACCTGTATCCCTTGTATGTATAAAAAAAAGTTTAAGATCGAGTGAAGAGTCTGTAGTGTATCTATGGATTAAACTTTAATTCTATCTCTACTAAAACTTGATCGTCTTGAGCTTTATTCTTTTATCTTCTGTACTGTCAATTTTTTTTAAAGAATGAACAAAGGGTGAACTAAGAGGAGGAGCTTGCACGTACACACAAGGCTTAATGGAGCTTTCAAAAAACTTTTTTTAAATCAGCTTTGCATACTATAAATTTATTTTTTTCAAATTATTTGTTAGGAGAAAAGAAGGCAAAAAAAGAAAATGCATTATTTAATTTGCGTTAAGAATTAAAAAGAAAAACAGCAGAAACAAATACTAAATTGAATGCACATTATTTTGGCTGAATATATTTGCGCAGAATCATGCTTAACGATTGCTTCCAGGAGCCCCAGAAGCTGTATACACACAGGTGAGGCGAGGTGTGCCATAGTTACCTTGCGATACGAAGATCTGGGTCATCGTGACCTCAGCACACGAATAAAACGTTAATAGAATACCTTTTTTTTAAATACCAAGAAAAATTTATTTATTGGTTCGATGATCTCTATACCCATTTATTAGATGTGAAATAAACAATAATTAATGCATAAAAAATTCTTTACATAGATGATGCTATGTATTTATAAAGCTTTTCATCAATAAACTAATTTGTAAATCATAATTACTATTTATATACTATCAGTAATACATAATCTTATGCATTAATTAATAAAAATTATCATACATGCATATTTGTGATTGATTCAAAATAATTTCAATACATGTAACGTACATTAGCCAGGACGTTGATTTAATTACTTTATTGACTTTTGACTATTCAGGTGTCAAAAAACATGTTTAGAAAAAGAAATTTTGACTATTTTAACTTAAAGTAATCGTGTTTTTTTCTCTTCTATTTATAAAATCTATTTATTTACTAGTATACTCTTTGTCTGATTTCAATTTTTCTCTACTATAGCCAAAAAAGTAAAAGGTAGTCAGGTTTTTCAAATAGTATCAAATGATGCATCCTTGAATATAAATCGAATCATACCAATTGTGACGGTAAAATTTGTCCATATTTCTAGAATATTTCAGTTCAGGTTCAAACTGTAAAAATCTTGTCGAGGTAAATTTTATGCTAGTACACTGTAAAAAGTAACTTTCTTAGATTTACAAAAAAAATAAAATTTTTTTGAAAAATTAGTGAATTTTCAAAAAATTTTGTAAGTATTCGATAAAAATTATAAATTTACTGAATTTAGTACATTATCGAAAAATTCGAGAATTTTCCATTTTTTTTTTTTTGTAATCTTACGAAAAAAGTTGCAAATTCACAACTATTTTTCGGAAATTTCCAACTATATTTTGTAAATTTTCGAAAAAAAATTGTAAATTATCAATTTTTCTTGCGAATTCACAAAAAAAAATCGAGAATACTCGAATTTTTTGTTAATATACTAATTTTAGTAAATATACGATTTTTTTCGAATATTTACAAATTTTTTGAAAATTCACTAATTTTTCGAAAATATTCTAATTTTTTTTACCCAGGCCAGAATTTTTTCAGTGAATATGATAATTTAATTTTATTTAAAATTCACAAGAAAAGTTGCAATAAAGCCCAAAATTTAATGATAATAGAAAAAGATGATATATAAAAATAAAAAATGTGCTAAAAGATTTTTAAATTCTTATTTTGAAAAATTCAATATTTTTTAGAGCTAAAATAAAAAAGTACAGAAAGTAAATTTAATGAAAATTTAAAAAATTTATTTATTTTTTCACTTAATATTTCACTACCGAAATAATATTAGTATTTGATACTGGTTATTTGGTTAGACGTAAAGCCCATTTATACATTCAAGATGTTCTCATCTATGTAAATTTGATGTAATTTAAAAATAATAATTTAATTTAAACGGCTTTATCAACTAAAAATCTAACTTTTTCTACGAACATTTCAATCTAATTCAATATTCCACTTTGTCACGTTGCTATTTATTCGTGCGTGACAAAATTCAATAAAATTATTTTCTTTAGAAAAGATTACGAAGCCTTAAATAAAAGTTTTCGTTAATAATGTAATGATTTAACTTACATGATTTATGCACCGAAAATTTCGGTTAAAATCTGTATTTTAAGAACTAATTTCAAAGTTTTGTATAAATTACAACTTTTCGAACTTCTTAGTGGGATTTTTCTGGTCGAAGTTTCATTTTCCCAGAGATATGTAAAAAAACTGTACATGAAACTGATCAAAAAATAAATTTAAAATTTTATTATCCTGAGCCTACATAAAATTCCATTTGTCAAAATAATTTTTTTCAATTAAGCATAAAATTAAGCAAATTATATTAATTATAAATATTTTTAATTGAAAAAAATTTTTTGAAGGCGCATCGCTATATGACCCGGATTTTCGGGACCCTTGGACCCCCAGGAACACGAAAATATAAATGTACAAGGATTTGGCGATGGATGACAAAAATATTTTTGCATTTTTATGTAAAAAACGCTGTTTTTCAGACCTCAGCTGCCTGAAATTTTGAAAATCTTTATTTACAGCTCTTCTGATATTTTTATCTTATCTATTAGTTACTCCCAACATCTATAACTTACAAATAATCGAAAAAAACGTTTAAACGATGGATATAATAAGGATTTTAGCTTTTTGGAGACCAAAATGCTGTTTTTAATAGCTCAGCTGCCCAAATTTTTAAAATCAATATTTATATTTTACTTATGAATAAAAAAAATCGTTACAAAGGTCACAAATTGACCAAATTTAAAAAATTTATATTATTATTCTGAACAAGCAGACGAAATTTTATAAATTTATATCATTATTCTGAATAAATAGACCTTTAGCACTTTCATCGATCTTACTATAAACTTCATTTGTAAATGTAAAGTATTTTTAGTTTTCCCTTTTAGTAATTGTGGTTTGTCTATTTTCAAAAGTACTTGAGAAGGAAAAACTTCTTGTATGTTAGGCTGTTTTGGCTATAAAAAATTAAATTATCAATTTTAAAGATTGAATTTTCGAATGAATTTTTTTTATTTATTGTAATAAACTACCATGACTTTTGTAATTAATTTAAAACAAAAGAATAATTAAAATTTCCTTCTTTTAATCCATTTAGCAAAAAAAAAGTTGATTGTTTCAAAAATCCAAAATACCTGTTATATCCATCGGTTAACCCTTCGTTACGATTTGGAACTAGCTAATAGATAAGTTAAAAACATCACAGGGCCTAAAAATATTGATTTTAACAATTTGGGCAGCTGAGCTATTAAAAACAGCATTTTGGTCTTAAAAAAGCTAAAATCCTTATTATATTCATCGCTTAAACCTTTTTTTCGATTATTTGTATGTTATAGATGTTGGAACTAACTAATAAATAAAATAGAAACATCAGAGGAGCTGGAAATAAAGATTTTCAAAATTTCGGGCAGCTGAGGTCTGAAAAACACCGTTTTTTACGTAAAAATGCAAAAATCTTTTTGGAATAAATCGCTAAATCTTTGTATTTTTATATTTTCGTGTTCCTGTGGGTTCAAGGGTCCCAAAAATCCAGCTCATAGAGATGTGCCTTAAAAAATTTTTTTTTTTAATTCAGGAAAGAATTAAGTGGTAAAAAATATATAATTGCTCATATGCTTACCTGAAAGTAAAATAAAAAAACTGAAGTTAGGTTGAATAAAAATAAAATATAAATTACCAAAAAAAAAGGAATGTTATTTGAAACATTCTTTTGAAAATTCAAAGAAATACGATAACACAAAACTAACGTGTAGACGAAATACGAACCCTCTTACATTTTCTCGCCTTAATTTTCTTCGTTCATAGTTAAAAGGCGATCGAATTTTTTTTTAAGTTCCCTTTTTTTGTGTTGTTGAGCTTTTTATCCTTTGAAAAAAAAAGCACGATTAGAAGTAACTGGAAAATCGAGTAACTTAAGGACTTTGAAATTTTATAATGATTGAGTGTATGCACAAGATAATGTTTTTATGTTTAAATTTATATCTCTTAAAATAAGAAAGTCATTATTAAGTCGTTTACCATAAAGATCGGATATCGAATAATTTGATATTTTAAATATATAAAGCTTTTTACTTTGGTAATAAATTTTATTTATTTTTTTTTATAGATTTAAACGATCAGTTTTATACTTAAATAAATAAAAAAGCTTAAAAATAATTTCATTAGAAAGTTTCCAGTAGTTGCTGAAAAATAAAGTAAACTTATCTAATCCAATATTTTTTTTCGTTAAAATTCTGTACATATCTCTGTGAGCGAGCTTTATATAATTTAAAAAAAATAACGATAAAACTTTTTTTCCACAGCGATATTTAAAATATTAAATAATCGTTTTCTTTCGTTACATAAATAATTCATTTTTTCCATTCCCTTTTATATTTTAATATCCGTACGAAATTACACCCTCGAATTCTCTGACCCACTAACGCCTTGTACACATCCCTTGCATTTCTTCCGAAGCCCCCAAGGATATTTCGTCCATGTAGGGTGTAGAACATAATGCCATAAGAAGGTAAACGAGATTGCACAAGTTTCGATCTTATATGTCGAGGCGTTCGTATTTTAGTCTCGCAACCGCGAGATTAACTAAGCGTGCATTCAATCTTGTGGGCTTCGTTGGCTTAAGCTTTTGCGAAAATCGAAAATTAATTCTCTACTACGACTTTACTAACTCTTAGCCCCCTTTTATGTGTGTTTCTTATATATAAATTTCAATTTCACGCTTACTATGTTTACTTAGACTTTTTTTTCATATTAATGTATTATTAAATTTTCATGAGCAAAGTTTCTGTGCGTTCCTTGACACTATTTCATAAACTTTGGGATTTCAAATTACGCAGTGATTCTACTTTCACCTCGGCTTTACTTTTGAAAACTCAAATCTATTATTTTGATTTTTTGAGCATCCAAAATGACAATATTTTTATACTAACAGTAAGGCTAGATTTTTTTCCAATAATTAAAAAAAGGAAATTATTTTGAGCCCAGAAAAGCTGGAAAAAGCTTAAGAGATTATAGAAAAAAACTATACAATTATAATTCGTCTCGAGTAAATCGCATTAGTTTTTTTCTTTTAAATAAAATATATAGGAATTTTAAAATAAAAATATAAATAATTCGATACACGAAAGGCTTTTATAATGAATAAAATATTTATTTATTTTTCATACAAGCAATAAATGAAAATGTTTTAACCCTTCAGTTTATAATATCGTATCCCTTCGACTCGGTAATTCTCATGTTACATGCAGGAGTATCGTATTTATTTTTGGGAATACTATATAAGGCAATTTTCAAAACAATAGAAAATTAATATTCAATTTAATTGCCGAGAAAATTAATACTTTTTTTCCTCCAACATTGTTCAAATATTATTTTTAACTTACGAAACTTGTTTCAGAAATAAAATGACTTGAAAATATTTTTTAATTTAATAAAATAACGAATGGGGTACGTAAATGAAAAAAAAAATAAAAATGAAATTTGATTGATCCGGAAAATAAACGTATGAGTTAGATGAAGGTAACTCGAGATAATGAAATTTTGTACATGTATAGGCGAAAAGTGCTACGGTGTAGATCGTTCTCGTATTTCGAGTTTTGTATTACTTCGTTAGTTCATGGCCAAATAACTTATGTAGTTTTAAAACTTTGTTATAAGCCATACATAAACATTCAAACTAAATAAAAAACTTTTTTACTTTAAACTTGGTTATGCTTCATTTTTATAATTATAAATGAAGTGATTAAGCCCAAAATTTTTGAAAACTGAACCTATTTATTTCAAAGTCTCTAAAACAACTAATCTGCCATATCATGGTTTATTTTGTTATTTCAACTATTTCGGAGCACTTACATAAAACAAAATTGTAAATATTTAATTGAAAAATAAAGTTACGAACAAGGTAATCATAATATCATACAGACGAGAGAAAATAAAAGATGCATTGGAAAATAATTTTTGTATAAACTTAATTGATTGATGTGAAATAAACCAGGTTCGTGTAAATTTAGAATATATATCAAAAAAATTTATACGAAAAAGATAAAAAGTATTTAAACTTATATGCAGGTCGATAAGGACGAGTTTGCGCTTCTTATATAGGTATATCTGTATAAAGACAATAGTAAAACTTTTTTTACACCTGATAAAAATTTATGTAAACGTAAAAACTTTAAGAAAGAAATAAAAAATCAAAAAAAAATTTATAGTCACGGTATTCTTTTGCATAAAGCAAAAAATAAATTTTTATGTATCATTTTCATGTGTAAAATTTTATAAAAAACTTATAAATATGCAAATTAAATTTTATATTTTTATGATTAATGGTACTTTTAAATTATCATTTTTAAATATTGCACTCTAATAAATTATTTTTATTTGCAAAAAATACTGAATCTAATTATAAATTTAAATAATTCTATAGCATTTCAAAAGTAACAATTTTTACAACTTTTCAATAAAGCTGTGCCAAAATCTGGCAAGTTTTTTCAATGAAAAAGTAATTCTTTTCGGTAATGAAAATTAACTACTTATTTTTACAGATATATTAAAAATTTAGCATTTATGAATTGAGATACACAAGCCTAGATAATACGTTGTATTTAATCAAAAAACTTTATAACCGGTTTGTGTAACATAACATAATCAACGAGCATGGAACATGTTCCATTATAACACTGATAATAAAAAATATTTATATTTAAATTTTTATTATAGAAATCATGCTGCTTACACATAAAAGTGAACAAAATTGATTAAATTTTCAAATTATTATTGTTTTTTAAATAATACGAACTTACTAATTTTATTAATTTTTAATACGAATTTAATTTATTTATTATTTCTAATAATAAATAATTTAATTTATTATTTCTAATTTTTTTAATACGAACTTACTAATTTTATTAATTTTTACAATAAATTCTTTAAAAATTCGGCACCAATGGTCCCTAGGTACTTCTGCACTAAAGCTCCCTAGCTACTTCTGCACCATAGGTCCCTAAATCAAAAGTATTCTAAGTTCATTTCTACCCTTTCCCTAAAAACGTCAATATTTCACCCTCCCCCAGGGCCAGACTTTTTCAGATACCCCATCAAATGAGCAAGTTCCATGTTAAAAGGTCTTAACATTGAAAAACTTAAAGCAATTTGGTTCACTGGATCAGAGAGCTTAAAAAAACCCGATAAAAATGAAGTTAAGTGAGTTTTAAAATATTTGCATTTTTACAAATTTATGCTTTATTTGCATAAAACCAGTAAAAATTCTTTATAAATCAAGTTTTCTGTTAAAAAGAGGTTTTAATTTTGGCCAAAATTGAAAAGGAATAATTATATGGAAAATATATATGAAATTCATTTCGTTAATTTGATTCGAGTTGGGTTACCTTAATAGACGGAGTTAAGAAAATTAATTTTTTAAAATAAACTTATAAATAAAATGTAAAAATTTTTTTTTTTAATTTAAATATTAAAAAATTTGTAATTTAAATAAACTAACCCTGTAAAAATTTGAAGAATAAAAAATGATACTTGAGTGAAGTCTATGTAAAGCTGAATACACACTTAATTTGAAATCTTTTCATTTTGGAGAATCAAATTTTTTCTTTTATTCATAAGATTTCTTTTTTTAAATATTAAAATATAGGAAGGTTAAAAAAAAAAACAGAAGATAAAAATATAAAATATTAAATTAAAATTTTTTGCAATCAATTCTTAGAAATTTTATATCATTTAATTTTTTTTTTTTTTATACTTGCAATAATTGAATGATTATATAATAAAAATAAATAAAAATTTATGTATTATGAAAGAAGATATAATAATGCAGTAGGTATAAAATAAGTTTCTTGAATTCCCTGTAATTTGATATAAATAATGAAAAATATAAAAGAATTTGAGAAAATGAAATATATTTACTGATAGTAATCGAAAAATTAATTATTATTTTTATACTTGAGGAAATTTTTTTAAATAAATTTTATTATTCGCTGCCAAATTGATGGCACTGCGGTTCCACAAGCAATAAAAAAATATTCTTAAATGGTATATTTCATATAATAAAGTATAATATAACATAAAGAAAACAAAAAATTATCTTGCCTTTATATTTCCATTTTAAATTCCCATAGAAAAATTAGGTATCATATCCAAATAGAAAAAAAAATTACTATAAAAATAAATATTCTCATTTTTGGACGGAATAAATGATAATGAATATATAAAAATTAGAACAGCCATGTAAAAAATATATTTAAAAATAATACATTTGTAAGGTTTAGTATTTGAGAACAATGATTGCATCCATGTGGTTTTTAGTTTTTATAAAAAATAATTAAATTTGTAAACTTTTGGGTTAAAAAACAATAATTTCACAATGATTGCATCTGTGTGGTTTTTTGTTTTTATCAACAATAATTACATTGTTTAAGCTTTTGGGTTTAAAAACAATGTTTTCACATTGATTGCATCTATGTGGTTTTTTGTTTTTACCAATAATAATTACATTTGTAAGGTTTTGTAATTGAGCACAATGATTGCATCCATGTGGTTTTTAGTTTTTATCAACAATAATTAAATTGTTTAAGCTTTTGGGTTTAAAAACAACGTTTTCACATTGAATGCATCTGTGTGGTTTTTAGTTTTTATCAACCATAATTAAATTGTTTAAGCTTTTGGGTTTAAAAACAACGTTTTCACATTGAATGCATCTGTGTGGTTTTTAGTTTTTATCAACAATAATTACATTGTTTAAGCTTTTGGGTTTAAAAACAATGTTTTCACATTGAATGCATCTGTGTGGTTTTTAGTTTTTATCAACAATAATTACATTGTTTAAGCTTTTGGGTTTAAAAACAATGTTTTCACTTTGAATGCATCTGTGTGGTTTTTAGTTTTTATCAACCATAATTAAATTGTTTAAGCTTTTGGGTTTAAAAACAATGTTTTCACATTGATTGCATCTGTGTAGTTTTTAGTTTTTATCAACAATAATTACATTGTTTAAGCTTTTGGGTTTAAAAACACGGTTTTCACATTGATTGCATCTGTGTGGTTTTTAGTTTTTATCAACAATTACATTGTTCAAGCTTTTGGGTTTAAAAACAATGTTTTCACATTGATTCCATCTGTGTGGTTTTTTGTTTTTACCAATAATAATTACATTTGTAAGGTTTTGTAATTGAGCACAATGATTGCATCCATGTGGTTTTTAGTTTTTATCAACAATAATTAAATTGTTTAAGCTTTTGGGTTTAAAAACAACGTTTTCACATTGAATGCATCTGTGTGGTTTTTAGTTTTTATCAGCCATAATTAAATTGTTTAAGCTTTTGGGTTTAAAATCAATGTTTTCACATAGATTGCATCTGTGTAGTTTTTAGTTTTTATCAACATTAATTACATTGTTTAAGCTTTTGGGTTTAAAAACAATTTTTCACATTGATTGCATCTGTGTGGTTTTTAGTTTTTATCAACAGTAATTACATTGTTTAAGCTTTTGGGTTTAATAACAATGTTTTCACATTGATTGCATCTCTGTAGTTTTTAGTTTTTATCAACAATAATTACATTTTCAAGCTTTTGGGTTTAAAAACACTGTTTTCATATTGCTTGCACCTGTGTGGTTTTAACATGGAACATGTTCATTGGATGGGGTATTTGAAAAAGTCTGGCTTGGCAGGGGGGGGGTCAAAAATTGACGTTTTTAGGGGGGGGGGTCAAAAATTGACGCTTTTAGGGGGGGGGGGGGTTCAAATGGACTTAGAATATTTTCGATTCAGGGACTTTTGGTGCAGAAGTACCTAGAGAGCATTGGTGCAGAAGTACCTAGAGACCTATGGTGCAGAAGTACCTAAAGACCTTTGGTGCAGAAGTACCTAGGAACCTTTGGTGCAGAAGTACCTAGGGAGCATTGGTGCAGAAGTACCTAGGGACCTTTGGTGCTGAAGTACCTAGGAACCTTTGGTGTAGAAGTTCCTAAAGACCTTTCGTGCAGAAGTACCTAGGGAGCATTGGCGCAGAAGTACCTAGGGACCTATGGTGTAGAAGTACCTAGGAATTTTTGGTGCAGAAGTCCCTAAAGACCTTTGGTGCAGAAGTCCCTAAAGACCTTTGGTGCAGAAGTACCTAGAGACCATTGGTGCAGAATTTTTAATTGTAAAAATTAATAAAAAATAAATTCATATTATTTAAAAATCTATAATAATTTGAAAATTTAATTAATTTTATTCACTTTGATGTCTAAGCAGCATGATTTCTATAATAAAAATCCAAATATAAATATTTGCATATAAATATTTATATTATGAACACAATAGATACTTTATTATCCGTGTTATAAGTGAACATGTTCCATGCTCGTTGGTTGTGTAGTTACACAAACCGGTTATATTTTTTTTGTTTTTACCAATAATAATTACATTTGTAATGTTTTGTAATTGAGCACAATGATTGCATCTGTTTTTAGTTTTTATCAACAATAATTACATTGTTTAAGCCTTTGGGTTTAAAAACACTGTTTTCACATTGATTGCATCTGTGCGGTTTTTTGTTTTTATCAACAATAATTACATTGTTTAAGCTTTTGGGTTAAAAAACAATAATTTCACAATGATTGCATCTGTGTGGTTTTTTGTTTTTATCAACAATAATTACATTCGTAAGGTTTTGTATTTAACAACCATGTTTGCATTTGTATGGTTTTTTTATTTTAATCAAAAATAATTACATTTGTAAACTTTTGGGTTAAAAAACAATAATTTCACAATGATTGCATCTGTGTGGTTTTTTGTTTTTATCAACAATAATTACATTTGTAAGGTTTTGTATTTATCAACAATGTCTGCATTTGTATGGTTTTTTTGTTTTTATCAACAACAATTACATTTGTAAGGTTTTGTGTTTAAAAAAAATGTTTTGACAATGATTGCATCCATGTGGTTTTTAGTTTTTGTCAACAATAATTACATTTTTAAGGTTTTGTATTTAACAACCATGTTTGCATTTGTATGGTTTTCTTGTTTTTTTAAAACAATAATTACATTTGTAAGGTTTTGGGTTTAAAAAAAACATTTGCATATGTACGGAGTTTCGTTTTTATCAACAATAATTAAATTTTTAAGGTTTTGTGTTTACAAAAACAATGTTTACACTAGTATGGTTTTTTGTTTTTATCAACAATAATTACATTTGTAAGGTTTTGTATTTGAGCACAATGATTGCATCCATGTAGTTTTTAGATTTTATCAAAAATAATTACATTTGTAAGCTTTTGGCCTTAAAAACAATGTTTTCACAATGAATGCATCTGTGTGGTTTTTTGTTTTTATCAACAACAATTACATTTGTAAGGTTTTGTGTTTAAAAACAATGTTTTCACAATGACTGCATCTGTGTGGTTTTTTGTTTTTATCAACAATAATTACATTTTTAAGGTTTTGTGTTTAAGAACAATATTTGTATTTGTATTATTTTTGTTTTTATCAACAATAACTACATTTGTAAGGTTTTGTATTTAACAACAATGTCTGCAATTGTATGGTTTTTTTGTTTTTTTAAAACAATAATTACATTTGTAAGGTTTTGGGTTTAAAAAAAACATTTGCATATGTACGGAGTTTCGTTTTAATCAACAATAATTACATTTTTAAGGTTTTGTGTTTAAAAACAATATTTGTATTTGTATGATTTTTGTTTTTATCAACAATAACTACATTTGTAAGGTTTTGTATTTAACAACAATGTTTGCATTTGTATGGTTTATTATAATAAAAAAGTATTTAAAGAAATTTACTTTTTATTACCAAAGGACACAAAATAAAGCAATTAATTAAAGAAATCTACTTGGTATGACCAAGAGACCTAAAATAAACAACTATTTTATGAAATCTACTTGGTATGACCAAGGGACCTAAAATAAGCAAATAACTTAAATAATCTACTTAGCATAACCAAGGGACTTAAAATAAGCAACTATTTTAAGAAATCTACTTTGTATTACCAAGGGACCTAAAATAAGCAACTAATTTAAATAATCTACCTAGCACAACCAAGGGACCTAAAATAAGCAACTGTTTTTAGAAATTTACTTGGCATGACCAAAGGACCTAAAATAAGCAACTATTTTAAGAAATCTATCTACTTAGCATGATTAAGGGACCTAAAATAAGCAACTATTTTAAGAAATCAACTTTGTATGACCAAAGGACCTAAAATTAGCAAATAATTCACGAAATCTACTTAATATAACCAAGGGACCTAAAACAAGCACCTAATTTATAATCTACTTAGCATGACCAAAGGACCTAAAATAAGCAAATAATTTACGAAATCTACTTGATATAACCAAGGGACCTAAAACAAGTACCTAATTTATAATCTACTTAGCAGGACCAAAAGACCTAAAATAAGCAAATAATTTAAGAAATCTACTTCGTATGACCAAGGGACCTAAAATAAGCAACTAATTTAAATAATTTACGTAGCATAACCAAGGGACCTAAATTAAGCATCTGTTTTTAGAAATCTACTTGGCATGACCAAAGGACCTAAATTAAGCAACTATTTTAAAAAATCTTCTTTGTATGACCAAAGGACCTAAAATAAGCAACTGTTTTTAGAAATCTACTTGGCATGACCAAAGGACCTAAAATAAAGCCATTAATTAAAGAATTCTACTTGGTATGACCAAGGGACCTAAAATAAGCACCTAATTTAAGAATTCTACTTGGTATGACCAAGAGACCTAAAATAAGCAATTAATTTAAATAATCTACTTAGCATAACCAAGTGACCTAATATAAGCAACTGTTTTTAGATTTCCACTTGGCATGACCAAAGAACCTAAAATAAGCAACTATTTTAAGAAATCTACTTGGTATGACCAAGGAACCTAAAATAATCACTTAATTTAAGAATTCTACTTGGTATGACCAAAGGACCTAAAATAAGCAAATAATTTAAGAAATCTACTTGGTATGACCAAGGGACCTAAAATAAGCAACTATTTTAAGAAATCTTCTTTGTATGACCAAATGACCTATAATAAAGCAATTAATTAAAGAAATCTACTTGGTATGACCAAGAGACCTAAAATAAGCAACTATTTTATGAAATTTACTTGATATGAACAAGTGACCGAAAACTAGCAACTAATTTAAGAATTCTACTTGGTATGACCAAAGGACCTAAAATAACCAATTAGTTAAAGAAATCTACTTGGTATGACCAACAGACCTAAAATAAGAAATTAATTTAAATAATCTACTTAGCATTACCAAGGGACCTAAAATAAGCAACTGTTTTTAGATTTATACTTGGCATGACCAAAGGACCTAAAATAAGCAACTATTTTAAGAAGTCTGCTTGGTATGACCAAGGGAACTAAAATAAGCATTTAATTTAAGAATTCTACTTGGTATGACCAAAGGACCTAAAATAAACAGCTATTTTAAGAAATCTACTTGGTATGACCAAAGGACCTAAAATAAGCAAATAATTTAAGAAATCTACTTGGTATGACCAAGGGACCTAAAATAAGCACCTAATTTAAGAATTTTACTTGGTATGACCAAAGGACCTAAAATATGCAAATAATTTAAGAAATCTAATTCGTATGACAAAGAGACCTAAAATAAGCAACTAATTTAAATAATCTACTTAGCGTAACCAAGGCACCTAAATTAAGCAACTGTTTTTAGAAATTTACTTGGCATGACCAAGGGACCTAAAATAAGCACCTATTTTTAGAATTCTACTTGATATGACTAATGGACCTAAAATAAGCAACTATTTTAAGAAATCAACTTTGTATGACCAAAGGTCCAAAAATTAGCAGAGAATTCACGAAATCTACTTAATATAACCAAGGGACCTAAAACAAGCACCTAATTTATAATCTACTTAGCATGACCAAAAGACCTAAAATAAGCAAATAATTTAAGAAATCTACTTCGCATGACCAAGGGACCTAAAATAAGCAACTAATTTAAATAATTTACTTAGCATAACCAAGGGACCTAAATTAAGCATCTGTTTTTAGAAATCTACTTGGCATGACCAAAGGACCTAAATTAAGCAACTATTTTAAAAAATCTTCTTTGTATGACCAAAGGACCTAAAATAAGCAATTAGTTAAAGAAATCTACTTGGTATGACCAAGAGACCTAAAATAAGCAATTAATTTAAATAATCTACTTAGCATAACCAAGGGACCTAAAATAAGCAACTGTTTTTAGATTTCTACTTGGCATGACCAAAGGACCTAAAATAAGCAACTATTTTATGAAATTTACTTGATATGAACAAGTGACCGAAAACAAGCAACTAATTTAAGAATTCTACTTGGCCAAGGGACCTGAAACAAGCACCTAATTTATAATCTACTTAGTATGACCAAAGGCCCTAAAATAAATAAGCATTTAATTTTTCGAAGCTGCTCTACAGAATATTTAAAATCAACGGTATACGAAAAACTTAATTTTAAGAAAAATTGAAAATTCAGACAGGCCTGATTCTTCACTGGAAATCCAGAAGGCTTTTATGAAGTGTGAATAATTTTTAATCATTATGATTGAGTGAAAAAATAAAAATAATTTTGTTTATAAAAAATGTTTTTCTCGACCACTTCGAGAACCCTAAGCCGCCGAGGATTCCATTTCGTAAAACAAACTTTTATTATACCACTTACGAACAAACCTACAATTTCTAATGTAAGAAAATTATACTATTCTAGAATAGTAAAACTAATAAATAATAAATAATCTATTAGATAATATTATATGTATACTACGTATACTTTATATCTATTTAAAATATTCATTTCTTACATGGTATAAACTTTGCAGTTTTCTTTTCTTATTTTCCATATAAATATTAAAGAAAAATTATTTTCTGATTATATCAAACGTTGAAATACAATGAAATTTATTTTATAACTAAGTTTTCTAGTAAAATCATGATTTCTTATCTTTATAATTTTTTAAAGTTAAAAATATAGCTCTAGACATTGAAAATATGAAAAGCTATCTAAAATTTTCCTTAGATAATTTAAATAAAAGTAACTTTTAAAAATAAATGGTTCAAACTTACCTCCTAGCGGCTTGTCAACAGATTAATCTAATATTTGAAAAAAAATTTTCCCTAATAATGGGGAAGTCGGTTGATAGCATATTAAGAACTTATACCAAAAAAATAAAGATTGGCTTGGGCCTTCTTTTTTTACAGCCAAGGATTCTTTTACGATTTTCTTATTACAAAAACTTATAATTAGCTATAGTTCCTATACAAATGACTACACCAATGGCAAATAATTTGGACACCTAGTTAATAAAACTTTTATTTTATTATTATTATTATTATCAGAAGTAAAATAATAATTTTTTATATCGCATTTGGTGAAAAAAAAACTGTTATTTACATAAACAATAGTTTATTTTAATTACGGTCATCAGATATCCAGATACTGCACAATCTTGTACGCAGTAATTTAAATGGTATTACATTAAAAAGTTTTTATTTTTTTTTTTTAATTATCATCTATTGTAACGTATTAGACAACGTATAATTATTTTTTTTAATTTATATACCATTTACAGTTAAGATTTTTTAAATAAAAAAAAAACACACGAGAAACAAATCATTTTTTTCTCTTATCCCTTGCGATTAAAAAAAATCTAGTCACTTGCATATCATAGGGAAAAAAAATATTTTTTAACAATGATTTCACGTTCTATAATTTAAGAAACAACGAAATAACCCATTCTTAATGAAAATGATGAGAGTGCTCTTAATGACTTATTTGCAATGTATTATACATATTTATATACCTTCTCCTTAAACTTTATTATAATTATGAATTTTAATTAAAATTTACTTTGTTCTTTTAACATAGGCAACAGAATGGTGGATTAATGACATGTATTTATCGGTTCCATTGGGGCTTTCCATCAATAGTAATCCTGGCCTATCAGCAAGACCGAAGCAATTTTCTAACCAACGTGAAGCCGCAACTTATTTGGCACGTTTTCTATCAGAACTTCTTAATTACCAAGAGACATTAGACAGGTGAATTAAAATTAAATTTTCTCGCTATATACTCTTATCCAATATTCAATCATAATTATTGATCTAAAGCTAATGAGATTTATGCATAGTTATATAATCTATGTAAATGTTCCTTACATTATGTACTTTGTATGTAAAATCCCTTTTACAAATATTAGCTCTTTGACACCCATCTGGATTCACTAGGAATTTTTAAGCGAATTTTTTAAAAATTTATTAAATTTTGAAAATTAAAAAATAAAAAAATTTACAAAAACTTATTTTTGATAACTAATTGCGATTTTAATCAGGCTTTAGTTTTCCGAAAAATTAAAAAAAATATTATGTCCTCTATTTTCCTCATAGTATTTTCCTTCTATTTACTTATTAGAGGGAAAATGAATATCTAATATTTAATATTTAGAGTTTTTGCTACTTTTATATCTAGGGAACTTGATTTATTTAAACCTATAGACTGAAAAAAAATCCGCAAATGGATAGAGGAATATTTCCGCTTGCCAAACAAATTTTTTCCAATGTACCCCATGATTTCCAAAAATTCCCAAAGAGGCTGTATACAGTGGCATTCGTATTTTTGCTTTACCATACTCGAATTCACCTTTTTTTGCAAATATTATTTTTGATACAAAAGTTTATTACAAGGCAAATTCTTGTTGAAATGCATGTAATTAAATATACACATGACACTATAATTTTAAAAAGCCTATATTAGTTAACATTTGTTTAATTCATATAATACCAGAAACAATAAAAGTTTTATTTCGTAAAGCCATAATTTATAGACAATACGTGCAATAATTTAAAAATAATTAATTTTTTAAGCAAATTATGTCTATCTGTGTATATTATTAATTAATTTTTACTCATTATAATTAATAAGCATGAAAAATTGATAATATTGAGTAAAAGGACGTTTCTGTATTATAATAAGAAAAAATAAAAAATAATGATCTATTAAATGTCGAAATAAGAAATATACCTGCATGTGTGTAAATTCCTATAAAATTATTACTAAATCATGATGTGAGAAAACACTTAATTTATTATAATGAATTTATCTCTTAATTGTATATGGTTAGATTTTTTTTTTTTTTTTATTTAATGAGATTTTATTTTTCAAGTTATTTTTAAATGCATTGTCTAATTAATCAAAAGTTAACTTAATTTTTTTGAATCTTCATTTTTACACGCTATTCAACTCATTTTTTCTACAAGGTTAATTTTTAATCTTATATAAGGCACCCCATTATGAAATTTAAATTTTTTCAATCATAAATGATTTCCAACAGCCAAAAATTCCCGCATTTAGTCTTGAAAATTTAAATAAAAAAATTTTCTGATACAACAATGAAAATTTCTTTGATACATAACGACTTAAATACATAACGACTTCCTATTATAACGAGCAATTTACTTTATAAGACTAAAATCAACTATATATATATATAATAATAATAACAAAACCTAAGTATATCGTTCGTGCAGCTTTATAAATTCTATTTCTATAGATTTCTAAAAGACGGATTTCCTTGAAATATACGAGGAAAAAAAATAAGCTAAAAAGGAACATTGAATTCAATCGAGCACTTACATGTTTTCTTTTTATCCCATAATATATTAAAAAGAATAAAAAACCAACGGAATCGATATTTGGATTAATTAAAAAAATTTTACCTTCTAGATCGGAGTTGGACGTTGAAATGGTAAAATCGAAGGATGGTAAGGGTATGCAACCACTGTGCATGGCCCAGCATTATCAAATGTTTCGTCTGTACCGACGACCTGGGCTAACTGCTGACGAACATCTTTATTTGGATAGGTCAAATTCTGGGGATCACATAATCGTCGCACATCATAACGAATTTTACAGCATCGTTGTTAGGGCACCCGATCGTGGTAGGATAACGGAATCGGAATTGGTTGAACAGATATTAAAAATAATGGAAATCAAAGCTGATCCAAAATCATTACCTGTAGGTATATTGACGGCTGTGAAAAGAACGTTTTGGGCAAAAGCGAGGATCGAACTTTTGAAAAGTGAGTAAGGAAAATTTAATCGTCAAGTTATGGACTGATCATGATAAACCTTAAATTTTAGATGAGCGCAACGAAAGAAACATTGAATTACTGGAACGCTGCTTGTGTATAGTTTGCCTGGATGATGATATCTTACCAACGACATTCAACAACCCATATGATAAAAATGATTTGTGGCTGGGCCAGAGAGATTATGCTAACGTATTACATCATTGTTTACATGGCGGTGGCTCGAGACACGTTGGTGCCAATCGATGGTTTGATAAAACAGTACAAATTATAATGGGAAAGGTAAAACATTTTATTGATAAATTAATTATTACTTTTGTACTTAGTAAAAGATTTTTATCGTACGTGCTGTATAATTTATTGCTGCAAAAGTAATAAATAATATTAACTTTTTTTTTTCTTTTTTTTTGTTCTTACGATAATAATCTTCTTTTAAAGACTAGTTCTTTTTATAAATTTAATTTATTTATTCATGTTGGAAATTTAATTTTTCTTTATTTATTATTTTTTTTGATTATTTAAACAAAATTTGAAATTTTTTTAAAGCAATTGAAGTAGTTTTTTTTAACAATGATATTTTAAGATCTGATAAAAATGATAATGCAAAAATTTTTATTTACTTGTTTTTCTTAAATTTGCATAAAATATTCTAGCATTTTAGAAAATTTAATTACCAAGAAACGATTAATGTATATGGGTCAGTCGATTGCTATAAATCTTTCGATAGATAAAAAACTTTTCAATTGTTTGAAAATTAAATACATAGCATCAGAAAATGCTAAAAAAAAATAAAATTCTCTAAATTATAGTTTATTTAATCAATTAGGAAATAACCCCCCACCCCCAAAAAAATTAAAATTTATAGTATAAGTAGCAGTAAGTTCTGTCCCTCTCAAAATTTCTGGATACATGCCTGAGTTCTAATTTTTTTGAAAGCTGGCAGTTATTAAGTTGCTTGGTTTTTTGATAGCTGAGTCAAATTAATTGTCAATTATTAAAAAACATAAGAAACTATTTGACAGCAAGACTGTAAAGTGGTTAAATGTGCTAAATTTTGGAGCTAATTTTATCCGATATAAATAAGTAATCCAAGCGTTTTTTTAAAGCCAGACTAATGTATATGGAAAAATAAAAATATTTCTTAATAACTATAAATAATTATCAATCTATTAGTTATTGATAAATAAAAATAAAATCTCCCAATATTAATGGATATCTCTTGGAGGATAAATTACTTGAAAATTAATTTTCAGTATTAATAAAGAAGCGATAAACGTGTACGTAATTAATCAAAATATACAAATGATTTGCAAAATTTAGTATAAATGCATGAAAATTTGATTAATCGATGTCAGGGACGTGAAGTAATTACTCAAAAAAAAGTTTATTTACGAAATTTAATAGTTACGTTAAATTGTAATCCCAACGCAAAATAATAAGATTTAATAGAAAGAATGTCGCTTTATTTTCATTCATGAAATCAATTAGAATTTCCTTCTTTGTCAAGATTTATACATAGAAAAATTACAAAAGTTGAGAAAATTTTCCACGTTCCTTTCTCTGTGTACAAGTGTAGAAGACGATCGAGATCCTTATCGAAATACAATTTAATTCTGTATAAAATATAATGCACCATGAGAAGTTTATACTATATCAATGTTCTATTCCAATTTGTAGTACAAATTTTTGTAACATTTATTTGATAAACATCATCCTATATGTTTTATATTTTGCAATTATATTTACAGGCACGTAGTGCAACTCTCATGATATAAATTAAATTAAATTATCTTATACGTTATTCTACTTTATTATAATCATTATGCTTTCTACGTGCTTCTTGTTCAATTTTTATTTCTAATAACATGACCTTGTGCCCATTTTACGTAGGACGGTTTATGGGGTCTGTCGTACGAGCATTCTGGTGGAGAGGCGCCTGCAATATTTCGTGCTTTTGAAGAATTGACGGAAAAGGCTGATAACACCAAACCTGAAGAAGAGGAAAATTCTATTCCATCTATTTTACCAGCTCCTGAAAAACTCGAGTGGTCTTTATCGGAACAAAGCCGTTCTGATATTCGAGATGCGATGACAATGTTTGATGCGTAAGATAATTAATTTATGCTCGCTTCTTGCTATGTTAAATTCTTATTTCACCTTTATTTACAGGCTTGTCGAAGACTTGGACATTTGTATTTTTTGGTTCAAAGATTATACCAAAGAGTTTATTAAAAGTTGTAACATCAGTCCTGACGGTTACATCCAATTGGCGCTGCAGTTAACGTATTTCAGATTGCACGGTAAATTGGTTGCTACCTACGAAAGCGCTGGTATACGCAGGTTTGCATTGGGTCGTGTTGATGTTATCAGAGCAGCTAGTCCAGAAGCACTCGCTTGGGTCAAGGCCATGTGTCAGGGTGATCCTCAGCAGAAGCAGCAACCGCAACAGCAATCATCAGAGGATGTAATCAAAAGAGTACAATTCACCATTTACAGTGTAACTGATGAATTAAACATTCGATATCTTACGTATCGTTTATTAAATTATTGTTTTATTTTATGTATGAGTATTTTTATTTAACTTTTTATATTTTAATTTACTTTAAATGCCATAATAGAGATTTTTAAACTAAATATGCCTTTTTTAAATTTTCCATTGTAAATGTACGTGACATTTTGAAATTAACATTGGAAAATTAATTTTAAAATAATATTAATTTTACGCTTGTAAATTAAATTTTGAATCATCGTACAGAGATAATCTTTACTTTCAACGCATTATCTGATTAAATTACCTGCTTTTATTAAATTATGTGATTGCATTTCATTATCAGATTGCTTTTGTTAAAAATTCTATTCAAAAGCCAATATGCAGAGTTAAAAAATCAATATTTACATATCTACTGTAAACTTAATTTCCAGAAAGAGAAGTACATCTAAATATACACTGTAAAAAGTAACTTCCTTATATTAACAAAAAAATTAGAAAATTTTCCAAAAAATTTGTAAATATTCGAAAAAATCGTATATTTATTAAATTTAGTATATTATCGACAAATTCGAGAATTCTCGATTTTTTTTGTGAATTCATAAGAAAAATTGATAATTTATACAATTATTTTTCGAAAATTTACAAAAAATAGTCGTAAATTTTCGAAAAATAATTGTGAATTTGCAACTTTTTTCATAAATGCACAAAAAAAAATTGAGAATTCTCGAATTTTTCGATAATATACTAAATTTAGTAAATTTACGGTTTTTATCAAATACTTACAAAATTTTTTGAAAATTCGCTAATTTTTCAACAATTTTCTAATTTTTTTGTTAATAAAAGGAAGTTAATTTTTACAGTGTAATATTGAGATTTTTCTCACAAATTTATTGACTTCCAATGGCAGTTAATTATAAAAACGGACTAGAAATATATGTTTTACCGTGAAGAGGTTTACCACTGGTTCTATAGATCACCAGGGTCCACGGCTCAATCCCATGATGTTTTCTCAAAAAAAATAAATCTGTTATATTAAATTTGCTGGGTCTGGATCTTGTTTCATTGGGGGTGGGATATGTCTTAATACCCCAACCTATAAATTTCAATTAAAATTCTCTTCAGGTTTTTTCCCACGTGAGCTTTTCAAAAAGCTCAAAGGCTTAAAGTCTTTGGAAAAAAGTCTCTATTATACATTTGGATATAATTTTAATTATAATTATTTTAATTTATTCTACCGCGAATCGTGCCATACATGCAAAAATTTAATATTGAAAATTTTATTTTTTTTAATAATTTATTAATAAAAGAAAAAACTAATGAAAATAAGATAAATTATAAAATAAAGTATTAAATCACACAATGCATCAGCTGAATGAATGCTGGCATAAAAATCTTCATTTATTTTAATTCAAAAGACTCTTTATTAGCATGCTCGTTTATTTTTTTTTAGCTTCATTACATAAGTGTGAATAATATTTATGAAGAATAATTAATCAAAGATGCTTAGATATTTTATTGAAAATGATTTTTATTTTAATATTTTTATAGAAACAAAGAATCAAGGAATTATTCGATTTAGCAGTACAAAGACAAGCAAAAGAAATCCTAGATAACATAACAGGTCATGGTATCGATAATCATTTAATGGGATTGCGTTATGCTGCCTTGGAAGCCAATGAACCATTACCAGAATTGTTCAACGACGAAGCGTACAAAATAATTCAACACTTTGCACTCTCCACTTCACAGATAACAACGAAAAATGACGTGATTGGTGGCTACGGTCCTGTAGTACCCGATGGTTATGGTTGTGGCTATAACGTCAGAAAAAATGGTTTTATATTTTCTATTTCTGCGTTTCACAGCGATGGTTCAACGAGTGCTAAAAAGTACGCCCAAGTTCTGAACAAAAGTTTACAGGATATGGCTTCGATGCTGAAAAATTAATGAAATATATTTTATTATTATTAATTGATATATAGTTTATTGTATTTATCATGTTATATCTAGTCAAACAACAAATGAAAGTGATATATATTTTAGGTTTAGAAGATATATATATATATATACATGTATGTTTACGCATTTGTTATAAAATTGAAAATATTTTATTTAACGAAACGTGCTGGTTCAGCGTTTTGTGTAGATAAATTAAAAATACATAATATATATTTGTTCAAAAGAAATTGAAAATAATTATTTATATTCTATATATAAAATGAAAGTATTAAGAGAAAAATATGTACCTAAACAATGTACTTGATAAAAGTGATATATGTATAACTATATAATATGTAGAACCTAATTGATTGAGAATGAAAGTATGTATTAGACTATTGATACCTGAATAATCTATAATAAATTTACTTAAGGGCTAGAACAGATAATTTATAGTTTCCATGATGCTTTTAGTTTACATTTCCATTGCAAAAATTTTAGGTTCTTATTTTACTATTTTCAACAAATTTCTAATCATTCAAACTTATTTTAAAAAAGGACAAGCTCAAATTTAGAGGTCAATTAAAATTATCTGGATCAGCCCATACACCTAATTAATCATAATCTATTCATATATTTACATGTGCCAGAAAATTTCTACAAAACTTATAATACTTGTATTTAAAAAAATACAAGTATAAAAAAATTAAAATTTATTTTTTTTTTTCAAGACTAGGTTATTCAAAACATAAAATTTATTTTTTTAATAGGTACATACATTTACTGACTTTATTATCAAAACATATCTTCATGCATTCGAACAATTAAATTTAAATTCAAAAATAGAATGACAAATTTTATAAAGAATTATAGCGAATCGAAGATTTTATTTGAACCTAAAACAAAGGAAAAAACAACTAATTTAATAAAAAATATAAAAAAAAAAACACAATACTGTGTAGATAGTAAAAATTGAAATATGTGCTTATTACCACCTAACATATATCTATGTAATCACATTTTACGTGCTGGTGTCACTAAAATACTATTTGTATAGAGAAAAAAAAATATATTTGTATAGTAGGAATTAGGAATAAATAATTGTTAAAATATGAAGTGTAAAAAAATATTGTATTTTTAGTTGGTTGCTGCATGTGTTTCTGTTTTATAAATATACGCTAATTAGAAATATACGCTGTTTCTATTAAAGAAGTAAATTAATTTTTTTTGTGCTTATAAATGAAAAATTACTCATTCATTGGAAATTCGAAACTTTTAATTATTGCAATATGAAAGAATTTTTTTAAATCGGTTTAAATTAGTCTGACAAGTATTTTAAAAATTTACTCTTATTATACCAAAGAATAGTAATCATTTAAATTGAAAAATATTTTTTTTTAATTTTTCTCGAAAGTGAAATTACTTTTCAAAACTATAAATAAAAGGCCGAATTTCAGACGGTTATTCTGTAATATTTCTCCCAAAAGACAAATTACTATTAAATTCTCTAAAAGGACGATAGTTATTTTGCAAAATAAATCTATGATTTTCAATTAATTTTGAAAATTCATTTCACTTTCGAGAAAAAATATTTTTAAATATCTACTTCCCAATTCTGGTTTTTAAATTTATGAAATAAATAATAACTTCTATTTTGCAATTGACAATTTTTAAAGTAATTGCCAGGCTAATGTATCTAAATTGATGTATCAAACGCAATTATAAATCTAATTTTTGGCAAAGAAACTTTCAAAGAAATAATATACATAAGGCCTTTATAAAGAAGAATCATTATTATTGTATAGTTAAACTTTTTATTAACTTAAAATTTTTATTTTCAAGAAGTCAGTTAATTCTTTATAGATAAACTGGCGCCCATACAGTGAATCTTGTCCAATTTTTAGGTAGGTCGCATATACATTTTAATAAAGCAATTAATTATATCATTGTAGTCATTATATTAATTATTTTTAAAATGCAGCTGAAAATAAAACAAAGAGTTAACTCAATTAACGATTGTTATATACAAAAATATATATTTTATAAGCACAAATAATATATAATAATTGAGCGTGTATAAAGTTCCATATTATTATTATTAGATAAAAAGTATATATATGTATATGTTACCGTTAAAGTCCGCTCTCCCGATAAAGTTAACATTAACCAGTTAAAGTTAACTTTAGCGAAGCGTTTTCGTTAAAGTCCACGAAGACGATTAAGATGAATAAAAATACAACATTAACGGGTGTGTATACGATAAAGTTAACTTTAACCAATCCTTGTCAGTTAAAGTCCATGAAAGCAGTTTAGCATACTAAAAAAAATTTGTATTATAATATATTATATACGACTCTGGCTATAAGGCATCCAAGGATTTAGGTTAGGCTACTTTTTTAAAAATGCATTTCTTGGGATCAGTAATCAATCCTAGTTATAACACGCCCCTAGGGTTAGGTTAGGCTATTTTTTTTAAAGGCATTTTCACGCAGTAAGGCATTCCCTAGAATTAGGACAAGGTGGGCTTAAGAACCCATGCGCAAATTTGTAAACAATACTGTGACAATGCCTTTAAAAAAAAATAGCCTGACCTAACCCTTGGGGTGTCTTATAACTAGGATTGGTTACTGATCCTAAGAAATGCATTTTTAAAAGAGTAGCCTAACCATAGAGATGTTTCACAATATCTTTATGAGCCTAACCTAAGCCCTGAGAGTACCTTATAGCGAGAGTCGTATATAAAATATAATACAAACTCGAAATCTTATATGAAACCGCTTTCATGGACTTTAACTAACAAGGATTGGTTAAAGTTAACATTAACGAACATGATGCCGCTAATGTTATATTTTTATTCATTTTAATCGTCTTCATGGACTTTAACGAAAACGCTTCGCTAAAGTTAACTTCAACTGGTTAATGTTAACTTTATCGTGAGAGCGGACTCTAACGGTAACATATATATATGTAACTTTATCGTATACACACCCGTTAATGTTGTATTTTTATTCATTTTAATCTTCTTCGTGGACTTTAACGAAAACGCTTCGCTAAAGTTAACTTTAACTGGTTAATGTTAACATTATCGGGAGAGCGGACTTTAACGGTAACATATATATATAAATACAAATTAAATACATATATTGACTAATTTTAACAAAAAAAATAAGGCCTCTATGCATGTATAATATCTGATAGATAAATATTTTATTCATGTTGCTGCAGAAATTGAAAAATTCTATTTTAATAAAAAAATATATATTGTTGATTAATGTTTAATTAGTTTGAAACTTTACGACGTTTATTATATTTTATTCTTTGTTTCGAAAAGGGATTTTTAAATTATTTTTACAACAATTTATTTGTATTTTATAATAAATTATATGAAATTTTGAATAGTTCCTATAAAAAAATAAATTGCTTTAAATATCAATAAATATCAAGAGCAATAGAAACATAAAAAGTGCTCACGCTTTTGCGACCAAGAATATGTTACACCATATCTTCTGTGCTATCATACCAAAGTCAATTTTATGGCAATTTATAGAGTGTTATTCTCTTATTATACAATTACCCAGTGGGCTTTTCATGTAACAATTTTCTTATTGCAATTATTTTATGCATTTTAATTTTTTTGGTGCTTAAAAAAAAATATTTTCAAATTTTGCAAAATTGGCCAACAATTTGATGACATTGGCAATTTTCTAACAGAATAATATATAAATTAGAAATATGTAAATTACCTTGCTGAACTGCAATTCGGGGCATTCTTTTTTTACGGACAAGCAATTTCTGGGATATTACTTTAAAAAAAATTGTAATTTTTTCACCTGCGCCCAGGTACCAACAGTTTTCTTTCACCAAAAAAATAAGATTTTGAAGTTTTCAGCTGATAAAAGTTTTTTAATTTTAGTAAAAAATAAAATTGTTAATTTCAGGCGAAAAATGTCATCTCCTTTCAGTGGTGGATTTAGCGAGGGTGATCGTCTCCCCCCCCCCCCCCAGAGCGTAAATTTTGTATGTTTTTTAGGATTATTTTGGAAATTTTACGGTTTTTAGACGTATTTTTTGGGAATACACCCCCCCCCCCCCAGAGGTGGTTCACGGGCTGCCCCTGTCTCCTTTATGTGTAAAGTTATGTGATCAACGTTTCGCTTGTTTTCAGGTCTCTTCAGAATACAAAACCAAAAAATTATTGAAATTAAATTAAAGTACAATTTGTTATAATTTTTCTTTTTTTTTAATATTGTAAATTACATTTTCTTGCCTGAAATTGACTATTAAAATTTTATTTTGAAAGTTTTATAGCGCCGAAATCGCAAAGAATTAAAACTAAATATTTTTTTTCAAAAAGGGTACAAAATTTTAAAGAAATTATCATTCATGTTATAAAATCCACTTAAATTTTAGTCTTCAAAGTTTTGGAACCTATTGAGGTGAAAAAAGAATTTCTTTTTTAAGTGATGCCATAAAACTTAAACAACAATAAACTCTTATATAATTAGAAAACAGGGAATGCTGATAATATATATTAAAATGCATGTAATTGAATAAATATGTAACTTTTAGAAAATGTATAATTGACTGTGAATTATATACAAATGTAAAAAAATAAATTAGATTATTCATAAAAATTAATTTTGTCTGATTATTTTATTTTCAAAATATACTTTTATGTTCCAGCTCAAACAAGTACAGGATTTATGAAACTTTGATAAAATAAAACAAAATATATAATTTATATTTTTCAAACAAAATAACTTTACTCTTCTTTCATATTTACATATATAATAAAAAACATAATCTCAAAATATTCTTAAAACTTTACAGATTTAAAAAATTATACTTTGTTTCTTTATTTATTAAATAATATTTTAAATAGAAATGTGCGAGAACCGAAACATTTAGCCAAGTTAAATAAAGTGACTATTGAATAGTAGTTTAAATCATTTCATATTTTGATTTTATTTAAACAAATAGTACTTTTTATTATTATAACTAGTATTTCATGACTAAAAATTTTAAAAGAATCCCTAAATCTAAATCAAATATTCTCAGATTAAATTAATTTTTTCCAAGGAAATGCTAACATTAAAAACTATTTTTTAGGTACAAACCCGCACACTTCTAATTTTAAATATTTTATATCACAATTATGATTTTTATGTATTTAATATTAACAGTAAATAAAAATAGCTAAAAATATAATGATCAATTATATATTTAACAAATAATAAAATATTAGTGAAAAATATTATTTCAAGAAAAACAGGAAACAGTTTAGAGCTATACCTATGTCTAATATAAAAAAAAACTATTAAACAATTGAATTTGTTATAGGTAACAATATATTACAAAATTTATGTGAAATTTGATTAAGAATAAGGTACTAATCCATTTACAGTCTTTGATTGCCTATTAAAAAATACTTATTTGTACAATACTTTAAAACATCTACTTACAACTTATTCTATTGAAGCATTTTTCAAAAGTACATTAAAGCCTAATTAGTTATTGAGATTAGGTAATGGTATTTTTTTTTAAAAAAGCTTAAAAAAAACCAACAAATAATAATTTATTATTTCAAAGTTCATTAGCTGCTACACCAAACCCGTCATCTGATTCTTCAACTTCGTGATCAATTTGTACAGCTTCTGTAGCTGTTTCAGGAGGAGGTGGAGGTAATAAAGGTAAAGCTAAATTTTCTTCATTATCTTCATTATTTGCAGATATTTTAAACTGCTTTGATTGACCCGTTATTAATTCATTACATTGATCTTTATTTACTTGAGCAGGACATTCAAAATGTACACAATGAAATACCTTAATATATTTAAATAAATATTAAAATTTTAAAATATAATTAACATTATGTAATTAAAATAATAACTTACTTCATTAGCTGTATTATGAGTACCAGTTATTTTAATGAATACAACTGGTCTAGCTGGAGTAAAAAATAAAGTCTGCCAAGAATGACATGATTCTCTAGTTTTATCGATCACAGTATCCCAATTTTTATTGTTTGTAGACACTTGAATATAGTAGGAATAACTTCTGTCATCGCAGTCCCATAAGAGTAATCTTGAAAGTAATATTAAATTCAATTTAATTAATTACTCTAATAGTTTAATCGTATAAAAATTTTACCTCATAGAATTTAGCATGTATGGTTGCCCAAGTTGAATTTGAATATAACCAGTATTTAATTGATGACAAGTATATCCTCGATCCCAGTCATAATTTTGTGAATCTCCGTTTAGTAATGTGTTTCGTGATCTAAAAACAAATTTAAATCAAACATTAAATTGAACAAATCAGACTGTCAAGCTTTTTACGTTTTATACAACTTGAATTTTAAATTTAAAAGAAAAATAATTATTTACCTGCTAACTCCTTCAGTGACACAAGCACTTAATTCCATGGTAGCAACATTTTTTTTTGGAACTATTACACCATTTAATAATTCTTCACTATGATTAACATAATAAGCCTCAAAATTTACAAGATGAAATACCTAAAATAAATAGATTTTAAACGTTACAAATATTTATTTGATTAAATTCGTTTTTAAACACATATAAAAAATTTACTCTATTAACTGTATTATTTGTTCCCACTATACGAATGTATAAGACAACTCGCGGCTCAAAATATAAATTCTGCCAACTTCTACAAAAATATTTTGAATAATCTATAACCTTTAACCAATCTTTTTCGTTCATTGAGACCTATTAAAAAAAATTATAAAAAATTTACAAATGTTAATATTATTACTGGTAAGCATTATTACCTCAATATAATACGAATAGGAACGAGGATCTTTATCCCAAAGTAACATTTTTATATGATTTATTATGCTCTGAGTACCTAATTTAATAACTATGCAATTTTCTTCAGTATCTGTTATTGTATGCCTGGTGTATCTATAACATTAAAATATAATTAGCATTTTAATTAGCAAATTTATAAAATTATGTATGTTAGCAAATGTTAGTGAAAAAATTAAGCTTACCCTTTTTCCATATCATAATTTTCAACATCCCCATCTAGCAAATAACTACGCATTTCTCCTTGCAAAACTTGAGCACCCATTGCTGCATGGGCTACATTTTTATCTTTTAACAATTGACCTCTGTATTTCAGATCTAAATCTTTGGTTTCTATTCTTAGTGTTATTGCATCTAATATTGTCTCTGCTGTTATTAATCCAGAATGCCTGACAATATTTAGTAAATCAGTAATCGATATAAGACTTAGACGAACTTGGCCTAAATTCAATTAAAATAAATTGTAAATAAATTAAATATCGGTATGAAAAAATTCAAATTCATTTACTTAAAACTTCTGATGCTTCTACTTCAGGATTTGATTTTACCCAAGATTGAAGTGCTAAAAATATATCAATTTCTGGTGCATAAAAGGAATCTCTTGCAACAAGATCTTTTAAAGCGGTTGAACTTAGCTGTAAAAAGCTTTCATGCTGAATTACTTCTAATGCATGTTTATCCATGTATTCGTAACAAACCTGTAGTTAAAATTGTAAGTAAAATTTAATATTTCATTAAGATTTTTTGATTTATGAATAAAATACCTTTGTAAGAAATTCAAGATTATATAAACGTGCTGCATCAAATATTATACAAACATTTTTAATATCTAAAATATCTTTTAAGTAATCAGATATGGCCGATTCTAATTCAAGAAATCCATACTGGTGAGCTAGACCTAAAGTATCTAATATAATCTGAAATTTAAAAATTTCATTAAATCCATTACATTTAATAATTAATTAAAAAGAAAAAGTAATAATTACATCTTCTCGTTGATTAGCGAGTGCCATGTGGCCTGTGTAAATATATTTTAATAAACCTTTGAAAGCTGGTAATGATGGTTCTTTTAATTCTATTTCATTTTGAGTTGATTCTTTTAAGCCTCCAAAAAGTAATGCTTGAAAGTATTGACTTCGGGCAGCCAGTATAACCTTATGAGCATTAAATCGATGACCATTAACAATTAGTGTTACATCAGAATAATCATCAGCCATGTAAAGTGCTCCAATATGTTCTGATAATAAATTAATATGTTCAATTTCACCAAGAGATGTGTTTAATCTATGATGAGAGCTCATTTTTTAGCTTAATAATTAATGCTTTCTTTTAAAAAGAAATTATTGATTTTCTTTATCTGTTGAAAAGGCAAAACAATATTAACAATATTAAATAGTGTTCTTTGTAAAACAGTAATTAATTTCTAAAAACTACGTAAAAATTTTTAAAATATATTACCTCAAGACTTAATTAAATATATGTCATAGATTTACACTAATTTCACTTTAGCTGTCACCAAAAATATTCGCCTTATATACTATTTTTGAAAAAGTCTGTTTTTTTTCACGAATTTTACAATTAACATTGTTAAGTTTTAGTTAATAATATTTAATACTAAAATTTTTAAGAATATACAAACAGACATCTTGAGATCTTAAAAAAAAAAAAATTAAACGTTAATGTATTTAAAGTAACAGAAAAACTATATAATCTAAGCAAAGTTTTTTATTATTTGCTCTTAAAACTTTTATGTATGCAAAAAATTTATATTTTTTTTAATAAAAAATTATACAAATAAAACATAACTACGCCACTTGATTCCACTATAAATAATAATAATAAAAAAACATGTCACAAGATTCGCAAAAACTCGTATTTTCCCCTTCCTATTTACAATTTCCGAATAGCGCAGATGCGTCGCGCGAGATTTTAAAAGTCAGAAGATTATTTTTCAGTTGAAGTTTCCATAAATAAAGAAAAATAGAACTACATCGATGCGACGTGTCTTGAATAATAGCAAAGTCCTTTATTTTCAGATTTTCCTATGTTAATTTACTAATTTACTTAGGATAATTGTACTTTTTTCTATTTCAAAAATACAAAGTACAATAAAAAAAAATATATTTATAGGTAGATAGGTATAAACAAAATTGTTAGTATAATGTGAACTAATATATAAATTAATAAAAAAGATTAACTAAATGAAAAAATAATTTTATTAATCATTTATTAATATATTAAAAATACATTTTTATAATTAAATTTATAAATACTTTAAATAAACAATATAAAAGTTGTAATATTTATAAAAAATTTATAAGAGCATAATAATTATATATTTTATATTATTTACTTAGGCATTATAACTGCAGTCAATAACTGAAAAAAAAGTAATAATAACAAAAATTTTATAAACTTATACAGGGTGTCTACCAAAATTTTTTCCCCATTTATGAGGACCTTATAAGAACTGTAAGGACATTTATTTGCCAAAAAGAAGGACCAATAAAATAAAGAAAAAAATCAGTACGTATATTAATGCAATTGTTCCATTGCTGCTGAACTCCTGGAATACAATCTCGCTTTTGAATATTGCTTATATTATTATAATTAATTTTTTTGAATCTTTTTATATCAAAAGACAAAACACGTTCTTTCTAAGGAAATTTTGGCAAATAATTTGAAAAATGAGGACCATTTAAGAACCACAAGGACTTATTTCTGAAAATATGGACCTTTTAAAGACTACAAGGACAATAGACACCCTGTTAGCATACAAGATAAACATAAAAGAAAATTTAATTATATGCAAATAAAGTTTTGCATGAAACATCACGATTTCTTACAAACTATAACTGTTACATGATACCCTATATATTGTTAACAGTTCAAAATAAAAAAAATTTTATCTCTCTTGCTATTATTAAACAGCTATAAATGAATAAAATGTCTTTATTTAACTTTGGGCGTAAACTCTGACGTTCCGGACGTCAGTGCTTAAAGTCCGAGTTTAGGCACAAATTAAGTTAAATAAAGACAATTCGGTGTAATATATTTTTATGTCTTTATAAAATACCATTATAATACTATTATCATACAGGTGGGGTAAGTATTAATAATTCGATAAATGATAAATTAATCTTTAAGACTTAACTTAAGAAATAATTACTTCTGAAGTCATAGATATATAAAATAAAAAAATTAATATTTGACTTGGAACATATTTATTGTACCCTGGATAAGTTTTAAGTCAACACTGAGGGCAAAATGAGACCAAAAAAAGTTTTGTTAGAGTAATAGGCAGTAACATTTCATATATTGTTAGTATAAAAATAAATTACTTTTACTCCAAATAATTTTACTTATTAAAAAAAAGCAACATTATTTAAAATATTAATGTAAGAAGAGTATTTATCATTTTATGAATTACTTTGGTTTCTGCTTCTTTTTTTGTTTGCCCAAAATCTATTTCTGAAATAGCTGGATTTGTATCCAACTGTAATCCAGAAACATAAACATCATTGTTCTTATTTAAGTCATGTTCAATTATCTGCAAATTAATTTTTAACATTTCTAAACTACTTTTTAAACATAGTAATAATTTACTTTTAGCATTTGAATCATTCAAATTACATGAGTTCAATCCAGCCTTTAGCTTAGACGCAACATCTGTTCTAAGGTGTAAGGGATACTTTTTTTTCAAAAATATGTGATAATCTGACAAATTATTTTTATTAGTGGTAGCACTTTTTTGTACATTCAATTTTGTAAGCTTTGAGTAATTTTCTTTGGCAATATTTGCACTTAAATTATTTTGATCAGAAAAAATTCCAGCAGCAACTTCTTCTGTTTCAAGGGCCTTAATATGTAGGCCAATGTCATCATTTAATGCATTGCTCCAATGTGAATCATCTTTACTTAAAAGTTTTTGTTTAGGATACTCCTTTTGAGTCCCAAGTAACTTTTCCCACATAAGCTTGGATGCTTTTTGTTTGCTATCTTTTTTATTTTTACCAGTAGCATATACTACCTTATCACTAAATTTACAAGTAGTTTGGAATTCGGGATTATGACTAGGCCCATTAGAATCATAAAAATATTCAGGCATTGTTTTACACCCATTTACATCAAGGTACTCCTGAAGTAAATATTATTTTCTATTAAAATAAACTAGATTTATTTTAAAATAACATAATTTAAAGTGCAAACTAATTCAAACCTTTAGTTTACCAATGTAATTGGTATTATCTGCATCTACTGAAACCAGCTTATTGGAAGCACAACTTGATTTATTTTCTTTTTCTAATGGACTGCATTTATTTTTTTTTGATGAATCACAAAGTTTTGGCATTTTAGCATTTGGAATAAAATTAGATTGTTTATTTTCAATTATTTTCAAAATGTTTTCAGCAGCAGCAAATTTGGCAGCCTTTTTATTAAAACCATCTCCTGTTGCTGATTCACCATCAAAAGACACTCGAAAAGAAAACTGTGTACAATTTTTTAATGAATCAAATACTTCTTTAATTAATTCATATTTTGGTAAATCTTTTTTGTGCTTTTGAGCATGGTTCTGAAGTTCAGATATTGGGTTTCGCTCCATTTTTCTGTAAAAATAAATAAATTAAAATTAAAATTTATTTCTTTATAACAAGGTGATGTTTTCAATTTGCTAAAAAAGTATAAAGAAAAGTACCAATCCATAGTATATAAAGATTGTACTAATCCAATTTTTTTTTTTAAATACAGCAAATATTAGGATTTTATTCAAATTGTTTGTACTAAAATAATATAAAATATATTTTTCTTTTGCAAAGGGACTAAGTATATTATGTTTTCATTTATTGGTATTGCATCATTCTTAAATTTTCATTTACACATGAATAAAATTTCTTTTTGGATGTTGTGGAATTATTATTACTATTTTACAAACAGAGAATTAATTATAAATAGTTGCAAATTTGCATAGCTTTTTTAAAAATAATTTTGATTTACTTCTTATAAATTTTCTTCAAAATTATACCTTGCTTTTTTCCTGAAAATTGGAGCACTTTACCGATTATTTGTTTATTACAGATAACTTACAAATGCACTATTTTAGCTATATATATTCTGGTAACCAATATTTCGATACTTCGATATTTTCAGGCAGTATCGTATCAAAAAATTTTTTATAAATTTTGTTAAAAAATATTTCTCAAAAAGGTCAAAAAATTGTTTCAATAATTATAAAAAAAAATATCATTTTATTTATTTAACACTACAACTGTCTTCTGCTAACATTCTTTAAAAACTTTGATATCGATTATTGATAATATTAAATATCGATACCAGATCGATACCAACGATACTCGATTACTCGAATTCTTCACCGGTGAATGCGCATGCGAAATGATTTCCGATATCCCACGGTAATGGTAAGCAGACGATGTTGCTTTAATTTATTTTTTTAAATTAAATAATATTTGTTAATTGACTGTTAATTTTATCAATTAAGTATATATATTTAAGTTGATTAAATCAATTATTGAATAAAATAAATCTGAATTTGAAATTTACAGGTTCCAAATTTATTTTTTGTGGATTCTTAAAAGCTGCAGAGTCCTTGAACATTTTACTGTCGATAACATTAAATTATTGGTATATATAATTAAAAAATAAAGTTTTAGCAAAGTAGAATCGGATGGATTCTAAAAAAAAGTAAGATTTATTTATTTTTTTTAAAGGTTATGTCGTATCTTTGTTCACAAATAATAAAAAAATTTAACTAACTTTATCACAATTTTCATTTATTTTTTTTTTTTATTTATAAAAAATAGATTTATAAAAAATAGATATTGGAAAACAAAGTATCAGCCCCGAAATCCAGAAAAAGTAAAAAATCAACAGGCCGTTAAAACTGATGAAATAAGTTCAGATTCCGAAGAAGATTTTGGACATTTGAAACAACCTATACCTAAAGAAGGTTGGTTTCCAGAAGAAGAGTTATTGTCATCAGAAAGTGATACAGAGGATTTAAAAACTGTTCAAAATTATCTTAAATCAAAAGTTGATTCTGAACCTGATAGTGATTTTGAATACGAGCAAGCCTGCAGTAATCGCTTTAAAGGAAATATAAAAGTGAGTAAATACAATTTATTGCATAAATTTGTTTTTTATATACTGCTTATTAAATTGAATTCTTATCGTTAGTATGAAGACTCCAAAAATTTAAATGAAAATTTTGAAACTATAAAGCCAATAGATAATTTAAAATCAAAAAATTCTTTATCACAGAATGATTCAGAAGATGAATGGAATGATTTAATTTTTCAATTAAAAGATAAAAGCAGACTTAATGTGACAAAAATTGAAAAAAAACCAATCGCTTTGTCGCCCGAAGAAAAAGAATTAGATTTTCTATTGTCACTTAAAGAACCATTACATACAGGGCCCATTAAACATCACAAAAGTTTTAATAATGGTAAAATTTAAAAAATATGAAATTAATAATTTATATTGCAACTAGTAGTGGAGATAAATAAGCCCTTTATTACAGATAGGAGTCTTCCAACTTTAAAGACAAAACCTATTTCAGATGAAAAAAATAAAACAGTAGATTTAGAAAAATGGCTGGATTCAGTACTGGATACTTGATGGTTTTATTATAAATTATTTAAAATGGAGCACTCATTTTTACTAGTAAGTTCAATTAATATTTAAATTTTTTTGACAAAAAATTTCTTTCTTAAAACATATATTTGTATAAAAATATTAATTCCTTTATTAATTTAAAACCGATACAAGATATTCATGCATATAGTCATATACTACAAGCATTATTGCTCCTCCTGGTCCAAGTCTCACTACTTTAGGAGCCAGACCCTTGTACAAAGCTTTAAATCTAAAACAAATTTTTTTATTTTATAAAAAAATCTGGTAATATTGTAAAGCATACATTATTCCTTATAAAATATTGATAAATACCCTTCATTTTTGTAAACAACAGCAATAGTTTTTAAAGTTCCTTTGTATTTGTAGCCTTCTGGACCTTGTAATCTAGACTTAGCTACATCAAAGGGTATATTTATACATGAGGCAAAACTTCCTGAAAAAAATCCTATGCCTGCCTATTTTTTACAAAAATGTTTTTAAACTAAATTTTCTCATCAAATAAATATTAAATTTACCTTGGTTGCAAATTCTGCGACGTTATTTTTATTTTTTGGAATATAAGATTTAACAGAATGATAAAATCCAAAGTAAACACAATTAAAAAGTCCATTTCTAAAAAGAGTTGCCGTAAGTCCCTTATTCAAACCTTTTAAACCTAATCCATGTTTTTTAATAATTTCCTTTGTTACTGAGAAAGTTGATGGACTTTCATTAACATGTTTTCGATTTGATTGCAATTGTACTTTAATTACCTCAAATGGATTAACTAAAAATGCTTCTGTTAACCCAGAACATAAACCAGCACATGAAAATGTCTATAAAAATTATGAGTTTCATTAAACAATTGGTTTTTAGAGATAGTTGAATTCATTTAAAACAAACCAATGGGGAAGGTGAACTTGCACCAAATAAAAAAAATTGCTTGTACTGTTCAAAGGTAAAGAACTGAAAAAAATGTAAATATTTCCTTTAGAAGATATTATTAATTTTAAAATATAGTTAATTACTTTAATGGCTCGTTTAGGAGTTTCTACTAAAATTGGAGGTATTATACCTTTCCAATAAGAGAAAAACCCTTCACTTCTGTACATTTTTTTTAAGCAGTCCCATATTCCTAAAAAAAAAAGGAAATAGTAAAAAAATGTCTAAATGAATGATAAATTCAATATAAGTATTGTTCTATAGACCTGTATAATAATTAGGGTCCGTATGAGTATTCTTAACTTGTAACTGAAGTCTAGTTTTTACCAAATCCATCGGATGCATGATACAAACTTCAACAAACCCAGCTGACCCCCCTGATCCAATTTGTATAGCAGCTTCATTTAGCCAATTAATTTGTTTTTTATTTTTTTCTGATTTATCAGACATTTTGTTCCCTTTTAATAATTAACTTTTATTTAAAAGTTTTTAAAAAATATTATAATATTGCCTTCATAAAAACAATCATAAAGTATCATCGGATGCGCATGTTTTACTTACAAAACTAAAATATAAATTTTAATTTTCTTTAATTGAGCCTAAAACAGATAAAAATATAATTTAATAATCCTAATATCTGTGGGTAATTTTGATAAGGATTTATAAACTGATCAAACATTCGAATCGTATACAAATCAGGCATAAATGTTTGAAAAGAGAAAGAGATAAAGAAAAGCTTAATTTTATAAATAAAATCATTTGGTTTTATAAATTTTAAATAAATAATTGATAAAGTAATCTGCTGTTTAACGATGATTTGGGAAACTATAATTTTATAAAAGAAAAATGATTGCAAAAAATGATTTAGTAATTTCCATATATTAAATACTTAAAAATTAAATTTTATTTAGGGCCTTATGAAAAATTTCTTTCTCTTTTGTATAGGCATTAACCAGCAAAAAAATAGTGATAATAAGTTCATGTTAGCTTTAAATATATACATTATCAGATATTATCCAATCTTATCTAATGAAAATCGAATTATATTGTACTATTAGTTATAACCTTGCATCAATTTATAAAATTAAAGAGATATTTGTACTTAAAAGAGCAAATCAGAATCTTGTTTGCAAAAATAAAAATTTAAATACAAAGAAGTTAGTTAGTGAATTTTATCTTTATACAAACCTGTATTTTAAATTATAACTTATTCATAAACTCAATGAATTTCATTATTTATAATTTGTTATTGCTCTCTTTCTTATGCCTGTTTACATATAGAACAAGGCTAATTTACTATTCTACTAGTCTACTATTTAAACCATGCATATAGAACTAAAAATATTTTTATTATTTCCTTGTCTTTTCAGATAAAATAAAAAAAAATTATCTTCAAGAAAGAACTAAATAAACACTACTTGTAATAAAATTCTTTGGTGGGGGAATTCTGTTATAACACACTCTCATATAACACATATATACTTTGAATAAGGAATAATTCTCTCTTACTGACGATATTAAAAATTAATTAATTTCTATAAAAAAATTGTCATTTTTTGTAAAGTTATGTAATAAAAATTATAATCAACAAAACTTAAAAATTTTTTAATTTCATTTAATACAAAAAAAATGGTTACAAGAAAAAGACAGGTAAGAAATTCTTTTTTTTTTTACTTGTTTTTGCAATAGCAATAAATTTTTAAATCATCATTCTGCACGATTATTATTGTAAAGCATGTTTTCAAATTGTCAAAAAAAATTTAGCTCTTGAAAAATTATTTATGGTATTTTTGATGGTCAATATAATTGAGAAGAGAATGCAACAGGTTTTTTCTGTCTCTATTTAATTCATTGCATTAAATCAACTGTCAAGGTTGCATAATAATTCAATTCATGCAATTATTATTAATACTGCAATTCACAGTTACCAGTTTTATGCAAATTTCGCCTGTTTTCATTATAGAATTTTCCATTATATAAGTTTTTAATGAACTAATTTTAAAAGATTTTCAATTTTAATTGAATTAACTTTATCGGGATTTTTAATAATAAAATAATGTGATTTAACAATGGTAATGTTATCAAAAAAATTAATTTCACATCATGCAGTGACAAGTCTTTTTTTTTTACTTTTCCCAGATTCTTATCAATAAACTAAATTGCATGATAAACAGATTTTTAATTTAAAAAAATTTTTTATAATATTTAAATATTTCATTTACAAATCAGTAAACCGCACGCATGAATATTTAATATTTTGGAACGTTTGCATGAAGAACAAATAATAAATTAAACAATAAATTAAGGCCAAAAGTCAATTTTAATTTTTCGCGCCATTCATATATATATAAATAAGGGAATATTTTTATGAATTTTAAATTCCGCAAATTGCGTAAATTTTAATTTGGTCCCTTTTTACAGTGAGCTAGCATTGATCATTGACTATAATAGCAGTTTTAATTAAAAAATAAAGCTTGCAAATTAGTCCGTATAAAGCCTTGTAGAATTTTTTGCTTCGGATTTTAGGCTCTAAAGCAATAAAAATTTTCTTAAATAAACAGGGTGTCTACAGGCCCTTGAAATCCTTAATATCTGGAAATATTTTTTTTTTAATTCAAAATAAGCTCTTAATATTCTTGAATTTAGGAAAAGTATTGAAAAAATTCTGAAATTTTTCTTATAAAAATTTAGTTTTTAGAATAAAACTATTTTTTTCAAAAAATATTTTAAACTTACTTCAAATTTTATTTATTAAAAAATATATTTTAAATATATTAAAATATATATTAAGCAAGGTCTGCTATACCAATATATTTTTTATCAATTTTTGTTGTTACTTTTCGTGTGATATAAACATGTTTAAAAAACCCGTTTCAAAAAGTATAGTTTTCATATGTTTCTTTTGGGGCCGTTCATAAAATACGTAACACGAATTTGGGGTAGGAGGGGTCGCATAGCTTGTTATGGTCTTGTTACGCTTGAGGAGGGGTATGTCGTTAACAGTGTTACGTTACAAATGAATTTTTATTTATAAAAAAAATTTAAATATACCGCTAATGCTAAGACACTTTATTATTTTTTTGCCCTCCCGGGCGTAAAACTCGCGCGTAAAGAATTTTCTGCACTCGTTCTACGCCTAGGTATGCAAAAAATATTGTAAGCACCATGGGTGAAATACTTTAGACACTCGCGTAAACACATATCACTCGTGCCCGGCTTCGCCGAGCACTCGTACAAGTACTCACGCTAGTGCCAAAACTTTTACGCCCTTGATACTTAATATACTATTATGTATCTCCACGCGAGAGAACAATTTTGAGACATTTTTTATAATAAATTAGACCTTCACCCTTAAATTAGCCAAAACTACCCCCAAAATAGGTTTTTTTTTCAACCAAATTTCAAAGGCTTAGAGTGAATACAGCAAAAATGCCCTTTTTAGTGGTAGTTTTGACCAATTTAAAGGCAAGGCCCCAATTTCTCATAGAGAAAACCCTGATTTTCGTGATCAGCGACCCAAAAAACCTATAATAGACCAAATCTGATGGTGGCCGGAAACTTTAGAACCCCCCCCCCCCTATTTTGACTGGAGTATTAGTTACCATTCAATTTAATAAAAAAATTATTAATTATTTAAATGTAGCAGTATTATAAAGAAATACTATTTATTTTAACAATATATAATTTTAAAACTGAAAATGAATTTGAAATTGAATATAAAATAAAAAAAAGAGCTTTTTTTAATTATAAGCAAAACTTAAAAATATTATTTTCATTATAATAAATTATATGTTGTATGTAAAATGAAGAATTTCATTACAAAAATAAAGAAAGTTAAAAAAAAAATTTTTCTTACTTTTTTTTACAATAATTATGTTTGAAATTTATTTTATCGATGTTACGTAACGAAATCCTAGAGGTTGGAGGGGTCAGATTATTTGTTACGGTGTGTTACAATAGAGGTAGAGGGTATCCAAAATGTTGAAATTTTGTGTTACGTATTTTATGAACGGCCCCTTTTTTGTTTTTCTATTTTACTTAAAAAAATATCCTTAAAAAATCTCAAAATCGGCTCTTGAGATCCTTGAAATATTATAGAATTTCAAATCAAATCATTTTTTAGATACCCTGATAAATTTCTACTATATGAAGAAGCAAACAATGTTTACCTTGTACAATCTATCCTTTAATCTCTGGTTTATAATAAATTTAATTTATTATGGTTTTGCCTGCATAATATTTTAAAATTGAATACTTAATTTGAATCAATTACAGCATGTATAAAAATTAATTCACATTAAAAGTTAAATATCTAAGTTTTACCATAACAATTATTAAATACTTTTTGTGTTTATACAACTTAAATTATTTTAGGTAAATCGAGGACAGTCGTCTAACCAAGAGGTAGAAGAATTATTACGAAACAAATCAATTAAAAGATCAACAAAGAGACAAACTTTTACTAAGAAATTTTTGTCCATCAGTTCCATATTAGGTGCATTATGCTTCGTTTATTTTGTACTTGGTTTACATACAAAATCCGCAGCTTTAGGTAGCCATGCTTTAGATAAACTTGTTGTGAAATTAAATTACCACAACCCATTTTATGCAGTTATAATAGACGCAGGTTCAACAGGTAGCAGAGTATTAGCATATACATTCCATAAATCGGTTATTAGTAATGAAATAATTCTTGACGATGAACTGTGGTATGAAATAAAACCTGGTTTAAGTACATTTTCTGAAAATCTTGGAGACGTCAAAAATTATTTAAACAAACTTTTAAATAAAGCAAGAACTGTTGTTCCAGAAAATGAAAGGAAAAATACTCCCTTGAGTATGAAGGCAACTGCAGGGTTAAGGCTTCTTCCAGGTCATAAAGCTGAAAGCTTATTAGAAGAATGCAGAAAAGTTTTTGAATCATCTGGTTTTTTGGTATCGGAAGATTCCGTTTCTATAATGACAGGTACCGATGAAGGAATATTTTCCTGGTTTACTGTCAATTATTTGCTTGGTACATTTTCAAGACCATCTGATAGTTTCGAAACTTCAAATAGAGTAGCATTAGATTTGGGTGGAGGATCAACTCAAGTAACTTTTGCAGTACCAAAAAAAAATTTAGAAGATACTCAAGAATGGATAGATTATGAAAAAAATATTCATAACATAAAAGTTTTTAACGATAATGTTACCGCGTTTACAGACAGTATTTTAGGATTGGGTTTAATGGCAGCCCGAAAAGCTATTCTGACACATCCAGATAATTATCTGAATACACCGAAAGATCAAATTCCTGTTAAAGATAACGAAGTACGTTCAATTTGTATAAATCCAATAATTTCTGGAGTCGAATGGAGTTTTTCAGGTGACAAATATATAGTAATGGGTCCAGTAAATGGAACTCGTAAGAAAGTAAAGTCCTCGATAAATAATCAAAAATCAAATGCGATCGATGAACCTATAGTTGATTTTCCAAGCTGTTTTTCGCTTATTAAGAAAGTAGTACTTTCAAGAATGACAAATAAAATCCCAAGCTTTAAAGGATTGGAAATCTACACTTTTTCATATTACTTCGATAGAGCAACAGAAGTGAGTGAAAATATTAACTTGTATTATGGAGGTAATAAATTTCAATAATAACCTGTATCTTTTTCAGGCTGGTTTAATAGATCCTTTCAAAGGAGGAGTAATTGAATTAAAACAACTTCACAAAGCTGCCAAAGAAACTTGTGATTATGCGAATACAGATCAGCCATTCATGTGCTTGGATTTGACATTTATTTACGTTCTATTGCATGATGGATTTGGACTAGACGATAAAGTTAAATTAAATGTAAGAATTAAAAAAATTTTATAATTATTAATGTTTAATTTATTAATAACTAATTTTTTTTTCAATAGATGAGGAAAAAAATAAACAATCACGAGATAAGTTGGACACTCGGAGTTGCATTCAGTGTTCTTGAAAATTAAATTTTTTAAAGCCTTATAATGATTTTTAAATCATCTGTGATATTTCGTGTCTTGTGTAGAAATATTAATGAAACTTATTATGTGTATCAATCAATATCGGATAAAAAGAAAAATCTGTCCAAATAACTTACTTTCGTACCTGCTGTACAGATTAATTAAAAAAATTTCGACAAATTTTATAAAACAATTGTTATACCTAGTTTTTTAATTTTTTGTAATGTATAAATAACTTTAGATAGGCGATAAAAAGAAATACAATTTAATTATATAAACTTGTAGAATATTTTTTGTGTAAATAATGCTTTTTTCAGAAAATTTTTATATTTTAATTGTGCAGAAATGTCAAATAAAGTATTGTGAATTTCACTTGCAGCAAAATATTTATTTTCTGACCCTTGAAAAAAAGAATTATTTGACCTTGTAATATGCAATGTATAGAAATGATCATCGACCCAATTCAATACTACATCGCCAATGAAAAAAAAAATTTTGAAAATTTAAATGAAGGCCATACATTTTTAGTAACTTTGAAACAATTTTTAGAGATTAAAAATATTCCAAACATTTTGTAATCAGCAGCTAAAAAATAAAAATTTCAAATTCTTATAATAGATCCAGCAACATAGGTACACTGTAAAAAGTAACTTTCTTAGATTTACAAAAAAAATAGAATTTTTTCGAAAAATTAGTAAATTTCCAAAAAATTTTGTAAATATTCGATAAAAATCGTAAACTTGCTAAATTTAGTATATTATCGAAAAATTCGAAAATTTTCGATTTTTTTTAGTGATTTTACGAAAAAAGTTGCAAATTCACAACTATTTTTCAAAAATTTACATCCATTTTTTGTACATTTTCGAAAAAAAATTGTAAATTATCAATTTTTCTTACGAATTCACAAAAAAAAATCGAGAGTGTTCGAATTTTTCGATAATATACTAAATTTAGTAAATATACGATTTTTTTCGAATATTTACAAATTTTTTCGAAAATTTAATAATTTTTCGAAAATGTTCTAATTTTTTTTTTAATATAAGAAAGTTACTTTTTACAGTGTATATTATGGCATAGGTATTCTGATTAAAGACAATAAATAAGTACTTTATCAGTTAAGATCTCGATAAAGAATTCATCAAAAGCAATTTATATTTGCTAAAATAATTATTTCATGCGTCTTATATTTGTACATGTATATAAACATATTACGTAATCTAAAAGTTAATGTATCCAAAAAACTAAATTTCCAAAATCACATTGTTTTTTGGGTGCTAGATCAAAAATCGCAAAAGTAGCCAACAGGCTAAAAATTTTGTAGATTTAATTATTTTGACAAAAAGGAAACTTTAATTCGGTATTTAAGAACCCAAAAAAGGGTTTAAATTAGCCGATACTTTTTATTTACTTAAATATATTATTTTCATAAAAACATACTGGAATTTTTAATGAGCAAAATATAATATATTTATTCAATCATAAAAGTATATTAAATTGTTTATATTAGCATCCTTATCTATGTAAAAAATTTTCACTAAAAAGTATCATTCTCAATGTTACTTGTATAACCGATAAAATAATTCAAGGAAAATTTATATACCTAACACGTGTACTTAGGAGAAATTGGGGCAATTTGTCACATTCGAATTTTTTATTTTGCTTTTTATGTAAGCTAAAATTTATTTTTAAAACTTTTTACTAAAAAGATGCTTTTTCTCCAACTGATTTTATAGTTTCTAAATTAATAATTTGTACAATATAAATTAAATCCTCTAAATTGATCATTCTTTGTTACTCTCAGATTTTTATACCGATATAAAAAGATTTCTTAATTAATATTTTTTTTTTACATGTAATTGCAAAAAATTATTTAGTTAGAAATAAAGTGAATAGTTTTTTCTTCTCATGCATAAGAATTTGAAAAAAATTTAGTTTTCTTTTTATCATCAAATTATAATTATGATTATAAAAAAAATTAGTATTCCTGCGCTTAATTTTCATACGGAGACGCAATTAAAAATATTTTTTACAGTAAAAATTAATTGAGGTTAATATTTATGCAAATTAAATAAATATTGATGAAAGTAAAAAATATTTAGATTCATTAGAGGAGTCATGAAGCCTAAAGTTGGAAATTTTTTATTCAATTAAAATGCTTTTTCCAAAGCACCTAGAGCTTTTCAAAAAACAAACAAATAGCAGTTTCTAAAAGTTAAATTTTCCCCGTGAACTTTATGTTCTTTGAATAGCTGGATAGGTATTATCCATATATATAATTTTAGAGGATCATATTTTTAAAATAAAGACTGTAGATATATTGTTTTAAATTGGCGATCTTCAATGACCTATTCTTAACTTTAGAAAATAGTATTCTAATGTTTTATCTTAGCAAATCACTAAAATATTTGAAATGTTTAAGGACTCTGGGTGTTCCAAAATTGTAGACGGGATGGCCCAAAATCTAAATACATGTTATATATAATATAATATTGATAAAACATGGCAGCAGCCTGCGGAGATTGTCTAGAAATTTACATCCAGAAAGTGGTTTGATCCGGCCTCGTCCGGATTACTATCTGTGGAGAAACTTTTCAAGGAAATATAAAATTTTTCGTTTTCATTCTCGCATAACTAGTAAACTGCAGAGCACATTATAATAGCATTATTTACCTTTTATTTTAAATGGGTAACCAGGTTAATTTTAATAAGTGTTTTTTTTTTAATTTTCAGATACCTATTCATCTCGTTTTGTATATCAGTTTGAATTTTGCAACAAAAAAAAAATTACCGATGGAGCTCTAATATATAACAAACACGGTCTGCTATACATAAAATTATTTGACATTGGTGTATAAATTGTGGACTTCAAATAATATGATGATTATTAAAATTTCTAAAAAAAAGTTGTAAAAAATAAAAGCACGTATTTTAATTTATAAAAGGTATAAAAAGTATACATAAAAGAGAGGCAAATACTCTGTAATGTTGCAGTCGTGAAATCGCTTAGTTTCATACAAGAGTCTTTACCCTGGTCTTTAACTTACTGTTTAGTTTATTTTATTAGTGTAGTTTTGCATTACTGCATTTTTAAGAATAAAATACCTAATATATATATCCGAAAAATTAAAAATCTTTTTTTACCTTTTGGTAAGTTTTTGATGATACATTTAATTAGAAAATAACAAAATAAATGTAATTGATAAGTATTACCTGCGAATATCTTATAATAACAAATTAGCAACGTGACCGTAATTGACAATCATCATCATATAGGTATAAAAATAATAATAATAATAATAATAATAAATAAAGGAGATATAAGCACAATATAAGTCCAAACTCCAAACGCGAGCGCGCAATATAATCAGCAAGTGTTCCCTCTGTCGCCTTCTTTTGGCATCGAATTTATAAATACAAGTGATGTGCGGGTGTGCTATTTTGGAATTGATACTTTTTTTTTATCCTTGATTAATTTAATTAATAATTGCATCGAATTTCAAGAAAGACTTATTATTGTATAAATCTCAGATGAGGGACAAAAGCTGCTATGTCAAAAAAGACGTCTTCTTGCTTGCTTTTATATCATCTTTAGTTGTGAGTGCACTTATTTGTAAGAGAGGCAGACAAAAAAAAAGAGAAGGATCAGATTTTTGAAAACTGAAAAGAGATAAATAAATATAAACTCTTGAATTTCATAAAATTATTGTCTCAAACATTGATTTTGAATAAATGAATCGGACCACCAAATTTTTGGCACCAGCCTCTCTAGCTATAAGTGTACATTTTCCAAAGGTTTACTTGCAGGCAATACCTCATCATTACCTTCATGTAGGCTTGGTCTTTCTCTTTTTCTTTTTTTTATCTTTCTTATAATATAATTTTTAATTAACCTTTTTTTTAATTTAATTTATTTATAAAATAGATGCAATTTATTTCCTTATGAAATATAAAAATAAAAACTGTTTTCCATATATTTTAGATTGGTGCTAGAGCATCTTCATTATTACTGCCCAAAACTTGTTTATCCATAGAAGAAAAGTGTAAAAAATTAAAAATGGACTCATCGTCTATGTCACCTCATACTTCAGAGTGTGACCTTAAAACAGACGAACTAACAAAATCTTTTCAAAAAGCTAGTCTTATAAATCAAATTATGGATGTTAACTTAAATACTGATTTTTCAGAAACTAGTAGCATGAAGAACATTGACGAAAAATCAAAATACAAAGAAATACGTAAATGGAAAAAAATTAAAAAAGGTTTGTAATAAAAAATAATTAACTTTTAAGTTGTAAAACTAAATATTATATTATTTTATTTAGAAATGAAAAGTACTGTTATCAAAGAAGATTCATTTATTTTGAAAGTTCTTTCATTCAACATATTAGCTCAAAATTTACTTGAAACCCATGAATATTTGTATACAAATCATGATAAACGATTTTTGACATGGCAAAAAAGAAAACCGCTTATTGTAAATGAAATATTAGAAGCAAATCCAAATGTTGGTATACTTATTTAAGTAATAAATAATTGAAAAATAACTGAAATAATTTATGAACTTTGTTCAATTTTAAAATAGATAATTTGTTTGCAAGAAATGCAAGAAGATCATTTACATGAATTTTTAGACAATTTTAAAACTCTCAATTATTCATATTTGTATAAAAAACGCACAAATGATAAAAAAGATGGCTTATTACTTATGTACAGAGAAGATATTTTTAAATTGTTAGAGTTTTCAAAAGTTGAATTATTTCAAACTGAGATTGAATTATTAAGCCGAGATAACGTTGGTATTGTGGCCAAATTTTCTTTAAAAGAAAGTCCTGAAACAAAATTTGTCATTGCGACAACGCATTTACTTTTTAATCCTAGACGAAATGATGTTAGATTAGGTCAAGTGCAAATATTATTAGCAGAAGTTGAAAGAATAGCATTTGTGAAAAATTCACCGTAAGTAAATTGAAATCTAATTTTAAAAAGAATTATGTTTGAATTATAAAATGATTCTTAAAAATTTTAGTCTAGGGCCAGAATATCTTCCTGTTGTATTATCAGGAGATTTTAATTTAGAACCATATAGTGGTGTTTATAAATTTTTGGTTGAGGGATCTATTGAATATGCAGGAAAAGGAAAAAATTTAGAACCATGCGATTACAAAATAAAATGTTTGTCTAAGTCATTGGTTCCACCCAGTTTGCATGTTACAGATGAATGCCAACATTTTAACATTTTAGCCCACAGGTTATTGGGTAAACCTGGTGGAAAAATTATGGTTAGCTCATTTTTCAAATTAAATCTGATTTTGAAGTTGAAATTATTACTTAAAAAATTATTAACATTTTTAGTTAAGAAATACAGAATCTCAAGAAAATTTAGATAGTAAAAACGACACAAAGAATAATGAAAATGTGCCAAAACAATCATTATTTGACTTACACACAACTGATTATCAAAAGGTTGAAGTCACAAAAGGACACTTTGTAACATTTTCATCAGGACTTTTGACGCATCCTTTTCAATTTCGAAGTGTTTACAATCACAAACATAATAACGGAAAAAATGAAGCAACAACTTTCCAAAATAGATGGGTTACCGTTGATTTTATTTTTTATAGTAAAATAGAACCGATAGAAAATTATTGTTTGCCGTCTGTTGATGATTGTATATCATATTTTCCGACTATTCCTAATTCAATTGTTGGAAGTGATCATTTTTGTTTAGGAAGTACATTTAGATTGGTTAAAAAAAGATAATTAGGCATATTTAAATAATTTAATTTAATGTTATTTGGCCCTGTTTGTACAAATAATTAAACCATGAGACAATTATTTTATCACATAATTTTATTATGAAAATATATATATTTTTTCAATGAAATAAAATGTATAAAAGTGTATGTACATATATGAACATATAATTAAAGAAGTTTAACAATAAAAGAGCTGCCACTGGCAAGTTTCAAGTTTTGATAATTTAGAATACAAGTGTCTTTTAGTAATTTATTCTTTGAACGAAATAAACATTTTTTTTTCTCATAACAGTATTTACTGTGTTCCTTAAATCTAATTAAAATATTGAAATCATCACCATCTGGACCCACTAAAAAATCACATTTATATTTTAAAGAATTATAATCAGGACTTAAGCAACAGTCCAAAAATCTATAATCTGTTGTAAAATATTGTTTAATATCAACAAAATTATTGATACCAGATATTTCCCTTAAAATTCCAGTAACAAAAACATCGTCAATCCAAAAATAATGCAAATACTTATAACTCTGAAAAATTATTTTTGAAGCACTTAACATATCAATAACATAAAACCAGCCTGATAAAAAAGGTGGATAATATTTTTCTGGAAATTCTGCATTTTTAACATACCATTTACTTGTTCCATTTCTTATCGGAGACATATGGTCCAAAACATATCCCATCAAAAGTTCACTGTCATATTCTATCGATGACTGATTTTTTATTAGATTTAAAATCTCATAAATATTTACAACTATGTCATCATCCATTTTCATAATATAAGAATAATTTTTACCGCATTTCACAGCCCATTGTAAACCCATAATATGTTTGTAAGTAAGATTTTTGTAGGCTTCTATGAAATTCCCTTGAACAATATCTTGAAATTTTAATGCTTCATTTTTTATTTTTAGTTGTAATGCATCAGTTTGCTTGTTGGCTATTTGATTAAGCATACCTAATAAAAATACTCTTCTTACTCCAAGTTGTGATAATTCTATGTCGGGATAAGCATGTCTTAAATTATTTCGCTTGTTAGCATTGCCCGCGAATGATGTAATGATCCATAAAATTTTTTTAGTTTTGTTGCTAATATTTTCATTATACTTATCTTTATAATTTGCCAATGGGTTGTGGCAATTAGCGTTAATAATATATTGGAAATTAATTGAATTTATGAAATTATTTTTGAAAAAAGTTGCCTTATTTTTATTTTCACTAATTTCCACCTCTGATGTATCATAATTTATTTTATATAATTTTGATTGAAATAAATTTTCATATTGAATTTCCCAAAAAATTAATAAAATAACAATTACCAGTAAAATACACAAAAAAGAAAACATAAATTTTATAGACATTATTTTTAGAAATAAACATTATCTTTTTTTTTCAATTTTTAATATTAAACAATTAAATATAAATTCAAAGAAACAATAGAAATAGTTTATAAAAAAACTTATTTTATTTATTTAAGTAAATCAAGATTTATATTAAGTTTCCAGGAAATATTAAATTATTTAAAATTAATAAATTAAAAAAAAAAAAACAAATAATTGATAATTTTAAATAAAACCTGGGTTTAGTAACTTGGATATCAAAAATATTTTTTTTTTTCATTTTCATTACTTTTGCAAAATTTTTATCCGCACTTATACATTATATCTTTGAAATGTGCACCTCTTGAATTTAGTGAAAGTAGAATCATAAATTTTTGTTTTATGCCTATTTCACTCTTTCTTACACAAAAGGCTCTATTATCTCTACATGCCCATATATAGTTTGAAATTCCCATGTATTATCAAAGTTATTTGGTATTATACAATTTAATATGTAGGTATTTTTAAAAATAAAAAATTAATGAGTCAATGAAACATAATCTATATATACCTACTTATATTTAATAAAATTTGATTACAATATAAAAATATATGCTTCCAATTTTAAATATATTATTTTGAATATATTCAAAAGAAACACAAATAAAAAAAAATTAATTATATATAAATATGATTGATTGCATATAAAAATTTAAATAACAATAAACTTTTTTAAATTATTTAACTTCTACATAAAGTAATCTTAATTTTATGATAAGCATTACCTAGCACTCCTCTTAAATTCCAGATATTTTCAAAACTTTCTGGTTGAGTATTATATGCTGAGTCTACTGCTTTTGACCAAATTTCTATTTCCTTATCTGTTTTATCAATTGGTAAATTTAAACTCCAAAGAGTCCAAGCCCAATATCGGCCTTCTTTTGCGTTTGCATCTTCGGCCACTAAATCAGCTGTGTACCAAGTTTTTCCTTTATCTTTTGAGATATCTACTCTTATGATTTTTTTACCTCCTCCAGACCAAGCATACCCTTTTAAATTTATTGTTTCCATATTGTTAACAGTCACTTTGCTTTTATTTTTTGGGTAGCATATAGCTGACGTGACTGGCATTTCTTGAATTGCTGGTGCTTTACTAAAATCAACATTATCCCAATTAGTACTTGGTGAAAAGCTTTTATAATCATTTTGTTGAAATTGTGAAGGACTTTCATTTTTTGAAAGATTAATTTTAGCTAGCCATTTAACATTTCTTGCACCCAGTACTCCAGGAACAATAACTCTTATTGGAAATCCATGATCAATAGGAATTTCTTCATTGTTCATTTCATAAGCAAGTATTACATCGCATCTTGGATCCATGGCTTTACTGATTGGTATACTTGCGCCATAAGGGATTCCAGCTGGATCTTCATCTAAACCTTCAAACTGAACATGATTGTAATCTTCTTCTTTGACATTTAATTCTTTTAAAATATCACATAAGCGAGCACCACTCCATATAGCATTTCCAACTGCACCCACTCCCCAATTTAAGCCTCGAATAGGTTTAATTTCAGCCATTTCTGATCTACGGTTACCTCCACACATTACAACGCTTATAACAGAATACTTTGGGTATTTTTTTAAATCTTCTAAGGTAATATTTTTTATTATGTTGTCGTCAATTGCAATCTCTAAATTATGGTCCTTTAATTTATCCATGGGTACTGGAAGATGGTTTCTGACATAAAAAATTTCTGTAGGAGTTATAAAATTGTCTATCAATTTATCTGAAGGAGGCTCTGCACAAAAAGGCCTTTTATTGTTGATTATTAAACCCTTATGTCTAGGTGGTTCTAAAGTATATGGATCATAAGTTTCTGAATCACTTTTATACACATCTTCAGTTTTTAAGTTACCAATTCTCATACTTTCTAATAAGTCCAATATTTCAGGTTTGCTATGATTATCATATGTTATCCAAAATGGATCAATAGAAGAACCAGCAGCCATCATTAGTTTTCCTTCACCCCCCGGATGTTTTTTAATAAATTTAGTAATATCATATACACCTTCTTTGTAAGTTACCCAAATACCATTTTTTAAATTATCATGTTCATTTACTTCTTTAGCAGAATATGTAGGGAGATTATGTTTCCTTATTCCATAATCTATTTTTGAATAATTCTTCAAGGCATGTACTTCAGACTTGAATTTTAACCATTTTTTCAAGTCATCTTGAAGTAAATAATAACAAGTTCCTCCTAGAATGCATAAGGAAATTCCTGTAAACTGAGTAACATATTTGTAATTATTTTTTTCATTTTTATTTGACGAATGACTCTTGAAAATACTTTCAGTGGATTTTAAGCCATCATGAAAAAATGTTACAGAACATGTTCTTACATTTTTGGACAAAAAATTATTTTTTTTCCCCAAATAAGAACTATTTAAATTTTTTAAGCTTTGTAACATAATGTAAATTGATTCACTTAATTCACTTTATACTATGTGCTTCAGTAGTATAGGTGCTGCCTATAATTACAATAACATTAGATACATGTTTAATATCAAATATATATTTAGCACTATTTATTAATTTTTTTTAATCAATATAGGTACTTTGAAACTATGGAGATTAGGTCTTCTGGGACTGTATTGTTTTGATAAAATTACCTATAATGTTATAAAATACGATATAATGCATGTTAAAAATATGATAGGTATATCCTGATTGGAGTATTGGACGTCATATGTATATTGTGTTGCATTGATTCAACAGGTGTATGTCTCCATTAAGTACAAATAAATATTCAGACCTGTTCAGAATTGGTTAGGCTGAACAGTTTGGTATTTGTGAAAGTTAGTGCCATTTTAGTGTTTTTATCAAAAAAATTTCGCAAATTAATTTTGGTCTGGTATTTTTAAGTCAAGAACAATATAAACAAAAATAAATATTAAATTCAAGAAACATTAAGGAAAAAAAAATGTTCTTTCAAGTGAAAAAAAAAATATTTTTTGTTTGATTTGAAAAACTAGTTCTTAAAAAATGCAAGAAATTTGTGAAAATCTGCGTCGAGCAATCGAGCATGGGCGTACCGATATTGTAAGATCGCTTTTGGATGCTTGTAAGTTTCTTTAAATTAATCGTATTAACATTAAATATTGGAAATATATAATAGAACCGGCATATAGTTTTTGGTGTTTTTGGACAATTTCGGAGTCTTCTGTCTATGTGTTTCTGATTTGAATTAACGTACTTAAATTTGGATATGTAAAACTTAATTAATAAATTTTAAATGGAGTTGTCTGTGTTATTGTTTAAAAATTATAAAATATTTAAGTTCTTTTTTGGGTTAAAACATAACCTACATTATATACAGTGTACAAATATTTTCATTAGCTATATGTTGCCACATTGCTTCGCTATGATTAAACTGGTTCTAAATTTCTAATCACAGTTTCTATATGTATATTTAAAATTAATATTTTAATAAGTTTAAATAATTTAATAAATTATAAAATAATATTTCTAAATTAATAATAATATTGTGAAATTCTAATTATTTAATTTGGACCGGACTCCGAAATTTAAATTGGCAACAATGCTACGTTTGTTATTTTTTTTGCAAAAAGCCGGCATACCTATTCATCAATTTAATCATATCTTAATTACATTTACATATTTTTTATTTACATTTAAAACGGTTATTTAAGGTGCAGATGATGATGTCAATGATGGGATAACAAAAGAAAACATTTTAAATGAAATTATATTTGAAGAAGGCACTGCCTTAGCATATGCTTCTAAAGTAATTATTTTGATATATTTTTGTCATCAAATAAACACCTTTATTTAATATTTACATGATAATTTTTTAAACTCAGCACAATCAAATAGATGTAGTGCGAACATTATTAAATTTTGGAGCAGATCCAAGTATTAAAAACAACAATGGTCATAATGCTATTGATGTTTCTACCAATGATAGAGTTAGACAAATTTACATAGAAGAATTACTACGAGCAACAGCAGCATCTGAGTAGAATAAAATTTTATAATTAAAATTATTAATAATTTAATTATTCTCTGTGTCTGAAAATAATTTACAATTATAGGATTGAAAGAGTTCAACAATTATTAAATGCTGGTATCTATATAAATTCTTGGGATTCTGAAGCTAGTAGAAATACTCCATTGCATTGGGCAGCATGCTATGGTAACAAAGATATTGTTCTTAAACTAACAGGTATAAATAATTAAATAATTTGCAATTTTTTCTTATTTAAAGTTATGTAAAATATGCTTTTTAGAAAAAGGAGCTAATGTTAATGCTGAAAATAATTGTAATGCAACTCCGTTACATGAAGCAGTTACTCGAGGAGACATTGACATTTGTCAAATTTTATTAAAAGCAGGAGCAAATCCCTTAATTAAACCAATTAAAGGGTAAGCATATTCAATTTTATTGAAAAAGCATTACTATGAAATATTTTTTTTGTGCAGACCTTTTGCAGGAAAAACAGCCTATGACTTATCTCAAAATAATAATTTAATTCAAAATTTGATTGAAAAATACCTTGGGGAACAATTGATAAAAGAAAAAAACAATATGCAAAATCATTTAAATTCAGTTGAAGATTCTAATTATTCAGTAAAAAATATTTTAATAGATTCTTCAGTTCACTCAGTACCAAATGATTCTCTTAAATCCCTAGAGAATAGTTTTGAAATACCTGCATCTTCTTTAGGATCACGAGAAATTGGTACTGAAACCCCACTAAGGCCTCATCATTCTTTTAGTTCAGCAACAGGAATTCATGAATTAATATGGCCAGAGCCCAAATCAGTAATTGAGCTTGGAAATATATCTCCACCATTTATAGTTGGGAAGGATCTCTACATATCAATTATTCAAGTAAGTTAAATAAATTAATAAATATTTAAATAATTTTAATTTGTAGCAATCCTAAATGATTCAAATTGATAGCTGATTATAATGATAAGTATTACAATTTGTTCCATTAGAGAATTAAAATAGAAAATAAAAAGAAACAGAAATAAAAATTTTCATACATTAACATACTTTTATTAATACTGTTTAATAATTGCAGGGTAGTGAATCAATCCACAAAATTTTGGATGTCTGGGAAATCAGCAGAACTCATTTACTTGAATTAGGTTGTGATGTTAAAATTGGAGAAGTGCAACCTGGTTCTGGGAGAATAAATTGTGATAAAAGAATAGAGTGTATCGTTAATAAAAAATTATTTAATAATTCTGAAGGCTATCAACTACATGTTTCACAAAATTCAATAAAAATTAGTGCAGGAAGTCTTGCAGGATTACATTATGCTGTTTGCACTTTTGTACAAGTATTACGTTTGAGTAAAAACCGTTCAAATAATTCAAGCATTTGGGAAATTGAAGCAGTTTTAATTAAAGATGAACCAAAGTTTAAGCACAGAGGTATTCTATTAGATATTTCTCCAAGAGGACGAGTACCTACCCTTGATTATTTATTACATGCTATTGATATTTGGTCTTCATTTAAATTATCACATCTGCATCTTTATTCCCGACTTACCCCCAATTGTGATTGGCAATTATGCTACTCAAAATCTGAAATGGTCACTCTTGATAGATACTGCAGGTAAATTTAAAATTATTTTCAAAATGATAAGAACTTAAGATTTAAGATCTAATAAAATATTTTTGTAAATTTTTATTATAGAGATCGACATTTAGAGTTAGTACCAGCTTTAGATGTAGATTCTAATGTTAGCCTACGTCACTTGGCGCAAATGTGGCCCCTATTTCAAGAATTGTTAGCTACTTTCCCAAGTTTAAATTATGTACATATAGGCCCAAGATTAGGAAGCTTGTTAGTGCAACCTAGTAATCTTGACTGTTCTTTATCAGTAGATGAAACCATTGAAACAGATATGTCTGAAGTACTTGAATCATATTCTTCTCTTCAACAACTTTGGCATATTTTGAATTTGAGTAATGATACTACTGTTTTAGTATGTTCAAATGGATTGCATACTAAAGCTGAATTTCGAAGCATTCCAAATAATATTATTCTTGTTGAGTATGGTTTTCAAGTGAGTAAAATAAATTAAAATCATTTAAAAAGAAGTAAATTAAAAATTTTCTTTCAATTTTTTTAAAAAATATATTATAAATAATATTATTCAGGCAGATTATGAATTTTCTGGATGGACTGAAGCATTTAGATTAGCGGGTGCAAATATTTTACCAAGTTCAGGAACAGCTAGCTACAATAGCTTAGCAGGATGTCCTGCATCAACATATGCTAACACAAAAAATGCTATCAAAACGGCTCTTGAAAATGATTCCATTGGAATTATTGTTGCACATTGGTCTGGATCTCATCATTTGACATCTCATACATTTGCTTGGGTTGGTTATTTGATTGGAGCTGGGTTAACATGGAATCCAAATACTAAAATTGATGTTGAACCAGCTGTTGATTTTTATGAAATACGAGAAACAGGAAATATTAATCCTAACAGAAAGTAAATTTTTCCTATATAATATTTTATTTTTAATTAATTGAAAACTCATTTTGTTAAATTTATTTTCTTATTTTTGTTAAAATTTATATAGTTGTTGAATAACTGTTTTTGGGAATAATTCCCAATATCAGGTCATACAGTAATATTATATACTACTTGTTTATCTTTTTATTTGGTAAAAAAATTTTTCCTAAAAGTTAAAAATATTAAAATTCTAATTTTAGGTCATTGACAAAAATTTTCGACATCCATGTATTTTTTGACTCAGAACTAAAAATTGGTAGTTCTATTTTAGAACTAGGCAGGATAGATACATTGGTCTTGACACTCAGTAAAAATCAGAGTATTGAAGATCTTCAACAAATTCCGGATAATCGAGGCTCAACTTTGTACAGATTATTAACAGACCCAGATAATGTTAATCTTGAATATCTGTCAACTGATTTATTTATGGTACATTAAATTAATTTTCTGTATTTTTTAAGTGTAATATGTATTAATATTAAATTTACTTTTAAAAGAAGGCAACAAAGCAAATAAAAAAAGTCATTCATGCACTTTATGAAGCAAATCCAATGTCCAAATTTTCTTCAATGGAAATTCAAGAATTGCAATTAACAGCTGATTTGATGTTAACTGCCTGCAAAACTGGAAAAACTTTAATAGGTGTTGGTGTGAATCCAAATAGTAATATGGGCTTGGCTGTAATAAATTTAGGTGTTAGTAATTTACCTCCTACATTCAGAACTGACATAGCTAACAAAATGTTAGCCCACATAGAACAGTATAAAGGTACTTGGCTTAATCGACATTTGCCCCAAGGATTACAAAGTTCTTTATTAGTTTTAACTAGTGCTTTACATAGATTTGTTCCTGAATCTTAAATTATAAAATCCCTTTTAAGTGCAAATAATTTTTGCACAAATAATATATTTATTGTAATAAGTCTTTAAAAAAAACTTTTATAAAGGGCAACTTGGGAACATTTGCCTTCTAGAACACATAAAATGAACATGATATAGTATAATAATTATTATATCGCATATTAAATTAATATTGTAAATATAGTTTAAGAACTTACCTAAGAATATAGTTTTGTAAAGTATTTTAATATTGATAAAAAAAAAAATGTGTTGTACAAACAAAAGATAATTTTAATAAATTTTATTTTAAGTAAAAAGAAATCGCATTTTTTTTTTGAAGGGGAAGGTTTTAAATTATCAAATAGCTAAAAATCTGACATTCAATTATACGATTTTCTTCATAATAAAAAATTTTTTGTTAACAAAAATAGTTATATCAATTTAAACTTTGGTTTGACTTAGACCTAACCTATTCTGCAATTTTGAGAGAAAACGCCGGTAAAAAAAGAGCAATGTAAAAAAACAGCGCAGTACATCTTGCTCGAATCTTATTTTTCAATGTAATACTTTTTGGAGTTTTCACTGATTTTTATTTATATTTGCGAGAAAATTTATATATTTAAAAAATTTTATTTAATTGAGTTTATTTAAATGTAAATTTATAAAATTTAATAATGCCTTTTGCAATAGCTCATAAGTTAAATGATCAAGCACGTACCAAAGATATTGAAATTCAAGAAAATATTTCATTTTTACAATTGGGTTTATCCAAAAATGTTTTACAAGGATTATTATCTTGTGGTTTTGAAAAACCATCTCCCATACAGCTGAAGTCTATTCCTTTAGGACGTTGTGGCTTTGGTATATTTTTGAAAATTATACTTCTATTATTATTTGTATGCTGTTAATTGTAAAATTAATTATTATTTTCAATTAATTTATATTAGATTTAATAGTCCGTGCAAAGTCTGGCACAGGTAAAACAGCTGTCTTTGGAGTCATAGCTTTAGAGTTAATTGACATTCATTCATCAAGTTGTCAAGTTATTATTTTAGCTCCAACAAGAGAAATTGCTATACAAATAAAAGATGTTATTGCTGCAATGGGATCTGGAATTAAAGGTTTTTACAACCAAGTTATTCTACATTGAACAGTTTTAATAATATATTTACAAAATTTTAGGCTTAAAGGTAGAATTCTTCATTGGCGGCGTATCTATAGATTATGATAAAAAAAAACTTTCTGGATGTCATATAGTGGTTGGAGCACCTGGAAGAGTTAAACATCTAATAAACAAATCTTATTTAAAAACTGATAATGTTAAATTATTTGTTTTAGACGAAGCTGACAAATTAATGGAAGACAGTTTTCAAAAAGATATTAAGTAAGAAAATAAACTTTAATTCTTTATTTTGTTTACTATTTTTTCTTTTTTTTCTGCTATTAATAAATTACCTTTTTTTTTAGTTCCATTTTTTCAGCTCTTCCTTTAAACAAGCAAGTCATATCATCTAGTGCTACTTATCCTGGAGATTTAGAAAGCTTTTTACAAACTTACATGCAGTCCCCGATCCTGTCATCAGTAAATAATGATGGACCTGTACTTCTTGGATTAAAACAATTTGCTTTTGTTGTTCCTTATCATTTAAATGCCATGAGACAAGTTCAAATCAAAACAGAAGCATTAATAAATTTTTTCAAGAAAATTAAATTTAAACAATGTCTTGTATTTTCTAACTACCAAACAAGGTTAAAAATTAATTTTCTTTTTCTTTTTTAAATTGATATATTATTATTATATTATTATTATTTTAGAGCTCAATCTGTTTGCAATAAGATAATTTCAATGGGCTATCAAGCTATTTTTACAATAGGAAAACAAGATATGAACAAACGAATAGATGCTATGAATAAATTAAAAAAATTTGAATGCAAGATTATGATGACAACTGACTTAACTGCAAGAGGAATCGATGCTGAGAATGTAGATTTTGTAATAAACTTAGATATACCAGAAGATAGTGCAACTTATTTACATCGTATTGGAAGAGCTGGTCGTTATGGGTCTAAAGGAATTTCAATTAGCATTATTTCAGAAAAAGAAATTGAAAAATTTCAAAATCTTTTATTTTCTGTAGGAGGGATAAATTTTTCAGTTTTTAAATTAACAGAAGAATATTTTAACAAAATTTGGGAATCAGAGGATACTTGTTATGAAAAAATTAAAGCGTTGAATTGTGCAGATAATTCTAAAGTTATTAATAACGGATTTTCTAAATTTAATATATCCGAAAATAATAAAAACGATATAATTAATAGAAGTCTAAATGCAAGTCAAAATGCAAGTTTGTATAAACTAAACTTTGAAGTTTCAAATGAAATTCTTGAGCTTGAAGAAATAAATAAAAATGTAGATTTTTTTTTAAATTTAAATGAAATTGCAGAAAATAATTTATCAAATTCTGAAATTAATGATTTATATGAAACTATTTCTTGCAAAAGATTTTATGTTAAAAATCATGAAAAAGCTAAAACGTTATTTACAAACGAAAATTTATCTAAGGAAATATTAGATTCTGTAATTAATTATATTAACAATTCTTTGAGTGTATCTACACCAAAAAAAATAATGTCAGAACTAGGTAAAAAATATTCTGATGGACAAGCAAATTTAGCAATTTTAGTTTTGGAAGCTATTTATGAAGTCTTGGATGCAAAATCTCATTTAATAAAATTTGATAAATTAAATATTAAAGATGAAAGTTCAAATACAAATTCTAACTTGATGAATAAAGATGAATTATTTAATGAAGCATTTAATAGTATGTACATATTAGCCCAGAAATACGATAAAAAGGAGTTATTAAAAGCCTTAAATGAATATTATATAGAATCTGAAAATAAAGAAACTATGGTACAGAAGACTTTTGAAATATTAAATTCTGATATTTCAGTAAAAATTCCTGAAATAGAAATATTAGACATGATTGAAAAAAGCACTTCTCATTTTGGTGATGATAATTTTAAAACTGAAGATTTTGAGGAACTATTAAAATTAAACTTAAGTAAAAAATTATTTGAAGATGCTGGTGGTTTTTCTAATATAGAAGAAGATGTTCTTACCAATGCATTAAAATGGAAAAATAAATTAGAATATGAAATTTTTTTATTAACAAATTTATCGCAAAAGCAAGAAATAAATTCAACTGAAATTAATTTTATTACTGCCTTACATACTTATTACTGTATCCAAAAAAAAGCTGTGTTGTGCATATATCCTGAAATAAGAAATGATGATGAAATTAAAGATACATATTTATATTCTGAAAATAATCCATCCATAAATTTTTTGCAAATGTACAATGAAATTGAAAATTTTAAAAGTGAACATAGGAAAAACGGAGAATTAATTTTTAAATCTTATTTTCCTTATCCAATAGATTGCAATAAATCCATGCCTAATTTAATGTTATCAGAAAATGAGCTGAAAAAATATAAACTGGCAATAAATTATTTAAAAATAAATTTTTATAAAATTATTGATTGGATGAAAATTAAAAGTTTACTTAGTTTTATGGATAATGAAACTTCAGAAATAATAACTAAAGTATTTTCTGAAAAAGAAAAATTAGATATTAATAAATTTAAATTGTTATTAATTGAAAGATTTTCTCACAAATTTAGTGGAAAAGTTTATAATTTATTAAATAATGACTTTGATGATCAACAGTATAATTCAGAAGTTCCTATAATTACTAATGAAGTACAAACTAATAGAGGTCATTTAGAAAATGAAATTGAATGTGAAAATAATGTAAATTACACACACTTATATAGTAAAAATATTTTTAAAGACACAATTTCAAACAGTCATAAAAATAACTTGGAAGCTGAAAATTTAATATCTAATAATTCTAAAAATCTTTCAGCAGAAATATTTGAAAACGACTTAAATATAAATAATAATGTTTTTCTTAATACAGAATATGAAAATTATAATACTATGTACCCGTCATTAAATGACAATTATGATAATGAGAATTTGTGTAGTAATAAGTTTAAAAATTTAGAATTAGATAATGAAAATCACCAGTGTTATAGTTATTCTTCATATAGTAATGAAAATAACGAAAATGATGAATTAGAAAAATTCTTTAAATCAATAAGATTACAAACTAATCAAATTCATTTACATGAGTACTACTATCACATGTTACATGATGATAATACTTAAAGTAATTTAAAAATGTATAGGTATTCTAAAAATATATTTAATTTTTTATATGTATAGAGTATAAAACTTTATTATTTCAAATTCAATTAATTTTTTTTATACCTTCTTTTCACACAGAATAATTTTATTTGAGAGAGTCCGGCCCTTCCCAACTATTTTAACAATTCAAATTTTTAAATTATTTACTCGTATTTTTTGATGGTTGAGCAAGTTAATACATTATTGACAAAAAATAATTTTTTCACCCAGAATACAAATAATATTAAAAAGTACAAAAAGAGATAGCTTTCTTAATTATATGTACATTTATAATCCATCTTAATCATTACTAAAAATAGTTAATAATTTATACTACATAATGTAATATGTATAATTGTATATTTTACTATGTTTTATAATGACTATTGAGTTCGGTTTTAATTAAAAATTGTAAAATAATTTAAATTGGAAATGAGCTAATAGAAATTCTTTTAAAAAATTATTTCAATTTTTTTTTATTTTGAAATTTGAATTTTGGTTACTGACTTGCGCAGAAACCTAACATAGAAAGTCACGTGTGCAGAAAAACACGTGTTTTCTTTTTGGAGTCTATATTTTTTTAATTTTAATAAAACTTTTTTTAAAAGTCAAGTAAATGTATTAGAAATATATGTGAATTTCCATTTCAAAATATGTAATAAAATATAAATTTAACTTTAAATCTGTTCTAAAAGCAAAGAAAAGTTTTTAGTTGGATATACCTTCAAATAATTTAAAATTTGTTATATCGAAAATTTTTGTGAATAAAATATTAATATTTATAACAATCATCTACAACTATAAGTATTGTAACGTAAAAAATGTAAATTATCTTAATTATCTTTATTGATAATATATAATTATATGCTTGCACGAAGATTTTTGAATATTTTAATACTTCCAAAAATGAGTATTTTTACTCAGAATATAAATCCTATTACTGGAATTAATGTATGGGAAGAAAAAGATCCCAACTATGATTATCACTTGGAAATTGCAAGATCAGCTTTTGCTGATATGTTACATGATAGGGAAAGGGTAATTTTATTTTTTATTAATTAATAACCATATATTCCAGCTATTTTGTGTAAATAATAAAAATTTCAGAATTTAAAATATTATGCTGCTTTGAAACTAGCAATTACTAAAAAACATGCTGCAGGAGAAAAAGCAAACGTTCTGGATATTGGAACTGGTACAGGTTTACTTTCAATGATGGCAGCGGAATGTGGAGCTGATAGTATTGTTGCTTGTGAAGTAAAAAATTGCAAATTTTTTGTTTTTTCCAAAAATGTCATTATTTGTTTAAAATTTGTGATTCTTGTAGACATTTTTGCCAATGGCTAAATGCGCTGAGAAAATAATAAAAGAAAATGGTTTTGCTGATAAGATTAAATTAGTTTACAAAAGATCGAATAAATTAACTGTAGGAAATGGATGTGATTTAGAAAAAAAAGCTAATATCTTAGTTACTGAAGTTTTTGATACAGAATTGATTGGAGAAGGTGCACTTTCTACATTCAAACATGCACAAGAATATTTATTAGAGGAAAATTCAATTGTAATACCAAGTAAGGGAACCATCTGGGCACAAGTAGTATCAAGTCCTTTAGTCAATAATTGGAACAGAGTTAATTCAATTAAAGATGAAAGTAGTGGTAAAGTTTTTATAGAACCTCCAAGTATTGTAGAATCTTGTTCAGGAGCTTCAGCAGTTCATGATATTCAACTATCCCAACTACCCATACATTCTTTTAAACCATTAATTAAACCTCAACCTATTTTTTCGTATGTAAAAATTTTTTAATTTGCTTAAATTTAAAACTTTAATTCAACTATTGTTTTTCAGATTTGATTGGTCTGGTAAAGTTCCTTTAATTTTTGACGAATCTATTGAAATTAAAACAAAATCAATTGCAACAGGAACTGCACATGCAGTTTTCATGTGGTGGGATTTGGATATGGATACTGATGGCCAAGTTAATACAAAATTTTAATTTTTCTATTGCTCAATTTAAATAATTTATTTATGGTTTAATTTTTTTCAGGTTTTACTAAGTTGTGCTCCTGTATGGCAGCATCCAGATATTAAAACAGAAATTATTAATGAAGAAAATGTTAAAAAATTTATTAATGAAATACCATGGAGAGATCATTGGATGCAGGCTATTTATTATTTTCCAAAAGATCTTCACTTATCAGTAGATAATGAAGTTTTTTTAACAGCATCTCATGATGAATATTCTTTTTGGTTTTCATTAAATAAAATATCAAGGTTTGTTTAAGTTTTCTTTGTAATGATTTAGGAATTTAAAATAATGATTAATTTTTTTTAGTGATGTAAATATTGAAAAATTACAAAGGCCTAAATGTGAATGTAATGTACATTTAGCTTTTTCAAGGACTCGAATAGGCCAATGGAATGATAATAAAAGAAATCAGAAATACTTAGAGTTTGCAAAAAAAAAGATTGCACCTAATTCAGTAGGTGTTTGTCTCACTGATGGGTCACTATTAAGCCTTGCAATTGCAAAAATGGGAGTAAAAAAATTATTTGTATTAGAAAGTAACTTTTTATCAAAAAAGACAACTGAAATGTTTGTTAAACACAATAAAATTTCAAATGTTACGTTTGTTGAATCAATTGAAAAATTGCCTTCAAGCGAAGAAATTGATTTTATTTTTGCAGAACCTTATTATATAACTTCAATTTTACCATGGGATAATTTACATTACTGGTATATTGCTTCAAAATATTCAAAAAATATATTAAGGACACCTAAAAGAGCTGTAATTTATGGATTAGTTATGGAATTTAAAGATCTTCATAAAATTAGAGCTCCATTAGGAATATGTGAGAACTTTGATTTGAGTATTTTTGACAATTTGGTACAGGTGAAATTTAATTCTATAATTATAAATAAATTAACAAACTAAGGAAAAAAAAATAAATTAAAATTTTCAGTCTTCTAGTGATAAAGCAGACGATTCTGTAGAAGCTCAACCATTATGGGAATATCCTGGAAAAGCTTTAAGTAATACATTTGCAATAGTAGATTTTAATTTGTATGATAATGTTTATGAAATGCTGCCATTGAGAATAAATAAAAAAATACCAATTGAAACGTAAGTGAAATTTGAGCTTAACATTTTTTTTTAAATTACAAAAATGCTTACATTTACAGAAATGGATTATGCAATGGAATAGCAATTTGGATTGATTGGTATGTTGACGATGATTTAAAAGTGTCTACAGGACCAACCACAGATGTTACTCTTGGGAATGATGTATCATGGGATCCTTATACAAGACAAGGAGTACATTTGCTTCACAAAATTAAAGAAGTTTCAAAAAGTAGTTCTCTCATTTTAGACTTTGCATTTAATCCACAAGAAGGAGACTTAATTTTTAATTTTGAAGTAAAACAAAATAAAAAATAAAAAAGGTTTAACAAATAAATTCAATATATATGTATATAAAAATAATAGTTAATTATTTTAAAACATATGTACATTTTACACATATTTTGTATAATAGAATAAATTTTCTTTTTATAATTTTTGTATTTAAATATTAATATTATTAAAATTTTCTTATTTTATCTGATGAAAGTACTTATTAAAAACTGAAATTTTCCTATAAAAATTTGTTATACATTGTTTTCAGGTAAAGTCCTTAATTGTTTAGCTAATCTTTTACCTACTAATTTTGGGTAAGTTTTTTGTTTTATTAAAAATTCTTTACTTTGATGGGTAACAGCACCATTTTCTAATTGATATCTTAAAATAAAAAAAATACAAATTTAGAATTTTTAAAATTTTCTAAATTTTTGGTTTTTGTTATTAATACATACTTGCATAAATAATGTAGAGGTCCTAGCATTTCATTTCTAATCCAAGGTTTACCTTCTAATATAGACAATGCATATGCTCCACTTTCCAAAGTAGATAAGCAACCTTCGGTAGGTTGTGTTCTAATAACATATTCACTAGCAGGTACATTCACAAGCATGCATGCTTGAATTTTTCTTAAAATAGGGCTTGAAGTATAAATGGCCTTTAATAAATAATGTTTACATGGATTAACACATTAATATTTATTTTTAATATTTATTCATACCTTTGTTTGTGGCCATGTTCCATCTAATAAAACTAAATTGTAAGGTTTTTGATTATTTGAATCAACAGTAGTCAAGTCTTGGATTGGCACAGATGTTGGCGATGGGTATAATAAAATTGTATTTGGATCCATTAAAATTTCGGTCAGACCTTCATGTTTTTGAGCAGGAAATTTTTTACCTCTAAAAGGGTAGAGTAATTATGAAATTAATAAATAATAAAATAGTGAATAAAAATTATTTACCTATATATAAGACATTTATCAGGTGCCAAAGCTAATGATAACATTGGAGCTGTTCTAAGACATCTTTTAACTTCTGCTGGGTGTTGAAGAATAATTATTCTTGAATTACAACTTAAGGGAGGACTTGGTAGTCCAGGACACCAACAAACCCCAACGGGTCGTCTGTAATTTTTTTTTTAATGACCATTAATTTGATTTTTTATTTACATATTTTAAGTACCCATACTTGCATTGCGAACATTTGTCTCTCATCGTGGATTCATCTGCTGGAATGTTAGAAAGTTCTTCCCAAACATTATCAACATTTTCCATATTAATAACAAAAAAATAAAATGAAAACTTATAAAATACAAATAACTATTATTTTTATTATTGTTTCAATCAGCTGTTCAATATTATCTTTGGTTCAAGTATTCACGCCACATACAAAAGCACAGATAATCTAGTGCCCTGCATGACTATATAGTTTATCTGCACAAGAGAACTACTTTATCATTCTAAAATTTGAATACCGACGACTGACTATACAAAATCTTTGGGATTCACAAAATTATATCAAAATAAAGTTTGTTTGAAAATAAATAAAGTTCAAAATTTAACTTTCAAAAACCTCAAAAATACGATATAACAATCGGACATTCGTTTTCCGCATGTAAATTGTTTTTCCAAAAATTAATTTCATGATTTAATTTTCTGAAAAGTTATTAATAAAGTTGATATAATTAAAAAGTATGTGCAAATCACAGTTTACCATCCTCGGCTTCACCTTAGAAGGTAATTTATGTGCGATTTGGGCCATTCTTTATTTTTCTCGCCATGTATTGTAATGCACTATTCTTTTATCCTGGACGGCATAATTTTATAATATGACGAATATACTGATGTAATGTTGTATTAGTTTAAGTGATCTTAGTGAATTTAGCAAAAATCAGGTCGCTGAAACCGGTTAAAAACTTTTTTTTTGCCAATTGCTAATCCGAAATGGACTATGTCCCTAAATTTTATAGTCCTGAATATTGATTCATTCTTCATTCTTCTTTTATATGCACTGTAAAAAGTAACTTTCTTAGATTTATAAAAAAAATAGAATTTTTTCGAAAAATTCGAGAATTCTCCATTTTTTTTGTGAATTTACGAAAAAAAATTGTAAATTCACAACTATTTTTTGGAAATTTACAACTAATTTTTGTAAATTTTCACAAAAAAATTGTAAATTATCAATTTTTCTTGCGAATTCACAAAAAAAAATCGAGAATATTCGAACAATATACGATTTTTTTCGAATATTTACAAATTTTTTTTTAAATTTACTAATTTTTCGAAAATGTTCTAATTTTTTTGTTAATATAAGAAAGTTACTTTTTACAGTGTGCCATTCCTTCTGGAAACGATTAAAAATTATAAAAAAAGAGGTACTATTGTAAAATTTCCTCAGAAATCCAGTCCTGCTCTTAATTTTGAAAAATTTCTACACGGGGAACCAGAAAATCAATAAATTCACAGGATATTTTTGAATAAATTTTTTGTTTTTATTAAAAAAATGGAAAATTCGCAATAAATTTGATTAAAAACTTTTTATTTTTTGTTTTTTCTTAAATTACAATTAAATTTCGAAAAAATCCGAAATTCTTAATTTTTTTTTATTCACAGTATTTTATGTGACTTTACAACTATTTTTCGCAAATTTGTGATATAAAAATTGTGAATTTTGAAAGTTTTTTTGTGAATTTTTAAAAAATGTTCAGAATTTTCGAGTTTTATCGAAAATTTACTAATTTTTCGTGAAAATGTTAACTATTTTATTGTAGATTTATAATATATAATTATCTAATCTATAACATGTTTAAACACTGCATCAGTGTTTACCATTATTATTTACTTTTCAATGTTAACTAAATAACTGAACAACTCAATGTTAAATTCAACTTATAAAAATTTCAATTATCAATAAAATATTTAAAAAATTCTAGCAGATAAATTGATAAATATTGTAAAACATGATTGGGGAAATTGAGTACAAAAAGGCTATTACATGCATTCGAACAATGTTTTAAAAAATAATTATAAAAAATATAGGAAAATTCAGGTTTGCTTTTTAGACTATTATATAAAAATTAAATTGATAAATGACAAGAGATTTTGAGTTGGTTTACAAGGTTTTAATCGATAAAGGTTAAAGACAAGCAAAAGCTATTACTCGCAGACTCTTATTATTCGCTGTTTTTGAAAGGATGATGACAGTATTATTAAGGATAAACTGAAATTGCAAGACCGGAACAAAATGGAGAGCTTTTAACTTGTATAATGATAAAAACGACACTCAGCGCAGCTTTAGGATACAATTTTCTTTGATCAATAATGAAAGTTTTTGTACTGCTTGCAGCAACGCCTTCTTTTTACTTATCCATCTTAGATTTCTTTATCCCTTGTACACTAGCTAATCTTTTATTTTAGTTCCCTTATTTGAAAAGGGTTGAATAGACGTGTGGGCTTATTTTTTTTTTAAATTATCAAATTTTTAAAAAAGTAATTCTGTAGAATTTGCAAAATCTGTTTAGAGAGATGAAAAATAAATTCGCTGAAATGTAATTAACCTTTTAGAAAAAACAAAAATTATGTAAATCTAAGCATTTATTCTTAATGATAGTTTCTAAAATCTGAACATATTACTTCATTTGGATTCCGAATGGATTATAGAATTTATTTTGTGAGAGCAAAAATATAGCACATTCTTGTTTTTATATAGTCAATTAATTAATTTAATATATATAAATAAAAATAAAATAAAATCTTTTAATAAATTAAAAATCATTGTTTGGAAGCTAGATTCCCGCAACTGGAATTTTTTTTCAGAATACCATTTTTGATGAAATTGTTTCTGTTTCTAGAAAATAGTTTTTCTAAAGTTTTCCTTATAAATTTTGAGGCAACTAAAATGAGAATTTTGGACAAAATATTTTTAAATTTTCGCTGTAACATTTTCAGTGTATTATATAAAAAGTTTAAATAAAATCGTACCTATAGATGAATTTTTTTTTTTTAATCAGATACCCATAAAGTTTAAGATTTACGAAAGAGTAAATCATTTCTCCGCATCTAGTTATTCACTTATTTGCAAGAAAATAATATAAAAATTTTCTTAATTGAAATACTTTTTGCCAATCATTATATTAAGAAAAAATTACTTTATTTAAATTACGTAAAAAAAAATGCAATAAATTAAATGGCAATTAAATAAAATTAGGAATGATATAAAACCAGTTCCCACACATATCGATAAATAAAAAAATTAATTACAAAAATAAAAAATCAAGGACACTTTCAATTAAAACAATATAAAACTAATAATACGAACAGTAAATAAATAGTCTCATTTTTATTTTTTTTATTCAATACATAAAACAACCTATATGTGCAATGTACCCTTTATTTTTATTATTATTAACGTTATCGTTAAATCTATGATCCGTAGCATATAAAAATGAACAAATAAATAAAAAAAAAAAATGAAATCCAGAAAAAGGGTATAAAAATAATTAGAGAAAAAATAAAATACATAAAAAATTTATGTAATATCGCTGAATGCAAAAGGAAAAAAATTTTTTTCTATTCATTGAAAAATTTATTCAAGTGAAAATTTATATTTGGAAAATAATAATAAAGAAATAACAATATGAAGATACACATAGAAATTTAAGATTTAGAGGGAAAATTCTTTCTAGGGTGAATTAAAATTCAATGACAGATAAATAGATAGAAATTTATATTTTTTTCTGGCATGTCAAGAAAATAAAAAGTAACTAACAGGAAAAGGCGCCTTAAATAAAAAAAAAATTCTCCCTTTTTTTAATATATACAATAAAAAATAATGCTTAACAAGCCGACTTGAAAGGGCGTCTACCATTTTCGAGTCAATACTTGAAAGTCTTTGCTCATTAAGAATATTTTAGATCTTGAAAATACTTTTTTTTCTATCGCCGCCCTCTAATATACAGAGAAAAGGATAGAAATAAAATTCTTTTTTTTTTTAGTTTCTCCAGGGTCTATTTCCCAGGGACGTTTGGGGGTGGGGCTGACGAAGATCGGGGGAGTTATTCGAACCCTCGTTTTATATCGTGTTTTCTCTTACTTCTTCTTCTTCTTTTCCCCGTTTTTCTACATTAAGCTTTGAGTGGTCCATGCAGAGTACCGGCCAAAAGCGTTTCTTCTTTCTGTGCTCGGTACTTTTTTTTGCACAAACCACCCCCAATAGCGCAAAGTCTCGACTTGCGTATATATTTTTTTTCTTCTCTTTGTTATACTTCATAACGAGGCAGAGAATTTTCTTCTTTTTTATTTATATTATGTGTATTTCTCTTTTTTTATTCTTTTAATCCCTGACGGTAATGGTAAATTTTTTTTCTTTTCCATAGGATCGGATGGTGTCTCGTTTTTTCTCGTAATCACTACCCCATTTTGTTTTTTATCCCGCTGTCCCTGACTAATTCCTCTTTAGTATTTCAATTTAAAAAGAGAGAAAAGTTCTTCTTATCGCTTGTGAGAAAGACGAATTATTGGAAAGTATAACAAGACTCAAGGCTGATATTTATACGATTTACGATTGTGGGTTCTTTTTTTTACTGCCTCTATATAGAATGACAAATGGCTTTTCTTCTTCTTTTTCTTTTTTAATGGAAATACTAAAGAGAATTAAATTCTTTGAAACTTTTTACGATTTTATTTAAGTTACTGATGATAAAAATTGCGTTTGATGTTTTCTAATTATTTTTATTAAAAGCTATACATAAAGAATACAATTTTCTGTATAGCTACTTAATTAAAAAAACGAAAATGTAGTTAAAAGTTAAACTTAACTTTTTTCTACAAGGAGAGTTTACTTTTTTACTAAATTTTATGCATAAATATATTTAAAACTTTTATTTTAATTACCTGCTGTATTACATAAAATTTAAATTTAAACTACTTTTTTATGGTTGTATTGCTCATTTTTTCCATTACATTATTTTTTAACTTGACGGATTTGAAAGCTATATTTTTGGCACAATACATACATCCCAGCAATAAAAAATATATATTCTAATATTTTCGTTATTGCTTTTGTTCATTGTACGAGCATTTAATTAGATGGTAAACATTGTAAGAATTGTGGCTCTAATTCGACATATTTTCCAACAAAAAAAATTTTCAAAAATTTGACTATTAATAATAAAAGAAGTTTCGGCCCATTAACTAACTAGTTTGAATTAAGCAAACTTAATATTGTAAATAAAATACAGCTTAATAAAGTACGGCAATTGTACCATTTATTCACAAAAATCGTGATACTTCTAATAAAAGTAATTATCGCCCGATTTCATTAATATCAAATTTTGCAAAAAAATTTGAAAAACTAATAAAAATAAAGTTAACTTCCTATTTGAATAAGCATAAAATTTTTTCAGATAAACAATTTTGTTTTCGTAATGGTATAACAACAAATGATGCAATAACCTATGTTACAAGTTTTTTATATAACAGTTTAGACAAATCATTGAGACCACTGGCCATCTTCCTTGACTTAGCTAAGGCTTTTGACAGAGTGGATCATGACATGCTATTAGAAAAACTCTACTCTATAGGAATAAGAGGCCTCACACATAAATTTTTTAAAAGCTATCTTACGGTAACACAGGCAGCAACTAGAATTAATGACGCTACATGTGATTACACTAATACCTATACGGGAATCCTGAGGGGGACTGTGCTGGGACCAATCCTCTTTAATATCTTTATTAACGATTTACTGAGAATTGATACCAGCACAATAGTCATTGCTGATGATACAGTATTATTAGTGAATGGTAAAACATTGTACGAGACTGAGTATAAGGCAAACAAGCTAGTGAGGGAGGTAGGTCATTGGTTTGATGATAATTTACCTACTGTTAATTACAACAAGTCATCATATGGCTGAAGATATGGTGCCAGAAAAAGTAAACGTTTATATTACAAATAATGACATCAATGTTAACCTTAACCGAGTCAATGAAGCTAAATATATAGGAATTGCCATAGACCATATGAATTGGGATAAACATGTTAACAACCTTATTAACAAAAAATAAATTTATCCTATTTCATTTTTATAAATTAAAAAGGTTCCATAATTATACACAACTAAAGATTATCTATTACGCAGTCTCTAATTCTATAAATACCTACAGTATTTTGGGCTGGGGTGGAGTTAATAGAGTTTATATTAATAAATTACAGAATGTACAAAATAGAGTTTTAAAATTGTTTAACTTCAGTGGCGGATACAGGTGGGGGGGGGTCAAAGGGGTCAGTTGACCCCCCCTCATCGGCCAGTTTTACCTTTTTTTAGCTAATTTTACATTACATAATTAACGCGAAATACCATTTCGACCCCCCAAAAAAAATTTTAAGGACCTTTTTTAGAAAATTTTTTGTAATTTGATTCAAATGACCCACCCAAAAAATTTTTTAGATCTGCCTCTGAATTTTGATGACAATAAAGATAAACTTCTAAATTTAAAGCAAATTTTTTACTATTTTTGTATAAAAAAAGAATTTATAAATCTTAAAAATATCCTAGAAAAAAAAGAAGAAACAAAAATAAAAGTATCTTAATAATTAATACTCCTAAATCTATAAAAGAAATAATGGTAAAAGATCCTTATTATAATGCTGTAAAGGTCTTTAATTTTATGCCTATATATTCATAAAAAAAACAAACAAAAATCACCAAATATTAAGGTTTTAAAATAAAAGAATGGCTTTCTGGTGTTAACTATTTATAATAATCGCAACTATACATTATCTTTTTTATATTTTTGACAAATTTTATTTATTGACGATACCAGACGTAGGACCGCTAACAAACTGGTCACACTCTTGCTTCAGTTTTACTTTAGCAAGGCGTTTGGCTCGGTCGCGACTTGCCAGATTCTGATAAAGTTACAGGACATGGGCTTCCCCAGAATGGCCTTGCTGTGGATTAAATCCTTCTTACAAAACAGGCATCTTCAGTTTGCATCTAAAACTTATAGCTCTGGCTTACTTACCATTAACCTAGTGGTCCCTCAAGGTCCACTTTTAGGTCCATTACTATTTTGTCTGTATACAAATGACCTGAAACTCTATGCAGACGATATTCAGGTCTATGTACAGGTTTCTCCTGAAAAGGTATTCTCTGAGATTGAAGGTTAGTAAATGTTAGTCCATGGTTAGTAAAAATTTTACAATTTGAGCTAAAAATATTTTGCTTCACCACAACGAAAAGAAAACCAAGGCCCAATTCTTCGGCACGTCTACTTTTGACTTAACTTGCTAGACTTAGATATAGAAGTAGCTAATAGCATTAACATTCTTTTTCAAAAGAGGCTAGGAGTTTAGGCGTGATACTTGTCAGCATACTCTCGTGGTACTCTGAAATAACAGCCAAAAATGTTAACAGAATAATGTGTACGTTACCATTCATACAACTTTGCACTACTGAGACATTATGCATTAGACTAGTACAGGCTTTAATTTTTCCACATCTTGATTACTGCAATACATTATACGTTGACGCAAACATAAAACTTAAAGCACAACTGCAATGACTAAGCAATGCATCACTTAGATACATAAAAGGAGTAAGTAGAGATATTCACATATATCTCCATATATAAGAAAAAACTTAATTGGTTTTGCACAGATACTCGTATACTGTACTTTACTGGAATAATTATATATAAAGTTTTACGTCTTCGCGAATCTTCCTACTTAATTGACCTTTTTGTTAAATATGTGCCAAAGGAAAATGTTAGAGGCCAACTTTGAACCAAACAACTTACCCTTCCAGGTTTTAAAAAATTGTGGAAATTCTTCATTCCAATCACAAGGTAAAAAATTTTTTGAAAGAAATAAACTCTCTACCCTCTGACATTCAGTATATCTTCTTGTTAAACAGCTTCAAACAGCTTCAATTTATGTTATATAATTAATTCACTTTAAGTATGAATAATCTACTTGATGAATTGAGCCAAAAAATTTAGGGATCTTTAGGTTAGGTTATTTAGGTTATTTCGTCTCTGTATCAATAGTGTGAGGCTAATCAGTATGTGCAGTATTTAGCCTTTTTTTATTCTACATATTAACCAAGATAACAATGAATAAAAAATTTTCCGTATAAAACCGAAAAAACAAAATTTTTTGAATTAAAATTATTTACAAGTCCCTAAATCTAAATCCTTAAATTGCAATTATTCTAAGCCCCATTGACACCTTCCCTAGATTTTTGGATTTCCTGGTTACCCCTCAATTAATTAAAAAAAAAAAATTATGACAGCTTTCAGCCTAAAAAATTCTATTTGATGGGATAGAACTCCATATTTTAGGCTCATGAGGCTTCCTGGAACAAATGAATGTATCAGGAATATTTTTTTAGAATACAGGTTGTGATTTTTCAATCCAATTATTTTCAATAAATTTTCACGAAAGCTAACCATTAAACTTAAAAATGAAGACCATTATTCTAAAAGCGATGCACACATATCATACTAACAATTGAATTTGTTCATCGATAAAAAAACAGTCCATAGAAAATACCACCAGCAATGGGCGAAAATATCCTCCTTCTTTTAATTAAAATTATAAAGTAAAAATGTGTTAATAATAATAATAAAAGAAAAAAGAATGATTACTAAAGAATGAACGAATATAATTGTTAATGGGTACCGTTATTGTAAAATACAGTACCGCCTAACGCGATAAAAATATATGTGACTTGGTTTAAAAAAAAATATTTTTTTATAACATTTTTTTTATATAATTCTTTCAAATTTTTTTTTCGTTTCGCAGCAAGAGTGAATAAAATAAATATATGCATATTATAAAGTCAGGTCTTTTTTATAGCATAATATGTTTTGTGCATATTATAAAATAATAAATGCTAGGCGGAGTGCAGCTCTAAATTTTTTTTTTATATGAAAAAAAAATTTTTTTTTTCCTAATTTTTTATACGAACCAAAAGAGGTGGTCCCGTAGAAAATAATATAAATAAAAGTAACGCGAGATATATAAAATTTTTCTAGTTGTTAATGTGGCATTGCTCGTTAAAAAAATTCGAAGACAATGACACACCCCGCGGGGTAGCTGTAAAAATAAATCAGGTATATATGAATGAATGTAAGTTTTATATTATTATGCCGTTTCGCAATGCTAAAAACTTTAACCCCTTGCCCATTGTCCTGTTTTTTTTTTTTTTTTTGCTTCTTTGCTTCTCTCCAGCAACCGTTTGACCGGATTCGCTCAACCCTTTTTTCCCTTTTGCTATATGATTCTGTGTATTCTTTCAGGACTTCTTTTTTCATGCATAGTTTTTTGACTAGACAGATATTTAAACGCATCGTGTACAACCCTCATACTTTTAAAATCCTCGTGTAGTATTCTTTTTCACGATTTTTTTTTTTTAATCATTTTTATATAATATAATACATTAGAATGTAACATCGACAAAAAATTTAACAGTGAATTATACGAATGGTGACAGTAGAGAGAGAGATGATACAAAAGACATTTTCTCGACATCTCTTGTACTATTTTTTGCGTTTTTTATACTACTCTTTCATATTATGGACAATGAAACGTGAAAATTTATTGTTAACATATATACGCTTAAATTTCACTTGAGGAATAATAATAATAATAATATATGTATTTAGTTTTTTGTTTTGAAAATTATTTGCATATAAAGTGTAGGAGAAAAAAAAATTGATGCTTTGTTATCCTAAAATAGGTATAATGTATAATTGTAAATTTTATGCTATCGCGACTTTTATGTATTTCCATGATTTATTGTTCGAAAAAGAGTTTTTCTCTTATTTTTTTCCATTTTTTTCATTATACAGTATATCTTCCCTCGAGGTATTCGTTTAATCATTTAATTAACAGGTAATCATGCGTTAAATTAAATTACATTTCTATTTATGTATAAATATTATTTTCTCGATATAATTAAACTGCTTAACATAACCAGTTATTCAAATAAACATCAACTGGCTAATGGACAAAACTTAACGTTATTCCAAAACTATTCAAACCCTTTTGTATTTTCAAACGTTTAAGTAATTTACATTGTGCTTTATGAAATAATGAGTTTATTTCTTTTTTTTCTTTCTTTAATTGGCTGCTTCTGATTTTTTTTTCTTTCATCATTGCAATATTAAAACCTAACAATAAAGATCTTTTTCAAGAATTGCAGATGTCTACTCAAGGTTAAGGCAAAAATCTTCTTAAGTACTACTTTGAAAAAATAATGCTGCGAATTATTTATTTGAAAAATTGTCAGTCTTGGCCAAATAGGTCGAATGTATCAACATTTCAAACAAGGTGATTTTTACATGCAAAGTTTTATACGGTTGGAAAACTTAATTCTACCTTACATATTTTTACCTGATAAAAAGTAATCAAAGAAATTTTTCAATACAAAAAGTTGAATCAATAAAATTTGAATCTAGCCCTCCCAAAAAAAGATATTGTGGGGTTATAGAAATTGCATCTTAGGGCATTTTAACATTTTGGAATTTTGGGATCTATGAAGCCAGAAAGAACTTCTGTAAAAATTTAATTTGGTATGAAAATAGATAATAAGAAAATAAAATAAAATCTGGGAAAATAAATGAAAAAATAGACTTGTTAAGGTTTAAAAATTGGAAAAAATTTGCGCCTAAAATTAAATAATTTTGAAAAGCTCTTGACTTTGAACAGTTTTGAAAAAAAAAATGAATGCTTCGAAATTCTTCCTCTGGTGCCAAAAATAATTGATTAGTATTTTTTTACAAAAGTTTTATTTATTTGCGCAATTCCACGTCTATCAAAAGTTAAAAGAGAAAATACTGCTAGAAGTACTACTGGATGAAAAAAAGGAAATTTCTAAAAGTTAAAGGGTTAATTGGTAACTATTGTTTTTTCAACTCTTTTTTATAAAAAAATCTGAAAAAAAAAATAGTAAAAAATAAAAAAATAAAAATCCTTTATATTTTAATTCTCATTTTTTTATCCGACTTCATTATACATGATGTGTATGAAGCTTTTATTTTTCAGCTACTAGCATCTTTTTTTTACTTCCCTCGCTATTTCTTTTGAGAGCCCAAGCGATGCTTTGTCCTCTGCCATTATCTTTTTTTCTCTAGTTCCGTCATCATAAGTCTATACATAAAATATGTATTATATTGTTTCTCATATATAGATGGAATTTGTTATGCTTTTTTTCTAACAAGTCCTCGCCCTGTTTTTGCATATTTAATAAGTACTACCGTGTACGTAGTAACGTAGTCAGTCAAAAGAGTTAAACAAAAACTGGTCTTTCGAGATAAAAACAATGATGGACCCTCTTTTTTCGCTCTTAAAATAATAAAAGGAACGAAGAAAACGAAAAAAATTTGAATGAAGAAATTTTTTTTTTTTTTTTACTATAATGTGAACTTGTCATATAAAATAGACAATAAAACCGGCATGCTTTCGCACTCATCGTCAACTGTCAACATTTTTTTGATGCTATGCATATTTTTAGTCATATGAAAGATTATATTCACACCTTACATTTTTCCCGCGACTCTCCTAATACATGCCTTGTTTAGTCTTTCGATTGTCAGAAAAAAAGATTAAAAGAACAAGTTTTTTTTCATTTTACATAATTTCTATCTTTTTCGTTGTATAAAAAGTGCAGATTTTATTAATAACAATGAACAGATTAACATTGTGTATTTTCTGTTATTATTTGCGAACCAAAGAATATTTACTACATTTCGTATTCATAATTTTCTAAATAGAAAATTTAATAGTGTTAGCTTTGCAATAAAACCTCCCAATTTTTTACAATAGTATCAAATAATATACCCAGTCAGGTTGAATTTGCTCATATCTTTGAACCAATTTTAAGCACAAATTTTCGAGGGGCTATCGTCTTGGAAATCACAAATTTGATTTAAAAATTTTCTTTTTTTCTGATTTTGGCTTGTTTGTACCTCAATCTTGAATCGTTACTAATTGAGATGGTTTATTTCCGTCTTTTAATGATTTTTTGCGATTTTTTTTGATTTTTTCTGATCTTTTGCGTTTTTTAATTCAATATTGAATAGTAAAAAATAGATTTTTGAGGTCTTGAGTGAGTTATAAGGCTAAAAAATGCAAAAAATCGGAAAAAATCATTAAAAGGCGGAAATAAACCATCTTTACTAGTAACGATTGAGGTACAAATAAGCCAAAATCAGAAAAAAAAAAAAAAAAAAAAAAAAAAAAAAAAAAAAAAATTTAAATCAAATTTGTTATTTCCAAGACGATAACTTCTCAGAAATTTTTAAATTAGTTTTAATGCAATTTGCTTGAAATTTTAAGGAAACGCAACTCTAGAAAAATTTAACTAGAGAAACCTAGGTTGTCCCTTATTTTTTTATAATTTCAACGCTCTTGGTACCATCAATATTTTTCTCTCAAAATTTATGGGCCCACTGAAAATATTTTTAATAGTTTTTTGGAGATATTAAAAAAAAATTTTCCCTATTTATAATTTATACGTCGAATATTAACTTTTGATTTATTCCTAATAAAATTAAAGATTAAATATTGACTATTAATTTATCTACTGTTAGAACAAATTTATTGTCAAAACTAATTTATCAATAAAACAAAGTAAAAAAAAATTTTTTTTCCACAGTATGACTTTCAATTTAACTAGTGTAATACATACGTTGTGACGAATTTAGAAAAAAAATTTGATTAATAAATAAAATATTTAAAAAAAAAAGGATACAGGCACCTTGTAAAAAACAAAAAAAAATCCCTTTTGTAACTGCGCTTTTTTTTTTTTTTTAATTTCAAGAACAGGTTCCTATGTGAGAAGTAACATAACATCAGTAATACTTATAATCTTAGTTCTCAAGGATTACGCTAAAAAAAATTCTGTATACCCAGTACGTGAAATTTTCACATGTCTAAATTTTTTTTTTGCTTCAAATTTTTTTTTACGTATATAAATTTTTTTTTTTTAGCTCGTACAATAATTTTTTGCTTATACTTCCGTGTATTATCCCCTAACACTAAAACCCTTCACTTTTTTTTTCTAACATTGCGCGAATTGTATAATAACTCGCTTTATAGATATTTAAATGAATAGACATTTGAACTTTTATCTATTCTATTATCTATGACCTTGCTCATTTCTCTGCTAGATTTTTTTTTTTACATAAAAAAATTTTTTTTTATTTATACTTTTTTTTATTTATTTGTGTAACAATTGATTGTTAAATTAAGTACTTCACGGTTATATTACTTTGTTCCCAAGATATATATTACCTTAATTTTTGAACAGGAAGGGTAAATATTTTTTATTGTTGCTAATATTAAACTATTTTTTTTGTTTTTATCTTAAAATTTTATCTTTTTCTTTGTTAAATTTTATCGCTATTGTACTTTTCTGGTTTATAAGCATAGTTTTTATAACAAGAAAGTTGCTTTGATGCGGAATTTCCGGGTACAATCTTTGTCATTTGTATATAAAAAAAAAATGGGACCCTAGGTCACTCTTTGATTAAATAATTTTTTGAGGCACAAAAGTTTAAATTATTGGTCTCTAGAAGGTATATCCCATGATGATTTTGCATATTTTCTTATAGCAATATAAGAAACCGAAATTTTGCTACATAAATTAATAAAAAAGGATAATTCCACGTTAATTAATTTGCGATAATTCGTTAATCTATATAAACGATAATGATTTAACGAAAAATTTTCAATAACTCTTGAAATCTACTCTGATTTTACCAAATCCTAGTTTTTAGGTATCAATAAAAAAGAAATATTACCTAATTTTAAACTAAAGCAACTTTATAAAATTTAAGCAAGCTATTATTTACATTGAGTAATCCTTGGTAACCAAAAAAGATTTGGTCATTGAATCTTAAAATCTCTCAGCAGCATCCAAAAAGCAGCTGCCATTCTATACAGTTAATTTAACCAGTTCCTAGTAACAAAAAACAGAAAAAAATTGGACATCGGCCTGTAAAAATATTTTGGTTTATTCCAGGTGTCTATTACAATAGAAAGGAACTTCATGCGTATAGCCAAGATACGACAAATAGAAATTCAAACGTATACATCTTTTTAATCCTTTAAAAATAAAAGGACCACACGGCCCTTAACCCTTTAATCGTTCGACCGTTTTTACCGATAAAAAAAAGCTGGACCGCACCCCGGATATACAGTTTAAATTTTAATGTCCTATTATTACGCAAAACCATCTGCTATATGGCAAAAAATTTATATTATTGTTTTCGTTTTATATATTGAAATTTTTTAATATTAAATACACTGGCCCTTTGCGCATACACGCGATTACCAGATTTCCCAACGATTCTTATTTTTTATTTCTAAACCAAGATTTTAATGTAGATTATTTTCTTTTTTTTTGGTACTTTAGTGCATGAAATTTATTATATATGAAAAAATTTTAATCTTTTATATGACCATATTCCACGGTAGCAGATGCTGGATGTATAGAGAAAGAGAGAATAACTTACTCGAGTAATTAAAATGAAATTATTCATATTTTTTTCTTTTTTTTTAATGTAATATTTGTTAAAGGCTTTTTCCCTTGGTTTTTTAGGTTATGATATTATAAATGATAAATGGGTTTTTTCGACACTTTTTTCACTTTTTTTGCCACACTCCAGCTCATTTATTTCAATTTAATTTAGTTAATTTAATTATAATGTGTGTGGTTTGTTAATTAAATTTTTTGTTTCATTATTTTATGGTAGGAAATACACTGTCTGGTTTTTCAATTTTGAAATTTCAAGCATTAGCTTAAATATTTCATCAGGTTGTTGATTCAAAGTTTAAGCAAATGAACCAATTGAATTCAGAAACAAGCAGTAAAATTCACATTTAACAATTTTTAAATATTTATTATAAACTAAAAAATTTTCCATTTAACATTAAGACATACCTACTCCTTTTTCAATTATTTTTAGGACTTTGCATTATCTCTTTTTTCCATTATATTACATTAATGTTAGAATTTTTAATTAATAAATTTCAGTTTCGCCAAACTATCTGTGAATTCTAAAAGCAAAAAAGAATAATTTTAATCCAAAAGTGTGGTCCTTTGGTCTCTTTATTTAATAATGATCTAAATTTCGTAAGCTCACAGAATATTTGCAAAGGAAAGTTTCGAAAAAGCTCAATTAGCGAAAATGAGCTTCATTAATGCTTTCTTCAAGTGGTTAAGAAAATAAGCAGTTTAAAAACTAAAAAAGAATAATTTTGAGAAATTTGAAAATTGTAAAAAATAAATAAATTTTAAGTAGCAAAATTTAATAGGATTGCATATAACGTTAAAAAAAATAATTTTTTTAAGAGTCTTATTAATTTTTCAAGCACGCTAAAACTAGTTTAAAACAACTTTTTATAAAAGCGAAAAAAATTTACCTGTTAATTTAAAAAATAATAATTTAGAAAATATATAATTTAAAAGTATAATAAAAGTGCTCTTTATTTTTTTATTAATTACTTTTAATGTAAAAAGCATTTAAATATAAATAGACATTAAATTGTAAATAATTTAGAAGAGAGCGAAATAAAAATAAAAAATGTAATTTTATCGTGATGAAAAAGTTTTTTTTACTTAAAAAAAAAAAGTATATTACTATTATCCATTATTTTTGTTTGCGTACTTAACAATTCAATTATACGAATGTTAGCTTAGCTTAAATGCAAAATGAGCTTTGCTATAAAATTTATTATTTAACTTCAAATATGAGCTTTCTTTTTTTCTCAGACTTGTATATAATTTCTTCTTTTTTTTATAGAAAGCGCACCCTCACGCGCTATATAACTTTTTTATTTCAGAGAAAAAGGGGGCGGGGTATATATGGGGTATATATATATATATATTTAATATTTAATCTACAGCATACCCGCCATTACGCGAGGAAATGGCTTCAGAACTCGACAATATAAAAAAATATAGCGGTGCCACAAAAAAAATGATAATTTTCTCCATGAAATTATGACGGATCCGAAGGAAATCATGTTTCATGTCTCAAGTCCCCGCAGAAGTGAATGAGGAGTAATTTGGAATCAGGGTTAATAAGAAATATGCTAATGCCAAAAACTGGACGAGGTCAATATTACTCGATGTTTGTCCCCTCTACTTAAAAAATAATAATATATAATAGAAAAAGGGTTAGCTAACCCTTTCATTTCTCATGCAAAATGCAGTGGAAACAGTTTCTACATATAAATCGGACGTAGTTATCTTAATATTTGTTTTGTGTATTGCATTCGTGATTTTTTCTTTGTAATCGATATAACTACCATCAATTTTAACCGAATTCAATTATATCTTTTTATTTTTTCTGCGTTTTCTTCCTAGTTTTTTTATTGACAAACGAGTTGTATTTAATTGAATATTAAATTGGTGTAAATATGATTAAGTGAGTTTTTATTTCCAAGAAATTACATTCCAAATTACATTTATCATTTTGCTCCGATTTGGGCAAAAATTTTAATTTTATAAAAAAACAGCACTTAATAAATTAGAGCTTTTTTTAGTTCAAAAAGTAAGTAATTTTTTCCAGATAAAAGGTTTAAAAAAAAAAGTGAAAGTAAAATAATGGCTAATGAGCAGTGTACTATTAAAAGTAACTCGAGAAAATTCAAGAAAAAATTAGTCAATTTAATAAATTTGCTGTTAAATTCATAAAAAATTTTTAATTTTTGAATATTTTCAGGAGTTATAATATAGGCGCCAGCCATACTAATCTCGCCCAAAAATTAAATTTCTTTTTCCGAGAATAAAAATAGGTGGTATTTATGTTTTTTGGCCCGCTGAACACGAATCCGGGGTCCATTTTGCGAATTTCGTAGTCAATTTTTTGTTATTAACAAATTATTGGCCAATTTTGCAATAATTTCTTGATGACAAAAAATTGACCACGAAATTCGCAAAACGGACCCCGGATTCGTGTTCAGCGGGTCGAAAAACATAAATACCACCTATTTTTATCCTCGGAAAAAGAAATTTAATTTCTTAATTTTTGGGCGAGATTAGTATGGCTGGCGCCTAGACTATTAATTGAATAAAGACCGTAAGTTTTGTAAGGAAATTCCCCAAAAGTGTATTGTGAAACTAGAAAAAATTAAAAATCCAAAATTCTGTTTTTAAATATATTAACTAAAAAATTCTTGATAAATAAATTAAAAAAAAAAATTTTGTTATGTTAATTTATTTTTACCGAGACTAAATGTTGATAAAAATAACTTAATCAAAGTCATCAGTAATTTTCTACAGAAAACGTATCAAATATATTAAATTTATCATGTTTTCATTCTGATATTCAATTATTAGGAGAAAAAAAAGGAATTATTGAAAAAATATTTGATAAAACCACAAAAAAATATGTTATTTTCAATATAAACGTCAAAAAGGAAGAAAGAAAGAAAGAAAGAAAGAAAGTATAAAGAAATAAATGATTGAATATAACTATTACTATGTATAGAAAAGCAATTGGGAAAATTTCAATCAAAACTAAATTGGATTCTGCTTGTCTGGAATGAAAATTGAATTTCTCAAGTTATATCTTCATTTTGTACAAGTCTCTGTGGATTTATTTTTTCTTTTTTAATAATTTTTTTTTTCCTTCAATCGATAAAAATTTTAATTTCTCATCTAAAAAGTTAGCTTAAGGTACGACAAGACCATTAATCTCCTACGTTTTCCTTTTACGTTGGTGGTAGTAAGAAGGCAATTAGACTGTTGATTAACTTGCTTGCTAAGGGCGTTTAAAAATTTTTATACTCGATTGTCTGTAAAATTACTTATTTTACTTTCGTTAAATATTATTTTACACTTATTTAAATCTTGTTTTTTTTTCTTTTTTTTTTTTTTTTTTGATTAATGAATTTCATAGAATTTCTATTCAGTAAAAAAGGATCCATGTTTTTCTTTAAATTTAATCTTGAAAATTTCCTTTTTCTAAGTACTCTCATTATCTTTTAACGAGTTTCCTCGTTAATATTTTCGATAGAAACATTTTTTTTCTTCAACTTAAGCATTGATTACTACTTTATCGATATTTTATTTAATTATAAATTTATGTGCTGATGATTATTTTAGTACTAAACTCGTTCATTTGATTCAATAGCTCCAGTAAAGCTCATTGCTTTTTTGTAAATAATTATGGTTAAAAACGTTAATGTTAATGAACTTGCTTGATGCTTACAAGGTCAGGCCACAATATTTTGACCTTTTTAAGACATTGTTTGACAACATCCTCGTTTTTTTAGAATAAATCCATTTTCTAATGCTTTGAAATTTTTTTAAGTTTCATTGGATTATTTATTTAAAAGCAGTTTTAGCAAGTAGCTAAGAATTGAGTGAAATAGTTACTTATACGGCTTCAAAATTTTTCGATTTAAAGCAGGATCTCATTTTGCAATTAATTTTTTCAGTAAAATTAAATATTCTACTCCTTAGCCCAGAATAATTATTCAATTAAATAAGACATTTCCGAATTTTCCATTTATTTCAATGCTTTCTCCCATCCGAAATTCGGTACGTTTGTCTGACATCCACAAAATATTTAGGGTGCCAAATGTTGCAGGATTTCCTTGTCATTACGAGCTTTTATTTTTACTTTATTTATATTTATATATAGAAAAAACTTTTTTCAAGAAAATAAAAGTGTTTTGACAACATTGTTATTAAGTAGCTAGTTTTTACTTGAAAAAATTAAAATTTGTTATTAAAGAAAAATAATTAGCAAAGCTCTTACTTCATTATTAAAAAAGTTGTTTTATAATTTTCTGCTTTAAAGATTTCCCTGTATATTTGTCAAATAATATGCAAGCTCTTTTACGCATACCCTACTTTAAACGTTATTGATGCGTGTATTTACCACGCCTTCACGCATACATAAATCATTCTTCAAATTACAAAAAAAATTACATTACAGCATCAGACTTAAAAAAAAAGCGAAAATCGAAAAGCTCAAATTAGACTTTTCTGTCATAGTCAATAAATATCGTTCGATATTATAAATACATGACTTGCTCCGATCTCTGGTAACTTTTTTTTTTAATCTAACATACCCTTGTCATTTACCTTTACGAGTCCTTGACGCATGTGATTGAATATATACACGCAGGGAGAAAGAGAGAAAAATTTATTTTTTATTTAGACACGCGCCCTATTGGTTCACTATATAGCAAAAGTAAAATAAAATAAAAAAAAACGCCAAGAGAAACGTCCCCTGGTTCGCGCTCGCCCGGCACCTGTCAAGTAAAAGAATTACCATGGTAACCGCTTATATTTCGAGCGTCAGTAAACTCCCACCACTTTGCATCATCATCTACTACTGTGTACCTAAACCACCATCGCTTTTTTTCAAAGAAACGAAATGAGAAAAAGTGAGATAGATGGAGAGAAAATTATAGGGTGGTTCCGGGCAACGTTAAGCCATCCTAAAATTTTTAAAGAGAGGGTGGTAATGATGCTGACTGCTATAACTTTTTTACTCTTTTGCAAGCTCTTATTTTCGCTATAACGATGGGGTTTATTCCTTTTATTTTCTTAGTATATATACTGAATTCTTTTTTCTTTTTACTTTTTTCTTTCTCCTTATTCTGCACTCTTGAGCTTTCCAACTTTTGCTGAGAAGCTTTTCTTAGCTGTTATTTTCTTTTTAAAATATCCACAGAATAAAGCCTAATGTATATTTACCATAAAATTTTACATATTCAAGTAGATGAGTGTTATATTGAGATTTTTGATAAGAGGATACTTTACATTTTTTTATCTTTTTAATATTTATGTAGAGGGCTCATTTTTTTTATCTTGTTTTAAAAGTTATTTTCGTTCATTTTACATTAAAATTTGCATACAACTTTTTTTTTCTTTTTCATAAAATTTACGATTTTATGATTTCTCCTTCTCTAGTTGTAGAAAATATTACTACCCTTAAAAAAATAACCCAAACTGATGATTGGAACCATTTTGATTTAGTCAAACCTAAAAACCTCTTCACCACGCTGTTTTGAACAATTTGGACCTGATTTACTTTTTAGTTTTGGAAAAATTTTATGATAATGGTAAGAAATATATTTTTTTTTCTTCATTTTTGCAGGTTCAAAAACCAGAAAAGATTTAAGGTAAAGACCCAAATTTTTGTTCATAAGTTACGCGAAGAAAGCGAATTAACACCATCTTACAAAAATTTAAAACAGCCTAGACAATTACCAAATATCAGTATCAGATCTTTTAATAATTATTTACTAAAAACACGTTAGTAACTAACTAATTAATAACGTGTTTTTTTAGCAATTAAAAAATTTTATATGATAACTTGAAAACAAATTTACGAATATAAAATTTGAATATAATGATAAGGAAATTAGTAGTATTTCCGGGTAAACTATCTATGTTAATGTATTTTTTATCGCTAAATTACTCTTTTATTAAAAATTAACTTTTCCTTGTACATTAATATATAAGAATCAATTGGAGGACTTTTAAATTCAAAGCTTACTGTATATTTGAATAACATTTGAACTGTTCATAATGGAAGGAACTGTGCGTATATTTTTGTTCTTGGTACTCTTCTCTGTATTAATTAATTTCTCTGCAGCAGGGCTTTTAGACGTAAATATGGCATAAAATTAAATTTTTTTTTCCAAATGAGAAAATAATTTTATTTATTTTTAGCAAGTCCAAACATTATTAAAAAATCTGGTGAATGGTCTCAAAAATATACTTGACAATACTCTGAATGATACAAACGACACGTGAGTAAATTTATTCCATTATGTCTAATAAAAAACAAATATTTAATATATCATGCTTTTTGCAATAATTGTTTTCCTAACAAGGTTGTAAAGTAAGCCATTTTCTTACCAGAAAAAAAATAGGATACCTTGCTAGGATATCATTTTTTGCAGTATTTTTGGCGAGAGTTGCGATTTCTTAAGCAGAAATATATTGGAGATTCATGAAAATTATAATATTTAGTTAAAATTTTTTTCAAAACTTAAAACTTTTTTACATTATTAAATTACTCATACAAATTCGTGCTTCTAGAATTAAAATATTTTACAGTTTATGACTTTATATAATTTTTTTTACAGGGTCTAATAGAACGCATATTGTAACAACCAGATCATCAAAGAAGTTCTGGTTTTCTTCAAAAATAAAATAAAATAAATTAAAATTCTACTTAATTATGTAATGTGAATATGTAATGTAAATAGTCTTTTATTTGTTCCAATAAAAAAATGGATCCTCATTAACAATAACAAAATATTCTTAATGGTCTATCTTACCTAGTAAAAACTATAATTCTAGATATTAGTACTTTCATAGAAAAAAATTAAGTACTGCGTCCCAAAAGATAAAAAAACATTGCTATTATTTTAATTTTTTTATGTATAACATTTTGAAGAAAAAAAATTTCAAAAAATTAAGTTTCAGATCCAAAAAATTGACTATAAAAAATATTTTTAAAACTAGTACTCCCACAGAAAAATATGAGGTACTACTTTCAAAAAGGAAAAAAATATTGCTGTTTTTTTTATTTTCTTATGCAAAAAGTTTTGAGAAAAATAATTCAGAAAATTAAGTGTCAGATTGGAGATATCGAGTAATAACCATATTTTCAGATAATGGTACTTTCGTAGGAAAAAATTAGGTACTACATCCAAGAAGAAAAAAAAATATTGCAGTTTTTTTTATTTATTTTTTTTTTTTAATTTTGAGATAACAATTTTGAAAAAATTAAGAAACAGTTCCAAAAAATTACTATAAGCGTGTTTCCTAAAACTAGTACTCCTATAGAAATAAATTAGGTACTACGTTCAAAGAGAAAAAAATTTGATTTAGTATTTTTTTGTGAGAAAAATTTTGGAAAAATATTTTCAAAAAATTAATTATCAGATTATAGATATCTAGTATAAATCATTATTTAAAATATAAGTATTTTCATGGAAAAAAATAAGGTATTACATCTAAATAAAAAAAAAAAGTATATCGAGATTTTTTGGTAAAAAAATTTTTGAAAAAAAAATTAGTTCAAAAATTGTTACACATCAAAATAATTTGTATTGTTTTATTTATTTTAAATAATTTGAAACAATAAAAAATTAATTTCAGCTCCAATTCTGGTCAATAAAATATTATTTATACTTATTTAATACCACAATGGTTGTAAAATATCGCCGGTTACCCACAACACACACTGACACATACATACAGACATTTTTTAAAAACCGGTTTTATAGATTTTATCAAAACGTACTTATATATGCAATGTAAAAAACAACTCCGGTGATTTTACGACAAAATTGGTAAATTTACGAAAATTTAGTAAATTTTTGAAAAAATTTGCAATTTTTGGACAAAAATCGGAAATTTTTGTAAATTTGCGAAAAAATAGTAAATTAACGATTTATTTTTTCGTAAATTTTCGACAAAATCGTAAATTTACAACTATGTCGTAATTTTGCGATTTTTGTAGAAAAATTGCAAATATTAATCGAAAATTTGCGCCAAACAGCTGTGAAATTACAAGCCATATTTTTTGTAACTAGGGCTTTGGGAAATTAGTTTTTACAACTACGAGCTTATATAAAAGAAAGGTCCTTTAGTAATAAAGAAGAATTAATTTGCAATAGTTTATTATAAATGATAAACACGATTTAATGGAACTAAGTACAAATATTTCATTATCATTATCTGTGCTTATGAGGACTAAGTTATTATTTATAATAAATTCTTTCAAATTAATTCAATTAATTAGAACGTAAAATAGTATTTATGCTATTTCTTCATCAATATTTATAATAGAGAAGAATATTTTAAAATCTGTAGCATGACACGAGCTAAACTGCGAAGCAGATGCTTTTATAAAGAAGAAGAAAATCTACTTTACGCTATTTACATAAGCAAAATGGATAATATCGAAGAATTTCCATCGAGAAAATAGATAAAGCTCCCTTGGGGAATTTCACCTTTAGAGTATATCGGTTTTTTTTAAAGAAAGAATAATTTTACTGGCATTTTATCCTAAGTAATCTTACAATAAATAGGAAACTTTAATGCGAAAATGCTTGTAACTGTATGGTTCAATATTCTGCTAAAATAATTAAAAATAGATTTATTGAAAATTTCAATTTTTTTAATTGATTTTGATGCTGCTTTTGACTGAGTGCTGCTTTTTTATACTTAAAAAATTAATTCATGCATGATATTTAAAATAAATTCCGAAAATTATTCATAAAAAACTTAAGAAATTCTATACAAGTAAATTATAAAGTTTATAGTTTTGAAATATGTATAAGAAGTTTTTCTTCTTTTTGAAACTCCCTTTTCTCATTTAGCTCTTTTTTTCTTTTTGCCTTCATTATCGAGTATTATTATTACTTTTTTTTTTATTCTCACTTTAATGAGTAACTTTTTCGTATATTTCTTTTTAACTAATAAGGAAAGGTCATAAGATTTTGGTATAGAAAATTCTTATTCCTTGGAAAATAGTTTAAAATGATTAAAAATACTCCTAAAGACCATAGTAGCTTTTCAAAATGAGAATTTCCAACCAAGAAAGGTTTTTTCTTGTGATTATATTTTTTTTAATTTGCTTCCACTTGTAGATTTTTTTTACGAACTTTTATTTTCCGGTAATTTCCCTAATACCAGATTTATTATCCAGTTGAACTGTAGAAATTTACAGCATTCATAAAATTACTACTAATACAGTTCTGTTAGTCTAAAAAAACAGATTTTATTGTTAATCAAAGGGGTAAGTAATTCAAGATCGCGTTTCTTTATCCAGTTTTGCGTATCAGAAAGAATAGGTTAGTTTAGTTTTAAATACAAAAGGTAAAATAGTTTGAAATAAGGTTTTACGCCAGGGGCGTTAGTGTAAAATAAAGTGGCCACCCAAATCTAGTACCCTCTCCTTGTATGCTTATAAGATAGCTACAGCGACGTATACATTTTCTTAAAAGCTCCAAGTTTTTAGAATTAGTAAATTCTTTTTTTTTTTCTTTTTTACTTGCGGCAGTCATAGCTAAAGATAAAAAGTAAAGTATATGAAAAATAAGATGGAAAATTATACTCTTAAATATATCTACAGTTTTTTGTATACTCTAAAGATGGCGATAGGATACCCGAAGGTTAATTTTGAATGTCTTGGCAAAAGGGTGCAGCTAAGTTAGCTTATTAAATAGTAAAGTTTAGCTTACACCGAGAAAAATCCAGACCTTGTGGACACTTTCCATGCCATGTATTCTTATTTTATTTAATGTATTCTGTTATTCAATAAATATTTCACTATTTTTAGTTATTATTAATGCAACTAACATATTCAGAAGCAAGGTAATGCGAAGGGTCCATATTTACATCGCACTTATATTTAATAACCATAATTACAAGGACTGCTTTTACACCGACCGATGTTTAAGGGCGAGTGTTTGTTTACTAACCAAACCTTGCCTTAAACAAACACTCGTTTACACCGAGACGCGTGTTTGTTTAAGATACGGGTAAAAATTTGTTCCCAAATGAAAAGTTTGTCCTTCAAAATTTATGAAAAAATAAATAATTAATGGAAAAATAAAATAAAAAGTTGATTAAAAGGGGCTTATTTTTTTTATTTAAAACCCTAGCAAAATAAAAATTCAATATTATTTTCCATAATTATGCATTTTTTTAAATAAGTTATAAGAAACCTAACCTGTTTATAATATTATTTAAAAAAAACTAATTCATAAATAAAAAAAGGATTTGTTAGAGTTTTTGTTCAGTAGATTTCCAATAAGTAACCCTGACATGCTGCAGTATTGAAGTTATTGATTTGTTTCTATCTAATTTTTTAACAGAATTTTTTGATAGAATTTAGGATTATTTTGATGTACAACCTATTTTGATATACCTGCTACTAAACAATTAATTTTTGAGTTCAACAATAAGAACCATGCCAAAACAACTTTATTATTCTTACAGTGTTACACATTTTGTTCTGAGGAATTCGATGTTCAAATTGCAATAGTTAAGAGCGTTACTGATCTACTGATCTTAAAGTTTTTGGATAAAACTAGGAAGCCAAAAAAGAGTTTCTTTCTTTTGATACTAATGGACAATTTGAATGAGACAATAGAAACCCTAAGACTTCAGCTTGTCAGATTCTGGTTTTGGCTTCAAAACTTTGGACATGTGCATCTTTACGAATACTGAATACTCGTATGCATGTTTGTGGTAAATTGTAGTTTTAATTTATCAATTTTCAAGCCAAGTTGATAACAATATTTTTCTGAACAAGTACTAATGAAGAAAAAGAGCTATGAAAATCCAACTCCATTAATCAAAGAGTTTTATACCTAACTTATAAGTATAAGTGAGCTTAGAGACAGTAAAGTTTTACTTGTTCAGAAAAATATTGTTATCAATTTAGTTTGAAAATTGGTATATTTAAGCAACAATTTACCAAAATTATGTTTAAAACATTGAACCCGAATCAGCCCAAATATACCTTGAACATTTGTAAAGTTTGTTTCTTTTATAATTTTGTTTTAATGAACAATTAAAATCATACAACACAGACTTCAATATTTTGCCATTAACAAAAAAAAAAATATATTTTAAAATGTCAGGTTCTAGATAGTGGCTGGCTTGAAATCTAAATGAAAAAGCTAAGAACTCATTTTTTAAAAATTTTACCAGGTCTATTATTAAAAATTTGTTTAAACTTATTTTAATTAAAATAATAAACAGGTTAGGTTTCATATGATTTATTTTTTTTTAAAGATAAAATGCATAATTATGGAGAATAATATAGCATTTTTATTTTGTTAGGGTTTTAAATAAAAAGTTAAGCCACTTTTATTAAAATTTTTATTTTATTTTTTTATTAATTATTTATTTTTTCATAAAATTTAAAGGACAAACTTTTTATTCTGGAACAAATTTTTACCCGTATCTTAAGCAAACACGCGTCTCGGTGTAAACGAGTGTTTGTTTAAGGCAAGGTTTGGTTAGTAAACAAACACTCGCCCTTAAACATCGGTCGGTGTAAAAGCAGTCAAGAGGTGGTCCTAGACGAAAAATTATCCGGCCTAAAATGCTGAAAAAAATGAGTCGATTCTACGTGTTTTATATAGTTTGTACATTAACAAAATCTCTGGGAAAACTAAAAATCGGCTGCGCTTATTCCGAGAAGAGCCAAAAATAAGTATTTTAGCATGCTTCAAATGTTAAATGCATAAAACTCGTAAGAATATTAAATATTCGTTTTTGAGAATCTGTAAATAGGTTTATGTATTAAATTTTTATCTACTAGCTCAAAAAATAGATTCAAATATCTGTGTATCTCAGATAGAAACAATTATTACAATTTTGAATGATCACTCATCGTAAAGATTTCTGACCAGACAGCATTATATTGTTTATTTCATTCTCTCTTCCTATGAAAGAAACTTTTCGATTTAAAAAATTTTTTAAATATATGAAAACTTAATACGTACATACGGTGATATTTTGGTACATAAAGACAAAAATGAAAAACTCAAAATTTTTTTATTAGTTGGAGAAAATTACATTTTTTATTTTATTTATTTTCAAAAAAACTTTATGTTTCCCCCACTGTGTTTTATATTAGTTTTACAGTTATATATTGACTTCGATATTAGCATCAAATTCAACGCCGCCACAATCCTGTAAATCATAGAAAAAATTAAAAATGAAAAATTTATTATACTTTACATGAATGTACATTTACATGAAGTATTACCCTAAAAATCTCACACTGTAAAAAGTAACTTTCTTATATTAAGAAAAAAATTAGAACATTTTCGAAAAATTAGTAAATTTTCGAAAAAATTTGTAAATATTCGAAAAAAATCGTAAATTTACTAAATTTAGTGTATTATCGAAAAATTCGAGAATTCTCGATTTTTTTTTGTAAAATCGCAAGAAAAATTGATAATTCACCATTTTTTTTCGAAAATTTACAAAAAAATAGTTGTAAATTTATGAAAAATAGTTGTGAGTTTACAACTTTTTTCGTAAAGTCACAAAAAAAAATCAAGAATTCTCGAATTTTTCGTTAATATTCTAAATTTAGTAAATATACGATTTTTTTCGAATATTTACAAATTTTTTTGAAAATATACTAATTTTTTGAGAATTTACTATTTTTTTTTGTTAATCTGAGAGAGTTAAGTTTTACAGTGTAGTAAAAGTAAGTATATTTATATATAAATTATATTTATATTTAACACTCAAAGTATAGGAATCTCCTTTGTAGCAGGAAAAGGTAAACTAAAGGCTTTTTTGCTATATTTTTATGTTTTATAGTAGTTAAAACATTTATTTGAGTTAAACATTAAGTTGATTTTTAAGGTGGACCATCAAAAACTTGTTGTAATAGAAAATTTAAAAAAAAATTTTTTTTTCAGTTAATGCACCTGGTAGTAGGAAACGTGTTGTACGTCACTTTTGCAAAAAAAGACGATAATGAGCCATATATATGATAATAATCAAAAACGGATCTTTAAGCAATAGGAAAATTTAGGAAATCCAGATATTAGATTTTCATTTGTTAGTTTTTTATAAAAACAACTATTTTAATGATTTATTTAATATCAAGGGAAGTTCAATACATATGGAACATCAAATAGGAGTTTTTGAGGTTTCTTCAAAATATCGTTGCTACCTTATTTCTTAATCTACCAACTTTCAGTTGATCTCTTTTTTTTTATAAGTACCGCTTTTCATAAACTGCAATTTTGTATGAAAATAGGTTTCATAGGATTCATAAATTTTGTATAAGCTCCAATTTTCCAAAAATTTTTAGCCAAACTTTTTTGCTACAGTCGTTACTGAGAGATACAACTTTACAAAGTTTGGGATAAAAATTTAATTTTTTGAAAAAATTTTGAATTGAGATTCTAAAACCTATTCTAACACTAAAACCTATTTTCATAGAAAAACACATTGCTCGCAGCAATTTCAAAATTGGTCATTTAGGGTCGAAAATGGGCATTCATTCTGTAATAACTTTACTAGCAGAGAAACGTGATTATTTTAAGAAACAACAGAAACGGATCAAGGGGGGTGGGGGGTTCAAACCACTCAAATCCTCCTCCAACTTTGCTAGGGAATTGGCTAAAAATACTAATTGTAAAATATTAGTGGATTTTGCATATTTGAGAGACTAATTCGGGATTGTATAATAATTTTACTAGAAGCCAAACATAATTTTTTTAAGGAATCTTGGGAATATAAACCTTATAAAATATAATTTTTGTTGAAAAATTTTCCACCAGATGTGGATTGCAAAAGTTTATTAACTGTTACCATATAATTGATAAATAGTTTATTTATTATAAAATTATTTTACTCACTCCAGTAGACTGCTATAAAAAATATAAAAGTTTATTAAATGTTAGCCATTTATAACTTAAAAATAGTTTTTCTTCATACTTCGGTCGAAACTGCTTGGTTTCGCCTTTGTTTTTGCAGCCGATAGTTATACTTTTAGTCCCGTATAAATTGTTGAAGCATTGCTAGGGCTACCGGGGAAAAGATAAAAATAACCCGAATAGAATCTGTAAATATGGGCTGCTCCGGCCCGGTTTGGAAGTCATACTTTCCAGATCCGGCCAGGTATGGAACCCGGACCAGGGCCAGATCAGCATTTATTATAATTCCGAATTTAGCGTATAAAACAAATATAAATAAACAACATGGGTGATAAAAATTTAATTATATTTTATTAAATTAAGGAATATTCATTTGTAAAAACGTGTATTTTTATTGTTTCTGCTTGTGTTATGGATAAATAATTTTAAGATTGTTATTTATTTTATAAAATTGTATACATTATTTTTTGGAAAGGTCTCAATCCATCCACAAAACAAAAAAATAACCTTAAATCCACGCTCAAAAAAGTCTACAAATTTAAATATTTTTGCAATATTATCCTCCAAAATTATTTATAAACTCACTTTAGGTATTCCAGTATTCAGTGCAGTAAAAAAAAAAAATAAAAAATTTAATTCAAATATAAAAATAAAATTTCTTTGTGGATAAAAGGTTATAATTTTTTTTTTTTATGGATGGATTGAGATCTTTCGTTATTTTTTAGGTTATAATACAAGCATATTTGTTTATACTTTACGTGTTTTTTTTTTCTTTAATTAAAATTTAAAATTTTATAAATTTTATCATGAAAAGTGTTTAAAATTAAAAAAAAAAAGTTTCTTTAGTAAAATAACAAAGTTTCAGTTAAATAAATTTAGTTGATTAAACGATATATTGTCGAAGTATGGCGAGATACGGCAGCCGGATCTGGGCCAGACTTTTAAGTACGGCTTCCAAACTTAGATTCTATTCGGGAAGGCGTAAGTAAACGAGCACGCGGAACGAGTGTTCAGAGATTTTTGCTTACACATATTAAAATATTAATTGTTTGAAATTTTATGATAAAAAAAAAATTTAATGACACAAATTTACCAAAAAACGGTGTATCTTTGATTAACTTAAAAGTAAAACGAATTAAATTATTATCTATAAATCTGCATTTTTTCAGATAAACATTTACAATTAGTGTAAACTTAACCTTTCCATAGATATTAATAATGAGAGCTATTACATAAAATTAATAATATATGAAATTTATGTAAGATGTAACATTATCTATTAAATATTAAAATTGAAAAGGATTAAAAATAATTATTATTTCATACGATAATTTTTTTCATTTATGATAAATATTCTACTTTCTCCGCCATAACATCTCCAATAATAAACGAAAATAGCTATTTATTAAACAAGGGATAAAATATTGGTTTCGGCTTAGCATGCAGTTGTATGCAAAACAGACAGCATGCAAAAGTCGAACCCCATTTTTGTCCCGTGTTCTAAAACATAGTTTTACATATAATAGGCAAAAAAGCCGTCTCTCTAGAACAGAAAATAGGCTTTTTTGCCCTAGATATGTAAAATTAATTTTTCCCAATAACATTTTAAGTGCATAACTGTTTTTGAATTTACGTTTAATAATATATAATTTAATTTGGCAATTTTCGTCGACGGCCAGGATTCACTTTCCTCACTTCGCTTAGGCTTTTGTGGCCTCAACGAAAATTGCCAAAAAATTTTCAAAAATAAATAAAAAAATAAGCTTGAAAGGTTACGAATGGTTTGCTGAAAATTTATAGATTTTATCTGGCATACTTAATCGCAGTTTCGACCGAGTAATATAAAGGAAAATAGTATACGCAATATGGGATGAAAACTGAACGCCCGCACCTGTGTGACATAACATTATTTTATGTCACACAAGGACGAACGTTCAACTTTCCTCCTTAATTGCGTAACGTACTATTTTATCAGAATTTATTTTACTTACGCATTCCACGTCCGCTTCGACCTGTAATAAAAAATGTAATAGTTTATTAACTGTTTGTTATGTATAATTAAAATAGCTATTTTTTAAACAAGGGACAAAATATTGGTTTTAACATCGCATTCAGTTGTTTGAGAGAGCATGCAAAAGTCGAACCCCATATTTTGCCTCGTGATTTAAAATACAGTTTTGTATATAATGGACAAAGAAGCCGTTAGCTCCCTAGGGCCGAAAATAGGCTTTTTTGACCTAGATATGTAATATCTATTTGTTCAACAAGGGGAAAAAAATAGGATTTGGCTTTCAATGCAGTTGTATGCATGAGTGCAGACAGCATTGAAAGTAAAATTTCCTACATTTTTTCCCGTGTTCAACACATAGTTTTTCATTAAAAGCGAAAAAAAGATCGTCCGAAAGTAAGAAAGTAGATCTTTTTTGCAGCGTATAATGAAAAATAGTTTTTTTTATCAGAAATTATTTTACTTACTTGAGCCCCTACTTCAACCTGTAATAGAAAATATAATATTTTTATTTATCAAAATTTATGGCATTAAATTGCACTGTAAAAAAACTGCACTGAATTTTACTAGTACAGTTTTTTTACAGCTATAAATTATTAAACCAGTACCTTTGGCATAGCTGCATAGATGTTAAATAACACAGTAAGTATTAAGCAAAAGAAAAAAATTTTTGTCATTTTAAAAGATATACTCTTTTGAGTCCTTAATAAACAAATAACAATAAATAATTAGAGAGCTGAAAATATAAAAAATAATTTTTAAATCGTACTTACTATATTTTTCTTGTCAAAAGTCCAGATTCTTTTATTATCCCAGTAAGCCAAAACTCGGTTTATATAGAAAAAAATTTCTAGCATAAATCAGACACGAGATTGTCATTATAACAATCAAATGTAATTATTATCAAAATAAATTATTACGTTATGCGATAGATAATTTTTTTATAACTGGTGTTGTATAAAATTTTGGTAAATTAAAGGGAACAAAGAAAAAATAATTAAATATATTTAACATCGGATACTTTTTTTATTTAAAAAAAATTTTTTTCCTTGATCAACAATCTTTGATAAAATATTATATAAAAATATTCCATGGAAACAATAATAATTATCCGTAAATTAATGAATTTTTTTAAATGCTCTTTTTAATTGTAAAAAATAGATTGCGTTTTTCTCTTTAATTGATAATATATATTCTGAGAAAATTAATACATTTGTCAAATATAATAATTTCTGCATTTCAAAACAATAAAAATGACGTCTTCATCTATCTGAGACCCTTATACTTTTGCCTACAACGACCTTTTTAGTTAAATATTATTTAAAAAAATTTTTATTACGTTTACAGACCCACGGAGTTCGAAGTATTCAGGGTATTCTATTACCAATTTTACCTCTTGCGACTATAGATCCTGAAAGTTCACTGCATTTGGAAACTCAAATTTCCCCAAAAACGGTGGAAGAAGTGAGTTATGGTAAAAAAAACACACATACCCGAAACCATACATTTTTTTAAGTGGGCCTTGGCTCAATGTTATTCGATAGGAATTGTTCAATTAAAAAACTTTCGGGACTTGTCCACTTTTGGAAGGAATCCCTGTGAAATAAAGGAAAATTATATTATTTTGGGATTTAAAAAGTCAAAATATGTATAAAAATGGTGTACTCAACTCTGCAAGACTATATATTTATGGAGCACATTAATATTAATAATTTATGCAAACACATTGCTTTGGTCTTGTTTTAACTTCCGAAATTTAATTTTTCCATCCCAAATATTTACTAAAAATTAATTAATACCAAATTCAGAAAAGATATGAAAAATAAGCTCACTTAACAGGGAATGTCTCGTATAGAAAGAAAAAAAAATTAATAAAAGAAAAAAAAGAAATTTTCATTTAGAAAATTAATATAATAAAAAAATGTATAATTTTTTTATTCATCTGTGCATATTTATTCTCATATTTCCTTCTATTAATATAGATTTCAATTAGTCAGAAAAAATGAACGAGGAGGAGATATTAAAATTGAAACTCTGATAATAAAAGAAAAAAAAAAGATAGGGTTTTCATATTATCGATTAAGTTTTTTCTTATATACACACCCAGGTTGCGCAATTTTATTTCTCTCAATATTCTGATAGCTTTCGATATAAAAAAAGGAAGAATTTATTTTAGTTATTCATAAAAAAAATTAAAAAATAAAAGAACATTCTTTTTTTTTAATACATATTTCAATAGCGTCTACTGCGAAAATGATGAGAACCGAATAACTTAATAAAAAAATGAGAAAATTATGAAATGAGAAATTTTTTAAATAACTAAATTAATATATCGAATTATTCATGTGTACGTAAAAGTTAAAATATTCCTTAAGGGTTGTATTACTCCGAGTATTGACTTTACTCTCGGTTTTTCATTCAAAATACTCGATGGAATTATCATAATCTTTATTTACACATTTTTCATACACTTACACGCTTAATTCCATTTATAAATTATGAGTTACTAAATTTTCAATTTTAATCTCAATAATTATTTAAGTTTACATTTTTAATTATTAATTAGCAATTTTATTTTAATAAAGTAATTACATTTAAAAGTTATTGCTTATTTTACGGGAATCATTACCTGGTTGATCTCATTTTTTCATGTAAATATCAGCTTTCGAGCTATACAATTTATGATTTTTTATAATTAATTTCTTCGCTGAGGTATTAAACCAAATTATCTAATTTTAACTGAAAATGACTAATTTAAAATGTTTGTCAAAATTTATTAGGATTTAAAAAATTTTTTCTTACTTTATATTTTCAAAAACTTTTGAATAATCTTTTCACCTTTGATATTTTGCCAAAAATGATAATTTAAATTTAATCAAAAGTCAATTTTGACCATAGAGTTAAGCTTTAAAGCTTTATAAAACCTACCTATTAATTTTTAGAAACGTAATTTTGTAATAGCTTCTGAAAAATTGGTTATTTTGTCTGAAATTGAAAATTTAGTTTATTGACTGTTACAGAGAGAATACTATTAGATCCTTAAATAAAAAATTGAAAACAAACAAGAATCACTACTTCCAGCTTTCTTCTTAGTTTAATCTCTGCGTTAATAATGTTCACATTCGAGTCATTCACCATGAAAATGAAAAAGAAAAAATCAAATTAATTTTTTTTTTTTGGCGAATAATATAAAGCTCAAATGAATTTTTATTATCATTTTTAATTAACAAACAAAAAGTAAATTTTTTTTATATAATTCAAATAATACCATTAAAGTCTGTTAAAATATCTCATATTAAATTATTTAAACGAAAAAAAAAGAAAAATCCTATTTAAACATTATTCATTTAATCTCTCTCTCTCTTGCTTTTTTCAAATATACTTTTATAATGAGAGCCAGAAAGTATTATTAAAAGCAAAACGAGATTTTTTCTTTTTTAATGATTTAACTTAAAAAAATAATGAAGAAACAGTCTATGTATAATAATCCCATAGTTAAGCTAGGCGAAAATCCCACAAATTGTTTTTTTTCTTTTACCACCATCAGGTATGAAATTATTTTTTTAAATATTCTTAGTTTTTGTTGGATAGTTTTAAAAAATTGTTTGCTTTTTAAGTCTTTTCAATTTCCTTTTTTATTTCCGTACGTAAGACGCATTGTAAAAATAACAATCAGAAACAAAAAATCATACTAAGGTGTATTAAATTAAATGAATGAAAAAACTGGTCTTATGTACTATCGCAAAAAATAATTTCTATGCGATATATAAAAGAGTTAGAAACGAAAGTAAAGTAAAAGAAAAAAAAAGAAACCGGATTATTCGCGTAGATTTTTGCCAAGGGGTAAAACAAGACGCAGTATATTCTTCTTTATTTTTTACCCGGAACGTCGCCGAGGGGACTCTTTTTTTCCAGCTCTCAACATCTTGTAAAAAAAAAGTTTATATAAAAGAGGGATTTTTTGCATTAGTCTGATGTAATGATCTTATACATAGGAAGTTTTTTAATCAGCAACAAGGTTTAATTATATATAAGAAAAGTATCTTTAATATAAAAGAGAATATGCTTTAGATTTAACTTTTTAAAACATTCCCCATAGAGCTTTTAGGAGAAAGAGAAAATCTTAAATATTATTATAAGTATGAGAGTGTAATTTCTTTACATAATAAAACACATTTACTTAATTGAAATATTACGCTGAAAATACAAATGCGAGTTTCAGGCTATAAATAGCGACTTTTTTCAGAAAATAAAAGAAAATAAATTCATACGCTTTTTCTTAATATATTTGAAATACATTAGTACGTGCAAAAAAATAAGTTAACGAGAAGAACTGTTATGAATACTGAATTAAAAAATTCATGGATTAGCTTAATTCTTTAATATTATACACAAGCTCGGTACATTACTCTATAAAGAATTCTTAACTTTTTACTAGATACGTCTTTTTTAATAAAAATTAACTTTTATCAACATAAAAAGTAGTTTTAATTTACATTTAAATAACTTGTAAATATAAGTATATGGGCAATTTCATATTATCTGATCTAGTTGAAAAATTCAATAATTATTTTAAAAAGTACAACGGAAACTGTCAATTTTTTTTTTTTTTATTGAAATAAAATGATGATTTTCCACCTATTTGGCGCAGCCAATTGACTGAAAACGTAATCCTTAAATTAGAAAAAATGCAAAGACTCAAAGAGTAAAAAAAATTTCAAAACTTTTAAGAAGTTCTTGTTTTTTTCTTCAACTTGATAAATTTCAAGTTAAAAAACAGGGAATAATAAATAAAATTGCGAATGTATTTTTCATATTTTTGGGCTTATTTTTCAATATATTTACGCATTTTAAGAAACGTCTGCAAAAAAACTTAAATGTATTTTTTTACTTTTAGCCGTACTTTTATAATTATTTTAATTTTTTGGTATTGAATTTTCTGTGAACCTTTTTTCTCATCTGTCAAAAATATCCTAAAACAAACAAAAAATTTCAGAAATATCAACCCATCCATAGATATTTAGTTAACTTTATTTTCTTTACAATAAAAGAAAAAATTGACTTTAATTTGCTGATTTTTATTGAAGCATAAAATTAAATTAATATATTATAGAGAGTATTTGCACTCAAATGTATATAAAGTGCAATTGAATTAAAAAAAATCTCTTCAATTAAAAGTTAAAAAAGCCCTTCGAAAAATAGCCATAGTATATGCCACATTATATATAATAATTTTTTTTTTTTATTTTAATTCCTTCCCTATTTTTTTTTCTTTCTTTTTATTTGTACTGAACAGAAACGTTATGTATTTAAGTCTGGTTATATTCCAATAAAATTTAAGCAGGGGTGGGCTTTTTTCTAACGATGGAATAAAAAAAAAAGTAAAAGGGGGTGGTACCCTATAGCGCAAGAAGCTACGGTATTTTTTTATTTTTTACTTCTTTTTAACTCCCACAGCAATGGCGTCTGTGCTACTGATTTTATTATAATATATACAGAACACACCCTGGAGAAATTTATTTTTTTTTCTACTACTATTACTTTTATTGACATTTTTTACTCAATTTTAACAAGGTGATTCATTAAAATAATAAAGTACAAATAATTCGAGACACGTAATTGAAAATAATAATAATAATAATGAGATGGAATGAAATTAAAAATTATTATTCCTCGAATAATTGAAAAGGAAAATTTTTTAAATTAATTTGCAAGTGTCATATTGATTGACCATCTAATACTAAAAAAAATGCAAAAAGCTTAAAAGTTAACGAGTTTCATAAATCAAAACGGGGGAAAAACGTCACACTCTCGATTGAACTGTTGAAGGGTATTATTTTTTTTTTTTACCTGTTACTATAAAAAGCTTTAAACGTGTGCCAACTACCTGCTGCTAAATATAGTATAGCAGCAGGTTTTTTTTATACCTAGTATCATCTATTATTGGTTATTGAATTGGTAAACTGTATTTATTGGAAATCGAATCCATTATTCATGTATTTGGTTTAGTTTTTTATTTTTTGAAGGGTTGAAAAGTCGAGTGTACAGTTTATTGTGTTTTTTAATACCTGATGCATATACATAATAAAACAATTTATGTCTATTGATTTTTATTTACTTTTTTTTTGCGGCTTAATATTGATGATATGTTTTACATGAATTGAGTATTGTATGGCATATTTACTTTGGGAATTTAAATATATTTAAAAAATCAATTTTTTACCAAGGGCTTATAATTTGATGTTTTGATATCAATATTTTTTTAATTAATCTATCAATTTATTATCGAAAACGATATTAAGAAGAAAATAATTTTTCACATTTTATTTATTAAACCACCAAAAAGTATTCGATTACAAAAATCAGCTCATCAATTTTAATGATTTTTTTTGGGACTTTCTTATATTGTTCTAAATTTGCTATTTTTGGTATTTGATACATGCCAAAATTACTTTCAAAATAGGTTCAAAATGTTTAAATAAAATATTAAAATAGACCGAAAAATGCAGTTTTTCGGCATTAGGGCAATTTATTTGGAGTCGGAACCTAAAAATTTGATGGCCAGAACCTTTGAGTTCAAATTTGTTTAGTAAGAATCAAAATTTAATCCTTTCTTATTTTAAAATTGTTTAAAAGTTTTAGTTGATAATAAACAATTAAAAAATTTTGAAAATATGGTTAAAAAAATTCTTATTTTTTAATATATTGCTTTTTTATACATTGGCAAAGGATAACATTGAAAAGGATAAATTAAGAGTATAAAATAACGAATACAATTCAACTAATGGTATGATTTAATTACTTTTTAAAAACAAACCACAAGAAAATTTGATTACATCTGTACTGGCCTCAATTTTTAAATTTATTTATTTTTTATTTTTATTTATTTATTTATTTAATCCAACTTCCCGGTGATGAAAATTGACTGTTTTACTGTCCGCAAAGTCATTTTATAGTAAAAAAAACATATTTTGAATGTTCGTCGCAGACGGTAAAAAATTTGATAGTAAAATTATAGTCGATTTAAGGTCAAAAATATGTTCAAAAAACATACACATTTATAGTCAATTCAAATAGTAAAAAAATAGATTTTTAATAGTCAGCATATAGTAAAAAAAACATCCAAAAAATATACACTTAAGAAAAAATATACAATCAAATCAGGTTATTTTAACTGTTTTATGAATGTTACAAAAACATTCAAATGACGCCAGAAATATTTCATAAAATTTAGTACTATATTTTCAGTCATTTGAACCTTTTTTTTATGTTCTAAAAACTAAGTATTATTATCAAAAATGATATAATTTAATGTCATAATAAGGTAAAAAAATAGTCACAAATATATATATTTAATATATTTTTGACATAAGAAAAAGTCAAATTTTTGTCATATTTTAGTTATAGACGGTACACATAATACATTATGCGAATAGTCAAAAAAATGTAAAATCAATGTTGAAAAAACATCCATTATTAGTCATAAAGACAATAATTTCGATAATTAAAAATCTAAAATCAAATAGTCGTTACAATATTTAAAGAGTGTTCATATGACGTTAAAATATTGTTCGCATTACAGTAATAAAATTTACCGATTAAGGTTAAAAGAATAGTCAAATAAATATATTTTGAATGTCTTTATGACACAACAGAATGTCTTAAGAAAAATTTTTAAAGTAAAATTTAAATCTTTTATTCAGCTTATAAAGCGTAAATAAATAGTCATTTGAACATAAAAATAGTATCCGTTTGACGATAAAAATTAGTCTAATTTTAGTAAAAATTTATGTCAGCGAAGGTCAAAAGAATAGTCAAACGAATATATTTTTAATGCCCTACTGACAAAACTAAGTGTCCGCCGAAAAACTTTTATAGTAAAATTAAAGTCCTTCGCAGGGTTAATAAAAGCGAAAAAAAATGGTCATTTGAACATAAAAAAAGTATCCTTTTGACTATAAAAATTAGTCGCATTTTAGTGAAAATTTTTGTCATCGAAGGTTAAAAAGATAGTCAAACGAACATATTTTTAATGTCTTTTTGACAAAACTAAATGTCCGCCGAAAACCTTTTATAGTAAAATTAAAGTCCTTCGCATAGTTAATAAAAGCGAAAAAAAATGATCATTTGAACATAAAAAAAGTATCCTTTTGACGATAAAAATTAGTCGCACTTTAGTGAAAATTTTAGTCAGCGAAGGTTAAAAAGATAGTCAAACGAACATATTTTTAATGTCCTACTAACACAACTAAATGTCCGAGACAAAACTTTTATAGTAAAATTAAAGTCCTTCGCAGGGTTAATAAAAGCGAAAAAAAATAGTCATTTGAACATAAAAAAAGTATCCTTTTGACTATAAAAATTAGTCGCATTTTAGTGAAAATTTTTGTCATCGAAGGTTAAAAAGATAGTCAAACGAACATATTTTTAATGTCCTACTAACACAACTAAATGTCCGAGACAAAACTTTTATAGTAAAATTAAAGTCCTTCGCAGGGTTAATAAAAGCGAAAAAAAATGGTCATTTGAACATAAAAAAAGTATCCGTTTGACGATAAAAATTAGTCGCACTTTAGTGAAAATTTTAGTCAGCGAAGGTTAAAAAGATAGTCAAACGAACATATTTTTAATGTCCTACTAACACAACTAAATGTCCGAGACAAAACTTTTATAGTAAAATTAAAGTCCTTCGCAGGGTTAATAAAAGCGAAAAAAAATGGTCATTTGAACATAAAAAAAGTATCCTTTTGACTATAAAAATTAGTCGCATTTTAGTGAAAATTTTTGTCATCGAAGGTTAAAAAGATAGTCAAACGAACATATTTTTAATGTCATAATGACAGAACTAACCGTCCACGGAAAAAAAATTTATAGTAAAATTAAAATCTTTCAAACAGTTTATAAAACGTAAATGAATAGTTATTTGAACATAAAAATAGTATCCGTTTGACGATATAAATTAGTCGGATTTTAGTAACATTTTATGTCAGCGGAGGTTAAAAAGATAGTCAAACGAACATATTTTTAATGTCTTTTTGACAAAACTATGTGTCCGAGAAAAAACTTTTATAGTAAAATTAAAATCCATTGCACTGTCTATAGAAGCATAAAAAAATTGTCATTTGAACATAAAAATAACATCCGTTTGACTTTACAAAGTTTGTCAGATTTTAGTCATAGTTTTTGTCAACTGTAGTAAAAAAAATAGTCAAATGAGCATATTTTTAATGTCTTATTGACAATACTAAATGCCCGAGAAAAAACTTTGATAGTAAAATAAAAGTCCTTCGCACAGTTGATAGAAGCGAAAAAAATGGTCATTTGCACATAAAAATAGTAACCGTTTGACGTTAAAATTTAGTCAAATATTAGTAAAACTTTATGTCAGCAAAGGTAAAAAAAATAGTCAAACGAACATATTTTTAATGTCTTTTTGACAAAACTAAATGTCCGCCGAAAAACTTTTATAGTAAAATTAAAGTCCTTCGCATAGTTAATAAAAGCGAAAAAAAATGTTCATTTGAACATAAAAAAAGTATCCGTTTGACGATAAAAATTAGTCGCACTTTAGTGAAAATTTTAGTCAGCGAAGGTTAAAAAGATAGTCAAACGAACATATTTTTAATGTCATAATGACAGAACTAACCGTCCACGGAAAAAAAATTTATAGTAAAATTAAAATCTTTCAAACAGTTTATAAAACGTTAATGAATAGTTATTTGAACATAAAAATAGTATCCGTTTGACGATATAAATTAGTCGGATTTTAGTAACATTTTATGTCAGCGGAGGTTAAAAAGATAGTCAAACGAACATATTTTTAATGTCTTTTTGACAAAACTAAGTGCCCGAGAAAAAACTTTTATAGTAAAATTAAAATCCATTGCACGGTCGATAAAAGCATAAAAAAATAGTCATTTGAACATAAAAATAACATCCGTTTGACTTTACAAAGTTTGTCAGATTTTAGTCATAGTTTACGTCAACTGTAGTAAAAAAATAGTCAAACGAACGTATTTTTGAAGTCTTATTGACAAAACTAAATGTCCGAGAAAAAACTTTGATAGTAAAATAAAAGTCCTTCGCACAGTTGATAGAAGCGTAAAAAATAGTCATTTGAACATAAAAATAACATTCGTTTGACTTTACAAAGTTTGTCAGATTTTAGTCATAGTTTACTCAACTATAGTAAAAAAAATAGTCAAACGAACGTATTTTTAATGACTTTTTGACAAAACTAAATGTCCGCGGAAAATCTTTAATAGTAAAATTAAAATCCATTGCACGGTCGATAGAAGCATAAAAAAATTGTCATTTGAACATAAAAATAACATCCGTTTGACTTTACAAAGTTTGTCAGATTTTAGTCATAGTTTACGTCAACTGTAGTAAAAAAATAGTCAAACGAACGTATTTTTAATGTCTTATTGACAAAACTAAATGTCCGAGAAAAAACTTTGATAGTAAAATAAAAGTCCTTCGCACAGTTGATAGAAGCGAAAAAAATGGTCAGTTGCACATAAAAATAGTATCCGTTTGACGTTAAAATTTAGTCAAATTTTAGTAAAACTTTATGTCAGCAAAGGTAAAAACAATAGTCAAACGAACATATTTTTAATGTCTTTTTGACAAAACTAAATGTCCGCCGAAAAACTTTTATTGTTAAATTAAAATCCATTGCACGGTCGATAGAAGCATAAAAAAATAGTCATTTGAACATAAAAATAACATTCGTTTGACTTTACAAAGTTTGTCAGATTTTAGTCATAGTTTACTCAACTATAGTAAAAAAAATAGTCAAACGAACGTATTTTTAATGACTTTTTGACAAAAGTAAATGTCCGCGGAAAATCTTTAATAGTAAAATTAAAATCCATTGCACGGTCGATAGAAGCATAAAAAAATTGTCATTTGAACATAAAAATAGCATCCGTTTGACTTTACAAAGTTTGTCAGATTTTAGTCATAGTTTACGTCAATTGTAGTAAAAAAAATGGTCAAACGAACGTATTTTTAATGTCTTATTGATAAAACTAAATTTTTTCCTAAAACTAAACTAAATATAGTAAAAAAAAGTTTAATTTTGGTTATAATTCCTAATATTTTTTATCGATGCCCACAGCAAACTTAATTATTATATTAAGTACTAAGGTCGCAAAAGTTTTGATACTAGCGTGAGCACTAGCACGAGTGTTGGGCGAAGCCGGCCCGAGTTATACGTGTTCACGCTAGTGTCTAAGGTATTTCACCAGGTATATCTGATTTCACCCATGGTGCTTTCAGTATGTTTTGCTTACCAAGGCGTAGAACGAGTGCAGAAAATTCTTTTCAAAGTTTCAAGCACGAATTTTACGCCCGGAAGGGCAAAAAGAATTCAGTGTTACCCTGAAAATAATTTATGTTTATTTAATGTTTTTAAAAGGAATTATTTTAAGTTTAATTCTTTTAAAATTAATGATTTTTATTTTAATTCTCTGAATTTTAAAAATTAATTTGTAAAAGTATTTGCTTATCAAACTGGGTATTAATATTTCCCAAACCACATCTCCAGATGTTAATGCCGTAAGATTTGTTATTTTAATTACTTTTTTTTGGAAATACAATGTCCATTAAATACGTTAATTTAAAAACCATTTTATTTATTAAGTCCCAAAATTCTTGTTCCCGTAAACAGAAAATTTCGTCTGTCAAAAGTTTTTATGTTTGTTTATTGCATGCGGAATACCGGTTAAAATTAACTGATTTTTAACATGCGACATGTTTCACAGGGATGGGTATTAGAGGAAGCCTCTCAATTCAGGAGGTGGGGTCGTGAAAAACTGATGCTAGAGGGGGGGGGGGGGCAAATGGACATTATTTTGATTAGTGGCTTTGAAAACTTTCTGTTCAACAGTTTTAATGTTCTAGAACAATAATTATAATAAGCTCAAAAATATCAAAAATGACTTACTTTTTGATTTTCAAAGGATCTAATAGGTCTTTATAGGCGCTGACTACATTAATTATGTCGTAAATTATATTCAACGGGTTCAAAAGAGTGAATTTGGCCATTATTCACCCCAAATACCCCAAAATTTAAATAAACTTTATTTTTAAATTGAATTAAATAAATAGGTTTTTCAGGTCGCAGATTTCAAAAATTATGTAAAAAATTACATCCACCAGGTTCTGAAGGGGGAAATTGGACATTTTTCACCCTTGCCAACCCTTAGACAAACCTTTTTCCAAAACAACTTGTTTTTTTATTTTCAAAGGGACTAGTAGGTTTTTTTGGGCGCTGATCTCAAAAATGATGTTACAAATTACATACGGAAGGTTTTAAAGGGCTATAATAAAATAACGACACGTCAAGCCTTACACTAGCGTAACCTAAGGAAGTAGGCTATAATCAAAAAACGACACGTCAAGCCTTACACTAACATAATCTAAGGAAGTAGGCTATAATAAAAAAAGACACGTCAAGCCTTACACTAGCGTAACCTAAGGAAGTAGGCTATAATCAAAAAACGACACGTCAAGCCTTACACTAGCATAACCTAAGGAAGTAGACTATAATAAAAAACGACACGTCAAGCCTTACAGTAGCGTAACCTAAGGAAGTAGACTATAATAAAAAACGACACGTCAAGCCTTACAGTAGCGTAACCTAAGGAAATAGGCTATAATAAAAAACGACACGTCAAGCCTTACAGTAGCGTAACCTACGGAAATAGGCTATAATAAAATAACGACACAACAAGCCTTACACTAGCGTAACCTAAGGAAATAGGCTATAATAAAAAAAATACACGTCAAGCATTACACTGGCGAAACCTAAGGAAGTAGGCTATAATCAAAAAACGAGACGTCAAGCCTTACACTAACGTAACCTAAGGAAGTAGACTATAATAAAAAACGACACGTCAAGCCTTACAGTAGCGTAACCTAAGGAAATAGGCTATAATAAAATAACGACACGATAAGCCTCACACTAGCGTAACCTAAGGAAGTAGACTATAATAAAAAACGACACGTCAAGCTTTACACTAGCGTAGCCTAAGCAAGTAGGCAATAAGAAAATAACGACACAGCCTTAAAATAACATAACCTGTGTAAGGCTTGACGTGTCGTTTTTTATTGTAGTTCACATCCTTAGGTTACGCTACTGAAAGGCTTGACGTGTCGTTTTTTGATTATAGCCTATTTCCTTAGGTTTCGCCATTGTAATGCTTGTCGTGTCTTTTTTTATTATAGCCTACTTCCTTAGGTTATGTTATTGTAAGGCTTGTCGTGTCGTTTTTTATTATAGTTTACTTCCTTAGGTTACGCTACTGTAAGGGTTATCGTGTCGTTATTTTATTATAGCCTATTTCCGTAGGTTACGCTACTGTAAGGCTTGACGTGTCGTTTTTTATTATAGCCTATTTACTAGGTTACGCTACTGTAAGGCTTGACCTGTCGTTTTTTATTATAGTCTACTTCCTTAGATTATGTTAGTGTAAGGGTTATCGTGTCGTTTTTTGATTATAGCCTATTTCCTTAGGTTTCGCCATTGTAATGCTTGTCGTGACTTTTTTTATTATAGCCTACTTCCTTAGGTTATGTTAGTGTAAGGCTTGTCGTGTCGTTATTTTATTATAGCCTATTTCCTTAGGTTACGCTACTGTAAGGCTTGACGTGTCGTTTTTTATTATAGCCTATTTCCCTAGGTTACGCTACTGTAAGGCTTGACGTGTCGTTTTTTATTATAGCCTATTTACTAGGTTACGCTACTGTAAGGCTTGACCTGTCGTTTTTTATTATAGTCTACTTCCTTAGATTATGTTAGTGTAAGGGTTATCGTGTCGTTTTTTGATTATAGCCTATTTCCTTAGGTTTCGCCATTGTAATGCTTGTCGTGTCTTTTTTTATTATAGCCTACTTCCTTAGGTTATGTTAGTGTAAGGCTTGTCGTGTCGTTATTTTATTATAGCCTATTTCCTTAGGTTACGCTACTGTAAGGCTTGACGTGTCGTTTTTTATTATAGCCTATTTCCCTAGGTTACGCTACTGTAAGGCTTGACGTGTCGTTTTTTATTATAGCCTATTTACTAGGTTACGCTACTGTAAGGCTTGACCTGTCGTTTTTTATTATAGTCTACTTCCTTAGGTTATGTTAGTGTAAGGCTCGACGTCTCGTTTTTTAATTATAGCCTACTTCCTTAGGTTTCGCCAGTGTAATGCTTGACGTGTCTTTTTTTATTATAGCCTACTTCCTTAGGTTATGTTAGTGTAAGGCTTGTCGTGTCGTTATTTTATTATAGCCTATTTCCGTAGGTTACGCTACTGTAAGGCTTGACGTGTCGTTTTTTATTATAGCCTATTTCCCTAGGTTACGCTACTGTAAGGCTTGACGTGTCGTTTTTTATTATAGTCTACTTCCTTAGGTTATGTTAGTGTAAGGCTCGACGTGTCGTTTTTTGATTATAGCCTATTTCCTTAGGTTTCGCCATTGTAATGCTTGTCGTGGCTTTTTTTATTATAGCCTACTTCCTTAGGTTATGTTAGTGTAAGGCTTGCCGTGTCGTTTTTTATTGTTGTTCACATCCTTAGGTTACGCTACTGTAAGGCTTGACGTGTCCTTTTTTATTATAGTCTACTTCCTTAGGTTACGCTACTGTAAGGGTTATCGTGTCTTTATTTTATTATAGCCTAATTCCTTAGGTTACGCTACTGTAAGGCTTGACGTGTCGTTTTTTATTATAGTCTACTTCCTTAGGTTACGCTACTGTAAGGCTTGACGTGTCGTTTTTTATTATAGCCTATTTCCCTAGGTTACGCTACTGTAAGGCTTGACGTGTCGTTTTTTATTATAGTTTACTTCCTTAGGTTACGCTACTGTAAGGGTTATCGTGTCGTTATTTTATTATAGCCTATTTCCTTAGGTTACGTTACTGTAAGGCTTGACGTGTCGTTTTTTATTATAGTCTACTTCCTTAGGTTATGTTAGTGTAAGGCTCGACGTGTCGTTTTTTGATTATAGCCTATTTCCTTAGGTTTCGCCATTGTAATGCTTGTCGTGTCTTTTTTTATTATAGCCTACTTCCTTAGGTTATGTTAGTGTAAGGCTTGCCGTGTCGTTTTTTATTGTAGTTCACATCCTTAGGTTACGCTACTGTAAGGCTTTACGTGTCGTTTTTTATTATAGTCTACTTCCTTAGGTTACGCTACTGTAAGGGTTATCGTGTCGTTATTTTATTATAGCCTAATTCCTTAGGTTACGCTACTGTAAGGGTTATCGTATCGTTATTTTATTATAGCCTATTTCCTTAGGTTACGCTACTGTAAGGCTTGACGTGTTGTTTTTTGATTATAGCCTACTTCCTTAGGTTTTGCCAGTGTAATGCTTAACGTGTCTTTTTTTATTATAGCCTACTTCCTTAGGTTATGCTAGTGTAAGGCTTGACGTGTTGGAAAAATGAATGTCCAAAGGGTGAAAAGGGTGAAAAATGGACAAATTCGTCGTTTAGAACCTTCCGTATGTAATTTGTAACATCATTTTTGAGATCAGCGCCCAAAAAAACCTACTAGACCCTTTGAAAATAAAAAATAAGTTCTTTTGGAAAAATGTTGGTCTAAGGGTTGGCAAGGGTGAAAATGGCCAATTTTACCCTTCAGAACCTGTTGGATGTAATTTTTTACATTATTTTTGAAATCTGCGACCTTTAAAACCTATTTATTTAATTTAATTTAAAAATAAAGTCTTTTATAGGTTTATGTAAATTTTGGGGTATTTGGGGTGAAAAATGGCCAAACTCACACTTTTGATCCCGTTTAATATAATTTATGACATAAACTGCGATCTGGGGCATTTTTTTTTCTCCCATGGATAAAACGAAATTTTTCTTTCTCAGCGGGGAGAAAATGCGTTTTTTTCGATCTCGTTGAGGATCGAAAAAAGTTTTTTCGAAAAACCTCTTAAAATCGAAAACTCTCGACCTGCTAGGAAGAAAAATAATTTTATAATAAATATGAATCACTTTACTAGACAAAAAATACCTAACTTTAAATATAAATTTTCAAATTTTTCTTAAAATATAAAATTTATAAAAAGTAAATAATTATTTAATTATTTCTTGAATAAAAGGAATAACAAAACTTCAATAAAAATAAAATAAATAATTTTTAGTTCCGCTTAACTACGTGTTTAAATATTTAATTTGGAACTCTGTTAGCCTGGCCAGTTGACAAGGTTGCAGACTCTGGAAATCGTAACCTTACGAGAGTTCCGAGTTCAAATCCCCCCGCAGGGGAATTTTTTTTTTTTTTTTTTTTTGTTTTATATTACTTTTTAATTAATAATAATTATTTAAATAATTATTTAAATTTTTTAAATATTTATTTAAATAAATCTTTTTTTAATTAAAAAATAATTAAAATTTAATTTAAAAAAAAAAAAGTTATGGTTGCTTGAATATATTTTAGATGTATAAAATACTGTCAATTATTTGCTATTTGACTGTTTTGTATAATATTTTTGAACAACTTTTATCAATCTGACAGTCATTTAAACATTAAAAATAGGTTGCTTCAGACTAAAAAATTATAGTCATTTGAATATATTTTAGATGTATAAAATACCGTCGATTATTTGCTATTTGACTGTTTTGTATAATATTTTTGAACAACTTTTATCAATCTGACAGTCATTTAAACATTAAAAATAGGTTGCTTCAGACTAAAAAATTATAGTCATTTGAATATGTTTTAGATGTATAAAATACCGTCGATTATTTGCTATTTGACTGTTTTGTATAATTTTTTTTTCAATTTTCATCAATCTAACAGCCATATATACATTTAAAATAGGTTGCATCAGACTAAAAAATTATAGTCATTTGAATATATTTTATATGTATAAAATACTGTCGGGTACTTGCTATTTGACTGTTTTGCTATAATTTTTTTTTTTTTTTTTGCTTAAAAATAGTATTTCGAACATTCAAAATACATTGATTTTGACAAAAAAATAATCGTTGTTTAAACATATTTTTAACATCTAAATAACTGTCTAATATTGGTCAATTGACAGTCAGAAAAAATATTTTTTTTATGTTCCTAAAAACCGTAAAATTGACTGTTTTTTGTTGAAATTAAACATTTAATCAATATATTTTTGACTAATAACCCGACCGTCGATAGTCGGAGAAATATGTATTTTATATGTATTTCAGACTATATTTTCATCACCGGGTTCATATACAGAAAAATATTACAAGTAATATCACCCACCGAGACGACAATAAGGTCTGTGGGCCTTGTGATCATAACATATACTTAATTCTTACTAATAATATTTTTTTTTTTTAATTAAAAAGATATAATACATATAGCATTTTATAAATAAAATTTGTCCATAAATAACAACAATAAATTATGTCTATATAGTATTAATGCTAGCAAGCCATGTTTTTATTTTGTTATTACAGATTTCAGATACTTTTTTCAGCTAAAACTTTTATGGCATTATAGTAATGATCTTTTTTCATTATTTCTTTTTTAAATTTAGGTATTTCTACAACTAATCTTCTTTCGTATTAAATAAAAATATTTGATTTCTGAGCTAACAATTATTTGCTTTATTTTTTCAATAAATTGCCCACGTTTCGAAGACATTCAGTCTTCACTCTTTTGCTTTTTTTTCTTTGTAGTCTAGCTTTATTTTTATTTTTACAAATTCTTTTTTAATACAGAATTAATAGAAAGTCTACCTAATATTCTAAAAATCCTGTTAACATAAACTTTATAAATACCACCCCAGCCCAAAATTCCATAAATTATTATAGAATTGAAAACTGCAAAATATATAGTCTTAAGCCGAGTATAATTCAAAAATTTTTTTAATTTATAATAAATAAATAGAACAAACTTGGTTTTTTTTGAGTAAAGTAGTAATATGTTTGTCCCAGTGCATACGATGGTCAATTATAATGCAAAGATATTTTATTTCTTTAACCCGAATTAAGTAGACTAATTCATCTTTTTCTCCAACATAAATGTTGGTAGTTTCAGGTACCATATCTTCAGCCATAGAGGAAGTAATGTACGATGATTTACTAAAATTTACAGTTAATAGATTATCGTCAAACCACAGGCTAATATCCTTGATCAATTTATTTGCCCTGACCTTAGTATCAGTCCGTGTTCTACCACTTACTAACAATACAGTGTCATCCGCAAAAGCAACCACATTGTTATCAATTCTCAGTAAATCATTAATGAAGATATTAAAAAGGATCGGTCACAACACGGTCCCCTGGAGGATCCCTGTTTCTGTGCCAATAAAGTCACTCATAAAATTGTTAACTCTAGTTGTCGCTTGTCTGTCAGTAAGATAGTTTTCAAAAAATTTAAGGGCAGTATCCCTTATTCCTATAGTACACAGTTTGTCAAGAAGTAAAGCATGGTCAACCGTATCAAAGGCTTTAGACAGGTCAAGGAAGACAACCAGTGGTTTTAATGAACTATATTAAATTATAATTGCCCTTACTCTATATGTGTTTGTAAATTACATCTCTTTTTTTATTAAGACAAAAAGTTAATATTATAACTTAAGTTATAATCAATTTCTTAATTTGGTAAGCATTTTGGTTAAGATTCGTAAATATAAATATTGACATATATTATGTCTCAGTCATTAATAATTATTTATTAAATAAGTTATACTAGTAACAATAAGCTTAACGAGTTGATAGTAGTCAGCGAATTATTGAAAAAAAATGAGGTTAGTAGCCATTAAAGTGAATAGGTATGATTAAGGATCAAGTGTTAGTAAGTATGTAAAAAGAGTTGTTTTAAAGATGTTGATAGAATATGAATGCCTTATGTTAGCCGGTAATGAGTTACAGAGAACAGAGCCATGGAATTGAAAGTACTGAGTTCCGCAGTCCCCTAAATTTGTTAGGGACAGTTCCCTGGTTTATAAGTTACCACGAGCTATATTTTTAGGAGTGAACTTAACGAAATATTTTGTTAAGTATTGAGGTTGACCAAGTCGTAGTATATTATACATTAAAAGTGCCTCAAAATGTAGGCAGCGTGTGTCAGAACAGAGCCATCCTAGTTTTTTTCTATATGAGAAGATATGTTCATCTATACGAACACCAAAAATGTAACGCAACCCTGAATTTGACAATCTCTGTAGTCTAACTTTAAGTACATTATTCGCATCCAAGTAAACTATATTACAATAATCTAAATGTGGTACTACCAGTACTTATACTAGTCTAGCAATATACTTGTTGATTATTTTTTTAAGCTAAAAAATAGATTTTATTGGTCCTTTTTTTTGGAAATTAAATGTCCTAGAGGTCCTCATAAATGGGGAACAATTTTGTCACTTGCAACATATTCCAGCTAATTTTTCTGTATATTCAGTCCGGTATCAGTTGACAAAAGCGCCGCTAACGGTTGGTATCTAAACTTAAGTGTTAAAATTAAACGTTGATTCTTATGAAGAAACAAATAAAATTAATTGAATTAATTTATTAGATTATTAATTTTGAACTTAATTTTTATAAATAAATTTAATAATCACACATTATAAATGTGAATAGTTTATAAGAGTATAATAATAATATTACAGTATAGAATTGTTTAAGTGAAATTTCGGAGTCAAAAAGTTGGAGAAATGTCTTCTAGTACATATTGTTAATGAAATTTGGAAGCATATAAATAAAATGATTTTTTTGAATACTATTTTATTTTAATGCAGATAATATTAAAACTAAAAAGAAAAAGAGATGCAATGAGTGCTGTCTAATAAACTGTATAAACAATACAAATAATGTTGATAGCGATACTGTTTTTGGTCAAATTCCTTCTGAAAATAGTCATTTTCCTCATCCTGCTCCTAGAAATTACAAAAATTGCAAATTTAATAGTTTTAAATCCTGATAATTCTTGTAATTCTTTCCATTCTTTAATATGAAAAGCTTCGAAACCTTTCCTTCTAAGAGTCAAAATTTATAGAACAAAAAATTTTTTGGAATCCAGTTGTTATAATAATATAAATATTTGAAAATCCCTCCAGATAGTATAACCTAAACTAAACTAATATTTGTTGATTCTAAAAAAAAATAAACTTAATTTGAACCTTCAAAATATAATGGTTAATTGATTTTTTTATTATACACTCATTTATAATAATTACCATCAAAATTAATAATTTAATTCAATTAATTATATTCGTTTCTCCATAAGAATCAATTTTTATTATTAGCACTTGAGATTAAATACTAACCGCTGGTGGCGCTTTTGTCAACTGATCCCGGACAGAATATGAAATGATAATTTTATGGAAAAATGATGTAATTTACATACACACTTCGAGTTAGGGTAATTATAATTTTTTATACAGTTCATTTAAAAATTGTGCCTTGTACAGTTCAATATATGAAAAAGCAATATATTTGGAAATAATTTGGATGATACATAAAACTAACTAAATGTTAATTTACAAGACCGCAGGACTGAAAAATTAAAAAAACAGTTTTTCATTCTTTGACCATTTTTAGTCATTACAAAATTAGAAATTACAAGATTTTATATTATAAAGTAATAGGCGATATAAATTAATATAATAATAATGATTTAATAGGTTGTAGGCCCGAAACCGACTATTCCACCAAGAACAATATTTATACAAAAGACCAACACCATAAAGATTTTTACACTCTTAAAAAATTACACAACAATATTCTAACACCACCAGGAAACTTGCTAATGCATTTTCCAGGAGAAAATTCCTTTTAAGATGCAGGTACGAAGATTATATAGTGGCAGAATTATTATTTATAACTTGTTTAATTATTATAATATTCTATAGAATACCAATTTTTTAACAAAATGATATTTCAGTTCTGTATAACCACATACTTTAAATTTCTTAGAAATCAAAGTTTTACGTTAAAAAACATAATATAGCTGAAAAAATTATAACTCTGAGAAAAAGTTTGGAATCATAATATATTTGAAATGCTTACTGGATCTTTAAATCAATAAATTGAGACTGTCGCCTGTTATCAGTGAAATTGATAAATTAAGCATTTTATAAACTTCTTTAGTCATGGAATCGATTATTATTTAATAATAGAATATATTTTTCTGATATATTAAGAAAAATTTTAGTCTTTAAGGATGATTGATACCACAAAAATAATTACAATTCACATGTAAGAGGTACAGGATAAAATTAAGCCACTGCCTTTAAAATAATCTTTATTTTTCCGACACCAAAAAAAAAATAATAATTTTACTCATTTTTTAGATAAAATGAATTTTATTCATAAAATAACAATTAATTTAAATATTTATATTGTAAGCAAGATTTTTTAAATAATCCATTTCATTGGACTCATTTTTAAAATTTTCATATTCCATGACAACATTTCTTACTCGTTGTTGGTGATCATACCATTTCTTTTTTGGTCCAGCTTTAAAGTATTTACCAAGTTTTAATTAAGCAATGGTAAGTTCGGTAGCACCTTGTTCTTTTTGGAACTGGATCAAAAGAAAATACAAATCTGGATGATTTTTTCCCATTAACAGGTGGAACCTGTTGTGCCATCCCTCACTTAAATTATTTGTCTAGTGTTTATTGTTGATGGCTGCATCATATTGGTTCCAAATATTTAAAGCATATCGGGGTGGCACATGCCGTCTTATTCCTACTGCAGGAATACCTCTAACATAAGTTTGATCAAAGTATGTAGCTACAGGTACGAGATCATCTGGAATTTCTAAAAGCAATAATCGAAAAACGCGAATAACATCGTAAACAGGCACAAAATGCCATTGCCATAATCATCCGGGTATATATTCTTACTTCAGAATTATTTTTATCGCCATAGGCTGTCTGCACTCCTTCTTTTTGTACTTCACGATATATCGACTGACAAAGATAAAAAATATTAGGATTTATTTATTAAATGAATAAAGAAGCTGATTAGGTTTAAGAAAAGTAATTAGTTAATTTATTATAAAAGAAATATAATATAAAATACAATAAAGAGTATTTGAATTAGGTGCGCTCGTGACGCGAGCTAGCAATGAACTAAAAATTTAAAATGGTTGCATGGATTGCACAACCTACTTTACACAGTACATACGTGACACCACAGATGGAGCCACACATATCTTTTTACTTTATTTATGCATACACACAAATACATGTACACATAAACCATACTTTAATAATATATACAATAATTATAATTTCTATATTCTAACACTCCCACTGAAATTAACAATTATTGTATCAAAACAAAAATAATTACTTTTACAAATTCATAGACAAAAAGAAACATTAATTATTTTAAATGATTTTAAATACTTCAACTTATTGTCTCTATTGAATTGTAAGTCTTTTCACTAAAAACACCTATAGCAGACCTCAAAAATTCAAAACGCTTTCTGCTAAGAGGTTTTGTAAATAAATCAGCTTGCTGATTTTCTGTATTCATATAAACTAAATTAAACAATTTCTTATCATACATATCTTGAATAAAATGATATTTAACATCAATGTGCCTAGTTAACTTATTAAATTGAGAATTTTTAATCATATTAATAGCACTTTTATTATCTACACATAGCACTGGTCTTTTTACACTTGAACACAAACTATATATTAACCTTTTCATCCACAAAGTTTCTTGAATAGTTGTACATGCTGCTACGTACTCTGATTCTGCTGTTGACAAAGCGACTGTGTTTTGCCTTCGAGAACCCCATGAGACTGGACTGCCATTGAACTTTAGAACATAACCAGAAGTAGATTTCCTTGTCGCAATGTCTCCTGCAAAATCTGAATCACTGAATGCTTCCAATTTAGAACTAGTAGTAGTTGCACTAAACACAACTCCAAAATCAGCTGTTCCCTTAATATACTTGAATATCCGCTTTACAGCATTCCAATGTGCTTTTGTTGGATTGTGAGCATGCCTACTGACTGCTCCCACTGCAAACATGATGTCAGGTCTTGATACTGTTGCCAAGAAGATAAGACTCCCTACAGCTTCTCGATAAGGACAATTAATTGGTTTACTATTTTGCTCGTTGAACATGGAGATGTTTTGGTAGGAGTCAGCTGGTACGCTGACTGGATTTGCATCGAACATCCTAAATCTTTCTAAGACTCTCTTTGCATACTGCTCCTGCTTTGCTAAAATAGAGCCATCTGGCAAATAACTTAATTCTATCCCCAAAAACATACTTATTTTACTGTCAGTAATTTCCAAGTTCTGCCTCAAATAATCTATTAATTGTTGAATTTTCTTCTTATTCTTGCATGCAATAAGACCATCATCTATATATATAACTAAAAATAACTTTTCATTATCATCTTTATCTTGAGAAATGAAAACACATGGATCTGCTGGACTTGCTTTTAGGTTAAATTTCTTTAAGCACTGGACAAACTTTTTATTCCAGCATCTGGAAGCCTGTTTCAAACCATATAAGCTTTTCTTTAGTAGACATACCTTATCAACTGGAGATTTATTAAAACCCTGAGGTTGATTCATGAATACATTGGACTCTTGGAGTTCTCCATGGAGAAAGGCTGTCTTGACATCAAATTGCTTCAGATGCATTTTCTTCGCTGCTGCCAAAGCCAGCAAAGTCCTTACAGATTCATAGCGAGCTACTGGGCTGTAAGTTTCTTCATAGTCTATGCCAGGTTTTTGCATGTAACCTTTAACTACAAGTCTTGCTTTGTACCTTTTTGATCCATCCGCTCCAGTTTTAATCTTATAGACCCATCTATTATTCAAAATAGTTGTATTTTTAGGTGCTTCAACAAGTACCCAAGTTTTATTTTTATTTAGAGCATCTATTTCCTCTTTCATAGCTGCTTTCCATTTATCTGCTTCATCACTTTCTACAGCTTGTTTAAAATTTGCTGGTTCAGTTTGACACAGTAGTAATTCATGCACATGCGCATAATCGTCCAACCAGTGTGGTTGCTGAATATGCTGTCTGTTTCTAAGATTATATCTTCTTTGTGGATTCTGATTATTAATTTCTTGATTAATATTTTGATTATTTTGATTTTCTAAATTTTCATCAATAATATCAAAAATTTCTTGTTCTTCAAATAAATCTGCAAAATCTTCTGGAATTTCATCATAATTATTTTCTACTGGTAATTCTGCAACATCAGGTTGAATATTATTATCAAGAGCCTCTTCTTGAATATTTTCTTGAATAACTACATTTTCTCTTTCTGGAACATTCTGTTGAATTGCTTCAGCATTTTCAGGTCTTAAAATACACTGAAAAATACAATAATCTTCATCTATTTCTTTCTGATTATCTTGACTAACATCAGAGGTAAGTTCTTCTTTAATTTCAACATTTATTTGTTTTGAAATTTTTCTTGCTCCATCTAATAAAACTTTATAAGCTTTTGATTCTTCAGAATAACCTACAATTATACCGGTTTTGCCTTTTGGATCCAATTTTAGACGTAGCTGATCAGGAACTTGAACGACAACTTTACTACCAAATACTCTTAAATGTGAAATATTACATTTATTAGTTTTATTGAACCAAATTTCATACGGAACCTTTGTGGAATTCTTGACCTTTCTTGATCTGTTCAGAACATAAGTTGTAGTATTTACCGCCTCAGCCCATAGATACTTAGGTAGCCTCTTGGCAATCAACATGGTACGAGATGCTTCTGCTAAAGTGCGAATCTCTCGTTCAGCCTTCCCATTCTGTTCTGGACAATACTGGACTGTTCTCTGATGTTCTATACCCTCCTTGAAGGTTAGATTTTGAATCTGCTTGTTGACAAACTCCAAACCATTGTCCGTCCTGAGAATGTTCACTTTCTTGCCCGTTTCTTTTTCAAAACGGAGTAAATAATTCTGCAAACAGGCGAATACTTCACTTTTGTGCTTTAAATAATATACCTTGTCATATTTTGAGAAGTCATCCTTGAACAATAGAAAATATCTGGACTTGCCCAAAGAAGGTACTTCCATAGGCCCACAAACGTCAGCATGAATTATTTCTCCAACGTATTTAGTAACACTTTTACTAGCTGGAAAATGATTACGACGAATTTTGCCAAGTGCACAAGCATCACAAAAAGGTTTACTGTCACTTTTAAATTTTATTCCATATTTCACTAGAATTTTCTTAACTTGTTTATAATTTTGATGAGACATACGCTCATGCCACAGTATTAAATTATGTTTAAGAGTATTGTTTATAATTTCATTGTCCTTTAAAACAACTAAACTACTTTCAATATTGACTTTAAATTTCATCACAAAAATTTTTCTTTCCACAGATTTTTCACCATAGGCAACGATTTCTTTTTTATTATTATAAATAACACATGAATTGTTTTTTGATTTCACTTCTAGATTTTTATCTAAAACAGCACCCATGGAAAAGAGATTAAATTGAATTTCAGGAGCAAAAAGTACATTGTCTAGATGTTTTCTTTTCCATTCTTGCTTATTATGAGCTAGTATGTTTATTTTACCTTTCTTGTAAGCATAAACAATGCTTCCGTTACCAATACGAATTCTTACAGGTGTTGGTAAATCTTCGAGTTCAGTGAACCATGAAGCTTGCCCGCTCATGTGACTACTAGCGCCAGAATCGAAAATCCATTCGTCTGCTTTAGTCTTGTTGCTAACTGCCGATACAAACCCGGTCGATACAAATGTTTCACATACAAGACCATCTTCACTACTGTCGCTGTCGTCGCCAATATTGTTGCCGCTCTTTTTGGTATCTTGACGGTTCTTAGAAGAATTTTTATTTTTGTTTTTCTCACTGTTTCTATGCCAACAGTTTGAACTGATGTGACCTTTCTTATTACAGACATAACATGTCAAATTTGCGTGCGGGTTTGATTTCCCACCTTTGCCGCCTTTCTTGAAATTTTTGTTGCCACCCGATTTCGAATTCTCGGAAGTTGCCTCTCTTGAATTTTTATTACCAGACTTGTTTTGAAACTTATTCTTAGAAGTACTTGAAGCGAATAAGGCGCTATTTTCCACACTTGTTTGATCTTTGTTAGAATTGCGGGATTCTTCCATCATAAGTCTTGAAGACAAATTCTCGAAAGTTCGCTGATCTTGACTGGCTGATTCCCACGCGGAGACAAAATGCTGTAAATTTTCAGGAAGTGTCATGAGAATTTTTGTAATCATCATACTATCTGAAATGTTTTCTCCTAGTGTCCTCAACCTATGACACAAATCTTCGACTTTCGCTATATGCGTGGCCATGTTATCACTTGGATTTTTCTGTAGACTAAACCACTGCTGAGAGAGCATATGTACACTCGTCTCCGTTTTGCTCTCGTAGATGCCGAGCAATTTATCCCACATTTCCTTAGAATTTTCACAATTAATTATATGCAACATAGGTTGCCTATCAACAGTTGTGGCAATTAATTTTTGTGCTAAATTGTCCTTTTTGCACCACTCTTTGAGTTCATTTTCATAAACTGCTACAGCAGCTACGTGGGCTGCTCTAGCTGCATCATCCGCACCTTGCTGTAAAACCGGTGACGAAGGCTTAACCGAAGCACCAGTAACTACACCATAAGCATCGTGTGAATTTAAAATAATTCGTAATTGGAATCTCCAGACACCCCAATTTTCCGAATTTTTTAACTTTGGAATTTTAAATAATTCATTTTCCATTTTGACCGTAAAATAATGCACTTTTTGCTCAAAGGCTTGGCTTTATTTAACGAAAAAACAGAACACTTCACACTTTTTAACTAATTCTCACTTTCCAACCAATGCTTGGCCCATAACCTATTAGGATTTATTTATTAAATGAATAAAGAAGCTGATTAGGTTTAAGAAAAGTAATTAGTTAATTTATTATAAAAGAAATATAATATAAAATACAATAAAGAGTATTTGAATTAGGTGCGCTCGTGACGCGAGCTAGCAATGAACTAAAAATTTAAAATGGTTGCATGGATTGCACAACCTACTTTACACAGTACATACGTGACACCACAGATGGAGCCACACATATCTTTTTACTTTATTTATGCATACACACAAATACATGTACACATAAACCATACTTTAATAATATATACAATAATTATAATTTCTATATTCTAACAAAAAAAAAACACCCGCTGTAAAAAGATTAAAGAATCTGGAAATACTTCTTGACATGCATTAATGATTGCTAATTCATAATCTCCCATAATTATGTTTGGTTTACAATTTTGGATTCTGCAGTTTTGTGACGCAGAAGTAGCAGTTTCAAGGACAGAAACATATTCAACCGTTTCTTTGGATAGCAATACTGCAAAGACTAAAGGAAGACAAAGAGAAATGTCTTGAAGTTAGTTATAAATTTTTAAATTTAAATATTAAAATTTTATTTTCAAATAAATACACATTTAAAAAAAAAATTCGGATAAATGTCCAATCGGAAAAATATTTTCGGATGTTGGTGTTCGGAAAAAAAATTCGGAAAAATTAACGTTCGGAATAAAGTATGTTAAATTCGGATATTTTTTTTCGGATAAATGACCGGATACCGTAAATATTGTAAGATTGTTTAATTGTTCATACTAAAATAACATTCAAAATCTTATAAGTAACTTTTATATTTCATAATCGTTACTAATAAATAAGCTTTTAAGGAGCTTTGATATAGATAGAAAATTAATAAAAAAAATTCTAATTATCTAAGAATAATCATTTTTTCCCAAATTTAAAATTCGTAAATATTTGTGCATGAAAAGCTCTATATATATATTTATATATATTATATATATACCGATGTTTTTAAATTATTAAGTATTGATTTTAAATTTCTGCATTATAATTTTTGGCCAAAAATATCCAAAGTAAATAGACTATGATTACTGCTTATTAATTTTTTTTATTTTTTGATAGAAGAATAAACAAATATTAAGAAAACTCGAAAAAAAATACAGTTTTTATTTCAAAAAGTTATTATATCAATCATTTTTCAAAGATTTCTTTTTTATCGAGCCCTTTGAGTTCAGCAGCGAGATGTTTGAGCAAACGTAGGCCAGATGGCGAGGGTATAATTTTCTGTGCCAGTATAAAAAACCACCCCTTGTTCAATACATGAATCCCTGTCTTACCATCGAGGGTAAAAAAAAGTATTTCAACTCGAACAGTGATTCTCATGCATAAGTTTAAAAGTTTTAATGGAAGGTAGAAAGAGGTTTGGAATATTATAAAGTTTTGCACGTAAGAAACACAAATTCTGTTAAACGATTTATTGTTATAAAATTAGAATTTTTGTTAAAAGTAATTTGTAGGAGGTTTTTATTGCTATCATTAAAATAAATCTAAATTTTCTAAGATTTAAGTTTAATTACTTTATTAAAGGCATCTGCTATTAGTTTAAATAAATTAAATTTATCTAATAAATCTTAATGCACATTAATTTTTGTTGTCTTGAATCTTATGACATTTTAAATAAAAAAACTATTCACGCACAGTACGAAAAATATAATAAATATTTTTTTTTTTAACCCTATATTTTATATTGTAATAAAACTCGTTATATTATAAAAAAAAAATCTTTTCATATCGTATGTGATGAAAAAATTTGCATATTCCAAAGGTATCTATTATTACATTTAGGACAAGAGCGCAGGTAGAGAGAAAAAAGTAATTTTTTTTTTGCTCAAATGTATAATTAGATTCATGAAATTTTGATGTTTTGATATAACGTGAAGTGGTATGGGAAAATTTTTCTATGTGAAAATTAATAACTGGTGATAAGTAAAATAAAGAAAAATTTTCTTTTTGCCGTCGGAAGCGAGAAGCCGCTGAGATAATTATTCATTTTAATAAGATTTCTTATTTAAATTATCACGATTATAACTTTTAATAATCAGATTGTCTTAAGACTCAAGACTTCCATTATCATTATAGTTATTAAATATTAATCTTTTCATTAATTCTATTGCAGGTGCATTAATTTATATTAATTATAAAGCCACGAGTTTCAGATAAATTAAAGCATTTAATATTTATTAAAATAATAGTTGGCTGTTTTTTTTTTAAATAATAAAATTTTTTTAATGTCATCTTATGATAAGTGGGATGTTATAGCCTGCGGGTTCAAATATTTTTTTATTACTGCAAAATTATGAAACTAGTTCTAATTTATCCAAAACTCTGTTAATTGATTAGAGTTCACAAAAAGATCTAAAAATAGAAAAATGCCAAATATCTAAAAAAGTATTTATCAAGCAAATTTTTTTTCTTTATACTCCAACGTAAAGTTAAGATACATTTTCTAAAATGAAGCCATTTAAAATGAAAATTTGTAGTATATATTTTTTTAAACCTAGTATCTTGATTAAGTTCATTAACATCAGTTAACATTCATAATCATGTTAAAATCTGAAACTAGTCAACTAGTTTTTGCATTTTATTTTTTAGGGATACAATGAGTGCTTTAATTATTCAAAACATCTTACCAAGCAACTGAAAATTGAACCAATTTTTTTAAATTTCCAGACCAAAGCTTGTGGTTAAATTCTTACATGCATAAAATATATTGAAAAGTCAAGTTTATAGTGATATGCGCAGTATGGCAAAAAAAAAAGAATAAAATAGAAGCATCGATCCAAGGCGTTGCAAAACTTTTCTATGGGATGTTTATTTTTCTAAACCTTGCCATTATAAAAATAAAATATGTTAAAATATATATTAGTGTGGTTATTTTGTTTTTTGCACTATGTCCTTAATTCTCCTTTTCCTAAAGTCAGAGAAAAAAGTTTTTGTTCAAGTGAAAGTTTATAAAATGATGATAATATTTTATAACGCAATTTTTGAAAATCTTTCTTTTTCAGCAAATTCACTGACGATCAATAATCCGGCTTATACGCCATCACATATCTCTACTTTTTTGGCTGTATTCCGTAGAAAAAAGGCAACAACGTATTCAAAAAATATATTCATTGTATGTAAGAGGAGGGTTCAAAGTTATATATGAAGCTCTTCTCTCTCTCTGTGTGTATAAAAAGTTTTGAAATGCGTGAGATATATACAGCTCTCAATGTTTTTTCGCTTGATGGAAAGGTGGAAAAGCTCGAGATAACGAATGGTGGGTGCTTTGAAAGCATTGGCGCGAGAATTTAAGAGATGTGTATATAGAAAAACCAGACTCGTTTATATTCTCTTTTACAATGAGCTTCTTTTTTTATTTTTTTTTATTCTTTTGCTCAAAAAAACAAGGAGACTAAAAATACAAGGTTTTTAATAATTAATTGTAATATATGAGTTTAATAAAACCATAGTTATTATTTTTACGAGGTATTATTCATATTCTTTTTATGACTGCCAGTAATATTATGGTTTGACAAACAAAATAAAAATAACAAAATTATTTTTATTCAATTTCGTTAGAAATTTTTATACAAAATGGGTGTCCAATAATTCTCGTTTGCTATACAGTTTTCTATAAAAATTTTATTAGTTATTACTAACTTATTAAATATTAAGAGCAACTTATATACGTATATTATTATATATATTAGATTAAAAGTTTTTTTTGACAAAGTATTATTTTTCAAAACTTTGGGAAAAAAGGCATTTTGTAGGTAATAGTAGCCCATTTATATCTTATGTTTATGGGGTTTTTATCAGGTCAATATTTGAAAGGTCAATTTTGTGGCCAACCCTGAAAATTATGCTTTTCAGAATAAAAATAGATTATGTATTAGAATTAGATATTAAATATATCTCTCTATAACTGATTAAATGCTTTGGTAACTGTACATCTAGAACAGCGGCGGATCCAGTAGGAAGTAAAGTGGGCAACTGCCTCCTTTAGAGTCTAAAATATATATATAATATATAAAATTTTTTAAAATTTTGATCGAAATTCGCAAATTTTTACTGAATTACCCCCTGAGAAACATTCTGGATCCGAAAATTTATCAAGAATTTTATTTTTCAATAAAAAATTTATATCAAAGCGTGGGGCAAATGAGGAAACGCCCCCTCCTCAGACTAAAAATGTAAACGTTTTTTAATAAAATTTTTCTATTATTTCTGAACCAGTCCCTTTTGAAAAAGTTTCTAGATCTACCTTTGATCAAGAATGCTGAATAGCATATCATAATTAAGAAAAAATCTAAGACGTCTTTAGCTACTTTGTATTCAAGTATGTATTCAAATTTCGCTAATTTTTAAATGACTACAATTTTTCAAAAATGTTTAAAAAAATTCAAGAATCTCAATAACATTGTTGAACTTTCCTGTGAAAAATGATTTTGATTAATAGATTTTAAAAAATTTTATAATATTTTTGGAATTTTGTTTTTAGAAATTTTGAAAACTGTTGTAATTGCCAACTACTGAATTACATGAGCTGTCTATGATTTTTGCCTCAAAAGTCTTGAGAATTACCTTTTGATAACCCTAAAATTTTCAAAACCTGAGTTTCTACCATTATAATTTTACTTTTCTTTCAACAAGTTTTCTTATTTTGAAACAATTTTTTGAATTTATTTTTAAAACCACCTTTTGATAAATATTCATAATTTAATTTAAAATTTTTAAAGGACTTTTAAATGATTTTCTTTACATAAATATTGTAATTAATTAAATTACGTTTTAACTATTAAATATATATAAAAAAAATAAAATAAAACTTTTTTGTTTTAATTTAAAACTTTTAAAAACATTCCTAGTATGTAAAAGAAAAAAACTTTTTTATCTCAGTTTTAAAAATCAAGCACGAATATAAAAAAAGCTTTTCCCAGCTCTTTGACTTTTGACTATATTTTTGCACTTTCATGTCAAAAAAAAATGCTTTCAATGAAATTCGAATGAATACACATTTTTAGTTATTTCATTCCTTAAAAAAAAAAATACATTTTTTCCTTTTTTTCTGCGTATTACTTTGTGGTTTAGTATACATAAAATTTTAATTTATTCTCTTGAATATAAAAAATGTATTTACTGTTAAACAAAAAAAAAAAAAAAATTACACATTAATATTAAATAAATAATAAGATGAGAAAATATTAAATCAATAAATTGTTTAAAGTATGATGTCTTGTTTAATATCAAGGTAAGTACACAATAGATAGGGAAAAACGCGGAGGTCTGTTGATGGCATACTGTCAAATTAGCATTTGATTGATCGATATAATATTTTCCTCCATTATATTTATTAACTATAAAATATCTTCTCTTTTTTTATACTAATATATTTTTAATGGATAAATAATTACACATTTGATAAACAAAACAAAAGGAGCTTGCTTCTGTCTTTAATGTCAAAAAATTCTTTTACATGATAAGTATGTGAAATAAGATATCTTTTATGAAACTTAATTTGAATAAAGGTAACATATTGCAGTCAACAAAAATAATAATAACAATTTTTTTTGAAAATGAATTATTACATTTGAAAAACACCTCATTTTAATCATAAAAAAAAGGGTTGATTCAGTGAAAAAATTTAAATTTCGACCTTTTTGTTCGAAGCACCTGCATGCTTTTTAGACTATTTCTTTAAGTCTTATACAGTAACACTAAATGACAATAAGCTAAGTGTGTGACGTGGGAAAAAATATTTTTTTTCATTTTTATAAATATTTACATACGAAATTTTCTTTTCTCATCAAATTTGCATATCGAGAATGATAAAGGATGCTTTTTTGAGGTGCCTCTTAAGAGACAAAATTTAACTAGGCAAAGAAGTCTGGCCAAAATTTATAGAGTTTAATATAATCAGAATAGAAACGGTAAAATTTCAAAATCTGCGGTGCAAAAAATAAAAAAAATTAATAAAAACAATAAAAAGGCAATAAATAAGTCAAATAAAATAAGTGAAAAGAGGTGCCATTAATTAAAAAACATAACCCATCGAGGTAATAATAATATATAAAAAAAAAAGCACTCGATTAGTTTGCGATATATGCAAACATCCCATTGACAGTGTCGATAATCGGTATGTCCCCCTTTTCTGTATCGAAAATAAAAAATAAAAAAAAGGCAAACCATTAAATCAGTTTTTATTATATACCTGTAAATAGCAATAAAGAATGAAAGCGAAAGCGCATAAATATACAGTACCGTGGTATAGCACCTCTTCTTTTTGGTTATGTTAGTTTGGTTTGGCAGCTGCACAATACCTAATAATAAGTATCGACGATACAAATAAACGCGCAAGTTCAATTAATCAATCGTAAGAAGCAAGGACATTCGAGTGTCTCATAAATTTCAAGCGTGCCGGATGCTCTTTACAGGGGACGAGACGCCAAAACCACTCAGCGAAACGGAGAATAGGTAGTAAGTTTCTTGTATTCATACTTGCCCATTCTATTTTTTAATTTGCATTTTTTTCTATTTCCCTATTGATAATTTATTCTCTATGTTTTTTCAACGATTATTGTTTGTTTGACACTTTACCAACAAGTTTTATTATTATAAATTATTAATGGCAGAAAAGCTTACGGTAAATGAGTAATTTATATTATCATTTTTGATCATTATTGTAATAAAGCTCACCCGGATAACAACGCTCTTAAAATATACTACAAGTTTAGTAAGTTTAGTATATAATTATAGTGCTGCAGAGATTATATTTTTATGTTCCCTTTACTTTCAGGAATGAGTAAGGAAGGGCTAAGTGAACTAATTAAAGAATTACAAAATTTAGCTGGGATATTTCAGATCATCCACAAAAAAGATATGTACCTAAGATGGTTCAGAAGCTTAACCTAATTTATTCCACCTTAATATTTGTTTCGTATCATTATGTAAACTAAAATCTTCTTTAATTATAATTTAGTTCAGTATTTTAGCCAAAAATGTTTTAACTTTTGCTTTTAAAATGACGTTTTTAAAATTAAAGGAACATTTTTTGTAAATTTTATGTTACTTTTAAAAATTGAATTTAGAGTTACTTAATATTATAATGAATTTAACAGGATACTTAATAATTTATTCACAATCAGTTTGAAATTCAAATATTTTTTATTCATTATTATTACAAAAGTGTTCATTTTATAATAATTTCTGTTCCAAACATTGTTTATTATCCAAATCTAGCTGTGATTCTTCTTTCAACGTTTTCGGAAGCTCGCTACAAAAAAAAGAAATTTTGATTATTCTTAAAACTAAAATGTTGTTTTTTAATTTATGCACATAATAGTTTATTCCAAAACTATACTTTAAAGTTACTCTGCTTAAATTTTCCTATAATTTATGCTTAAAAAGTTAACCAAATTCTTGGAAATTACAATTTAAGTAAAATTCAAGCTGAGCAACCTGAGATTCTTTAGTCGAATCGCGGTTCAGGTTGTTACGCGTCACCAGATTTGGTCTTCTAGATATTTCTCGAATATCGAGGTTTCTTTTTAATGAGAAATTGGCGTCTTACCCATAGATTTTCAAAAACTACTCCTAAAAAGGGGTATTCATGATGTATTCACTATTTGAGTGTCCAGATTTGGTCTATAAACTTTTTTTGGGTCTCTGATCACGAATTTTGGGGTCTTGTCTGTAAAACTTGGTGATTTATCCTTAAATTTGCAAAAACTATCTTAAAAGGGGGTATTTTTATGCATTTAAACGTGGAAGTCGCATTTTAGGGATAGTTTTTGCAAATTTCAGGTTAAAACGCCAATTACTCATAGAAAAGACCCCCATATTCGTTATCAGAGACCCAAAACACCCATATCAGACTATTTCTACCACCCCCACCCTCCTCCGCGATTTGACTGGAGTAAAAGGGTAGTATACTCCAGTCTAAAGACCGGTTTGGTTGTATTAACGTGGAACATGTTCATTGGATGGGTTATTTGAAAAAGCTCGGCTTGGCAGGGGGGGGTGAAATGGACTTAGAATATTTTCGATTTAGGGGCTTAGAATGATTTCAAGTGGGAGTCAGGGCCTAAACAGGCCCTGATAACAACAACAAGTTAGAATACTTTAAGTTTATGAACTTAGGATAGTATATATTTCAAGGTTTATTGTAATTTCGGTTTTTGGATTTATTACTGTTATGAGTAAACATGTTCCATGCTCTTTGATTGTGTTTGGTTGTTACAGAAACCGGTTACAGGCATTGTTATGGAATAACTAACAAAATAAATAATTAATAATTAAATAATAGTTACGTAAGATAATAATTATAAATATTTTAAATTAAACTTATAAATAATATTTAAGCTAATTAATCAAACAATAGATATTTTAAATTAAGAAATCATAACATAGAATTATGAAACTTAACATAAAATTATGAAATTATAACAGAAAATTATGTAATAAAACAAATAGTTTAAGAAATAATAATATTTATATTTTGGATATTTTAAATATTTGTAAAAGATGATTTAGTATATAAGATCAATAAAATTGTAATAACGAAGGAGTCAAATATCAGAAGTTGTCATCGACGTGTACTTATATCCGTCTTTAATAAAGTTTAGTTTTTAAATAATAATTTATTGTGCTTATTTGGATAACCTATCCTGGACAACATTTGTAAGTATTTATTTATATTTATCTATTTATTACTAATAATCATAGCCATTAGACCCTTAACATTGGTTCCGATACCGGTTTTCTTTTGTTTAATCTTAGAAAATTAAAATCGAACTTGTAATTTTTTTTTAAAAGCCAGAAATTTTGAAATACAATTTTTTTTTTCTCTCTCATTAAACATTAAACTTAATTTTATTTTTAATTTTTGCAAATTAATATTTTATTAAAATGGAAAAAAATAAGAATGTAAGAAGTAAATCAAATAAAATTAATCATAAAGATTTTAATTTTTGTTTATGCTGTGACAAAATTGGTCATGATATAGAAAATTGTAGAAATTTTCATGCTTATAAGCTTAAGTCAGCAAAAGATAAAATTGTTCATAATATTTTGTTTAATAGGGAAAACTTATTTCAAAATCATAAAAATTATACTACTAGATGTTACTTTTGTAAAATATTAGGGCATAAAACCGAATTCTGTAAATTTTTATTTACAAATTAACAGAAAACTTTAAAAAAAATGGCACTTTTGAATAACGTATATAATTTTTAAATGTTTCATAGACTTTTAACTTTATTTACATAAGGGAATTTATTTGAATTTTTTATTCTTAATTCTAATCCTTATAAGATTAACATGGGTGATTTTACTAATCAATAAATAAATATTAATCTAATATTAATTAAAATATGAAGTCAATGCGCATAATTCATTACTTTTATTCATTTTGCATTTCTGTTATATTATTTTTTATAACATAATATTAATACTTACACATCTTTAATAATATGCTTTATTTTGCAGTATTACATAATTAATATTATATAAATTCAAATTTTAATTTAAAAGCTTTTTAAATTTTTTTTTACTTTTACAAAGACTTTCATTTTATATGAAAATCACTAAGGAAACAATCAAACGAAATAATTTCCAATTATAATTTGTCTATCTTCGAATTTAAAATAAAAAAATAATTTCTTTATTTACTTTTAATTTTATTAATATTAGCTTATAAAATGAAAAATAAACATATGAACTTATATTTTTTTTCAAGTATTACTAAAGCACATACTTTTATCATCGTAAGCAAAAAAAAAAAAAAAAAAAAAAAATCATTAAATTTACGTTAATTTTTATATGCATTTAAAGTGTTATATTAAAGAAAAATCCATAAGTTGATTACAGTACTAAATAAATTTTTTTTTAATGTTATAAATAATATCGTGAATCGTTGAATAAATAGCATTTTCTACAGTCCTTAGAGTGATCACATAAGAATATTTACAAGATATTTTTTTTTTGGCTAATACGCCTATATAGACGTCTGAATACAGATAATTTTTACTATGATAAATAAAATAATTGTTGATGATTTATTACATTAAAGACGCGCATACTTAATACCGGCATGAATTTTACATAAAATATATATTAAGTAGTTAAATGGAAAAATTTCTGAAGTTTTTTAGTCTTCATTATCTAACTTCAAGTGAATGTTAATTCAAATAATTATAAGTCCAAACTACTATACTTCCCCGGTATATCAGATATATTATGATATGAATTATTATGAAATGAATTACTATGAAATGAACTACTATAAAATGAATTATTGTGAAATGAATTACTATGAAATAAGAAGCTTAAAAAATAGCTTTTCTCCCAATCTCAAATATACAGAGAAATGTGCACGTAAAAAATGCCAGTATTGAAATTTCAATATTAGCTAAGACAATTGAATTTGCAGTTTGGCCAATTGCAGAAGAAATAGTTGAAACTAATTAAGAAAAAGTAGATGCAAACATTTCTCTACCCCGAAAAATTATTTATAAGTAAGAGAAATTTTGTTTGATTGTTAGTGAAAGTAACTGATAACATAATTTGCGATTATAGAATTTTTTTGTTATGGTTAGTGACAATGACCAGAAAATTTTCTGTCAATCATAATATTAGATTTAATAAAGCTAAACTCTTCACGATATAATTTATGTATAAAATATATAAATATATAAAATAATTTTTTTTGTTACAAAAATGCATATAAATTTTTTCTTTTACATAAAATTTTATTAATAAAAAAAATAAACAACAAGTATTATTCAAATCAAAACATTCAAAATATTATTTAATTTTTTTTTTCAATAATAATAATCTGCTAATTTATATTTTTACATAGTCAGGAAATTATTTCGTTAATTCCAATAAATTTTTATTTGTAAAATAAAGCATATTCAGCAAAAATTTTATGAATTATAAAATACTAACAAACATTTCTTATGTTTCAGGTGATAATAATTACAAAACAAAAAAACTCAAAAATTACATAATAATCACTTAACTCTTATTTTCTTTTTAAGTAGAACCATTATCAATTCAATTCAAAGGTTATCGATATTCAGGTCTCAAGCAACTGTACTCAAAACATATATACTAAATATTGATTGAAATATTAATTTTTTTTTTACAATAAGTAAATATTACTTAGGAAATTATTCAAGATATAAACATTAAAAAAATTAAAATTAAAAAAAAAAAAAAAAAAAAAAAAAAAAAGAAAAGTTGAAAACACTCTTTATTTACACAAAACAATTATTATTTCAATCAATACATTTTTAGTTTAGATTTTTTTTTAAATATTGCTTAAACATTTAATTAAGTGGGTTTATTATTTTATAAGTATTTTATATAATATTATTTTGTTAATGCAATGAATAATTCACATTAAAATAAAGAAACAAATACAATTAATATGAAATTAAATATTTAACTCTTTAGTAGTAAAAATTTTGACAATTTAATTTACCAAATTAGAAACATAACAATTAAATTATAAATTAAATACATAAACAAAAATATATCTATAGTAATAAGTTAGTGAAATGGTTACAAAAATAACAACAATTTATTTAATAACACGGATTTTACACTTAAAATTTACACTTGAAAGATTAATGATATTAAGTATATAATTTTTTTTCCTCTCCATATTTTCCATTCTCATTTACGAAATTTATATAATATTCCAGCGTATAATTTTTTTTTCCCTCTAAATCCATATTTTCCATTCTTCTTCCTAAAACTTAGAGATTTTGCAAAAAAAAACAACACAAAAACATAGTTCTAGTCAAAAATACAAAAGTCTACAAAATCAAGATAAGTCAGTTAGGAAAGAATTCCTCAAATGTTTAATTACAGCCAAGACTGATCAGAGAGCACCTAAAAGAAACTAGTCAAAGAGGTTAACATTTGTGATTCATTCAAATACCTTGATTTATTGTACACACTCTGCCAAGGCATACACTATAAGAAGATTCGTAGAAAAATGTAGATAAATCTATAAATACGTAAATAGGTATGTAAAACATAAGTAAATATGTAAACAAGTGCATTTATACTTATATAAATAAAAAGAACCAAAAAAACAAGACTTAAAACCCAGTTAGATATTCTGTGATAAAAATAGTTACTGTGATAAATAATTATATATTCTGTGATAAAAACAATTAGATATTCTATGAAAAACTTTACGTTTCTTCTATCAACACTATATAATTCACAATTACAATTACTCAAGAATTTCAAAAAAAAAACAATTAAAAACCAAAAACTAATTTTCTCTTCATCATTTGTTTTAATCATATAATTAAAACTCAAATAGTTTAAATCCTAAAATTCAACAAATTCAAAACTCAATCTATAATTTATGCAAAAATTTCTATAAAATTATCCTTAAAACAAAACAATAAATATCCATAAAGCTAAAACCTCAACCTAGAATCCTCTAAAATCATATTACTATAAGTTAAATGTGCAGAAATATTCTTAATACATAATATTATAATATTAAATATCATTTCACTGAATTATTATTATGAATTAAAGGTCAGGAAATAAAAATGCACATAAAAATTAAAGAAGAACTATCTTAAAATTTTTTTTAACAATAAACAATTTTGTATACTTCAAAAGAAACTAAAACTGCTGAATCATTCATTGTTATTAATAATATTTTATATTTTTATATTAACTAACAATAAAACAGTAAAATTTTCTTTGTAACATACATAATAATGTAAAATTAAACATAACAAAATCTTTAAAGATAAATTTTTATTTTGATTTTCCGAAATCAAATATTTGTTCATTACGTTATCATAAAAAAACTCCACTCACAAACTTGTTGAGGAGGAAGTAAAATGGGTAATTTTACTCAATCTTAGTATCAAAATTTTAAAAATTTTCTTATGTTTAATTACAGTTTGATTTTAAAAATATTAAAATTTTAAGTACTTTTTTTTAAAAAACAAAACAACGCCTCTAAAGCAAATTTTTTTTATATTGCAAAAAAAAACATAATTAAAGAACATAATTGTTTTTCCAATACATACAAAATTTTTTTTTCTTCATTTTTTGATTTTCCGAAATCAAATTTTTGACAGTTTAAAATTAAAATTTAAAACTCCCAAGAGCTTAGCGGGGAGGAATACCTGAAGGTACCTGAAGTAAGGGAACCTTACAAAGTTTCAAAAAAAAAAATTTTTGTTTTTAACGCTTTTAAATTTGTCAGTCACTAAAAATCATATTTATATAAAGCTTATACATTAGAGAATAACAATATAATAAAAAAAAAATAAAAATAATTTGTTTTAATTTTTGCAATGTAAGATAAACTGTTTAAAGTCAATGTACTTTTATAAAAATATTTAAATACCATATGTATTCATTATTTGTAAATTGCTGAACAAGCAATATTTAACATACTTTATCTGGTTTCCGAACCAGATCGAAATAAAACTAACGTTTTATCTCGAAACTTAGAGGGGAGGTGTTATGGAATAACTAACAAAATAAATAATTAATAATTAAATAATAGTTACGTAAGATAATAATTATAAATATTTTAAATTAAACTTATAAATAATATTTAAGCTAATTAATCAAACAATAGATATTTTAAATTAAGAAATCATAACATAGAATTATGAAACTTAACATAAAATTATGAAATTATAACAGAAAATTATGTAATAAAACAAATAGTTTAAGAAATAATAATATTTATATTTTGGATATTTTAAATATTTGTAAAAGATGATTTAGTATATAAGATCAATAAAATTGTAATAACGAAGGAGTCAAATATCAGAAGTTGTCATCGACGTGTACTTATATCCGTCTTTAATAAAGTTTAGTTTTTAAATAATAATTTATTGTGCTTATTTGGATAACCTATCCTGGACAACATTTGTAAGTATTTATTTATATTTATCTATTTATTACTAATAATCATAGCCATTAGACCCTTAACAGCATCCCTCGTTATCCGCGGGGGATACGTTCCTGAAAAGTACCGCGGATAACAAAACCGCGGATAATAAGACCTTACTCTTATGGGAAAATAGGGGTTACGTTCGTAGAAATTCAAATTATATTAAAATTAATTTTTTTTTTCTAATAAAAATGATTTTTTGCCTAAAAGTACGTAAATTTATTTCAAAAAATACAAAATTTCAATGAAAGTAAGTTCAGGATCAAATTTTTTGTTAAAAAAAGTCTGTCATCCGCGATTGCTTTGCTCGTCTTAAAACATCCTTGTATAACTCTTCATAAATTTCTACCGCTTTTTCACAATTATTTTTAAAACTAAAACTCCTTGTCATTATTTGATCATAATTCATTGCCAAATCAATGGCAGTTTGTAAAGAATTTATGATTTGTAAAATGGTTTTTCCGTTGAGAGAAACTTCAACATTTGGTTCGGTTTCTGGCACTTCTGGTAAGGGTGTGGCTAGTTCTTCAGTTTCTTCTGGCGTTAGATCTGCTGAAGGCAGCATCAAATTTAAAACGTCAGTCTTATAATTACGAAATACAATTTTATTTTATAAACTTCAAAAAAAAAAAATTAAAAATGAATGTAGGTTAGAAAAAAATTATAAATATTCTCGAAAATCTGAACATAGTCATATTGAAACAAAATACTTCTTGACGTTGTCTTCTTGACGTTTTTTTTAGTGCACAAAAAAAACCGCGGATAACAAGAATTTTTCCGCGGAAAACAAGGGATTGGATATTTTGGTCCTACCGCGTATACGGTGAACCGCGGATAATAAAACCGCGGATAACGAGGGGTGCCTGTATAAATTTTTCACTGGCGAACACTAGATTTACTCTACTATATGTTTTATGGGTCGCTGAACAAGTAAATCGGGGTAATTTTGTACAGGAATGGGGGCTTCACTCTTAAATTTGCAAAACCTACCCCCAAAAAGGTTTTTGGTTCCTCAAAGAGGAACCATTGTGTTAGGTCAAAATTTGATTTTCTATTTTTTGGCATATAAGCACGTTTTGGGACCCCAGGAAGCTAAAAAACCTGTTTTTAAAAAAAGTCTGTATGTGTGTGTGTGTGTGTGTGTGTGTGTGTGTGTGTGTGTGTGTGTGTGTGTGTGTGTACGTATGTATGTAATCGGTGATATTTCACAAATATTATGGAATTAAGACCTAATTTTTTTTTCAAAAATTTTTTCACCAAAAAATCTCGAGGTACTTTTTTTTTTTTTTGATTTGGATGTAATACCTCATTTATTTCCATGAAAGTACTTATATTGGAAAGTATGGTTTTTACATGATATCTCGAATCGGATACTTAATTTTCTGAAAATTTTTTTTCTAAAATTTGTTTTCACAAAAAAATACAAAAAATACAAATTTTTTTTTTCTTTTTGGACGTAGTACCTAATTTATTTCCATGGAAGTACTAGTTTTAAGAACCTTGTTTATTGTTATTTTTTGGATCTGATACTTAATTTTTTCAAAATTTTTTTTGTCAAAATTAAAAAAATAGAAAAATTAAAAAAAATGCAATATTTTTTTTTTTTTTGGGTGTAATACCTCATTTAATTCTATGAAAGTACTAATATCTGAAAATATTATAACTAGTGATATTTCAAAACCATTATCGAATTAAGACCTAATTTTTTTTTCAAAAATTTTTTCACCAAAAAATCTCGAGGTACTTTTTTTTTTTTTTGATTTGGATGTAATACCTCATTTGCTTCCATGAAAGTACTTATATTTGAAAGTATGGTTTTTACACTATATCTCGAATCTGATACTTAATTTTCTGAAATTTTTTTTTCTAAAATTTTTTTCACAAAAAAATACAAAAAATACCAATTTTTTTTTTCTTTTTGGACTTAGTACCTAATTTATTTTCATGGAAGTACTACTTTTAAGAACCTTGTTTATTGTAATTTTTTGGATCTGATACTTAATTTTTTCAAAATTTTTTTTGTCAAAATTAAAAAAAAAATAAAAATAAAAAAAACTGCAATATTTTTTTTTTTTTTTGGTGTAATACCTCATTTAATTCTATGAAAGTACAATTATCTGAAAATATTGTAACTAGTGATATTTCAAAACCATTATCGAATTAAGACCTAATTTTTTTTCCAAACATTTTTTTATCAAAAAATCTCAAACCCCCCCCCCTTTTTTTTATTTTGGATGTAATACCTCATTTATTTCCATGAAAGTACTTATACTTGAAAGTATGGTTTTTACTTGATATCTCCAATCTGATACTTAAATTTTTGAAAATTTTTTTCCTAAAATTTTTTTTACAAAAATATACAAAAAATACTTTTCTTTTTGGACGTAGTACCTAATTTATTTCCATGGAAGTACTAGTTTTAAGAACCTCGTTTACAGTAATTTTTTGGAATTAATACTTAATTTTTTCAAAATTTTTATTATCTAAATTAAAAAAAAAGAAAAATAAAAAAAATTTCAATATTTTTTTGGTGTAATACCTCTTTTAATTCTATGAAAGTACTAATATTGTAAAATATTGTAACCAGTGATATTCCAAAACAATTTCTTATCGAACGAATACCTAACTTTTTTTTCCAAAAATTTTTTTATTAAAAAAATCTCAAAATACTTTTTTTTTTTTAATTTGGATGCAATACCTCATTATTTCCATGAAAGTACTTATACTTGAAATTATGGTTTTTACTCGATATCTTGAATCTGATAATTAATTTTTTGAAAATTTTTTTCTCCAAAATCTTTGTTACAAAAAAATACATAAAACATCAAATTTATTTTTCGTATTTGACATATCTAATTTATTTTAATGAGAGTACAAGTTTTAGAAATTTAGTTTATAGTAATTTTTTGTATCCGATCACAATTTTTTTTTTTTTATTTTGATATAAATTATAACACACAAGAAAGAATGATGGAAATCTTGCCTCTTTTTGACTTCCTTGGATTATTTTGCTCGTTGCTATGTTTATTTATGTATGCAGCTTAATGAAATTATAAACAATAATAAACAGCCTAAAAATATTAAAGGGTTATGTTTGCATTTTAAAATTAAGATTTAAAAGTTATATTGGCATTTTTTAAAGAATCAAACAATTTATAGAATTAAATAATTTATTATTTTGTGATTAATAGAAATAATATAAATAATGTTAAAATCTTGAAGCAATTAATGTGGCTATTTTTTTTATTACAAAATATTATTATTATTATTATTATTATCATTGTTGCGGAAGATTGGTCAAATGCAAGGAGTACACTGAGAAAATAAATTATAAGAAATTATTATAAATTCTGGTAAAAACTCCTATCTTTTTATAATAATTGAGCGAATATTTGTAATTTTCGCATCGTTACCAACCATTTCTTTTATAAAAAAAAATAAAATTAGCTTTTTTTATATATTTCACTCTTTTTAATTATGCAAAAATGATTTAAAATCCATTAACGCCGGCGCGACCAATCCATGGACGCTAGAATTTTCACTTTAATAACAAAATGATCTTAATAATCTACTTTACCAGCTACTAAAAACGAAAAATGTATGTATAATTGCATGGTTGTAATCAATAATATTTTTTGTAAATTAAGATTACAGCCCATTGTTTGAGGAACCTCAGTGCCAGCTAGTTGGCAGGGTATTTTTTTCATATTCGCACTTTGAGCGCTCAGATTTGCACCTTCGGGCTTTTTGGGTCGCTGTTCATGAATGTCGACTTTTTTTTCATAAATAATAAATATTTCATCACAAAAAAGAAGGCAAAATTCTTAAATAGCGACCCAAAAAACCTATATGGGCATATCCTGGACGCTTAAAGTGCGAAAATAACAAAAACACCCCTTTTAAGGGTTTTTTTTTAGTTATTTTAAGGGTGAAATATTTATTATTTATGAAAAAAAGTCGATATTCTTGATTAGTGACCCAAAAACCTATATAGGCATATCCTGGATATTCAAAGTGTGAAAATAGCATAAACACCCTCTTTAGAGGTTATACTCCAGTAAAAATAGGGGGGGGGGGGGGGTCGGTATAATCACCTACCACTACCAGATTTGGTCTACTATATGTTTTTTGGGTCGCTGATCACGAATTTCGTGGTCATTTCTATGAGAAATGGGTGGAACACCCTTAAATTTGCAAAAACTACCCCTAAAAAGGGGTATTTTTGATGCATTTGAATTTTGGGCGGTTAGATTTGGTTCATGTATGGTTTTTTGGGTCGCTGATCTCGAATTTTGAGGAAATTTTTATTAAAAATTAATTTTTCACCCTTCAATTTGCAAAACTACCCCTAAAAAGTTGTTTTTGCTACTTTCGCTTTTTCAGCCTTCAGAAACAGCATTCAGATTCGATTGAAATAGGAAAATCCATTTGAACCTAATCTGAACGCTCAAAGAGCAGAAGTAGCAAAAACAACTTTTTAGGGGTGGTTTTGCAAATTTAAGGGTGAAAAATTAATTTTTATTAAAAATTTCCCCGAAATTCGTAATCAGCGACTCAAAATCTATATGAACCGAATCTTAACACTCACAATGCAAAAATAGCAAAAACACCCCCTATAGGGATAGTTTCGGTTAATTTAAGGGTGAGAAATTAATTTTTAACAAAAAATTCCACAATATTCTTGTTCAGCGACCCAAAAAACCTATGAAAACTGTTTCTGAAGGCTGAAAGAGCGAAAGTAGCAAAAACAACTTTTTAGGGGTGGTTTTGCAAATTTAAGGGTGAAAAATTAATTTTTAATAAAAATTTCCCCGAAATTCGTAATCAGCGACTCAAAATCTATATGAACCAAATCTTAACACTCACAATGCAAAAATAGCAAAAACACCCCCTATAGGGGTAGTTTCGGTTAATTTAAGGGTGAGAAATTAATTTAAAAAAAAAAATTCCACAATATTCTTGTTCAGCGACCCAAAAAACCTATGAAAACTGTTTCTGAAGGCTGAAAGAGCGAAAGTAGCAAAAACAACTTTTTAGGGGTATTTTTGCAAATTTAAGGGTGAAAAATTAATTTTTAATAAAAATTTCCTCAAAATTCGAAATCAGCGATCCAAAAAACCTATAGGAACCGAATCTTAAGACTGAAAATGCAAAAATAGCAAAAACACCCCCTTTTTATGGGTATATTTTGCTAATTAAGGGGTGAAATATTAACTTTTCATAGAAAAGTCTTCGAAATTCTTGATCAGTGACCCAAAAAACCTATATGAACCAAATTTGACCGCCCCAAATTCAAATACATCAAAAATACCTCTTTTTAGGGGTAGTTTTTGCAAATTTAAGGGTGTTCCGCCCATTTCTCATAGAAATGACCCCGAAATTCGTGATCAGCGACCCAAAAAACATATAGTAGACCAAATCTGGTAGTGGTAGGTGATTATTCTACCAAAACCGTATTTTTACTGGAGTATTATTTTAAGGGTGAAATATTTATTATTTATGAAAAAAAAGTCGAAATTCATTATCAGCGACCCAAAAACCCGTATGGTGATAATCTGAGTGCTCAAAGTGCGAATATGTGAAAAAACCTCTTTTTGGGGGTACTTTTGCAAATTTAAGGGTTAAATTCGCCCCCATTTCTTTACAAAATGACCCATACTCTAGTAAAATCACGGTTTTGGTGGTATTGTTTGTGGCCGCTACCAGATTTGGTCTACTATAGGTTTTTTAGGGTCACTGAACACGAAAATTGGGGTTATTTCTATGCGCAATTGGGGCTTGACCCTTAAAGTAGCCAAAACTACTCCTAAAAGGGGTATTTTTTAAACTCTTGCTCTAGCCCTCCAAGATTTGGTCTAATTAAGGTTTTTGAGGTCGTTGATCACAAAAATCGATGTCTTTTCAATTAAAACTTAACTCTTCACCCTTAAATTAGCCAAAACTACCCCTAAAAGGGGTGTTTTCGCTACTTTCACTCTAGTCCTTCAAGATTTGGTGTAATAGGGTTTTTTGGGGCGCTGATCACAAAAATCGATGCCTTTCCAATTAAAACTTAACTCTTCACCCTTAAATTAGCTAAAACTACCCCTAAAAGTGGTGTTTTCGCTACCTTCGTTCTAGCCCTTCTAAGATTTGGTCTAATAGGGTTTTTTAGGTCGCTGATCAAAATAAACATCCCTTGAAGGGTTATTTTGAGGCAGTATTATGGAGAGAACATATGAAGATTTAGATTCTTCAATTTTCGAGCCAAATATTAGTGTTGACTGTATTTATGACGATAGCTATTATAATATAAGGATACAACTGAAGTGCACTCAGTCCAGAGTATGGAGTATGATTGATCGTATGTATTGTATAATGTTTGCAAAATGCCTCAAAAATTATTTTTTTTTGTACGCTTTTGTACTTTTTTTAGCAGAATATGTAATGTTTAAATAAGAATAAATAATCTTATTACTTAAAAATGTATGATTCATTTATTTATACCTTTCAAACCTTTTAAGAGTAGTTTTAGCAAATTTGAGGCTGAAGGCCTAATTTTAAATTGAAAAAAATCTGATTTTCGTGATCAGCGACCTAAAAAACCCTCTAAGACCAAATCTTGGAGAGCTAGAGTGAAAGTAGCGAAAACACCCCTTTTGGCCGTAAAACAGGGCTAAAATCACTTGTTTTTTAAGTTTCCGCCTCTCGTAGATATTTCCTGAGGGTTTGTTGGTATAAATTATTCTAAATTTGAATTCCTCATGAGTTTCTAGTCTTAAAACAATTTTACAATTTAATTTTTAATGAAAATCTAAGCCGGTATTAATCAAGTGGCACGTTTTGGCTGTCTGGGTGGTAATGGGTTAAAAAATAAATTAAAAATTTATAACCGGCTTTTGTAACTACACAAACAACGAGCATGGAGCATGTTTACTCATAATAGTAATAAATCTAAAAACCAAAATTACAATAAATCCTGAAATATCTGCTATCCTAAGTCCATATACTTAAAGTATTCTAAGTTGTTGTTGTTATCAGGGCCTGATCAGGTCCTGACTCCCACTTCAAATTATTCTAAGTCCCTAAATCGAAAATATTCCAAGTCCATTTCACCCCCCCCCCCTAAAAGCGTCACCTTTTTACCCCCCCTCCCCCTAAAAACGTCAATTTTTCACCGCTTCTAAAACGTCAATATTCTCCCCTTAGAAATGTCACATTTTCACCCCCCCCCCGGCCGAGCCAAACTTTTTCAAATACCCCATCCAATCAACATGTTCCATGTTAATATAAAAAAAAATGATTTTCGAAAAAACTAAATGTATTATAAAATTCTCATTAAATATGATTACAATATCCACATACTGCAGTAATCTTTGGGCGTATTCAGGATGAGTATATGGAACTTAATGATGTCCAATTTTCCTGGGTGCACTAAATTGGTTATATTCTTAGATAATTAAATACAATTTTTTAGTATTTACGTTAAGATGTTAATTAAAAACTATATACTAATTTCCATGTATTTTGAATTGGGTGGGATGAAACATTACGTAAAAAAAATTCTCTTTAAAAACAAATTTGATACAGCATTTTTTCAAAAATTGATTTGATTTTTATAACGTCGCTTATGAGCTACTGGGCCAACTGAGCAGCCTAAATGAGCACAGATGAGTTAAAAATACATAAACATGTATAAATTTATTTTTTCTTAATATTCTAGTATATAACAATTAAATTTGTAAGCTATTTATAATTCATTATTTCTTTTTCAAACATTTTTTTGAATATATTCACCGAGATAGCACTATTTTTGGCAAAAAAAGCACTGAGCGGATTTTTTTCTTTTTTATTTTTTTAGAACCTGTAGGTACCCTACAATCAAAATTCATTGGAATATCGGAGGTACCTTTAAATTTTATTTAAAATTGTTTCTAGTCAACCGTGTATGGAGCTACAACCTCAAAGCTACAAACACTGTTTAATGTTTTCGATTTTGACAATTTTAGCTACAGAAATACATAAATTTCACTTACGCTTATTCTTTCCACTCCAGAGTCAACAACATTTGCAGCCAAATTAGTTAGCCTAGTGAGCAAGGTTGAATTATTACTAGCTATATTGTCAATTAGGTTGGCAACTACATTAACTGCATTATCAATAGCATCTAAACCACTTGACAATCTACTGTCTACCGCTTCATTTATTCTCTAATAGAGTAAAAGAATTTTTTATTAAATTAAGAAGATTATATTTGGAAAATTCTTGTATTACCTTCGAAATTTGTGCTGAGCAAATATAAAATGATAAGGAAAGTAAGAAAATGAAGCAAAAAGTTTTTTTCATTTTGGGAATTAAAAAGCCACCTATGAATCTGTAAAAAATATATCTCATGAAATATATCTGAATTCTAATCAATATTATAATCAGCCAAATAAGTGATTATTTTTTTAACGTATTTCATGTGACAAATATTTATAGAGTAAATTTAAAGTTATAATTTACTTACTTGAGAAACTGATAGTAGAAAAAATGGCTTAATAAGCAGGCTTACAGAAAACTATTGAAAAAGATGCTACTTGTTAAGGATGAAGCGAATTCCTTTGAGAAACCAAGCTCTTTAGAAGCTAATATTTTGTACTGATTGGGCCTTTCCCCCCCACTCTTCAAAAGTATTTCCAGTTAGTGCATAACAAGTTTCTAAACGAGTCTTCTGTGCCCTACAGGGTAATAAATCTTATGTCGCCAATAAGAAGCCAAACATCTTTTTATCACAAAACCGCATTGTTTTAAAGATCGAAAAAAACCTATTAGCAATTATGGAAGCATAAATTTGCTGTGCTAAGTAAATAAAAGTATTTAAGATTTTTTTTTCTTCTTTTCTAGTATTTGTAGTTAATAATAATTTAAGTATTTATTTTGCTGGTATAGTTTGAAAAACTTTGAGGTAAGTATTCATCGTGTAGTTAAATGTAGAGTAAAGAGCATCGTCATTAAAAAGAAAAAGAAAAAAAAAAGAAAAAAAGCAATCTGTACATAGAAGAAAAGTAAAGAGGATGCTTTGCTCTTTATATAAAATGTAGATCGTAGTTACTTAAAGCAAAGTGTAAGATGGTGTGAAATGGAATTAATTATAAGAAGGTCCTCAACAGGTGGCTGAAAAAAGACTCTTTAAACTCTTAGCCTCATTTCTCGTGGTCGCTTCATTCAACTTTATTTTTTTATTTAATACCAACTAATTCATTTAATTTTATTTAAACTTTATAAAATAGGATTTTAAATTTACTGCATTCTATAGCCAAAACGAATAAAAGTTAAAGCTTCTTTATCTACTAAATCTCCGTAACAAAAAAAAAGGCAATTATTTGAAAGTTCGATTTCAGTTTGATTCTCGTATACGTGTGTTTTTTTGTTCACGTATTACAAAAAAAAAATCATCGAACCAAATAGGAATTTTTTTTTAGATTATACGAGAAAAGTTAGTCGAATGTTTTTTTTATACACGACATTCGAATTTCATATGGAAAATTCTTATTCGTTGCTTTTATATATAAATTTTAATCTTTTTCTTGGAGAAGGAAAATAAGAAGAAAAAGAAGAAGCCAGCCGCACAGGGTGGGTTCCTGTTGGAAGGTTTTTCTCTTCCTATCGAATAGTTTCATTTCAATCTCATCCCTATTTTATTTTTTCTTTTTTTACTTAGTTACTTTATAAAATATATGTGTCTGTCTACACGAAAGTCTATGCAACATTTATAACAAACTTGCCATGACTTATAGACGTATATAGAGAAGAAAGATTGAAGTTAACTTTTTTATGCTATAAAATATACTAAAATCTAAAGATAGAACCTGAAACTTCCCTCTTTTGCCTTCTTGAGTATTAAATGTATTGGATTTAAAGAAAATAAAGCTGCTCTGATACACCGAGGCAGTTTTGCAAAATGTACAGTTTACTTATATTACATTTTTTCTATTCAACTTTTACCAATTTTCTTTTTTTTTTAATATACTTACTGCACGAAAACCTCATTTATAACTTTAAAAGTATCGAATGAAAAAAATTAAAAATATCTATAAATATTAAGAACTAAAAACCCGATTTTGATAATAATAAAATAAGAATACCGAATTTCGATACTAAGAATTTCTAATATTAATTATTTCAGGTTGAAAAAATTTTTTTGCTTCATTATTAGATAAATAATTCACGTCTATCTATACTCTTAACTATACCTAAAAATAATTAATTCAACTAATAAAACGTGTATTTAAAAAGTCACAAAAGTTGATATTTTTAATTTGTTTCCTTTATTATAAAAAAGCAATCTGATATTTGCTAAAACAATAAAAATTAATTAAATTTTAATATTATTTACGTCAATGTATTTATTGCTTTGTAGTTTATTGAAAAAAAGTTCATGCTTTTGCATATTTTTTAATAATAAGTTTTAAATATATAAAGACCACGAGAAGCTCATAAAAGTCAGATAACAGTTTCAGAAATTATTCAATTTAGTTTGGTAAGAATATTTTTCTGATTAAATTAATAAAATGTTAAAATATTATTATATTAATAAAAATAAGATTGAGGTTTTTGATTAAGAGGGCAATAAATAAATAAAACAATTTAAATTTTGTTACTTTTTGTAAGAAATCTGCAGATCTTTTTAAACAATATAATATAAATTACTATAAAAAATTCAGTGATAATTATAGTAAACAACTTTGGTGTTTTAGAATAAGCTCACTGTTAGTAAGTAACTTTCTTATATTCACAAAAAAATAGAAAATTTTCGAAAATAATCGTAAAAAATATTTTTTGTTAATTCTCAAAAAAAATGGTAAATAATCAATTTTTCTCGTAAATTTACAAAAAAAAATCAGAAATACTCCAATTTTTAGATAATATACTAAATTTAGTAAAGTCATAATTTTACGATTTTCGTCGAAAAATTGCGAATTTTAATCGGAAATTTGCTATAAACAGTTGTGAAATTACAAGACATATTTTTGCGCCTAAAAACGCATGTCCACATTACCCTTTTTTTACATAATTAAAAACATTTTTTATTCTTAAAATATTCATAATTATATGTGCATTCCTACGAGTAAATAAATTTAATGAGCACCAAAAATGAAAAAAAAAATTGTCGAGGCCGCGACTACCACTTTGATTTTCTTGTAGTTTAGACCCTATAGAATACAAAAAAAAAACATGAACACGAAATCGGCCGTGGATGCCAAAAAGATTTTGCCACTTTTAAGTGAAAATCCGTGTATTCTTAAAATATTAATAATTATATACCTATTTTCTAACAGAAAAGTAGCGAAAAAAAAATATTCATCTTTTCTCATGGTGTAAAATAAAAAAACATTATTTTATGACTCTAAATGGTTTGCTATGCGCTTTTAGATACAAAAAAATGGCTTGTAATTTCACAACTGTTTTTCGCAAATTTTCGATTAAAATTTGCAATTTTTCTACAAAAATCGTAAGATTACGATATAGTTGTAAATTTACGATTTTGACGAAAATTTATGATGAAAATTTACGAAAAAATAAATCGTTAATTTATTATTTTTTCGCAAATTTAAAAATGTTACTAAATTTCCAATTTTTGTCGTAAAATCACCGGAGTTGTTTTTTACAGTGTAGTCATCTTTGTTAGTATACTCTAAGAACAACTTGTTCTAAAATACCAAACTTTAATTATCAATGAATTTTTTATAGTAATTTATATTGTTTAAAAAAGTCTGCAGATGTTAGCGCGTTGGTCAAAAACTTCAATCTTGTATTTATTCAATGCTTCATTGTAGATTGTTGGCAGTAGTTGAAAAAATGAAAAAAATTTGTTGCTTCGTTTTATTGATTGCTGTAGTGATTACTATTTGCTCAGCAGAGAATAATAACAGAGAAGTATTATTATTTTTTTTTTAAATCTATGGAAAAAAATAAAAATAAATGAACTTATTATTTTTCTAGGCCATAAACGAAATTCGAAAAAATGTTAAAGAAGACGTTGGTAATTTAAAAAATAACGCTGCAGAGTTATATAAGAAAACGCGAAGAAATTTTGGTTCCTATTTAAATAGGCTTTCTGAATCTAGTAAAAATATCTTTGAATCCAGCAAGAGAAAAGCAAAGGTAAGTAAAATTTTAATTCTTTTTTTTTAGAATTAAGAAATTTGGCTAAAAGATTCTTTGTCTAAATAGTTGTAAAAAATTTCACAGTTGGCCTAAAGTAAAAAATTTTAAAATATGGACATTTATTCATTTTCTATATTCAAGTAAATAACTTAGCTCAAATGAGACTATGTTTTATTTTTCTTTCTAGGAACTCGGTCAAAATATTGAAAATCAATTAGGATAATGCAACACTTACCTGAAACCATAACTGAAAATGTGTACCTTTAAAAAAATTAATATTCTATTTGAATCTCTGTATTTGGTGTGTTAAAGGGTAAAAATAATAAAGAAAATATATAGTTTATAGATTGTTTTATTAAAATGGTAAACTTATGAATGAAATTAAATACAACGTGATAATTTTCTAAAAATTATACGCAGAAGAATGTACAAAGAAAATATATACATTATTAAAATTACATTTAAGTGCTCCTAAAAACTATTACAACCCTTTCATCCTATTATTCCTACAATTTTTGACATCCTTCAAATTATATTTTCTTTTTGCTAATTGAGAAATTAGAGTGAATCGAAAGTATTGGATTAGTCGTCTGAATGGTTAGGAAAAATTGCTTCAAACAAAGTCAGAAAAGTAAAAAAAATACGCCATTATAAACAGTGCCACCCCCATCCCTCGATCCTTGATATATGTGTATTCCATGTCTCTCAGATTCTTTTTTCTCCCCTTTTGTGATTATTCGCGCGAGATATCGATTTGCCGCGTGTGCAGCTAGGCGGCAAGCATATAAATAAAGTCGACTTTTTTCTGCGTGCGCACACGCGTCAATGCTCGTATACGGAGAGGAAAAACCGGAAAAGAAAAAGCTTTATTTTTATTATTATTTTTATTACATGTAACCCCTACATGAGCACTTTTTTACTTTCGTGTGTGTATGGGATTTAATAAAAAGAAAAAGGGCGAAGCTTTATGTACGGATAAAGAAAAATATCCGAGGGAGTTTCTTTTTTTTTTTTTCGTATAAAGCTTCTTCGTTTTTTTAGGGGGGTTACGTTAAAAAAAAAAATAAAAAATAAAAAAAACTTGACGTTGTTGACTGGCTGGAAAATACAAACAATTTGTCAATTTGTAATACTGATTACTACGAGATATTTATTATAAAGTCAAGTGCAGGCATTATATTTTAATTACGATATTATTATGTATTCAGTAGAGTAGCTAAAGATATGGTAAGACGGCCAATTATGACAAGGAAAAATAATAATCGTATTACGAGAGGATACTTGAATGGAATATAATTTTTTATTCATTATTTTTACTCAACCTTAAACTTGAAAATTTTATCATCCCTTGGCTAGTATCCAGATCACCCCTAACACTTTTTTCTCTCTTATATTATTTTTGAAAATTTTTGGAAAATAAAAAAGTTATTAGTTATGCCAAAGTGTTAATTTGCGAATTAAATGGCTAGAATATGGAAATGAGCTGAAATTTTACCGAAAATTACCGAAATTTCTTAGGATCTTCGAATTTCGACTAAAATTCAAAAAGTAAATCAAAATTTGTAAGAAATGATTTTACAAATACTTTATACCCTTTACAATATACTACAATATGTTTTAAATTAAATAAATAATAAAATAACTTTTTGTTCCGAGAACAATAAAAATAAAATCACATTAGCATAAAAAAGTGCAAAAAAAAAATCTTAATCCTTTATATCAACAAATAAGAAAGTGAGGAAAAAAAAGAAGCTTTTTCTCTTTAAATAAACAGCTCTTTAAAAGACTATATAAAAAAAAAAAGAAAAAATTAACGAATATCTTGATTCAACAAGTTGATCCCTAATTACACGAAGCGTGCACTTCATAAAGTATTTTAATCATGAAAATAAGTAGTATAAACTTTATCTATATTATCTTTTATCTCTTTCTATTTACACGCTTTTAATATAGAAAAACTTAGCGTTCTTTAGATTGAAAATATACTTGAGGTATGTGTGAAAATTTCTGTTTGTTAAAAGAAGGAAGAGTGGGGAAAGTTGGTTCAGAGGGAGCGAGAGCGGGGGTAATGGAAAAGTCTACGTTGACGGGGGTAGAAACGAAACGAAACGAAAGATCACCCTAAAAAAACCTCCATCCCGCATCAAAAGCTTTTTTCTCTCTATGTGTTCCACCATTTTTTTTTCTTTTTTTAAACGTACATGTTTGTATAGAAAAAGAGGAAAATTGCGACGAGACTGCGAACAGACATTCACCTATTGATTTTCTTTTATAATATCTACGTGTATATAATGTTAAAACTTTTAATTCTCTAATTGTTAGAAAAGTTAAATTGATATAATAAACTTTATTGTAAAATAAACAAAGTAATAAAAGATAATAAAAAATTATTATAAACTTTAGTTTTGTCACAATTACTCGTAATAACTCAACTTTTAATTCAACTTTCAAGATTCATTAAAACACGCTTATTTTTCTTTTTTACTTCTACAAACTTTTAAACATTTTAGCTTTAAAGCTTTCATTTTCTATTTGTAATTATTTATTCTTAGGTACCTGACTTTTTCATATAAACTTTTGCCATTTTTGTTATTGTTTTAAACTCGACTTCAGCAACTTTACAAAATTATTAATTTTTTAACAAGCTTATTTGCTGTAATATTTTAACCAAAATTATCAATTTCATGATTCACAAAAAAATACTTTTAACTTGATAGTGATTTCAGATTTAATGAATGCCCAGATACTAAAGAATTGTCCAAATGGCACAAAAATTACTCTTTACCTTTACGATAATCATATTTTTTCTGCACGTAAAAAAGAAAAATCGATTTTATTTGCATTTATAATTCATTGAAAAATTCAGCAAGGTATGCTCATTTAAAAAGATACCGAGAAACACTAAAACAAATTTTTAGCTAAAGCAATGTACTCATTAAAATTCGTTTTACACCAATTATACAATATTTTAGGCAAATTTAGCTGAAAACTTGTTAACTTAAAATAATAAAATTCTGAAACAGATTAAATTGTTTTTACAAACAAAAAAATAATAATTTGCAAGTTTCTAAAAAAATACTTTGGGATGTTAATGTTAAAAGCAAACCATAAAACAAAATAATTATCCCATTAGCGCCTAATCGACCATTTTTGGACAGATGAATTTTTTTATAAAAAAATGAATATTCAACCTCTTGGGTCATTGGGGTCACTATATCCATTTCTGCAGTCAGTTTTGACCAACGAACCCTAGAGTTAAGTCAATTCCGAAATATTTAACTATTCAAGAATGGTTGAATTAAAATAAACATAAATAACAAACAAAAATAAGTTTAAAATTCAATTTTAAACATTTTTTACGTGAGGTCATATACCTTTTTAAAAGTCCTGCACAATATTATAATTATATGTAAACACGGATTATAATTAAAATATTTTCAATTCATCATAAATTTGATAATTTTGGCTCCATATAAAAATATTTTTCCTCGGGTAACTATTTGCAACCAGAGGAAAGTAAACTTGCATTATAATTATGCTCTTAAGAAATTGCACACTTCATGTTGGATTAAAGCAGGCTTTTATCATCATAGCACAAAATTAAATCTTTGTAAACTTTCTTATATCATAATTTGCTTTTTCTAAATCCACATTTTTCAGAAAAGCATTACTTATTTATACATACATTAAAGTACAGAGGGTTCTTTTTTATATTTTTATTTTTATTTTCCCCTGATATATTATGTTTTTAAAATATACAAAGATTTCCACATAAAAAAATTGAAAGAAGAAGAAAAAAAAGGGGGGTTGCTCAAGGGGGCGGTTTAGAAGTAAAATGGACTTTTTTTCCTTCTTCTTTCTATTTATAACATGACCATGTAAAATATTCTTTTCTGCGAAATCGTCCTCTCACATGTGCAATTTTCACTTGAAAATCTTAACGAAACTGGATACTAATTTTTAATCACATTTTTCTGATCATTCAAAAGACACTTATTTTGATAGCACCAAATGCAAAGTTTTCACTTTCACTCTATTGTGTAGAAGATAGGAAAAATATCGATTTTATTGACGACCGGTCACTCACTCGTATATCAGAATACTGACCAGTCGCATCTGCATCCGATGCATGAGATGCATTCACTAACACACAATCGACCGTTTTTTTCGTTGCACATGCGATTTTATTTATACATGTGAAAGAGTACAAAAAAAATATCCATCCATTAAAAAAAAGAAGGGGTTTTTAATATATTTAGGTTATGCATGTATTGGTGAATATGTAACGAGGTGTTACTAGTTGTACTTTTTGTTTTTTATCATTTTATCCTATCTTTCAAGGGTTGCTGATGGCTATTGAAAATCGTTAATATTGAAATTACCAATTTTCCGACTCTATAATTTTCTCTTTTTTGATTAAAGGTTACTCGTTTAATTATTTGAATTTTATTACTGGCAGGCAAATGAGTATCGAATTATTAAAATTATTCTTTGCGACGAAACTTTCGGTGGTAAGGCTGGCGAGAAACTAAATGACCTAAAATAAAATAACGCTTCTCTCACCTTAGGAAAAAAAGGTTGAACATTAAAAAAAATAAAATGTTGATATTTTCTCCCTCCACGATCGCCCATCATCGAGTTCATTAACATAAACAACCCGTATAACCTTTTTCTAAAATAAAAATTTTTGCATCTTAAAGAAGAGAACAAAAGGCCTGAATAAATACAAATATCACGCATGAACAATAGCAAGTTTTGCTTTGGTTTGAAAAATATTAAGAGGACCGGTCTAAAAAATTATGTGTACGAAATTATATTTATACTCACACACCAAGGATTTAAAAGTTCGTTGCTTTTCGCGGTATAATTGGCTTTTGTACCCCGTCAGTGTTGAATCCTTAATTAGCATACTCACCTCTTTGAGATCTCTTTCGTCACGCGCATATTCAAAGAACTTAAACGGGTTCCCATAAACCTTTTTATTCAAAATTTATTTTATTTATGCGAATATTATATTTACCTGAGATTAGATTATTTATAAGTGAATGAATACGTCACATAAAATATTAAAAAAACATTTATTGTTTTCGGTTCTTCTTATTAGAAAACAGACTGAACTGAACATTTTTACTCGATATGTAAATTAATAAAAATTAGAACTTTTTTCGGTAAATTTAAGTAAAAAAGTTGTTCTATATGGTTAATGTACAGTCTATTGTGGGTGAAGCAACAATTTTTTTGTTCAAATTATAAATTTTTACCAAAAATATTCATCAAAAAGGGATTTTGTCAAATAATTTCATCGTGTTTTGCTATGTTTCAATATGGCAAAAATTTCAGAAAAATGTTTGCTTTTATCATAAGGTAATACTAAAATTAATGATATTTTTTTATTAGTGGCCTGAATGTATAAATTTGGCCCGATAAAAATACCTTTTTTACCTCTGATGAGGAAAAATTATTCCTATGTAAGACCATGGCCATAACAAATTATGCCCCAACTCGTAATTTACCATTATCGGCTTTATGTGGATGGTAATTTACGTACGATCTGAGCCATCCTTAATTTTTATGATCATGTAAATTTACTTGTTATTTTTTAGGAATTTTTATTTTGGCTTGCAAAAACTAATTTAATCTCAATTTTTGTATAAAATATTCAAAAATTCATATCTACATAATAACATGATCCAATGAAATTTTTCATTTTCTGCTAAAAAAAAACACAAGAAAAAAAGTATATTACATAAAGTTTTGAAGAAAAAAAAAAGAAAAAAAAAGAAATTTAAATGTAATTTACTTTTTATAGAACTATTTTTTCTATACATACGAAATTCAATATAAAATAAATAACATTTCTTTCAATTTCAAACTAAGCTAATCCTATAAGTTTATTTTTTTTCTCCATCTTTCAATTTAGAAAAACCTTGTTTTATTCAATCTTCTTTTCTATATATGCAATGACTTTTTCTCTATAAATAAACTTTACGATAATCCAAGTAGCAGCATTTACCGTCACTGCCATTCCTATCTTTTTTTAATCGGAACTACTACGACAGTTAATGAAATTCACTATTTCTTCTTTTTTGTGCCTGTCATTAAAAAAAAAAAATAGAATAAAATGAAACTCCTCCTTCTTTAAACTGCGTTGACCCGAAGACAAGTTTTTTCTCTGTGTTCGAGTGGGACAAACCGGACCACCCTGTCATTAACATTTTTTTAAAAAACTCACCAAGTGGTCTTTTAATGACTGTCATTATATCGTGGCTTTTTTACTTATAAAAAGTTTAACTTATGTCAACCCTCTTATTTGAAATAAAAAATTACGTTACATAAAAAAGAACATTTTCTCCTTCTGAACCATTTAATTCTACGAGTATTTAAGCATTTTGAATTATTTGCATAATGAAGACTTTTTTTTTTATTAACAAACTATCTACTTTTTAATTTGGACATTTGAAAAATGCGACAATGATATACATACGTTATAATGTCAAAAAAGGGCGATAAAAATCGCAACAGAAAAAAAGATATTTTATTATCAACAAAAAATAAAAAAATCAGATACAACTGCTTGGCATTATTTTTGTTCATTGACTTAACTTATTCATTTATAACAACGACATAGATACGTAAATTTAATTTTTTTTAACTAGCAAAAAAAATTTATAAATAAAAAAAAAGCTCTTCAAAGCTATATTATACCCCTTCAGCCAAAAAAAAAAGAAAACAAACGTCAATCGTTTTTTTTAGCAAAAAAAAGAATACACGTGCGAATTATTTAAAATAAAAAAAAATGATCCAGCACCCGGCTGGCAAAAGTGCAGCCGTCTTTTATAATCTTATGTATATAAGCTTGTCTCACGTATTAAACACTAACGCGTTTATGAAATCTGCATAAATTTTTGTTGAGGTTACAAAAAAGATCTAATTTTATTTTTTTTTTTCGACGATTAATGTTTGGTTTTAAAAGAAAAAAGTAGTCCGGAAACAAAAAAAAATATACGCAGACAGGTAATTTCTTGAAAGTTTTTCATGTTGGGTTAAGGGCAGATGAATAACTGTAACATAAAGAATTTTTTTTTCTGCACACTTAAATCAACATATTTGGATGTAAAAAAAGTTTTTTCTAAAGTCTTTTTATTGTCTTAAATATTTACTTATATTTTAAACAGGCAGCTGAATGATAATTTATTTTGCTGATGTTAAAAACTTTTTTTTTCTCTAAATTTAATATTTGTAATTATGTTATTATAGAATCTTTGTTGCATTGAAAAAAATGCCAAAGATTTCAGTGGTTATTATAAATTCAAAAAATGTACACTCCGAGTTTCCGTCGCCCAGCGCGCAGCTAGAAAAAAAAACACGAATCTTTGGAATAAAAAGTATCGAAAAAACAACGTAATTTGGTAATAAACGATTAAATTGTATTATCTAAAACCTATAATTTGCTGAAAAAAGTAATAATTGCAGAAAAATTATAGCTGAAACGTCGAAAGTTATTTATAAATAAGATATTTTATTCCATCGCGTGATAATAATCATAAGTAATAACTCAGGATTTTTTGGAGAAAAAAATAAATTAACATAACATAAAATATATATTTTTAGTCCCTTGTATAAACGTCGACGTTTTTTTGTCAGTCCCCTTTATTAATAATTTGCATATTTTAGGGACTACTGCCGACTATGTGTATAAGGGAATTCCCACACGAACGCATAAGATGTTTACCTTTATTAAAATAAATACAATGTTTTCTTTAGTTTTGCATTTTATAACATTAAAAAGTCATTTGTTATACTTTATTTTATTGAAAAAATATTTATTTTATTCAATCACATTTTCATGGCTAATTAATTCAAGGTAAACGTGATTTTTTCCAAACTAAATTGCTTTTTATCAGGCTTTAATTATTTAAACTGATTGAAAGAAATGGCAAAAGTAGAGAATTTTTTTTTAATTCTGGAGTTCTAGGGCACTATTTATTTGCCTTAAAATTAAAAATAAGAGTTTCATATTTATAATTTTATTTGTGAAATATCAAAATTTATTCGTAGAAAAAGTAAAATCATCTATAAATCATATTACACTTTGTTAAGAAAATCAAAATTTCATCAAAATTTTGTTAATTACAAAATTACTTTGCTAAACAATTAGTAGAATAGGTATTTTCAAGTCATAGAAAAATTCGGTGATGAAATAAAATCATCCACAATCAAAAAAATCAATTCAAAATAAAAAAAATTAATTACGTCATTTTGACCAAGACGTTAAATCACATAAATCTTGGAATGAATGTATACAAAATTTATCTGATTACAAATAAAGAAAGTTTTAATAAACTTGTTCATCCTGATAAAGAAATTTAATATCGATATCCTGAGATATAGCCATTTTTAATTCATCCAAGACTCCGGTTTGTATTTGTTCGACAACATCAATTGGACAATAATCGTCGTCTGCAGACCTGAAAAAGACATAAAAGAGACGATTAGAATGAAAGAAAAAAGGAAGGTCAAAAATATACGAGCAATTTAAAAAGAAAAGTGCTGATCAATTATCCTCATTGCGTAATTCTCCGGTGTAATGGACTATTATACAATTATTATACTACAAGATAATGTACCAATGTGCTTAATTGTTTTGCTGCTCTAAAAAAAAGAAATTGCTTAAATAGACTCCTTTTCTTCCCAGCAAGATGATGTGTCTCCTTTCGAAGTACACAGGGGCTTCTTTTTTTACAATCAGGGAGGAGAATTTTTAGGGTGGATACTTACAAGTGGGGAGTTTTTTTTATTTAAGGGCGCAAGGGAGGGTAAAAAAGAAGAAGGGAACAAATAAGAATGGTAGGAGACGCGTACACAAGTTAGGGAGTCAATATCGATTCTAAAACCTTACGTTTTTTAACTTCTTTTTTACTTCCTTCAGTTTACAAATATTATCGATGGATGGCGCCAAAGTTATATTTATTTAATATCAATTTATTATTATTCACTCTTTTGTTTAATCTTGTTTTACTACTAATATTAAATTTAAAAGTATTAAAACTTTTTTTTTTCTTTCTTAACAAGTTTATAAAGATTTATATTAGCTTAAATGGTATAATTTGTAATTTACTTTGCAGATTATACTCGATTGCTTTATCATGTTTGCATAATATTTATTTTTTATTTAAATTAGATTAAATGTTATTTCGTAGAATTAAATAAATTTTCTCACTATTTTAATTTTTTAATTGGCACTATTTTTAATTTCTAATAGACAAGCCTTAAAATGACAAAATTTTATTTTAGGAGAGATTTTTGACTTTCAAATGTCCAATTTAATCCCGATAGGCCAAAGTCAAGAAGAGTTTAGTTTGATTATTTTTGACTATCTAAATTATTTTGTTCTCAATTTACTACTATCTTTATTTGTAAAAAATCAAGTATAAATTCTACTATTACTTTACTCCAGTCAATATACGGTTTTGGCAGTGTATTTTCAGGCCATCGCCAAATTTGGTCTATCATAAAATTTCGAGGTTGCTGCTCACGAATTTCGGGTTCTTTTCAATGAGAATTGAGGCTTCACCATTAAATGAGTAAAAACTACCCTTAAAAAGGAGTATTTCTGAAGTATTCAGAACCTGAGTGTCCAGATTTGGTCTATATAGGTTTTTTTGGGTCGCTGAAACTACCTCTAAAAGGGGAATTTTTTATTTACTTTTTGTTGTTACAAATTTAAGGCTGTAGCGCCAATTTTTTGTAGACAGGGCCCCAAAATTTGTAACCTGGGGCCCAAAAAACCTATACTAGACCGAATTCGGCAATTATTAAATTATTTAAGGTTTGCTTAAAGAATCATTTTTATTTATAAAATACTCTACATTACTAATCAAAACTAAAAGCAAAATTTCAAACGAAATTGTAAAAAATTTTCTGGGGAGACAGAAAGCGTTTTTTGGGGATAAAAAAGTTTCTTTTATATCAATTTACATATATTTTGCAAAGTAATCGAAAAATGTTGGGTGGATACCGGGACAAGAAAGTAATGAAATATTAAAAAAATTGCGCGTGTTAAATAAACTTTATAATTTAATTAATTTTAGTATCTTGTCAGTAACGTCATCTATCAAAAAAGCTGAAAACTTATATTTAAATTTGATACCCCTCCAAACTTCCAAAATCTAAGATCACCCCTCGCATCAATTTTTGAAAGGTGGTACTTTTTCTACTATATTAGAAAAAAAACAGCCGCCCTTTTTTCTTTTTATTTTTTATAAAACCAACCCCTTAGTCCTGCCCCTCCGATCCTGTTCCTTGTTCCCTTTTTACCGTGTCAATTTTTTATGTACATTATAAAAATACACATGCTTCTCACATATGTAATATACTTACTTATACATAGGTGAAAATTATTGAAAAAGAAAAAAATATTTAAATTAAATTACCTTGCAATAGTAATGATAGTTGGATTAGTTGGTAATGCCGTTAAAAATGATCTAAATGGACCTTCGATAAAACGATCAATGTCAGCTTTGGATGTTTCGTGATGAGGTAATTCAGTATCGTCGATGGTGCATCCAGCGTTATGAATGATTTCCCAATCAATGTCCGAGTCCTTATAAAAACTGGTCATTTCTTTACACAGATTTTGTACCATTTCATAGCTAAAAAGAAAAAAAAAGTAAAATGATTTAATTAAAATAAACAGAGTTTTAGTTAACGTAATTAGAGGAAGAATAGAAAACCGCAAAGATGTTAAATTCTTTGAAAGTCACGTACTTAAAAGCTGTTTGAAATAGCAAATGACCAGCAAAGATATAAACTGGTAAGGGACGTTGGGCCAGTGGATTAATTGCGGTATACTTAAGTATTTTGGCTAACCACAAAATCACCATATCACATTATTTATAAGGTTGCTTTTAACTTTATCGGACTTAATAATTCATTTGAAAGGGTTAGCTCAAATCCTTTTTGCATACTTTCATTTTAGATGTAAATACCTTTTAAAAAAATTTAAGGAAAACATTATTTGAATAAAAATAATTTATAATAATTTATAATATCTTTTTTATTTTATTTTTTCCATTTATTGTTTGTTACAAATTAATATTTATTTTTAAAATGCGAATTTTGACATTATTTTCCAAACTTACAAAAGTTTTGTATTAGTATTTTTTATAGATAATCTTTATGGTTTTTTTCAAGGGCACATCACCTACGCAATTTTCAGCCGACGAAGTTAGCAATTTATGTCGAAAATTTTTTATAAAATACAAATCAGAAAAAAAATGTAATTCTATATAAGAGGATATTGATAAAAAAGTAATTCCATAATTTAAAGAAGCAGAGGTAAAAAAAAATATTATTCAGCAAATTTTTATTTTAAATAATCCAATAGCAGAGAGGAGGATATTCTAGATGTCAAAAATGAAATAAAAAGTAATTTCATTTTACATACAGCAAGAGATATTAAACGTGATTTATTTTGCTTTATATTTAATATAATCCTATTTCCATCAAATAATATACAGAAAGGATCAAAATCTAATATTTCATTAAAAAAGAAATTTTAAGCAAGCGGTATGTATTTAAATTTATCAATTTTTTTTCTTTTTACAATATCACAAATAAAAAAAAACCTTCACAACTGTTCTATACAACAATAACATAATTTTAATTAAAGAAATTTTATTTTTTTTAGTATACAAATTTAATACGTGTTACGCAAGCTCGAGATTAAATTTTTTTTTAATTTTTAAGCATTTTATGCATATATGGCACTTGCAAATAAAACCAAAAAGTTTCAAAGTATTTTTTTCTATACAATCACTACTCAAAATAAATTCACGTCAAATTTTAGCATTTTCGTTTTTTGGACAATTAAAAAAAAATTATTTATTAATTTTTCGATAGATATTCAAGAAATCTATTTGAAATTTCAGTGGAAGTAGTATAATTCAAAATTCACGGGACCGGGCTCTCTTTTCGAATTATAGAAGTTTTCGAATTTCGCAAATTTTTAGTGATTCGAAATTTTTCAAGTTATAAAAGTTTTAATCAAAATTAAATATATATATTTAAAATTAAATATATAGATTTAATTATTTACTAATAGAAAAACAAAATTTTATTATCCGCAATTTTATTGATCTCAAACTTTATTTTAATACTTTTATTTCAAAAGGGTTAATTATTTTTTTTCTTTTAAATTACGAAAATTAATCGACTTATAAAGGTTTCAAAAAACAGGTTTCTCAGGCTAGGCATGCGACTTCACAATGTATACGGTAAGCGAGGCGATGACAGTATCTAATTGATTTTTTTAATATTCAGTTTTCTGAAATACAATAAAATAAGTTTCTAATATTTTTTGATCTAGTTTCAAATTATGCAAAAATTTATTGAAATTACGACCCATGCAGCCTCCTTAAACCTTTTTACTAAATTAATTAGCACCAGTTTGGGCAAAATTCAATATAACTTGATATCTACACTGTAAAAAGTAACTTTCCTATATTAACAAAAAAATTAGAAAATTTTTGAAAAATTAGTAAATTTTCGAAAAAATTTTTAAATATTCGAAAAAAAGCGTATAATTTTTAAATTTAGTATATTAACAAAAAATACGACTATTTTTGATTTTTTTTTATGAATTCGCAAGAAAAATTGATAATTTACCATTTTTTTTCGAAAGTTTACAAAAAATAGTTGCAAATTTCCGAAAAATAGTTGTGAATTTACAACTTTTTTCGTAAAATCACAAAAAAAAATCGAGAATACTTGAATTTCTTTTTAATATACTAAATTTAGTAAATTTACGATTTTTATAGAATATTTACAAACTTTTTTGAAAATTCACTAATTTTTTGAGAAAATTCTATTTTTTTTGCAAATCTAAGAAAGTTAGGAGCTTAAATTATAATAGACTTTTTAAATTAACAATCATTTTAGGATTAAGAATTTATCCAAATTTAATTTTATTAGTAGATTTTAACTTATAACCTTTCCAAGAATATATATTAAGTTGTTAAACCCCAATTAAGAACCCGCTGAGTGGTATAGAATTTAAAGTTCACAGTATGAAAATTAATTATTTAATAATAAAAAAATTCAAAAATCAACGTTAGAACAACGACATGAAACTAATCTTTATTTTAGCAACGAACTAAACTAACTAACTAATTACCTAACTATTAATACTATTTTTTTAAATTATTTTTTTTCTATTCTAAGTTGCTGGCTCATTTTCATATTTCATGATTAATAACTTTCATACTTCGAAATAAAAACTTGTGTAAATCGATAAATTTCAATATATTTTTTCCGAATAAGGGAAGTTTTCGAATTATATAAGTTCGAATTATGCAAGTTCCACTAAATTCTTTTATTTCACTAAAAAATTATCCCAAAAAAGGTTTAACGCATGGTGCAAATTATTGTGACGAGGTACCCAAATTTTCACTAAATATTTTGAAAATGTAGATTTTTGTATGCTCGGTTAGGGACGCAATTAATGAAGACAATTTAGTGCCAAATTTCATGCAGAAATCTTACCACAGAAGAGTAAAAAGATTTTTTGTCTCAAAGCAAATACATAATTTTACTATTTGGTATGAAAGTTATCTACAGAAATTTCACGTACCATGTATTACATATTCTACAGCAATCAAAGAAACAGAAAATAAATTGATTAATTATTTATCATTTGAATAGAATATTAATTTTTTATCCAATTAGGTATTTAACGTAATTATGAATTCATAAAAAATATTCTAATTGATTTAATTATTAATAACTGATAATCAAAAGAAGCTTTTTTTATATTTCTTTTTTAAAGCACAATTATTATGTTACATAAACGGACAAAATAATTAAAGCATCGAGTCACGTAATAATAAATTTAATACATATTATTTATAATTATATAGCTTTGAAATATTTTTATTGATTTTTAGATACAACAAAAGGAAATGTATAATTCAAATGATATAATTGCGAATTTTCTGCATAATTATTAAAAGAAGGAATTATAAACATTTATTAACAACTTTTTTTTAATTATTTAAAATCAATACAGTACTATTTTAAGTGAAATAAATTAGATTAAATTTTTTGATTTCAACGAGTAGTTAATTGGGAAAACCATGTATCTTTTCTGCGCGGTTTAATAAGTCTAATACAAAATAATTATTAAAATATTTATGGTATTCTCATATTTCGAGATGTACTACGGTGAAATCCATCATCGGTTATTAACTAGTTATAATTTACTTAATTTCAATTGCTCTTTGTCTTTTCGTTTCTAATAAAAAAGAAAAATTGTTATTTTTTATCTTTGGTAGCTTGTATTAACCGTTTTCACTATTTCTAATCCTAAACTAATTTTTTCCACGCGGGTCAATAATAAATTTTAAGATGTTTGAATATTTAAGCATGAAATATTACGCTATCAAATTTTCAATACAATTTTTTGTACCCATTTTCTGACATACTTATTTATTACTCTGCACAAAGAAGTAACAAAAAAAAATTTTTTTTTAGAGTACGTAAAAAAAATTACAACCTAATATAATCAAGAACCGGATAGTTATAGACAATAATACAATAGTAAAAAAAGAATAAGACAAAAAAAAATAATTTTAATATAGTGGGGCTGAACCTTTATTACAAAAAGGGCTATTCTATATTTGTTATTAAAAGGGGGGTTTGTATATATGCAAATGGCGTCCTTACAGAAAAGTTTCTATTAAAAGTATAAGAAAAAAAAATGGCTCGATGTATTATGTAGTACTGCTGTACATACGTGCATATATTTACTGAAAAAATAATACTTTTATATCTATAAAGTACTTTGATACACAATATAAACGTGTATGCTGAAGGCGAATGTAAGGGTACAGGGGAAAAATTCAGCTTCAAGCAAAAAAAAATTATATGTAGAAAAGATACGTTTACAAACGCGAGGTACTGTACGTAATCAGATGATCAATTATTAAAAAAAAAACTAAAGCAAAAAAACAACGAGGGTTGACATATCTAGCTATGAGGTTAAATTATAAAAAAAAACTTGGAGATGCTTTTCGTACATTATAGACATAGGTATATCGTGTCGGATCATCAACGTAAGTGCATAGGGTTGTATTAGTTTGTCAAAGTTTATTTGCTTCATTTTTTTTAATTTTTACTTTGTCCTTGTGTACATTGTACTAGATTATATCTCATGCAAGGGAGTATAATAAGACTAAAGATTTAAAATCATTTTTTAAATAAACGATATGATAGGGTAGGTGATTTTTTTTCAATGATCTTTGCTTCCTGAGATTTCTGAGATTATAAGTGAAATGTTTAACTGCTTTTGTGTCTCATTTCGTGTTTATCGTTTATTTTTGGTTTTGGATCTTATAGCCAATAATATTATATTGGGTTAGCAATGTAGGTGGACAGTTAAATACCAATCTGAATAATGCAAAATTATTTTGAGCCAAAAAATAAATGCAATATGAAAACTGTTTTCCATACACCTTTCAAATAAAATCAGATAATTAAAACTTGAATAGATCCTCTCAAGAAATGCAATAACATAAATTTTATCTACACAATAGACTGTAAAAATTATCAAAAATCTTAGATAGGACAAACTTACTAAAAACAAGAGCTGGTGAACATGTAAAGGATACATAATTATCTCCTGAATATCATTAAGTTATTAACACGTTTTAAAACATTACAGAGAACATAAATTTGAATACAAAATCCAAATTTTGCAACAAAAAAAAATTATTATCATAAACGTTCTTTTGCTGAAATGATCTACATACAAAAAATCAGAAAAATACCATTAATAAAAATTCTGACTGTGACATTCGGAGCATTTTAGTCTTTTATGGACAATTATTTAGTTTATATTTTTAAAAAATTTTTATTTATTTATTGTTAATAATATTATTGTTAATTATTTATAATTTTATGTAAAAAACCAAGGTACAGGAAAACTTCTGTATTCGCGGTATCCGGTATTCGGGGTTTTATGATTGATCCCTTGTTACTATATTCACGATTATCTTTCGAAAATTCGCGGTATTTTTGTAATTATAAAAATAAAACAAATGCTGGTCAAAAATACGTCCTGACGTTCAAACATTATATGAACCTTCTTATGAAGAATGTGTTCAAGGTTTGCTCCGTTTAGCAAGGGAAATTGAGGAAGAGAGTTTTCATGATATGAAAAAAAGTGATTTAAAGGAAATTAATGACTCTACTACGGAATTAACAGCGGCAGAAATAATTGAGATTTTAAATGACGAAAAAAGTGAAGATAATATACTAGAAGAAACAGTGATTGAAGAACCCGTTTTAATGTTCAAATCTAAAATTAAGCTTCAAATTCTAAAATTTTAAATTTTATTCAGAATGCCATTGAAGAATCAATTAATTTTGATCCTATGCTAACAAGAAGTTTAAAGTTTAAAAATAAGTGTGAAACTGCAACGAAATGTTATGATGAGTTAAACAAAGACATGGCATGACAAGCTAAACAAAAAAGTGTATTGGATTATTTTAGGAAAAAAGAATAGCTTTACTTTGAAAAAAAATGTACGCTAATTTTGTATTATAATGAATAAAATATATTTAAAATTGTACTATAAATATAAACTTATTTTATTTGATTTTTTAGATTTTTTGCAACCTTTGGAACCCAAACACCCTTTTTACATAAGAAATAATGCTTCGGTATTTGGGTTTTTTGTATCCACGGTAAGACTATAATATATGATCATCTTGAACCATTACATTATTGTAAAAAAGGAAAATACATGGATACATTGGAAGAATTTGAAATATATAAAAACATCAAAATAATCAAAGATTTCTTATATGATAAATTAATATAATTTACAATCTGATTATCCATGTACTTTAATTTTATTTAAAAGTTCAATAAACTAAATTTGTAAATAAATAAACAAAATATACAATATTTATATAATTTTATCATTATACAGAATTTATAATTTCACTTAAAATCTCGTCAGTACTAAAAAGTTGCTTAATAACAACACTTGTCAATATCAAATGTAAAGCTTGTTAATTTTAAATAATTTTATTATTCTCAAAATCTGAGAAAACCTGATGATGAAAATTTATATTTTCGAAACGCGTCGTTTTTAATGTAAAAATGATTTATAATTGTAAATAAAGAAGGACAATAAATATAATAAGTTAATAAGAAGTTATTACTCATTGTAAAGTATTAATAAGATGTGATAAAGTTGGTAAAAATGATTTTTACGAGTATAAGATGTTTAAAAAATTTTATTTTTAACGACGTTTGGATCGATTAAGATCCTTTTCTAGCTAAAATATATAAAGAATTTTTTAATAAAATTATAATAAGTAATTTAATAATATGGACATAAAAATTTCTTATAAATTGTTTACAATCAATTGTTCTACACAAAAGCATCCTACCAGAATTAGTCAAAGACTTCTTAATAAAAACCCTGATTATAGAAAAGAAGAAATTCATAATGCCTCAGTAGATGCAAGTTGTAATGAGGAAAATATTAGCAACAAAAAACCTAAAAAGTACCCAGTTGTTACACAACACTACATTGACATTGGACACAATTTTAACTTCAAGGATTTCAAGATATTGGACAAAGAACCATAATATTAATAAATATATTTTTTTTTAAATATTGTTTTATAATTATTATCCGCGGTAGTTTTATGGAACCAATTAACCACGAATACGGAGGTTTTCCAGTGCCTAAAATGTTTTTATATATAATTTTTGTATTATTTGTTAATAAGTTTCGGAGAGGAGTATTTTTAATACTCGAAATATTGGAGTTTTTCACAAATAAAGAATCCTAAACTTTGTCTGGAAAAGGTCATTTTTCATTTAATCAAAAATTAACAAGAATACCAGATGTTAAATTCAAAATAAATGTACCAAAAAAAGTATTATTGAAAGATTAGCATTTCTTTTTACAAACAAAATACTGGTAAAGTTAGAAAACTCATATCTTCTTATTGACAGAACCGATTGTGTTAAAAATTGAGGTGAGCAACAAAATTCTTGTAAAGTAAAGGATTTCGTAAGTTTATATGACTTGCCAATTAAAAAGTCTATAGCTTGCTGAGTTTTGTTCTTGATTTTGACACCATAGTTAAAAATTTTCTTTCATTAAATCTTAGATAGAACAGAAAATAAGATTTTAATTATATTGTTTCCTATCATTTTTCTCCTGAAAATATTAATTCACCATATAAAAAGTCGATAGACCACTTCAGTTACGAAATGGATTTCTTCATTTTGACGCCGATTCTAAAAATTTTCGTTCTTTAGATTTTGATCATACCATATTTGTACTATTTTTTTCTCAAAATTGGTATAATTATTAAATATTGATTTACCAAGCTATATAACCTTGTGTTTTCATGAAGAGCCAAAAAATAAAATAAATTAAGTATTTAGCAGTTCATGAGAAACATTTTTCATAAATATTTATTAAAATTCTCGTTCTCGCGAATATAAATTTTGCTCATTTAATATACAAAAAAAAATCTTAAAAAAACATGCATACTAGCTAGTTCTTCCCAAGGTAACATGATAGTCTTTTGTCTCGTATATTTAAGAAATAATAAGTACTTTAAATAGCATGAAAAAAATTTTATTTTAAAGGAAGGGTCTGAGTAAAGAATATATAAATTATGCATTTATTATGCGATATGTACATTAACATTACTGGACAGCGCAAGATGCAATTTATTTCTCATATCCTTTTTTTTTCATTCAAATAACGTACAAGATAGAAAATTTTGTTTAAAAAACGACTCGACAATTATAATACAGATGTTGTTTTTCTATTATAAACAAATGTTGTAAGAAAAACTGTTTTTTTTTTCATATAAAAAATAAAATAAAGGGGTAAGATAATAAGAAAGAAAATTATAGTTCGTAGTAGGCGTAATGAAACGATAAAATAAGTAAACATTAAAAGGTAAAGGATACGCCAGAAGGCTTGAAAAATAAAGAACACAGGTGCATTTTTTGACTCTATAATCATTAGGATAATTTAAAAATTATCACCCAATTACATGCAAATGTAAAATTTAAAAAATAAAGCAATAAAAAATTTATCATTATAAAGCAATTTGCAATAATAATAAAAACACAATAAAAGCAATTTTTCTAATAAAAGGCAAAAGCATCCTATTATAGTAATCCCTAGGTATCGATCGAAGAGGAAATAATACCTATAATAGCGAGTGTTCTCTCTATACCTGTTCGCGTGGCTTTACCTAAAAACTCAGGTCAAAATCTATAACGACGATGATGTCGATGATAATGCAGGTGCTATTTTTTTCACGTGTACTTGCAAAGGGGAGCCTAGCTAAACCAATCGATTCCCTATCGAGAGAATTATAGTTCATTGACTGTACACTTTTTTTTCACGATGCATTCAGCTGCAGGCAATTTCTTACAGGTTCTATTATTAAAAACTGTCGATACATTTTATTGATCTATTTTGATCTAATAATATTTTGACAGTTGATTATCCAATTAAATTTCTGATGAATTATCTCAGAATTTACATAATAAAAGTTAACGTCACCCGGGGATGCCTCGAGGTGCTTTCTCTGATAAAAAATATTACGGATCAAGATGAAAAATTAAACAACGTGCTTATGTAAATTCCAGTCCAATTTAAAATGGGATCATGCTGCTGCATTGAATTTTTTTCTTTTACTTTTATTATTTTCTGTACGTGCAGCAAACATTAACATTTACTCCATTTTTATAAGTCTTCATTATAACTTTTTATGAAAATTTAATATGTCAATTATATTATTATTATTATCATTGTTGTTATACAAGATATATATTACATTTTTTATTCATTTTACTTTTCAACTTTTGATAAATTAATTTATGTTTCGAGTTTTTTCATTTCGTATACAAAAAAAAATTTATACAATTACTTTTTCTTCCATAGTTTATTTTAAGCTGGCTAAAACATTTTTTTAACAATGGCTTTTGCATAATTAATATGAAATTTCATTGCACTCTGAATTCTGAATTATTCGTTAAAATATTGGAAATTAACTAAGTTTTTAGCATAAAAATCATCAACTTAGATTATCGATGGATCTGAGATCTCATAAAACAAGATATTCCTCCTCTAATCATAAATTATAATTCATAAAATATTTCTAAATAAAAATGTAATAAGTGGTAAAATGTAAAAGCCATAAATATTTAAATTAAGTCAATTCATTAAAAAGGGGTTTGTTAAACGTAATAATTTTTATAACCCTTCGTGTTAAATTATATTTAAAGGTGTTATAATTAGTTTACAAGTGTTTTTTATTAAAAACTTTGGTTTATAAACAAGAATAGAAAAAAAGGGTAGCCAAAAGAAAGTTTGCAAAAAAAAAAGAAAAAAAGATTGTAAATTTATTAAGGAAGCGACGCATTAAAATACTTTTACCCCGTTGGAATTTTTAATGAAGTGTGTGAACTATAACCCGTTCGTGTAACCTAATTAAGTTTAAATGTACGCATGCAAATTTTTTTTACTCAACAGGATGTCGAGACTACTCTCTTTTTCTTCTGCTCGCCCTAAATTATAATATGTGAACATCCTTTTAATGTAGATTTTAATGCTAAATTTTTTTACTTACTTGTCAAGATTTTTTCACAACAAGTTTACATTTTTCGCAAGGCTTTCAAGGAGTTGAAATTTCCAATACTCTTAATTTCATTAATGCAGAGTAGAAAAGCAATTTAGAGAAAGCCATTTTTTCTATTTTTCTTAATTCTCATAGCAGAAAAATGGTAATATAATTAGCAATGCTGGTGGTTTGTAGAATCTTGAATTAGTAAACGGGAAAATATAAATTAACGCGATCACAATTACAATGAAAGCTTTTTTCTTTTATAACTAAGAAATAAAGCTTGCGTCTACTACTTTTTTATTAAGTTTTATAATCGTTTTAATTTGAATTGCAATAGAATGAAAAAATCCAATCGTTTGAAATTAATACAATTAAAATAAGATTTTTATATTAAAAAGTTTCTATAGAGAAAAAAATTTTTTTATTCCCTATTGAGCACTGAAATTATGCACAAGAGAAATTTTCTCAATTAAAACAAGTTTTTTATTATTATGAATTTAATTATAAAAAATAGATTCGTCAAGATGAATTAACGAAAACTAGTTTTTTTTTAATATCAAAAGAAATTAAGTCATGTAAAAGTTGTAAAAAAAAATTAGCATAAATCAGTAGTACAGGAGAAAAAATATTTTCTCTTGAATACATTAAAATGTCATTATTATGCATTATCACGTAATTATGTTATACAAATACAGACGCTTTACGACTGCGAGAGATTAGAAAATTTTATCAAAAAGTAAATAAAATAATTTTTATTAAAATAAACAATGTTTGTAACGATCTGTAATGTAATGCGATCGTACATCATAACCCAGCATATGGGAATGAAAATTTTTTTTAGTTTATAAAAAAAAGGTATAACCCATTATACTCTTCAAATAAATAAAGTCTGTTATTAAAAAAAAACCGGCTCCCGGAATTGAGCAAAAAAAATCTTATAAAAAATCGACGTATGCATATTTATTTAAGGGGAAACGCGTCGTAGAACTAGAACAAAAGAAAGCGATAAAAACTAGTCACGTATACCATCCAGCATGTAAGCAAAAAAATATTTTTACAAAAGGGCCTTACGTTTCTATGTGGGACCTTGGAGAGAGGGGGATGTCTAAATATGAAACCCTTTACTAGCTGTTATAATTTTATTTTAGTTTTAGTTTGGTTATCTTAGAGCTACGTTTGCTAGTGTAAGATTTTTGTGCTGTGAACCATAATTATCCAAATATACTCATACTTTTAGGTTAGAAAATCTTTCAGCAATTTTAAAAATTTTCAGAACTTTATTATAAAATTCATTTAATTGAAATAATCTTAAGAAAGTTTTGTATAAGTTTGTTAAATTGAAAAAAAATGTATTCAAGTGTCGATATATTAAATAAAAAAAAAAAAAACTTTTGCGTCATAATGGAGACGTTTTTTTTCTTTTTTTTTCGCATTGACATTTTCTATCAATGATTATATTTTGAAAGAAATAATAAGGTACAAGAATATATATTTCTTTTGTAAAAGTTATCCAATCGTTATTCAAGCCTTATTCCTATTTCTTTCTTATTTTTTTTTTTTTTTTTTTTTTGCAAAACTTTTATATATTCCTTCAAGTTTTTTCGAGAGTGCACAATAACGTTTTCCTCGAATTTTATATATAAAAAAAAACGATACCCATCGACTTTTTTTTGCTTCCATTATTTTTTGTAAGGAAAAAAACGAGGCCATGCAAAATCGTCTCACGTAGAAAATCATCTTTTCTTTTTTCTTTCCTTACATAATTTCCCCCTAATTCTTATTTAAAATTTGGCTTCAGGGTTAATATTTTCTTTCTTTAAATGTCGTATGCAGAAAATTTATTTTAAATAGTTTTTGCATGTATTTAAATTTAATGCTAGCTACTTTTCATCATACTTTTTTTATTATGCGATATTTTCGCTGATGAGATATCACTAAATAAAATTTTTTTTTTTATCAAACAAATTTGCATGTTTTTTCTTAACGATTTCCTTGGTGTTTTAATATATATAAATTGAAGATTTTTACATTTTTATGAATAGAGGGAAAAAAAGAAATGATATTACTAAAGACTTCTTTTTTTGCATCATTGACGATTTCGTTTACATCGTTATTGTCACTGCTGTATATAAAATTTCGCCTCTTTTTACAATGATTTTTAATTTACATAAAAATAATTTATTCATGTATTTTTTTGGTACTCTATAAATTATGAGATAGAGAAAGCTTTTTAAGCTGTATTTAAGACAAGTAAATTAATTTCAACGCGAAATAACTGTTTCTCTAATAAAATAAATAAAAATATTTATAATTATTAATAACTTATTTAATTTTTTTCTCTCGAAAGAGAAAATGACATATGTAAATTTGAGTTAAATTGCGGTTTTCATATAGTGTAAATATGACATTCTTTAAATTTTTGACATATAAAGGATGTTTCCGGATAAGTATAGTGATTAGGCCCACGCAACCAAACTTAGTCTAAGTAGTAGCATTCAAAAATTTTCCAAAAACTTACGGAATCCCGTTGAAATTAGCTCTCTAAGCCATGATAGCTACTTAAAAATCTTGAAAACCCCTCAAATTTCGGTATTTAGGCTTCATTTAATTTCTTCGCGTCTTAAGAACAGACAATAGCTAGAAAACTTAACATAACATCGGTTTTCAGGAAAAAATTTTTATTGACCTTTAGGGCTACTTTAGGACCCCAAAATACAATTTTAAATGTTTCAAAAATCGGTTTTTTGAGCATAAAAAAATAACAATCCTGAAATATTTTTCATAGTCCCGTTGGGATGAGAAACCGTTTTAAAAATTTTTTAGAAAATTTCTGCATGGCTAACCGCTTTCTAATTCCCAAAAATCCAAAATCCGCGCTTTTTTAACTGCCATAAAGTTTTTATTTTAAACATTATTTAAACATTAAGTTTATTATTGTTAAAAAATATAAAAGCATAGTTTTTTAACTGATTTTTATCAATAGCCACCATTCTACAGTCCCAATCGTTCGCTGTTTATCTTGCCTTGATAAAATCCAAAATAGCGCATAATAAATTTTAATAAAGTTTGCAAGCATAATTAATTGTTGAATTCTGGATTTTTAATTTTAATTTGACAAGTTTTTATAATTAAAAAAATTAAGCATCAAACTTATCTTTAATTTTCTGAAATTAAAAAATGTCTGGAAATGAAATACGTAGAATGTCACTACATTCAAAATGGTATCTCCTTTATTTTTACTCTGTCCAAAAAAGTAGTATCTATTTGACTTGATATGATATACTTGATACCCTTCTCAATGTATGTAATCCGATATTTTTTTGTGCTATGAAAGTGGCTTTTGTGCATGATAGTAATATTAGTGATTTTTTTCAGTGGTATTTTTACTTTATTTTATTTTGAATAATACACACTGGAAAAGAATCTGCCAATCAAAAGCAGAATTTTTCATTTTGGCAAAGGCGATATTTCAATAATTCTTGGATTTTTTTTCTCAACATATTGCATTATATCTATTGTATATTTATTTTTGGGAAACAATAGTTTACCCCTCTTCCTACCCCCTTCAAGCGTTACACAATTTATAAATGGCCCTAAAATTCATGTAAATTGCATGCAAATACATTAATTACTTTATGATTAAGAAGTCTGTAAACCTGACAAATATCCTTATGATTTTTTTTTATATGACTTGGGTTTTCAAAGTAATTTTTACATTTGATTGAAATATCGGGCTGTCAAAATTTATTATTGTATTTCCAATGATAAAGAAGAATTAATGCTAACGTTCGCAAAAAGTAGTCATTTATAGTCGTTAATAAATAAAAAAAATTTACGTCGTACGAAACCTCCAAAATCCAAAATTCCTTTCCTCTTCGTTTGATACAAATTAGCAGGGTTTGTCTGCAACTAATCTTTATTCATTTAAAAAGAATGATAAAAAATATCTTAAGAACATTTTTTAATGTAAATAAATTTCAATAAAATTCTTTACACCTCAATTAATCTCAGATTCTTAAAATATTCTTAAAGAAATTTGAGACTCCCTAAATCTTGTATACATAAAAAAAATCTTAAAATAAAATATCAATCCTTGGTGATAGGAAAAATTTAATAAACTTGAATTTTTATTTAATGTTTGCATTATAATTTTCAAATATAACTTATAAATATATCGCAAACAAAGTTTTTATCCTGTATAGAAAATAAATTCGTCAAGGCGCTAGAAATACCAATCTCATTTTTTTCGCGATATTTCCTTTTAATACATAAGTACGTTTATCTTCCATATTCTATTGATCCGTAATTGATGGTGTTTCCCGCCATGGTATGGGAGTTTTTTTGCTGTATATAAAAGAGAATTCGAGGGTTTCAATAGTAGTATATATAAGGGGGTGGTACAGAAAAAATATAGTAAGGGGGTGGAGAAAGAGGGTGATTTTTTCAAGTCAGATAAAGAAAGATGATGGCGCTTATACGTGCACGGGGTGGTAGCGGGTGACACGACAAACCCCAGTGCGGTATTTTTTTTTAAAGAAGCTTTTATACATATACATGTGATATAGTTAGAGGTTTGACGCATACTCGTGCGATTTGCATGTAAAATTGATGGGAACCCTCCTAGTATTCGTAGTCGCGAAATGTAATAATAATATTAAGATGGATGGAAAAGAATTTTGTGCATTAGGAAGGCATAGGGTCGCGAAAAAAAGAATCTTTCTCATCATTTCCTTATACGATTCGCCCTTGTTAAATTTCTTCAGCTGCTGCTTCTACTTTTTGTTATTTAAGAAAATGGTTTGGTTTGCGCTTGGTTTTTCATATTTTGCCATTATATTAAAAAAAATAAATAAAGCTTTATTTTTGATGAGCGCTACACTGGAATAATAAGCTTGTACATTATAACTTATGATTTTTTTTTTTTACTTGATGAAAAACAATTTTTTCTTTTTCTTTTTGCAACGTGATGGATTAAAGTTAGTACATGATGATGTGAAGAATGAAAAATTGTTGTTGTTTCATTTAATGATATTAAACGTTAATATTAGAAAAATGAAAAATTCTCTTCCATTTTTAATAACGATTACTTTGAGATAAATATTTCTAAGTAATTAAAAAAAGGAAAAAATTAATAACGAAATAGTCATAAGGAATTTAATTACGTAATAATGAAAAATATCAGTGCATCGAATCGTAACAAGCTTAATTTCATTTCATTTTTTTCTACTTCCAATTGAGACACGAGTGAAATCTCATTAAATAAAAATTTTTTTAATTACATTTTATGTATAAGAGGATTTAGCTTTTTTAAAAAGCTTCTTTGTCTATACTTTTTTAATAAAATTCTTCTTCTATATAACAACGAAAACTAGTTATTAATATCCTCGTTTCTTATCTTTACTTGAGAAATGAAGTATTACTTTGTTATTAATACTAAACACAGACCCTACTTACATTTTTTTTTGTTTTTAAAAGGCAATGATTAAAAATATGTACTTTGAATTTTATTATGTACATTTTACTTATTTTATTGAAATTTTAATAAAAGTATTAATAAACTTTTTATTATTATCTGATTTTCCTTTTCTTAAGACAACAAAGTCATTCTTTCATTATTTTATAAAAAGTAATATCACAATCTTCGAATAAAGATGAGACTCTACTTTAATTATAATATTTTGTAACTTTCAATTAAAAAACAATTAAATACTTAACTGCTTACAGGTATTAAATAAATAATTAACATGAATCTATATTGAACCCCTGTGTTACGATATTTATATTTGTAAATTTTTAATAATTAAATTTTCGACGTTTCGGCGCTTATTTTAGCCGCATTGTTCTTTGTATTTTAATTGCATACTTTTAACTGCATTTTTTGCTTAGAAAAATATTTTTAAAGATAAAATTTACTTCGAGTGCAGCAGCTTTTACTTGTCCAATTAAGATAAAATTTGCATATTTAAGTTTATCGTTGTGTTTTTCCGTGCTATTAACCGCTATGTTTTCGCTGTTAAAATACCTACTAACATTTTATTTATAATAATGATGGTCAAAATAGTATGTAAGTATCAAGAGCGTAAAATTTTAGCCCTAGTGTGAGCATTAGCACGAAAACTCAGCGAACTAATGCCTAAAGTTTTTCGCCCATGGTGCTTACGATAATTTTTGTCTACCTAGGCGTCCAACGAGCGCCGAAAATTCCGTGACAAGTTTTACGCACAAGTTTTACAAAAAAAATATTTATTTACATTAAAGTACTCAGAAAATTGTTATAATTTAGTGAAAAAATATATTATACTTAGGTATATTTTTCTGTAAGATACTTTTCGTTGTACAGTTTGAAGAGTCCATTGCCCTGTGTATGTTTCAAAATAAGAAAATATACAAAGAAAAAGTTTATTAGTACTTTAGAAACTCTTACTTGTTCATTAAAAGCAATTAAATATCATTATAGTGTATTTTTAAGTTTTATACCAACAATACGAAGGATACATGACACAGTTTAACAATGCCATTAGTTTGTGAGTGATAAGACGCAAAAAGTTTCAATAAAAGTTTCTACTAATATTATAATTTTTTTAAATTTCTTACAGCTTTTACATAAACTTTGTTGTTTATGACGCCGTTCTAGGCAACCGTTTTACTGTGCATTTTACAAAGTAAAAAATTAAAAAAAAGAAAAAGTTTATTATATTATTCCAGTTACCATTAACATTTTTATTTTACGCACAAAAAATAGAATTTTGTAAATGCTAATTGATAAATATTGCTAATTATAATTAAAAAATTAGTAAATTTTACTAAAAAAATTTTATTCGTAAATTTTCTAGATTTCCGAAAAATTTATAATTGTATTTTGGGATTTTAAAGAGTTCCTAAAGGCCCAAAATTTTTTTTTTTATAATAAGTGATAGTACGTTGAGTTACCCAGCCAAAATGAAGAATATTATCTGATCATGGGTCGCTAAAATTAAATAAAGCTTTATAAACTTTTTTTTTAGATTGTTTTTAGGTTTTTGGGAGCTTATCGTGATCTAGAAGTCTAATTCCAACAGGATTCGAGTGAGTTTTTCGAAAAGTTTTTGGATGCTAATTCTTAGGCTAGGTTTGGTTGCGGAGGCCAAATCGCTATACTTACACGGCAATAGCCTTAGATGTAAAAAACAAATTTAATTTCATGCTTAAATAATGTAAAAACTATATTTAATTATTATTATTGTATTGCAGATACAGAAAAAATTATTTTAAAAAACTTGCGATAAAAAATATAAACTGATTTAAATAAAATTACTATGTTTAAAGCAAATGAACATTTCTAATTAATCCTGCCAATTAACTATTTTAAATGATTACCGACAGTATTCTCAACAAAAAAATCCAGTATTATTTATTTTATTTGTGAAATAAGTAGAATTTCTATGCAAGTAATTTGTTATAAAAGTCATTACAGATATCAGCAATAAAGATATTAATCAAATGTTGACAATCTTTTAGCCTGAAATCAGTAATTTTTTAAAAACTTGTATAGCGCGTAGTTTCTAGTAACCGATAGAGTAGATTATTGTTTATAAAACAATGTCAACAGCTTTTAATCTTACTGCGTCTATTAAAATAGTTTTTTTTTAGATTTTCAACATCAAAGTAAAAAATGCGCCAAGTAAATATTGCATTAATGATAATAAATAATACATTTAGGAAAAACGTTGACATGTACGAATTTGGTATCTTAGGTATTAAACTCCCATCAGTACACGACAACCCTCATGGTTTTTGAAAAGTACGCAAGCGCCCTCGCAAACCTTATGATATAATATTCAGTCTTTTTGTATAGAAAAGCACAGGAACAGGGGGCGGACTAAGTCTATAGAGAGAAGCTAAGGGAGTTGCTAAGGGCAACGGTTAACGAGCTTTATATAGAAAACGTATGGGATTTTCTATACACATGATATGAAATGGAGGTGTACTTTTGTAAATGATATCAAGTGGCAATCCTACTGCTGAAAATTTACTTACATGTTGTATCATACGTAGATGAGACTTTTAAACCCTTCAATTTTCAAATAGTTTTCCTAATAGGAAATTGACAAAACCACACGATATTAAACATGAATAACATTTCCAATTTCGTTTTTATCTATTAATCTTTTCATTTTCGTTTTATATTTTAAGTCAATTTTACCACGCCGACTCCTAATTTAATTATTAAATGAAGTTCTAAACTGAGGGAGGACTGTCTTAGAACTTGAAAAAACTGAGTGAGATACCCGTTTGGATCTATTGCCATTGTCTAGTGAAACTTACATTTCTTAATCTACTATGTATCAAAAAATTAAAAATTACTTTCTACAGGTCTTGAAGCAGAAATTGGAACTTGTTAGAGTAAATAAAAGAAGCTGCAGATTAAAATTATAAAATAGAAATAATACTTTACTTGTGATAAAAAGGTAGACAAAATTTATTCAGAATACCATAAGAATGACAATATAAATTATTTAATAAAGCTTAAAGGAAATATTTAAGGCATGAAAAAATATATTAATTTATCTAAAAGCGTATAGATAAATTATGAATTTAATTAAAATAATAGTTCTAATTAGTATTTATCATGATAAAAAAAAGGAAATAATTATCTTTCAGCGACTTAATTAATAAAAAAGCGAAGAAAATTATCACATAAAAGAAAATTAATTGAAGAAAGATTTTTTCCTTTCCAAAGAAACACGAGAAAGAAAAATAGTTGAGGGGTTACCGCTAAAGCCAGGGTGACAATTATGTCGCAATCAACTAATTAGTTCCCGGACCTTAGTTAACTAGGTCACTATTAAGCTTTAAAGCTTATTCTTTTATTTTCTCGAAAGATAATAAAAAGTTCAATGACTCATGAATTCGCTATTATTTAAGACACTAAGTACGTTTTATTAAATTAATTCTTAATATCTTATGGGGCATAATTTCAACAATTAAAGAATTAAAAAAAAAATTAAATTAAAATTATTTTTATTGAAAATTATTTATGCGAATGAAATAAGAGTGCTTATTTAATTAACTGACATTCAAAATTGTATTAAAATATTGATTTTCTATACTACAAAAGTCTTATGCCCCAAAGGAACATAATTCCATTTCACGAGAGATTTGTATGGAACTGAAATTGAAGTTCCTTATTTGTTTTAGTATATAACATACATGAGATTGTAACAATGTTTTAACTTCATCAAAATTTTAACGTCTATGTTCAGAGCAGGTTCTCAAACTTTTAAATGTTAACAAAAAAATTTAAACTAAATTATTTCATATGAGATTTTGTATATTTTACACGAGTTAAACCAAATAAAAATATTAAAAAAAGAAAAAAATTAATTTTAAATAATAACAACAATGATTTTGAAATGAAAAATAACTGTAATAATGAAGAGCAAAAAAAAAAACTTTATTCTTTCTTTTTATAAAAATGTTAGTATTGAGTTGAGTAATGTGTTAAAACAATTAGATGTTTTACCTATTAATAATGTAAATAGTAACTTTGATAATTTGATTAAATTAGGGAAGGATAAATATAAGATAGAAGAAATTTCAAATATTTTATATAAAATTAATTGCAAGGATTTTGATGGTATATACCTTGGTCAAAGCAAAAGAAAACTTAAAATTAGAGTTGATGAACATGAAAAAGATATAAAAAAATGTAATGAAAAATCAGCATTATATACACGTATGTTAAATAATAATTGTAAATCTATGGATTTTAAAAATATGAAATTAATGGATAGAGAAAGAAATAATTCAAAAAGACTATTTTCTGAAATGTTTCAAATCGAATTTAAATAATTTATTTTTATAACATAAAAAAGATAAATGATAAAAAAATCACACATAAAATGAAAGTTAAATTAAAAATATATAATAAATTTAATAAATTTCTTCAAGTTAATGGCAATAATTGTAAATAATTTATATGAAACTTAGATAGTATCATTAGGTTATGTGTTAGAAAATAAAGTTTTTGGTAAGTTTTATATAAAATGTACCTATATATAATTAATTTATATTTATAAAATTTTTTTTCTTGATAAGGGTTGCCTTTTAAAGAAATATTGGTTCCATTATTGATCATTAAATTACTATAATACATCATAATTTTATTAATAGAAACTTTAATTGTTTTATTATAAAAAATTTATGTTCGAATAGAGAAAAATTTCTTTATAAAATAACTACAAAAAATAATTACACTAAAAAAAAAAAAAATTACTCAAGCTCATTAATCTTTTTTAGTCTCAAGTATTTTCAATTCGAATGAAAGCAGTCACATTTTTTTTGGCAACAAATTCAAGTATTTTTTCTCAGCTAGTTTAATTTTGTCAAGAAACTTATACCAATATAAATTCAGCTTTTTTATCGTAGATTTGTGTGTGTATGGGTGGGTGCTTTTAAATCCAATTGCTCTAATGCTACTCTTGTGGAATCCCTTGAATCACCAAGTATAACATGCAGAGAACCTTTAGCATATAGGAAACTCGATGCCACAAAAGCTTACGAATAAGGGCTTTCGAAAGCTCACTAGACTTTTTCATCCTACTTACTATTATACTTCATGAGTTTCGTGCAAAAATTTTTAATGCATACAGTAATAAGTTTTTCTAAGTATTTGTGAATAAGTACCATACGTATATATATTTGTAAAATATCTAGTTGTACGTGACCTGGCACGAACAAGCCTTTCATTTACATTTTTTTTTTTTTTAATGCTTTCAACTCATTCATTTATTTTCTTATTCTTTTACTATACTACTACATAACTTTTTTTTATCACAATTAGGTGTCTGCTGTAAAAAAAACGTGTTGGATAATTTTTGCTAAGTGTTGTACACTTTACGTGTGGCTGAAACTTAATTACTTAAATTAACGTCATTTTTATTTAAATATATTTTACATGTTGTTCATGTTACAATTATTTTTAATCTTTTTATCTAATTATATAATAAATAATTATTGCAAAATATAATTCTTTACATATTATTTCATGCAATTATTGTTTTTTTTCCTTAAAAATTACTAATACCTATGAGAGTTTGGATTTCCTTTGCAAGTAAGAGAAAAAAAAACTACAAAAAAAAAAAAATGCGAAAAAGCAATTTCGAATGAAAAGCCCTCTGGGCTTATTGATCAGATCACAAGTTATTCGAGTTTGAGGATACTTTTATATATTATTAGATCCTCTGTATTCCGCCCTCTAGAAAATAGGGTTTATACTGATGCCATTACGGTGTGTGCTCTCGTCAACTTTGCCATTTTATATATTATATTTTTTTTTCTCTTATATTCGTTTTACTTGTTTTTTTTTTTAATCTCTATTTTTTTTTCTTTATGATGTAGCCGTACGTTACAGTCACCAACGATCAAAAATTACAGAGGGGTTGTATTGGTTCTATATTATTTAAGTGGTAAAGTAACGCCATTTTTTTTTTAAACTCTAGATTAAGTATTACGTATAATATCACAGGCAGTTTTTTCCTTTGGTAATTTTATAAGATTTGTGATTTATGCTTTGCTTGAGGGACCAATAACAGCACGTGCGTTTTAAATATGATTAGATGTATCATTTATTTTAACAAGTAGATAACTTGAAATTTATTGCTTGAAATGCGGAGTTTTTTAATTAAATAACAAGGATACATTAAAGTTTTTTGGAGAAAAAAATTAATTTTCAATTATCTTCTGCAGTTTCTTATATCTATAATACTTGTCAAATTACCAGAAAGTCTGTAGAAGTTTAATATATTCCTGACAGTTCCAAAAATCTGCTTTTAAAAAATCTAAAGAATTTAAAAATTTTTAAGCGATCCAAATAAAATTCAAAGAAATTTTTTGCTTTAATCAACCGAAAAAATTAACTTCTTCAGTAAGAACAGTTTAAAACGTAATTTGTAACCAGTTGTTCATCTTGCGAAGCAGCAGCAGTGTATTATAGTTAAAAGGTTAATTACGACTTTAAAAAATAGGACTGATACAATGTATAATATTAAAACAGGACGAAAACAATTACTCTAAATAGAAGGGTATATTGAACCATTTATTATAACGATCAATTTAATTTGAGAATTTTTTTTTTATTTTTAAACTAAAACATATTGTTATACTTTTTTAATGATTGGTTATAGGTCACTTTGTTCGTTATAAAATAATATGTACAGCTTGTTTTTGTGAAGAAAATAATAACATTTTTTACAAAATGAAGTTGACTAGGCAGAATACGTACTATATTGATACATCATTAAGGAGTATTTATATTTGAAGATTCTCGAGTTTTCATTGGGTAAGATAAGACGAGGAGAAAAAAGAAGGAAAAAAAACTGTCAATCCAAGGAAAAGCCAAATGAGATACGAAAAGAGAGAATGGACGTACATGTATTATGTAACTAGAAAATATAAAATATAGAAAAATTGCAAAAGAAAATATAAAAAGGGGACAGAAATACGTTTTGGTTAGAAGGGAAGAAAAGGAGCTCGTTAGGAGCTCTGCTCCAACTTTTCTGAGTACGTCATTCACTGTAAATATACGATCCTTTTCGAGAGCTTTTTTTGTTATTATTCTTTCTTTTTTTTCTTTTTTTTTTTGTTATTATTTTATGTCTCCGTTAGTGTACTTACTATGTGTACTTGGTACCTTCCGTCACTTCAAATCTTACATTATTATTATTATTATCATTATATACCTTGAGAGTTTTGCTCGAAGCAATATTTTTCAACGTTAATATTTATTTTCTCGTCTTTCAATATATACATAATAATAATCTATATCGTAACAAGTAAGAAGAAAAAAATTCTTCCTTTCATTTCTTAATATTTCGACTTTTGGTTAAAATATATTTTTCTTTTCATAAATTGCTATTCTTAAAAATAATATCAAGTGTTTAATATTTTCATGCTAAATTGATCTTAACTCGGCCTTCGAACATTCATTTTTGACGATAATGATTTTATTTGAAATTTATAGAAAAAATCCTTATTAAAAAATAAAGATGCATTTATTATTTTTGACAAGTTTGCCCCTCTTGTACAGTATTTAAATTATTTCATGATACGATGCTGTCTAGGCCTACACAAAATTTTTTTAAATAATATGCAAACTGGGTATCGTATGAACAATTATATTTGTCATTACATCGTGCAATAATCTTGTAAAGCAATATTTTTATTGATTATGAGTACTACCCGATTTGTCAAATCTTAATCTAGCCATAATACTTCAATTATTAGAAACATAACTCATGGAGAATTTAGTACAATGTCTGTAATCTGTGGTTTTTAGGATTTTGCGAACCAACATTAAGGGATAGAAATTAGAAAGCCCTGCATTGTAAATATTATTTCTACAGAGATGCAATTTATACGTGAGCATAAATAATATAAATTAGTTGTCAACCTTCCCATAAAACTGACTTTTATTACAAAATTAGAATCATAAATATTTACTAAATGAAAGGGGTTGCTCTGACAGATCACAGATACCTGCATACCTTCGTCAAATAATAATTCTTGTGAATAAATTAATATCAATACTTTCTGTACAATGAGGTATAAAAATTAAAATATTGTATGACTTTTAATAACATGTTTTCAGAGTCTAAAAGTATTTTGTCTTTAGTGTCTACAGCATTTTAAGTCCGTCTAAGTTTCTTAATTATACAGTCTTGCGAAGGAAGTTTACTAAATTTTGAACCTCAAACAGCACCATTTAATTATTGATTGAGTTATTAAAATGATATTTCCAAAATGCCTCAAGAAAATGAGACAAGTAAAAAATTTATGTAACCTAATAAAAATAGATTCAAGTGAATTTAAAAATATTTCGATTTTTAGAATATTTGATTTTTTTAGCAAAAAACCTTTTGAATCGGTAAAAATTCTTTATAAATCAAGTTTTTTATTAAAAAGAGTGCTGATGAAATGGTAAAGCTGGATTTTTTTGACAATTTTTATTTTGGCCAAAATTGAAATGGGTATATATGGAAAATTGTCAGATTTTTTGATTTTTAAAATTTTTCATTTTTTTGTACTGTGAAAGCTTTGTAACAGTTAAAAAAATAAAGCAATAAGGTTTACTGGGGCAGAGAGCTTAAAAAAATTGATATAAATGGATTTAAGTGAATTTAAAAATTTTTGGAATTGTAGAAATTGTGGTATTTTTAGCAAAAAACCATTTGAATCGGTAAAAATTCTTTATAAATCAAGTTTTCTATTAAAAAGAGTGCTGAAGAAATGGACATGCTGGATTTTTTTGACAATTTATATTTTGGCCAAAATTGAAAGAGGTATTAATGGAAAAATATCAATATCATTGAGTATCTGTCGACCAAGAGGGCAAATGAATGAAAAAAAGATACAAGCTTTTTTTAATTGTTATGTTTCGCGTGTCTTCCACTCGCCTTACAAACTAAAAAATATTTTGTTTATTATTTTTATTGAGAAGTTACGTGACCGATGCGACATCTATAAAGTCAATGTTAATTTGTATTGAACTAAAGTTAGAAGGCAATTTTCAATTAATTGAAAAACCTTCTAACTTTAGTTCAATACAAAATTAGCATTGACTTCTAGATGTCGCTTTTTTTACGTTACTTCCCAATATGATGACAGTTATTTATAATATTAAAAATATATCATACCATATAATTAACAAAATTAAATATATGCATTATTTATAAAAAAAAATAATAAAATATTCATTATTTGAGATTATATAAAATAGATTGAAATGTTTTTGGTCATTGTTATAATATATATACTTATAAAAGAGAAGAACTATATGAATGTTCCACCTTATAGAATATAGTAAAGTATATTCATACAAGTGAAGAACCACATAAATGTACTGTACGTAAGATCGTATATATCTATATATAAGAGAAGAACCATATGAATGTCTAAAAAGAAAAAAAGAACAGCAAATTTTTTTACACAAAAAGAGTTATGGAATAAAAAAGTATAATGTAGCTATGGAAATTTTGTAGCAACGTAATTCATTAAATTTTTATAATTACTGTTAAGATACCTGGAATCTTTTTTGACATTTATGGAAAATTTGTCAATTTGGATATGTAAACTTTCTTTAATATGTAAAGTTCTTCTCTTGTATAGATTTGGTTCACAATCCAAAATAGATACCTTTCAAAGTCGTGGTCATTTATTCAATGATTAGGAACTACTTTATTAGTTTTTTTTGTCTATATCAGTTTGATGTTTTCCTATTCAATAGTGTAAAACCCTTTTAGATTCACCTGTATAGGATGCATAACAAATATTGCATTTAAATTTATAGACAGAATTAACATTTTCCATTTTAAGAGTGATATCCTTGCCTTTGACAATAAAACTAGTTAATTTATTGGTAATCATTGGTATAGGTATAATGTTATGTTTCCTATAAATACATTTGAGATTATTAAAAAGAGTAGGAATATTTGGTATCTTGGCCTTAGGTAATCTATTATAGATGTTGTTATTAGTAGTAAACACATAATTCTTATATTGTGAGTCGGATTAATTATTATTAATGATAATATTACTATCATTGTTATTGTTATTTTGTTTGATTGTATGTATCCTTTTTTCCACAGATTTGCTGACAAATTTTGAAGGATAATTACTTAAGAGCAATAAATTTTTGCAAAATTTTATGTTCTTATTATGAAACCTCTTATCAGAAAGTTTTATAACCCTATCAACTAAATTATAGACAATACCAATTTTATGATAAATTGGGTGATTGGAATTATAATTTAGAAAACCATTTATAATGATTTTGTTGTCATTATTAATTAAAAGACAATTTAGAAAATTAATATTATTGTCTTTTTCTATTTATATTAAATTTATATTAAAAATTGTTTTATTAATTTACTTACAATTAGATATCAATGCTATTGAATACATTATATTTACTTTTAATTTACAAAATTTTAATGTATTTATTATGAAATTTTAAATATTATATCCTGAAATATAAAATAGTCTTTAATTATTTTTTTGCCCATAAGGCATAAAATTTGGGACGGAATTTTCGGTGCTTGTTCTATACCTAAGTCTCGGGCTAGTGACAAGATGCTAGCACCAAAACTTTTGCGTCCATGCTACTTAATATGTACTACAGGTTATGATTTTACTTGGTTTAATTTTTTTTAAATTTATATTACTATTCTACATTTTTCATACATTTGATTCAAATTTTTATATAAACAACAAAATTAATTATTTGAAAAAAACTAATGTCGGTAACTTCTACCTTAGATAGATAGATATTCTTTTATTTGCAAATAAATACAAAAAGTGTACATTTGATAACAAGTATATAAAATATATAAAAATACAATGTATATTAATCAGGTATAAATATTATATATATAATAAAGTACAAAATTTGGTATAATATTTTTGTTTCTAATAATAGTAATAATACTGAAAAATAAGAGGATTTTACATATAATACAGATAGTATATATAGTTACTTTGTAGAATTTTTATAATCCTATCCTATCCTATCCTATCTTATCCTATCTTATCCTATCCTATCCTATATATATATAAATCTTTAATTTTGTATGTTTGTTTGTCCGAAATGAGTAAACTAGAACGCGATAAAAGTTAGAGACGAGGGATTTACGGCAAAAGATGGCAAAAATTACGGGTCAAAACATAGGCTAGGTTTCGTTACGATTGATAAAGACAAAAATTTTTTATGTTAAAAAAACTGAATTTTCAAGAAAAAAATTTTTATCAAATTTAAAAAAAAAAACAAAAAAACAAAAAACCAAGGAAAAATTTTACTATCAAAAAGAATTTCATTTGATTCGGTCATATTTTTTACGTATCCACCTAAATTTTCAAGCTAATCGGCTCGATCTGTCAAAAGTTACAATCATTTTTCAAAAATTATAAAAGTTTAGGACTAATCCTATCTTATCCTATCCTATCCTATCCTATATATATATAAATCTTTAATTTTGTATGTTTGTTTGTCCGAAGTGGGTAAACTTGAACGCGATATAAGTTAGAGACGCGGGGTTTACGGCAAAAGACAGCAAAAATTACGGGTCAAAACATAGGCTAGGTTTCTTTTCGATTGATAACGACAAAAATTTTTTATGTTGAAAAAGCTGAATTTTCAAGAAAAAAATTTTTATCAAATTTTTAAAAAAAACCAAAAAAACAAAAAAATTAGGAAAAATTTTACCGTCAAAAAGAATTTCATTCGATTCGGGTATATTTTTTACGTATCCACCTAAATTTTCAAGTCGATCGGTTCGATGTGTCAAAAGATACAATAATTTTTCGAAAATTATAAAAGTTTAGGACTAATATTATATATATTTCTAATTTTTATCAGTCACGGATGTAGTAACTGAATATAGTAACTAAAAGAAACTTGAGCAGCTATTATCATCAGGCAGAACCCTAAACTGGATAGTCGAGGGAAACAACGACTGCTTGTGGATCCTATGGAAGGGTAGCGAAGCTTTGTATTGCTGATCACTAATTATCAGTCTGGGTTCTTATGCCTGTAATTTTTATGATTCAGTAAATTTTAGATAATACTTCGGGTAAAAAAAGGTTATTTTACAATATATTGAGTAACATAAAACAACATATTTTTGGAAAAATAAAGTGGCAGGGGTCCAGGGGGGCGCAGCCCCCATAATGGCTGCCGGGGCGAGCGAAGCGAGCCGGAGGCAGCTAGTAGGGTAATAAATTAGTAAATTGTTAAAATAATATAGATAATAAAATAAAAATAAGTATAATGTGTACATCTGGTGGTCCATATTAGACCAGTGTATAAACACGTATTGCACGTTCAGTCAACATAAGAAGGCGAGTATAAATAATATAAAATATATATATCTAAGCAGTATAAACATAAAAGTATAAAAGTATGATAAACTATGAATCTACCGCAGTTTTTGCGTCACCAATAAGAAGATGTTTGAATAGTGCTTTTTTAAAGCGACTCAGAGAGGGTAAATTGCGGATTGTGATGGGTAGCGAGTTCCAGTATTTTACTCCCAAAACCTGAAAGGAATTGGCTCCTCTACCTCTTACAATAGTGGGTGGGTACTTACAACAGTTCTTTGTTTTTAGATGCCCCTCTTGCTGTCTCTTTAGGGCAGTGTCTAATGAATAAGTGCGTCAAGTAGTTTGGTTGATGTAAATGTAGTATTTTGTAAATGATTATGTTAATGAAGTATAGTCTACGTGTGTCTGTCATGAGCCAGTCCATTTTGCGCCTAAAAGGTGAGATATGGTCAAGCTTTCGTATACCAAAAATATATCTAATGCCCTTGTTGCTCAATCTCTGAATTCTATCTTTCAAGGATGATTTAGCATCTAGTAGAACAGTGCTGCAATAATCCAAATGAGGAGTAATCAATGCCTGGACAAGCCTTTTTCGAAGTGTTTCCGAAGTACAATGTCTTATATATAATTACCTTATCGGTCCCTTAAGTTCTCAGAGTTAAGTAACTCACCGCTGCATGGTAGGACTTAAAAAAAATGTTGTAAAAAAAATTTTTTAACACTTTTCTTTAAGTTTTATGTCATTTGCCATCCAAAAATTTAAAAGAAAAAAAAATTCCAGCTGCTACACCCGGAATTCCGGTATCGGCATTTTCAGTGTAAATGATGAAATTTCTTAGATTTTCTCATATAAACTTGAAAAGATAAAAATAATGTCAAGAGAGTTTTATCAAGTAGGCTCGACTTCAAAATAATGTAAATATTTTTGTTGTAATTATTACTCATAAATAAATAAATTATCACATGAATGTAAAAAAATTACAATTTTCTTATTTAAAAAGCCGATTTTATTATTTTACTTTAAATTTACTTAGGTAAAAATGTTTATAAAAATATAATTTTCATATTTTATTAATTATTTTTTTTGCTGCGATTTTTGAAACAACGCAATATCAATAGAAATTCGTTTTTACACTGAAAAAGAAGAAAATATTGACGAATCATAACTAACAATTTTCCTCCAAGAATAAAATGCTTCTGGTGAAGTGAAACCTTGGATATACTGAAAAGAAATCTGAAAAAGTTTCATGTGAAAAAAGATATTGTCCTGGGGGCTTTCCACTAAAATTTTTAAATACTATTTAAATGTAAAAATAGAAAAATGAAGCTGCAGAAACTTCAGTCACGAGACAAAACGAATCTTTGGAACCTCTGGAAATCGGTTAAAAATATTGAGGATAGACAAAAATTATTTAAAATTGACTAGTTTGAATATTTTATTGAGGAGACCTTAAGCATATATTTTTCAAACAGAGATTTGTAATTTAAAAAGAATTTCTTTGATTTCCAAATGTTAATATATGAAATAGTTGTTTTTTTTTTGTAAGCAAGAAGAATCAAAAAATAATATTAAAAAAATTCACGGAGAAAAGAAGAAACGAGACGGATAGGCTTTGTATTAGTGGGTGTAACTGTTCGGGAGGGTAAATGCGCTATTGGGGAAAAAGAAATTTAAGGGGGATGAACTTATTTTACTCTTGAATACTAAAAACAAAATATATAAAATGTAAAATGAAAAACCTTGATATCGGACCGGAGATTAAAACCGTCACGAACGTGTATTATATAATGTGAACCACATTTTCTAATATATATGAACCCCTTGTGATAAACGAACAGTGCAAAAGTAAATTTTAACTTTTTTTTTAAAAATGTTATTTGCTTTTTTGCTTTTTTATATAGGTAATTTACAATGCAAGCATATATTTTGCTATATTTTATTTTCCCATCCATCATTTTTTACACGAAAATACTTTGAACGTTTATATCTGTAGATATTGAAGTATTTTATTTTTAGAAAAAACATGAATTTAATAATTACATACAAAAGTATTAATAATAGTTTACTTAATGATAAGAAAATATTTTACTTTGTGAAATAAAAACGGTAGATAAAAATAGTTTATTTATGCCTCTTATCATTTTATTTCAATTGCTTACTCGGAAATGTATTATGCTTAATTTTACCACTCAATTAATTAATTTTTTTCATGAAACATCACCTACTGAATACAGATTTTAGCTTGGATCAGTTATTGGGGAATCCCTGCCTTATAAATTTTTACTTTAAATAAATGAATTTTTTTTTGTAAGTCTCAAGGGCACAAAAGTTCTGGTACTAGTGGTGTCAACGATATATTTGAGTGCAGAAAATTTCGTGCCAAGTTGTGGGTAAATTTTTATTATTTTTTAGAACCTTGGAAAATTTCCAGAATAAAAACTGATTTTATTTTCGTTTAAAGTATCTTTTTTCTAAGATTCGGTTTGTAAAGAAACATATAAAATTCCATACGAAGAAATTTATATAGAAACTTTAACCGCTTTGAGTTTTAAATAAAAAATCGAGTTTACCCTAATTTATAGCAAAAGGAATATAATTTTTTAAGACCAAGGAAAAATTTTTGAGACTTATAGAGACCATATTAGTCAAATATTACAATTTTGGCAGCAATTTAAAAATTAAAATGATCATTTTTGGCCAAATGGCAATGAATTACATTTTGATAAGTAACTCTTTAACTAACTGTTCATTTAAAAAATTATTAACGTCAAATAGTAGGGGCTGATAAAACTTTCCCTGTTTATGACTTTTAACTTATTATTTTTAACAAAATACTCTGCAAAAGTATTTATTAATATTTTTTTTTAATTATACCATTGAAATATTCTGTAAAATATTTACAGAATTTAAGTGAGGATAATTTTTGACCCAGAATAAATATCATTGTTTTCATATTTGCATAAAATGAAAGTACAATTTAAAAAGAAATATTTGAGAATATCTAAATTTTATTTTGTATATCCATTTAATTAATGGAATCAGCTAAGCTATTATCCTTATTAAAACTTTCCACGTCATTCTTCGTCTTCTACTCCATTTTATAAAGCTTTAACCACACTCTAATTTGATTTCTATCACAACTTGTCGAAGGCTTTTACTAATTTAAATTATACGGACTTTTTTTCTTCGATATAAAATTAAATTGTCAATTCTTTTTATTTTCTTGTATATTTTTTATTGTACAGTAATAGACTTTGAATAAAACAATTTTTAACAACAGTAAGAATTTCTTTTTTTTATACCAAAATAATGATATTAGGATTTATTCTTTATTCTTTCTTTGCTTAAGTGTTATATAATCATCTCGTTAAATTTATACATTTTCTTTTGTTATGACTTTTTTTCTTCTTTCATTTTCTCTATAAATATTTATTTAAAATGAATGAATAAACACAAAAACTTGACACTTATTTTATAAAAAGACTCGTTTATTTTCAAAGTTTATATAGAGGACATCATTATATCAAAATGAGGTAATTAACAGTTTCCCACCAACACCTAAAAGTGACCTCAATCTTTGTGAAATTCGCTTCAGTACATATTTCGGAGTCACCAATTTCAAAAGGCGCCTAAGTTTTGATTAAAAAAAATCTTTAGATAGATTTTTCTAGATTACTTTTGTTTTTAATTAGAAAATAATGCTTGGATATTTTTTTACGATTCGAGGAATGAAAAATAAAGGAACAAAAAAGTCATTTTCAAAGAATGAAATCAGACATTAAAAATGTTTATTATCAGTAAAACTAAAAAATTTAAAGACGAATTTGGTAAGAAAAAGTCAGGAAAGGTGGGTAAAATTTTGTTTCATAAAAAAAGATATCGGTAGCTAATGTCAAAGGAAGCGTTGGTGCGCGAGATAGAACGACTACAAAGTACAAAGTCATTTTTTATAGAAAAACGAAATTTGAGAGGAAGAAAAATAGAAAATAGAAAATATATCAAGATGGTGGTGCTAGAAATATATAACGATAACTTTAAATAATCAACGAACCGAAAAAAGTGCAATCTTGCGGAATTTTAAAGATGGTTGTCATATATATACGAAAGAAAATTTTATATGTGTTCATTCTTATAAGTTCAGCCTTCTGGAAGAGTGACACGCGAATGAAAATATTAATGAAAGATTGGCAGCTTGATGAATGTTATAAAAAATAAAATGTAAAAAATGTTGAAATTTTGATAAGTATTTTTTAATTAAAAGATTTATTGTATGAGATTCTTTGTTCTTAATAATTTAAGCCAGCAGGGAATTAATAAACTAATTAGAGAAATAAATAATTGAGAAATTTTATTTACATAAATTTTAACCATACATTTTTGTACAATACACTCTGGTACTTTATTCTTGAAAATGATATAATTTATTATAGATTAAATCTTTGTTTTTCTTACGATAAGATAACAAATAATTTTATTACTTACAATAATTTTTCAGACTTTTCCAATATACTTATATTTAATTTTTACAAATTTAATCTTTTTCATTCTTTTTCTTAATATTTACAAGAAAATGCAACAAAACTAGGATTTTCGAAGTTTACCAATATTCCACAAATTAGGTTGGTAAATTCGTGTTTACTAAATTTTTTTTGGATTCTTCACAAACTTTTTTTTTATTTTTCTTTGCAACAGTTTGAACAAAAGTAAATTTTTAATACATTTACTTTCAGATTGTTGTAATTGCAACAGTCTGACAGTGTTTTAATAAAGTAATTAAATTATAATTTTTTTTTGTTAGTGGTTTTCTAAAAAGAATTGTGAAGAATCAAAAAAAAAAATTCAATAGAATTACCAAGTTTTTTAAGAACCAAATAATGAAATTATTTATCTAGAAAAACTTTTTGAAAAGATTCTGTTAAAAAATCAAACTGAAGTAAACTGCGTTTCTTTGCATTATAAGTTTAAGTTATAATTTATTGCCTACATAAATACAATAGGAGCAAGGTTAGATAATATAAATATTTTGCTATTTACTTGGATTAAAAAACTTAAGTTTTGTAAAAAGTAAAATTATCACTAGGGAAAAAAAGTGAGACAATTACTTGCTTAATTTAAAAATAATGCATTTTTATAAAACTTTTCATTATAATTTAACAAATACGGCCTATAAAATTATTATAACTTATACATGCGCCTGTAATTATTCGAAAAGAGCCATTAGCATTTTAATTTTTTCAGATGATTACTAATGTTTTCATACTTGTATAATCTCGGGATCATTTATTTATTTTTAAGTTCTAACAAATTATTTGAAAAGGAATCCTTCTAATTTTGGGATTTTTGAATCACTTGTTCAAAATCCATCAATAAATACGAAATTTCATAATATTTTGTATTCTCTAATGTACTCAGTAGGCCATAAAACAGGTTTTATAATTTTTTGTTCGTTTTTTCCTAAATTCATAGCAATATCACGTCCCTAAATTGAAGGGGGCGATCAGTATTATGTATCAAAATTAAAATAAATACAAAAATAAAAAATGCATTATAAAATACGTGTTAGAAGCGCAACCAGGTCACGCTAAGTAACGGAAAAACGAATGTGTTCTCTCTAGGGATTAGAAAACTTGTGAACAGGTAAGTGGAAAAAAATTTTAAAATCTGTTGGAACGATAAAATTGATTTACTGTCTCTGATCATTAGAGAATTTTCAAAGAATTAATATTTGGCAATTAAAAATTTACCTTAAAATGAGTTGCATAAAATTTTAGAAACATATATCAATATAATTAAAATTCATAATTTGAGAAAGAAGTAATAATAATTAACTTTATATAATAGTAGTTTGTTAGCATTGAGTATATAAAGATAAAATAATATGTACATAAAATATTAAACTGTTTTATATTTACACAAAAATATTATACGACTTATTTAATTTCTTTAATAAAATTATTACAGAACTATAAATAAATTTTCCATTTAATGATAATTATTTATTTTCATAACGAACTTACTGTTATATTTTGAGGAACTTCATTTTCGTTTATAATTTTCTTTTTCTTTTTGCAGTTTAGTTCTTCTTGTATTTCTAGCAATGATTTGTTTTTCGTTTCGGGTACCGCGAACAATATAAACGTTATACCGATGAAACAACTTGACGTAAACCACGCGAATGACGTGTAAACGTTGTACTTATCGGCAACAACTTGGTACATTTTTGACACTAAAAATGCCAACAGTGATGCCCAAAGATTGACTAGAGATACGGCGAATCCTTTGATATTCGTTGGAAATAATTCACCCAACATCATGTACGGCACTGGGCTTAAGCCTAGCGCAATCGTTAATTCGTAACTTATGATTGACGTTACAAGCACAAAACCGTACCTACTCATATTGTAACCTAAGTATAATTTTAAAAAATAAAATATTGTACTGATGCATAATACGACACCCGCACCAAATGTTGTAAACAATAACAATGGCTTTCTGCCCCATCTATCAACAACAGCTGCGGCGACTATTCCAGCAGCTAATTGTACGATACTTAAGATTATAACAGCGATCCCAGCTGGTATCGATGATTCACTGTACGCTAATATTTCTTGCGTATAGGACTCGATTGCCGCGATACCACTAAATTGAAGAACTAACTGCAAACCAAAGCTTACAGCGACGGCTTTCCTGTTACCGGCTGTATTAAATAAATCCCAAACGTGCCCTTTGTCGGTGAGATCTTTGATAACTGTTTTTTGCATTTCGTCCAGGTCTTCTTCGGCATCTTCTTCGGACGTATATCTTTTTAATTTGTGCAAGCAATTTTGAGCATCCCTTCTTTTATTTTTCATTAGCAAATAATATGGTGACTCTGGCATCCACATAAAAGTTAAGAAGAATATAATTGGTATCAAAATACAACTATAAGCCAACCACTCGTACGTCACAAAAGGTCCAATAGCATGAGCATATAATTCACCAAAAGTAACCATTAACTTAATAAATGATCCTAGTCTTCCGCGAATGTGTTTATCAGAAATTTCACCAATGTACATGGGACATACGACGTAAGCTACACCCTGACCAATTCCGCTGATGAATCTCGAAGCATACAAAACGTACGGATGCCAGGCGATAATTATTAAAATCCAACCAATAAATAAAGGAATACCAGCTAACAGTAGGCTCCCTTTGCGACCAATTCTATCGACCATAAAAGCTGCAAGTATGTTACCAGGTATTGAACCTAGCAAATAGAACGAAACTATCCATGATGCGTCACTATTTGTTATAGGTAAATGAGAGCGTAATTTTTTTAAATTAGGTAGAGTCGGAGACGTCCAACCTATATGAGAGCCTGCCGTTGCCATCGACATGGTACCTGAAAAATAAATTGTTTAAAGTATTTTAATGAACATTCTAGAAATCAAAGCGATGAAGAATTAGTTTACTTACCAGTTATAGCAGCCAAATATTGTGGCCACTGTTTTGTTCGTTTATTCGACATTGTTAAAAATAAAATTAATTATTTTAATTTATTAAAAAAAAAAAAAAATTATTCAGGTATAACAATTTACATTTTTTGATGAACTTTAAAGCGAGCATGTGTAACCAGTTAATGCGATAAAGTACTTTCATACTTTTAATTAAAAGGCTGTCTTCTGTTGTATGTTATAATAACAATAACGTCAATAAAAATTTTTGTGGTGTGAGTTTGAGAGATAAGAAAAGTAATTTTTTATACTTGAAGAAACAAGGAATAACTATATCTTAAAATCTTTTACACTTATAATAATTATTGTAAAACTGGAAATTTTTGGATTAATTATATTTTTAACTTAAAATTATAAAATATTATTTCAATCTGCCTAAATATAAAATTTTTGATAGAATTTTTTTTTTCTCGATATTCTAGAAATTTCTGTAAATTTACATTTTGATGATAAGATAAGAATTTCAATCAATAAGTTTGTTCTTTTGGTTAATATTGAAGCAATTATAATAAATTATATTTTATACTAACGATGGATCAGATATTAATCAAAACACTCGCAAACACAGAAAAGCGCAAATTTTTAAACTTGTCAGTTTTAAAATTATTGTACGTTTTTATTTTTGATTTTCTAAAGTAATTAAACATTTTAGAATAGTAACTAAATAATTGTTACGTATTGGTATTTAAAATTGAAAAAAATAATATTTTTTAAATTGTAAAACAAAATTTGATACTTATACAATAATAAAATTACATGTTTTTTTAACAATAGACTAATGATTGTGTCTAGCGTGACTGTTACTTAAATCCGAATTTATTTACGGAAAAAGTGTTATTTTTTAATGTTAAAGTTAGTAAAACAAAATAAAAAACATGCACAAGGACAGTACCCATCTAAAAATTTATGTTTATTTTTTAAATAACGTCATTTAATATCGACTAAATATGATTATGCAAAAGCTTAGTTAAATAATTATTTTCACGAGTAACAAATTTTAAATATATGTATTTATTAGCAAAAGTTGAAGGGGTGGGCTCCGCCCCCTCTGTACACATTTATTGCTATTTCTGTTGCTTTAAAAAAATAAATTTTCAAATATATATGGTATTAAGATAGACTAAAGTTAAAAATTTTCAATGATAAATTAAATGAAGGACTTTTATAAAATCGTTGACAAAAAATAAAAACGTATTAAGTCAAGTAACTACATTATGCTTTACATTATGCTAAGAACACAAAAGTTGCTGCTAAAAGTCATAGATTGATGCCCAAAAAAAAATTAATTGTTAAAAGCAATTCTTACAAGGTAAAAAAATATGGAAAATAGTAATGAAACACAAATTTCTTTTTAAAATCGTAAATATAACCTAATAAATATATGAGCAATTATTTTAAAATTGATACTTAATTCGAGCCTGGAATCGTAAATTTTTTTTTTGAGGGCACATCGATATGACCCGTGTTTTCAGATAGTTTGAACCTTCAGAAAACCGAAAAAAATCGTGAACAAGAAATCGGCGATAGGTGCCAAAAAGATTTTTTCACTTTTATGTCAAAAACCGTGTTTTTCGTATCTGAGCTACCCTAAATTTTCAAAATAACTTTTTAGGTAAAAAAACGTTTTTAAAATAGATAAGAAAATCTGATTGCCAGGGAAAAACCACTCCAGAAGAAAAAAAAACTTATCTTTTTACGATGAAATTTAGCCAAGTTATCGTCAATTTAAGATTTTGCTCAAATTCGTCTTAAAAAAGATTGAATTTTTATTGAAAAAAGCCTGTTTCTGACCCTTAAACATGCATTATTCGCTTGATTTTCATCGTAAAATAATAATTTTTTTTTTAAATCGATTAATTTTTTCCTGGCAATTCAATTCTTCAAGAAAAAAAATCATTTTTATTGACCAAATTTCAATTTTTAGGTCAAAAGCCTTTGAAAACTGTAAGTAGCAAGATTTACTTAACACAGTTTTTGATCTAAAAATTAAAATTTTGTCAATAAAAATAATTTTTTTCTTAGAAAAATGAATTGCCAGGAAAAAATTAATCGATTTTAAAAAAAAAATTATTATTTTACGATGAAAATCAAGCGAATAATGCATGTTTAAGGTTCAGAAACAGGCTTTTTTCAATAAAATTTCAATCTTTTTTAAGACGAATTTGAGCAAAATCTTAAATTCACGATAACTTGGCTAAATTTCATCCGAAAAAGATAAGTTTTTTTTTCTCCTGGAGTGGTTTTTCCCTGTCAATCAGATTTTCTTATCTATTTTACAAAAGTTTTTTTACCTAAAAAGTTATTTTGAAAATTTGGGGTAGCTCAGATACGAAAAACACGTTTTTTGACATAAAAGTGAAAAAATCTTTTTGGCACCTATCGCCGATTTCTTGTTCACGATTTTTTTCGGTTTTCTGAAGGTTCAAACTATCTGAAAACACGGGTCATATCGATGTGCCCTCAAAAAAAAAATTTACGATTCCAGGCTCGAATTAAGTATCACTTTTAAAATAATTGCTCATATGCTTTAAATTATTATTTTTGAAAAAATTTGATGATTTAGCAGTTGGTAAGTAATTAAGTTGACATGATCTGTAAAATGTTGTTAGTGGGAAAAAAAGTATATTTTTCATAGATCATGCAAAAAGAGTATAGGTTGTGTAGGGAAGAAAGGAAACATGACTAGAAAGTCAATTAAGCTAAATTAATTGCAGGCGGGAGGTATTTAAAAATACGTAATATTATTTTTTAAATTATTATTTATTTATTTATTTATTTATTAGAACAAAATATATGTATATACAAAGTACTTAAGACTAAAAAACAAGTGCTTTGATATCCCAGAGGCATTTATAAAAATGCCTGTGCGGGATTGGTATTCATAAAAGTAGTTAAAATTAGAATAATATAAAAAAACAGATTAGAATAAATAATAATTATAAATATACAATTTGTCTAAAACTTTTGTCATATAAAAACATAAACATATTAATTATTATTATTATTATTATTATTCAGTTTATTTGCCATGACAAAAATTAGTACACTCTTTTACAATTGATTTATATGTTAATACAATATGATAAAAAATTGAAAATAATTTTACAGTTTACATAAAACAATATTTTACAATACAATAATTAAAATTAATAAATACATTTCATATATATATATAATAATTGCTATAACGTAAAATCAAGTAAATTAATTAATTAAAGTAAATTAATGGTCATTTATTGTCCAAACTAAATGAATATGATTTAATACTTTTTTTGAACTGATTGACCCTCGTCAAAAAAGCACCTTAAATTTTGGTGTAAATACCCAAAATAAGGTCTTAACACCTAATTTATAGTGCAATTTAGAAAATGATTGGTGTTAACACTGAGTTTCAAGTATTAATACCCAAACATTTGGCATTTACACTAAAATTTAAAAAAAAACACTGAAACAATCGGTGCTACATTAAATTTTCAAAGTTTACACTGAAGTGTTCGGTGTCTGCATTGACATTTCGGTGTTTACATCAAAATGTTGATACTAAACCCGAAAACAAATGCTATATTCATTGGAGTTGGTGTATCGCATATCTTTGTTAATAATCTTTTTAGTTTTTATGTCACAGTCAGGAAGAGTAGACGTAGTTAATGGCTCCGGTGAAATAGTGAAAATTATGTAGGAATGGGCTTAGTATTTTCAAATAATTAGCAACAATTTTTATTTAATTTAAAAAATAAAAGAACACAACGTATTTATTGATACAGCAACATTCAATTTAAAGACTACATTTTTAACATTACTATTTTAAATGCTACAAACGACATACAACAGACTACATGCTGCATACAGTTCAACTGACAAACAACTGCCGAACAACTGACTCCCACGACCAAAATCCTGCAGCTTTTATACATTTTAATATACTTTCTAGATCGTTCTATTCTCGAAATTTCTAGCTACTTAACATTCATTCTTTCCATAAAAACTAACGACAATTAAAACCTAGAAACTTCCATACATTAAAATATCATACGATACAGACACTACAGAAAACACACCATATGACACCGGAAACATCTTGACTTTAACGTACAACTACTTCTAGAAAGATTCTCATACAACATAAAAATACAATGTAAAATTAAATCAAATCAATAATTAATTAATAATTATCTTCAGGTTGACCCAAATCCTACAATTATTTTAATTTTTTAAAATTTTTAATATATTTAATTATTAATAAAGTTTTATCTGATGCAATGTTAAGTAAATTGTAAGTAATAAAAAATTTATTTTTATATCATTCATGACATTGAAAAAAAAAATTCGGTTTTGGCAAACAAAAAAATTCAGGTTCCCGTGTCTGGAAAATTCCGGTTAACGTGAGCAAATTTTTTCTTTGTAACTGCTACAAATAGCATAAAACTCCGGGAAATAGAAACAAAAAAAATTTGAGGGGAGGGGGCAAAAATTTGGGGTGAGGGGCAAAACCTAGTAATGATAATAATTATGGTGTAAATTTCTTTAATAATTAAATTTAATTGCTTCTTAATTTAGAAGTAATGTTTGAAACAATTGAAAACTTTTGAGGTTACGGCAGAAAATATTAGTATTTTTCTAAAAATTTTTATTTCGGGGGGCCAGGATACGTGCTTAAATGTGCATAATATTTTAATAAAAATTTAAAATAAATTATTAATCATGAACTTTACCAGCAAAATAAATATATTAATAAAAATTTGTTTCTTAAAAATTTAATTTATCGCGTCGATCAGGCAAACTTAGTTAGTCATATTAAAAATATATAAAAAAAATTCTCTAAAAGGTGTTAAATATCATTGATACGATAAGTATAATAAATGATATGCAGCAGATAAAATTTGTATCCCGTCTTATTCACGTTTCACTCCTACAATCCCAATGTCACCCCCACTACTGTAGTTAGAAATTACACCTAAATTTTCAGCGTTTTTATGAAGGTTTTTATTTGGTGTTTATTTTGGTGTTTTCCCCAATTGTGTGTAACAGAGGGTATATCCAGATCTTTACGAGGTCCACGAGTTGGTATGTCTCTTTTATATGGCTTAAATAGTGGTAAAAGAAAAGGGAGTTGTTTCATACGTATTATTTTATACATAATCAGTGATGCAAAGTAGTTTATTTATTAAAATTACCAACTTTGTTAAAAATAAGACCTTACTTGACTAAAATTCTTTTTTAAATATATTTACTTTTTTTATTTCAGTTAAGAAACGTAGCAGATTCATAGTGGTAGTTAATCGCACATATAATTCAAATTGGAATTACATTGGTATTAAGAAAAATCAAGAAATTTTATTTCCAAAGTCTAACAATAATGATTCCAGCAGATGATCAAGAGAAATGTCAGTTGCTGACTAATAAAGAGAAGTTAAGGAACTAAGATACATAAAAATTTAATTTTTTTTCTGATTATACAAAAAATTTTTTTTACTTTCTAAAAGGGTAAAGCAGAGTTTTTCAATTCCAAATTTTAAAGCAGTTGAACTTGCCAAGCCATCTTTCAGTTTCCACAAAAAGGGGCTAGCAGAGTTTTTCGAGTTCTATTTTCCCAAGATGATAAGCCTGTCATGTTTGTTGAAACTATATGAAAAATAATACTAAAAATTATGTAATTTGGTGTTAATAAATTTTGTTTTTTATTACAAATTTAAAATGGTGTTTTTTTAACAATTAGCTTGTTTTAATTTTAAGTATGGCAATGTCCAACTGGAAAAACTTTTCTTGTACTTTTTGGATGAACATGTGGCTCAAAGTTTGGTTCATGTGGCTCAAAAAATACCTATTTTTTTCGCAGGAAGTTTATATACAATACTAGCGGTTTACCCCGGCTTTGTCAAAATTTAAATCTGAAATAGTTTTTTAAAACAATTGTAGTAGTTATCTAGTAGAATTATGAGTTGGTACCCGATCTTCAATTTCATCAATACGATTCTCAAAATGCTGTAGTTGCACGAGATTTTATTTATTTAACAATTATACAGAATTTATATATACATACATACAATTTACAATTTATACATACATGCATAAATGTTGTCCCAGAGTCTGATAAAATAGACTGTACGGGGAATGGTATACCAAATACAAATAAAGTTAACTAAAAAGTAGATTATAATTATTTATAGAGATAGTTATTAAAAATATATAAAGATTCAATGTCAATAAAATTCCTTATTTAAATAACAGAATATAGAAAGAATAAAAATTTCTGTAAATTACAAACTAATTAACAGCAATAGATATTATATATCAATAGTTTATTCTTTTTTCTTTATATTCTTTATTTTTTTATATTTCGTATTCTAGATAATATCCTAAGTTAAATTTTACAATATATTATATAAAAATTGTCAAATTATTCTATTTAAGAACTTGAGAATAAGCATAATGACTAAAAGTGCTGACTAGAATGAACTTAATGTACTAAAGTATTGCATCAATTTAAATTTTTATCAACTTTGATTTTTAAATGTAATATTTTTGAGAGCAATGGCCAACAGATTATAGTTTTTTAATGATACTATGCAAGGATATTTAAAGAAAATTGTTTTTTTAATTCAGGGTAAACTCAATAATTTATTTATATTTCTAAATTTGGTGTTAATAAACTCATTATTCAAATTTTTGTAATAATAGCATAAGGAATTTATTTTAAATAATTGTTTTGAGTTAAGCATAGTAAAATTATCAGAATTAATAAGTTATTTATTTTGCTTTGATTAGATTGTAATGTTACTAGAGTTCGGTTATAAGCACACCCCCAAACCGAGATAGCGCATGACACTACCTCAACAAACAGCGAAAAGGATATTATTTTTAAAATATTTTTATAAATAAATTTAAGTTTGTAGAAAATAAAAATTAGGTATTTTACTCTCTCTATTATATAGTCTACATGATTATTCCGTTTCAAAAACTGATAGATAAATATGCCTAAGTAATTAAACGTCACTATTTTTAAATTATGTTTAGAAATAGTTAATTTAAAATCATCATTAGGAACACTTTTTTTGTTACAACCAAAAGTTATAAATACAGATTTATCAAGGTTAAGAGTTAACTTATTAGCAATGAACCAGTCATTGATATTGTCTAAGGTTTCACACATTTGAGACTCAGCCTGTGACCAAAATATGAGGTGAATTTAAAAATAAAGACAAGCGTTTTTAAAACGCGTTCTTTTAATAAATCAGCGAAAATCGCAGAGCTTTATAAGTATTTTATGATTTAATGAAAGCATATTTTATTTGTACAATTATGCAGAATGAAATATCAGATGAATATCAAAGCTAATTTAAAGTTTGAATAAATTAAAATATCCCTAACGTTTAAAACATTGGGCGTTCAATCTAATATGAATAAAATTATGTAAGTTTAGTGGTAAACCATTTATTACAGGCTTCTCTATCAATTATAACTAAAAGCGGATATCATTCCAATTAATTAATTTCGTTTATTATTATGATAGAAGTCAGTAATACATTAATGTAAGAAGTAATGCCTAATCTCAAGGGTTTATTATATAAGCAAATATGCAAATTAAGGGGTTGTCAACCCTTTAGTCAAACTATAATATGCTCTATGAAATTCATTTTCGTATATCCGGTTGCAGTAAATCAGGCGTACAACAGATATTATTGCGATTTATGTTTATCATGATTTGACTAATTTACGCTTATTTTCACCAAATTTAATTATGCCAAAGAAGTTGATATACAAGCTGAGATACACTTTCATATTTTACGTTTTTAAAACTATATAATAATAATTTATTAGAAAATTCTAAAAATATAAAAAATTATAATATCACCTGGCTATTCGCCGAGCCGTACAAAGAAATATTTATATTTATATCTCTAAAAATTTTGTATACCTTTACGAAACTTTAGTAAATATTTTATGGGGTTGTATAGATGTCGTTGTTTTATGGATTTATAATTTTTTTTCTACCCTTGTAAAAAAAAGAAATCTACTACATCGACTAACAGAAAATCAATTTTAGTTTCTTTACCGATGATTTTTTTTTTATTTTTTTTATCATGGGGTTGATTTTATTTTTTACCGCTAGATTGTTCTGAAGACAAAACCCATTTTATTTGCATGCTTTGTTATTATGATACCATTGGTTATATATGGGCTAATATCAAAACCTTGTATTTATTTTTTAAAAAAGGTGAAAAAGATATATTAACATGATTAATATTTGTAATGCACCTTACAGTTTGTGCTCAATTAAAAAATATTTTAAAATTTTCTGACGAAACAGATCTAACTTTTCTAGTACAGTTTAAAAATCGTAACTTTTTGAAGATTCTTTTCCTGAAAGCTGTGGATATAATTGGTATTATGGAAATGCTAGCATTTAAAAAATTTGCATTTACACAAAAAATAGACTCTTGCTAAAATGCTATTACAAATTAGGAACCTCCACCTCAGAAATTGTACTATAGAAACTAAATTTAATTGTTCTATTTTGGCCGAATGATTTTTAACATTTTCTAAGCTTTTGATTTATGTCTGTTCAGACTACTTGTCTCGAGGCAATTATTGGGTTAAGTCTTTATCTTAGCTTCATAACCACCGATATTGTTTACTGAAAATTAGTAACCAGTAACTCGAAACTGCAACATTTTTGCATATTTAAGTTGTGGTAGTTCAAAATTCATAAATTATGCATGTTTGATGCAAAGTATAGCTCAACAAGCAGCAAAATTACTTAAAATAATGAAATTTCATTTACATTATTAAAAGGACTGTAATAAAATATGATAGGTTACTTATTATATAAAATTTTCATGCATATTAATCCCGGGATCATAATAAAAAATGAGTACATAATATAATATAATATCTGAGTGATCAATCGAAAAAAAAAAATAAAATCCGTATAATGATAATATGCTAATAATTCACGCATCGTGTAATAAAAAAATAAGAGCCCTTTAATATTTAGAGCCATCATATTATTTTCGCAAACCCGTACTTTTTATTTTATCTCTAAAAATACTTTAGGCCAGGTATCTTTTTATATTTCACCCTTTTTTATTATTATTATAATCGTTGAACCATGCTTTATGTTTGTCCGCGAAAAATTTTAAAATGAGCTAAGACAGATAAAATGTTTGAGATATAAAAAGGGAATATAAATTTTAATGTTTGATCATATAAAGTCTTACGTTATAACCGCTAATCCGTCAGTACGAATCAGATTCCGTTTTATTACACATTCAGATAACAAACAGCTTATTATTTATATCGTCAGTTTTATGAAAAAATAATTAATCCATGCAAATTTTATTTTTACTTTTATAATCCAGCTTCATTTTTATCCTAATTTAAGCAGTTCATTTTACAAAAAAATATCCCAAATTTTTGCATTAGGCTAGGTGGAGTTTAAAAAATATAAAAACTAAGTTAAAATAAAAATTATCAGATCAAGTACCCTAATATTCGAATAATTTAACACCCCTAAAATCAAGAGTATAGCAGAATTGAAATTAATTTGTAAAAAAAAAAACTTTATTAGCGAGGAGGGGCAGATTTCATTCTAAAATTTTGAGTCCTTGATATCTAAAAAGTATAGAAATTATTTAAAATTAGTACTGTAAAAGTGATGTCGTTTTAATACAAATATAGCCATCGTAAAACAATTTGTTTATTAAAAATAGCAAGCTTTAAATCAATATAATAAATATAAAGTTAATAAAACTTTAATTGAAAAAAAGAAACTAATAGAATGAAATAAAAAAAAAATTTATTTATCATTTTTTGACAAATAAAACATTTTTTTTTATTACAGAGAGATTAAAATTCCTATGAATTACAAAGCATAAAAAAATGTAATAAACTTTAAACGTTAAAATTCAATTAATAAAAACACAGGCAATATTTTTTTTTATACAAAAAAAAAAATGAAAGCTTACACATGGATTATATAAATTTTCATCGAAAATGTTTTTCAGCAAATCAAGTTTGGTCAACGTAATATTCCAGCCCATCAATTGAAGCATTTTTATCTCTCTTTCTCTTAATAGAGAGAAAATACATTAATTTTCATCGTTCATCCCCTGCATATAGATTTGTACGAGAGGTTCTATCAAATGATCCGGCCATGCTTGAAATTTAGGCAAAAACCGATAGCATATCGTGATTTTCTCTCTCCCCCCCTCTCTCTCTCTCTCGCCCTTTCTCTCTGTCTTTATATGCATTGAATTTTGTAAATTTATATATATTATTATTACGGGAAATATAATTCGATAATATATCCTGAGGCTAGTTTATTTAAATTATTATTTATATACTCCGGTTAATTTATAGACTAATTTTTGCCAAATAAAGCTTTTTTGTTTTGCTTTTTTCTTACAAATAACTGTTAATTATTTATTTTCGACAATGCACCAAACTATATTTTAAATATTTCGTATTATTCTTTTGTTTTTTCGATGATTTAATTAAATTTTATATTTTATTTTATATTTAAATATAAAAACTACCTCATGTAGTGCATACGGCACAACAACAACAACAACAACAACAAATATAATCAATATTTTCTACCCTTATGCATACATTATATTCCATATCCGAGAATTAAGTTGTATGTATACCCTTAATGTACTTAATTTGCATCTTCTAATGGATTTTTAATGATACAATAACCTAAAACTACCTACCTCCTTTTTTTATTCAATTTAGTTTTCAATTATATTTACCAATTTTTTTATTTTTTTATTATGAAAAGTTTGATTTACTACCAAAAGAGAAAATAAATAAAAAATTGCTTTGAAACGGTCAAAAATACTAAAAAAAAAGCTGCACAAAATGCGTTTGCAGCTAATTATATTTTGAACTATGCACGTATATACCTGTTATTACAAAAATATGTTACTCAAACCAATATTAAGTTGCGATTGCCTGCTGTGTCATTATTAAGTATAAATAATTTTTTAATTTTTTGTACTCGCATTTTTACGATTAGTGTCTTTCTTTCGAAATTAAATTATATTGTTTCCTCAAATATAGTGAAATCATTTTAATAGGTTGATAGCAATTTTGTTTTTTTTTTGCATATACAAACGTTTTGCCACACCAGAAAGCTAAAAAACCGGTTTAATCAAAAATATTTATGCGTATGAGGGTGTATGTATATGTATATATGTATTCATATAACCAGATTTCTTAAAGTAGGTACTTATTTTAGGTTCCTTGGTCATACCAAGTAGAATTCTTAAAATAGGTTATAATTTTAGGCCCTTTAATCATGTTAAGCAAATTTCTTAAATTAGTTGCTTATTCTAGGTCCCTTGGTCTTGTTAAGTAGATTTTAAATCAGGTGCTTGTTTTAGGTCCCTTGGTTATACCAATTAGATTTTTTAATTTAGGCGCTGGTTTTAGGTTTCTCGGTCAAACCAAGTAGATTTATTAAAATAGGTGCTTATTTTAGGTCCCTAAGTCATACTAAGTAAATTTCTTAAATTAGTTGCTTATTCTAGGTCCCTTGGTCATGCTAAGTAAATTTTAAATTAGGTGATTGTTTTAGGTCTCTAGGTTATACCAAGTAGATTTCTTAAATTAGTTGCTTGTTTTAGGTCACTTTTTCATACCAAGTAGATTTCGTAAATTAGTTGCTTATTTTAGGTCCCTAAGTCATCATGTTGGTCTTGAAAAAATTTAAACCCAAAAGTAAAATACTTCGGATTTTTTTTTTAAATTTGCTTTTTCATGATTAAATAAGTGCGTACAAAAATTTTTGAGTAGATTCCCCGAGGGATTTAAATTTTTTGTGGGCGGATGTGAAATGCAATATTTTTGAAAATTTTTTAAAAATAAATATTATTATTTAAACGAATGTGTGTACTCAAATATGAATTAAAAACTATATATCTTTGTACATGAATATACTTAATTTTGTATGTATGTTGGTATGTGTGTGCGTATATGCGCTTGTATGTGTGAGTTAAATGACAATTAAAAACTTATAATTTATGCTATAAAAACTAATAAATAAATAAAAAAGTATGAGTATGTATGTGTCCGTGAGTATTTATGTGTGTGCGTATGTGTGAGTGTGAACGTATGTGTGACTGTATGTGTGTTTGTGTGGGTATTTATGTGTAAATATATTTTGGGAAGGGTGGGAAATCTAAATAACTTAAAAAAATTTAATTTTAGGGAATAAATTTTATTGAATAAATAACACATTTTTTATTTTTACGTAAACTAAAAAAATAAAATTTGAATGTTTTCAAGATGTAATAAAAAATTTCATGATAGTAAATATAATTTAATTTTTTATTTTCAATAACCAAAAAATCTAAATAAAAGTAATTTTTTTTAAATTATATATGTAGACGTAAAAATAAATGTCTGTGTTATGTTATATTCAGTCCAAAAGTGTTAATTAATTTATATTTTTGTTATTGTAGTTAAGGAACAATTAAAAAATATTTAAAATTTAATTATTTTTAAAAAATGTAAAATTTACTTCTGTAGAAACATATATAGTCTAAGTATAAACAATTATATATATTAATATATGATTATTATATTTTTTTTTCTAAGTCTTATTTTATATTACATATTGAAAACATTCAAATTTTATTTTTTTAGTTTACGTAAAAATAAAAAATGTGTTATTAATTCAATAAAATTTATTCCCTAAAATTAAATTTTTTAAAGTTATTTAGATTTCCCACCCTTCCCAAAATATATTTACACATAAATACCCTCACGAACACACATACAGTCACACATACAGTCACACATAGGTTCACACTCACACATACACACACATAAATACTCACGGAACACAAACATACTCATACTTTTTTATTTATTTATTAGTTTTTATAGCATAAATTATAAGTTTTTAATTGTCATTTAACTCACACATACAAGCGCATATACGCACACACATACCAACATACATACAAAATTAAGTATATTCATGTACAAAGATAGTTTTTAATTCATATTTGAGTACACACATTCGTTTAAATAATAATATTTATTTTTAAAAAATTTTCAAAAATATTGCATTTCACATCCGCCCACAAAAAATTTAAATCCCTCGGGGAATCTAATCAAAAATTTTTGTACGCACTTATTTAATCATGAAAAAGCAAATTTAAAAAAAAAATCCGAGGTATTTTACTTTTGGGTTTAAATTTTGTCAAGACCACCGTGTCATGCTAAGTAGATTTCTTAAATTAGTTGCTTATTTTAGGTCCCTTGGTCATTCCAAGTAGATTTCTTAAAATAGGTTCTAATTTTAGGTCCCTTGGTCATTTCAAGTAGATTATTTAAATTAGGTGCTTGTTTTAGGTCCCTATGTTATACCAAGTAGATTTCTTAAATTAGTTGCTTATTTTAGGTCCCTTGGTCATTCCAAATAGATTTCTTAAAATAGGTTCTAATTTTAGGTCCCTTGTTCATGCTCAGTAGATTATTTAAATTAGGTGCTTGTTTTAGGACCCTATGTTATACCAAGTAGATTTCTTAAATTAGTTGCTTGTTTTAGGACCCTAAGTCATACTAAGTAGATTTCTTAAATTAGTTGCTTAATTTAGGTGCCTTGTTCATATCAAGCAGATTTCTTAAATTATTTGCTTATTTTAGGTCCCTAAGTCATGCTAAGTAGATTTCTTAAATTAGTTGCTTATTTTAGGTGCCTTGGTCATACCAAGTAGATTTTTTAAATTATTTGTTTATTTTAGGTCCTTTGGTTATGCTAAGTAGATTATAAATTAGTTACCTGTTTTAGGTCCCTTGGTTATATCAAGTAGATTTCTTAAATTATTTGCTTATTCTAGGTCCCTAAATCATGCTAAGTAGATTTCTTAAATTAGTTGCTTATTTTAGGTGCCTTGATCATACCAAGTAGATTTTTAAATTATCTGTTTATTTTAGGTCCTTTGGTTATGCTAAGTAGATTATAAATTAGTTACTTGTTTTAGGTCCCTTGGTTATATCAAGTAGATTTCTTAAATTATTTGCTTATTCTAGGTCCCTAAATCATGCTAAGTAGATTTCTTAAATTAGTTGCTTATTTTAGGTGCCTTGATCATACAAAGTAGATTTTTTAAATTATCTGTTTATTTTAGGTCCTTTGGTTATGCTAAGTAGATTATAAATTAGATACTTGTTTTAGGTCCCTTGGTTATATCAAGTAGATTTCTTAAATTATTTGCTTATTTTAGGTCCCTAAGTCATGCTAAGTAGATTTCTTAAATTAGTTGCTTATTTTAGGTGCCTTGGTCATACCAAGTAGATTTTTTAAATTATTTGTTTATTTTAGGTCCTTTGGTTATGCTAAGTAGATTATAAATTAGTTACTTGTTTTAGGTCCCTTGGTTATATCAAGTAGATTTCTTAAATTATTTGCTTATTTTAGGTCCCTAAGTCATGCTAAGTAGATTTCTTAAATTAGTTGCTTATTTTAGGTGCCTTGGTCATACCAAGTAGATTTTTTAAATTATCTGTTTATTTTAGGTCCTTTGGTTATGCTAAGTAGATTATAAATTAGTTACTTGTTTTAGGTCCCTTGGTTAGATCAAGTAGATTTCTTAAATTATTTGCTTATTTTAGGTCCCTAAGTCATGCTAAGTAGATTTCTTAAATTAGTTGCTTATTTTAGGTGCCTTGGTCATACCAAGTAGATTTTTTAAATTATTTGTTTATTTTAGGTCCTTTGGTTATGCTAAGTAGATTATAAATTAGTTACTTGTTTTAGGTCCCTTGGTTATATCAAGTAGATTTCTTAAATTATTTGCTTATTTTAGGTCCCATGGTCATACCAAGTAGATTTCTTAAATTATTTGCTTATTTTAGGTCCTTTGGTTATGCTAAGTAGATTATAAATTAGTTGCTTAATTTTTAATAGAAAAGTCAATTAATGCCGAAAAATTCCGTTATGCAATTACAGCCATAAGGAAAAAAAATTAAACAATGCAAAAATAAAAAACTGTACGTTAAAAATCCATGCCAATTATAAATAGTTATCAGCAAAGCATTTAGAAAAAAACATCAACAAAAAAGAAAATAGAGGTATTGAAAATGAATATATTTGTTATTTATCAAGAGGAAACGTTTGCATAGATCAACGGATGTCCTAAAGAAAGATCAGGCTTATTTAACCATCCATCTACATATACTGGTTGACATGTAATATCGCATAATACATTTTCTCTATAGCAAATCTTTGCATATAATTAGAAGGGCATTGAATCGAACCCTTCGGACTTCCATTCATCACTATTTATTATAAAGTAAAGTTTCTATACACAATATACTATGTTAAAAAGGCAATATAATAGACCTAAAAGTTTAATTTTTATTTTTTTTAAACTGGTTTTTTAAGCCTATTTTTTAAAATAGGAACTATTATTTAAACTATTGTAAAATAACTTTTTTTATGAATTTCCTGTACTTTAAACATAACAATGATACATTGAATCGAGGCTAACACAAGTTTATATAGTTTCGAACTTGATCTAGATTATTTAAAAGGAAAAAAATATTGATTTGAAAGTGGAATAAATAATTTTTATGACTCTAACAGACTTGAATAAGTAATAACGAATTTCATAATAAAATAATGCGCTTGAACTAGATTAATAAAAAAGTAAAAAATAGCGACAGAAGTCATGTTTGAAGCATCGTGTATGCAAATAAAAAATGCAAAATATACCTCTTTTTAAATTGGGACTTATGTATAAAGGATGATAAATTGCAAATAGAAATATTTTTTTAAGAGGGTTAAAAAAATTTGAATATCAACTATCCTTTTTAGTTCTCACGTATTTTACTTCTCACCGTATATGCATATTCGACTTTTTTTTTTAAACCCTTCTGCATACATAAAATTTATTTACTTTTTTTACCTATACCTTAAAATATATTTGCATGATTTATTAGATATGGTTTGTTATTTTTGGTAAGAATACTTATTTTACATTGATGTACCGAAAGATATTTGATACTTTTCTTGCATTTTCTTGTCATACACCTATAGGATAAAAATACTTTATTTGAAATTTGAGAATTTTTTATCACTCATAAAAATATTTGAAAAATTGATTTATGTAAATTGAGTTTATTTTCTAAGGCTTGACATTCGTTTTTTTAACCAAAGTTTAATAAACTAAAAATTCCTAAACTCTTAAAAAAGACGTTAAATTTATATTTTTAAGTAAAAAATAAGTAAAAAAGGGCGTGAATGAAAAAAAATATTAAAAAAAAAAGGTGGAGCGATAAAATGAAAAGGGATGGCTATTCTGGACATACAAGAACTTGTAATATGTTGGAGAATAATGAATTGTTCCCCTCCAATTTTTATTGTAATAACTGCTGGCTTTTTTTCTAACGTCAAAACTTACAATAGTTTCCTGCTCTATATCGGACATTTTATTTATTACGTTTTAAGTTACTTTTTATAATTTTGTGTGTTTTCAAAATTTTCTATTCAATTATTATGCATCGGTAAGATAATTAGTAAGTTCTTTTATGTATAATAAAAAAATGCAAGCAAGAAATGATTCTTATTTAACTTTTAAATCGTTTAGCACAAATAAACATGAAATTGTGTAAGAGCTCCAAATATTTAGTAAAGTTTCGATCAAACTAATCACCATAGTGGTTAAACATATATAAGAATCTTTAAAAATATGAGAATGACCAGAGTTAATTTTATAGCATTTATTCAAATTGTTATAAAGTGGTTTTTCAAACCAAGCATAAATTCTGGTAATTAAAACTAGGGCAAACTTTGTTATACGCTCTTTTACGAAAAGATAAATACGTTTTTAATTCTTCATGAGAAATTAAGGAATTTTGATAAACGGAAATTGCAAATAAATTTTAAGAAATTATCTAATCGTTACTTAAATACACGGCTAGGCTGCTTTGCTTGAAATTTAAAGCAGTTGCTTGAATATTTAAGCAAATTAAACTTCAAACAAGGCAGCCTAGCCGTTTAATTACCACTCTTCGTTAAAAATATCGTTCAAAAATTTACTTGTAGTTTTATTTGTAAATTTTGCCATTTGTAAAATTGTTTTTTGCAAAAGTTGATTTTTTCAAGGAGATTTTGCATTCGCAAACTGATTAATTATTTTATTTTTTTTTGTAAATAATAATTCAAATCTCATTACTTCAGGCGGAATAAACAATTTTTTGTATTTTCAATTTTCACTAATTGAAAGCTAAATAAATTTAATGAGTCAAGTGTACCAGAATAAATTAAATATGAAAAATCCCAAAAATTTATATAACAGTTAATAATGACTTTTAATTACGTATGTAGTTATTTTTTAATTATAAAATTAAATAACCACATATACATTTTGTAAATTTTATTAATTACATTTTTTGAATAATAGAATATTAGCAAAAACTAAAATTAAAAATTTACCTATTTCGGTATTAAATTTATAAAATTAAAAAAATTAATTGTAAATGTAAATGTAAATAATCTTATTTTATTTCATTTTTTGTTTTATTTTTTTTGTTTTAATTAATAATTTTAACATCCACGCATTTAAATATTTTACAAAACGAAAATAAACAGCATTATTTTAATATTCAGCCATTTGCATGAAACTTTTTCTACTTCGATCCCCTATAAAATAAGGATATTGGAAGGGACGCCACGCTATCAAAACTTATGTTATACAATGGTGATATCAAATTTTTTTAACATTTTAGAAATATTTAAACTTAACTCCTCAAAATGACACCAAAAACATTAAAACACAAAACCATGAATGAAAATCATAAAGAGCGTTGGCACTTTAATGAAACTGTATTAATTACTGAAGTAGTCCTTAATGAAAGTAAAACTCTCCTTAGTGGGTGGTATAAAGTGAATATTTAGAAATTTCAGCCATATTGACGCCTGCGTAAATGTTATGTTGGGGTGGTTTTTATACTTACTTATTTTCTTTAGGGTTTGCAACGATAAATTTCGAACTATATTTTGACGAATTAGAATGCATCGTTTTTTAATTTTTTAAATCTTCGCTGAATGAATAATTGCCATTTACAAAACGCGAATTTTTTGAAATAAAAATATTTATATTTTTCAAAAACATTGTTTCAGAGTGAAATTTGAATTTCTTAAAGAGTATCAATCAATGCAAAAATAAATTTTTAAAATTAATAATATTTGTGAGCAATAAAAAATATTTAAGCACCATTTATATGTCAAAATCAAACTAAAAGTGCTAACTCTTTAATGTTTTGGCAAATCTTGACGTAAACTTATAAATTCAAAATCCATAAACTTGTCGAGTAAATACCGCGAAAAAGTTTTTTAAAATTCAAGTGGGAAAAACTTTTTTATATACACCACCAACACGTTTGTAATAAATTTATTACATTTATATATACATTTTTGGTTAAAATATATATAGAACGCCCCACGAAAGCGTCGTCGCGACGTCTAAGACTTTTTCAAACTTGGAAGGATTTTCTTCTCCCTCTGACTCTTCTTTGCAGTCTTTCCTTAGACTTCGTCCTGGTGAGACTTGGTTCTAACTCAATAAATTTCGCTTTTGAAAAAAAGATTTAATATTTTCAAGATGACAAAATTACAAAAAAATTAAATTTTTTTCAAAAATGAAAATTTTATCAATTAAAAAATAATTAATTTAACGTAGAATACTTTTCTAAAAAACGAAGCTCCTCACTTGGATGAAATTTTAAGGAAAAGGGTTCAAAATATGTTAAAAACTCAAGATTTGGAAAATCAGAAGCAAGGAAAGCATGGATCTTAATTAATGAATGAATGAACAAGAGATGAAAAAAGCTTTTTTATTTGCTGATGATGGCGCTCAAGTTTCTTTAACGAACACGTGAGTACAGAATCAAAACAAAAGCTTATATATGCATAATTTACGCATGCGAATAACTTATATAATTATAAAATTTAAAATTTATTACAATAATTTATTTTATTACATCTGCATAAAATATACATAAATAGAAAATGTTGAGAAAATTTATATTAAATTTTAAAAATATATAAAATTCACATAAAAAATAAATCGAAATTGCTACGGAAACCATAGAATTGCAAATACGTTTGGTAAGTACATTTTATGATGACGGAAACGGAACTTGAATTTGGAAAAGTTAACGTTACGAATAAACCGGATGTTGAACTTATTTCCCATAAAATTATATATACAGAATTAGAATTTTATTTATTTGATTTTAAAATAGCTTTTTTTTCGACACTTTATTTTTATTTATCTCATTCGTCACTATCGGTATTTTCACATATTTTAGTCACACATCCTTACGATCCTTCCTAGATAAGATAACACGCGTAGGTTAACTAATTAATTAAGAGTAAACTCGCGAGTATACAACTTGAACGAAGTTTCGTGCTAAACTGGCAGGATGACAGGAATCTCGCGAACCTTTGCTAGAGAAGACTGTATAAATAAAAAAGTGAGAACGTGTTTTATTTTATTTTAGTTTATTTTTTTTATCAAAAGTAGAAGGGGAAAGACACCGGTTGCACTCATCAACCCTTCTCCCTACCCCTCGATCGTTCTTTCTCTCTCGGTTCTCTGTTTCTTAACCCTCGCCTCGGGAGAACTATTGTGCGTCCTGCATATATAATTACTTTAGTCAGGATATACATATTATATAGGACATGGAAGACCTTGAGCTAAAGAAAAACCCTTTCCTGTCTTCATTTATAATGAGATACTTTTTTATTCTGTTTAGATGATCATCTGTTTAATGCATATGTGTTGTTTGTATTATTCTTTCAACAAAAATCATGTATATTATTACGTGCGTCTAAGAAAACCGCATATTTCAACGCCTAATTTGTATACAATAATAACTTAAAGAATGATTTGAAATTTTAAAATTGTCAGAATTCAGTTTTACACGATTTTTTATTTTGAATAAGTTTTTATTAAAAAGAGTACAGATTGTATCTAATCAGGAATCTATTTATTGATAGGCAAAAATTTGGAAACTTTAGATTTTTGGTAAATGAAGGCAAATTTTGTTAAAAGGATAATAGTCAAAAATGTCTTTGGGTGCTTAAAATATTACCTAAGTATAAAAATCAATATTTTTTGCAATCCCAAGTTTAGAGCAAGCACAAAAAGTCATAAAAAATTTTAACGCCTAAAAACAGCGATATAAAATATTTTATTTTTCTAAATATTAAAACAAGCAGACTTATTTCCTTTTATTTGATTGTAAAAATATTTTAATATATGCCTGATAGTTTAAAAATAAAAAAAGGAATAATTCATTATGCCACACATTACATAATATTAACAATGACTGGAATAATTAAATACATAGAATAAATGTTACATCCTACTACTATTTAATTCCGCCTGTTTTGGGCGGTGATAGATTATTGATGGAGAATACAAACATTTAAAATCCATACTACAGCATAGACACATGTTTCTTATTTTATTTATTCAATCATTTATTACTTTTAAATTTATTTTTAACTTTAGCTATGTTTATGATGACTTTCTAAAATTTGACAATCTATCTAAGAAAAACAAACTCGTGAGTTTTTTAAAATATTTTAAGGGTTTGCATTGTAAGCTGATACCTTTCTTTGTGATCTATGTAGAAAATAAAATATTATTTTTATAAATTTATCGTTATGATCTTTTGAACCCTTCGGCAAAATAGACATTAGAGTCAAAAATTTGGGATTTTAACAACGTAGGTCATAGAACTTAAAAATCGTATATAGAATTGGTGTTAAATTCTCATGGAGACATTTAAAATAAACTAATAACATGCTTTTCGTTGACCATTCTTAAATTAGATATAAATATGTAACGAATCTATGTATAACAGCCTCTTTAATTATTATTGTGACCTTCAGTTTAAAATAACTTAGTAAGATTAGACACGTACTGTAAAGATAATGAAATGTATAGTTTTAAGTTCCTAATGTATAATTAAGTCTTTCTTAGTAAATTCGACATAATTATATAGAAACAGACCTAATTGTCATTTCTCTTATTTTAGGTAATGCATCATAATTGATTAATGTAAACTATAGAATTAATTAATTGTTAAAAATAAAATAAAACTCTTATTTTAGAGCTACGCAAGGGTCGTTATTATTTCAAAATACTACTCAAAATATAGACACATTATAGAACAATAATTTTTGCCCACACCGCTAAAGTTATTCCGTTAGTAGCATAACCTTTGATGTTTAATATACAATTTTTAGAATTTGGTTGTAGTATACCTGAATTTGATTTTTGGACGTTAAATTATTTTTCCAAGTTGAGATAAGCGTGGAAAATACTGAAAATTAAAAAACCCTTGTAAATCCGAAATGCCCACTGTTATTTTAAAGTTAGTTTTCAGTAAATTAAATTTCTTTTTTTTACCTGATGCATTTTAATTCTAAATCTAAATTACCTTCAAACTAAACTTTTCGATTTTTCATAATAAATCAGTTTTTATGGCTACATGCAGAATAATAAATAAATCTTATTTTAAAAAATGATATTCAGTAAAATTCTGTTGTTTTTCTTTGTTGATTTGAGTAATATAAAAAAAATTGCTCGCTCATGTTTATCAATATAAAGAGTGCATAAAAATTTAGATTTATTGGCATAAATTTATAATAAATATCGAATATTCTTCGAGAGCGTTAAGTTTAATAATAAATAAATTAAAGTTTATATTATACGGAAATACATAGAGTATGAAAACTGTCGACATATTTGTTTGACACATCCCACTTTTTTTGATGTAAAAAGAAAAATATTTTATAGTCAAAGCACGTATGGCAAATATGTGCTCATTTTAAAGTACATACTTCATAATAAAATTTATATTTTAAATTGATTGTATCGAATGTTTCTTCCTTCATGAATATATATAATATTTATATTGGAAAAAGTTGAATAATTTATCAATAAAATAGTTATATTTGTAGAATAAAAAAAAATTAAGCTTTTGAAAAAATGGCCGATAAGATCGGTAACAGCGAGTAGGATACAATAAATCATGGCTTAACCTCATTTTTATCCGATCGAAGAATCTTTCTCGCATAACCCAGGAACTAGTCCTATATAATTACACACCTTGCGAACGGATCATTGGGAGATTTGATTTATTTAGCCTCTAAATATCGTCAAGTGCTATCTAAATAGGAAGAGCCCTAATCTCAAAACAAAACGCTATTTCCTCGAGTCAAAAAATAAAAGAATAAGAAGATGAGCTCGTTTCACACATGTTAAAAAAGAAGAAGGAACTCAACCCCTTTTTACTCGGCTGAATAAAATAAAAATAAAAATAAAAAGAAATAAAAGTAAAGTCGGTCCCCGTCTGTGCTAGAAATGCACAAAACCCATATTTTAGATTTTTATCCCCGAAATTATACGTCTGTCTAGTTGTCTGATGCTCTTTCTACTTATTCTTTCTACTCTTCCTTTATGTCTTTTCGAACTGAACTAATACTCGGTTTCACTCAAAGTCTTCCTCTTGCCATTTGCTATTTTACATGCGGAGGTTTTTTTTTATAAAATAAGAAACTAATCGCATCTTGTCCTTCATTCGTGATACTTTTACTTCTGGTGCAGGCTATGCGCGATTTTCTGACTCGAAGTTTACTTTTTTTAGTAAAAGGCTGATGCCTCCGAGCTTTCCTCCATTTCTTTTTACTTTCTTTTCTTCGTCTCTTTAACCTTACGGTGAAAAACGCTAAGGCGATTTACTACTGATGCGCTTTACTTTCTTTTTATTTCTTTTATTTAAAATTTTACTTAAGGATTTTTTCTTCTTCTGCTTCTTCTTCTTTTTTTCTTTCAAAGTTAACCAGATTTGACCGCAAATTACAATGTTTTGAATAAAAGATTCTTTTTACTTGCACGTTAGCTAAAATTGAACTGTCAAACAAAATTTTAAAAAATAAAATGCTAAAATTTCGCCAAATAAAAGATTCTTTAAAGATTAATTTTTTTTGCAAACAATAACCGTTGTTTTGTGTATCTTTTTCAAACAATATCGTAAAAAAAAGATTCGATAATATTAAAATATTACGATCTATTATAATGAATATAAAAACAGCTGCTGTAAAATATGCTTCGGTAGTCCTCGAAAAAAAAATTAAATAAAAAGAAAGAGAGAGGGCTACTTAGCTGATTTATGGGGAAATCAACCCGACCTTCTTTTCTTTTTTTTTCCTTTTTTTTCACATAACCCTTTTTTTTAGCTATTTTAAATAAAAACCATGTATGCGATCCTTAGCGCATGTGTTTATTTTATTTATTATAATAGTCAAGAGGGTAATCATATGCATTTTATGTGTTTTTCTCTATTTTTTTTGTTCAAATTATATTCATAAACCATGATGCGTGTAACTTTCACATAAATTTCAATTATTCGCATATTTTTTAATGTCAATTCCGTTTGTACAATTTTTGGAGATCTATTTTTTATGCATTAAATTACAATACAGGAACAGTTAATACTGTATACTTTAAAATTTATACGTTTAAGAGCTTTTCATATAAAGTTTGGTGATTACTTAGCTCAAAAGTTTAAGTTTTTTAAAAAATGTTATAAAATCTGTTTATGGAAAATTGTTGCCACAGATTGCTATATGATTGTTTTAATGCATCTGTTTTTCTGGAGACATTTTTAGTTAATAAAAGTAAATGATTTTTAGAGTTAAAATAGTTTTAATTATTTTTTGTTATGAATACTCTATAAAAACAAAAAGTTATTAAAACTGTTATAGCTCTAAAAATCAATTAAATTTATTTTAAAAAAATATAACAGAAGTTAAATAAAATCTATTAAATAAATTAGTATTTTTATTTATGTTTTTTTTTCTGTGGAATTCTTAAGACTTTTTAAAAAAGATAGGCAGATGTGTGTAAACGTGAACAAAATTTGTTTGTAAACTAACCACTGAGCTTTTACGAAAAATGATACCTTTTTCTATTGTTGCCTTATTTTTCTTAAGCATGACAATATGTTCAAGAAGGTATACAATTCAATTATATCAGTTTTTAAGTCATTAGTTTTTTAATATATTAAAGTACCTTGCATGCTATTCACTAGTTTTAAATTATCCACAAGTTAAAATTTCAACATTTTCTACATAAAATTTGAATAGATTCAAAATTTAGGTCACAATGTATTTTTCAGAATAACATTATTAAAAAATAAATATACTTATACATTTTTTAATAATCTGACATTACAACTGTTATTAGCATTTAAAGAAAAATATACATTTTATTTATTATTGTAAAAAATGAAAATAGAATTATATACATGAGTTTGATTTTTAATTTCTTGATTTTAAATTCTGGCATCCAAGTTTACTCAGGTTTTACTCCTCACAACTTTACTGAAGCTCTTAAAGTCTGATGTAATTTTTTTCTGTTGAGTTCATTTATTTTAAAAAATCATAGTTTTATAAATACTCTCGTCAAGCTGGATATCAAAAGAATTTTTTATGCATTAATATGAACAATTAGGCTAAAAAAATATTCATAAAATATGTATAAAATATTTTTTTAATCTACATTATTTAGTTTTTATTCTGGTATACTTCGTGAAGCTGAAACATTTGGTCCTTCGAAAATTTTCTTGAAAATGATAATTTTCAATTTATCATTTTATGTAGCATATAGAAATTTATTCATTTAGAATATAGTAACATTTTTTAAATATTTTTAATTGTAAGAAATGATAAATAAAAAATCATCATTTTCAAGGAAAATTTCGAAGGACCAAATGTTTAAAATTTAGCTCGAAGGACCAAAATATTTATTTATTTATTTATTTTAGAATTTGTTAGCATAGCTTGAAACTCAGATTGGGTTAGGAAAATTTTTGATGCAGTAAAACATAATAGTCTTTGATACAAGCAAAGAACCTCTTTTACCCAAAATATTAAACTTCAAACTCATATATATGTTGAAGAAAAGTTCTTTTATAAAATAACGAATTTTTTATATATACATCTATATGTTATAAAGTCAAGATACAAATATAAAATATCTTACAAGAGAATGAAAAATTCGATATTTCATATATATAAAATAAAATAAAATATATAAAACGGAATGGCAAAAAAAAAAAAGAAGAGAAGAGAAGTTGCTTGCTGGCAAAAATGTGACTATATATCTATTACATACGTACATTGTTCAATTTTCACGATGTCTCGCTTCAATTCAGCTATAGCGGATTTTCCACCATTAGCCAACCCTCTCGTTCTATTTTTTAGCTTATATTATATACATTTATATATTTTTTTTTGCTAGCATGGCACTTTTCTTTTTTTTTTTTATATTTTTCAACGACACTTTACGCTGTGCAAGAAAAATTGGAAATAATATCTCCTCTCGTAAAAATCTATATGAAATGCAAAATCTGAGGTTCGTTTATGTGTACGTGACTCGTTATTAAAATATCTGCTTATATTATAAAACGCATATATAAACTCGAAATATGCATTTGATCTTACGACTAATGGCTTATGTTATATTCTCGAGTAACTCGGTTATATACATATTTTTCTTAACATAAAAAAACATTTCGTAATATTTTGGATTATTAAATTTTTTTTAAAATAACCTAGGTATATTAAGTGTTTATAAGTCATTTCTAATAAAAAAAAAAAAAATGAAGAGAATAATACAAAGGTGTATAATAGTCAAGAGAGCTTGAACATCCTTAACAATAGGAAATATAAAATGCTAAATCAAATATAATAATACCAAATGTGTGAAAAAAAGAAGGGTCTATATTGAACTATTTAATAATATAGTAAAAACTTATAAACGTGTGTAATAACAGGTAGCTAAATTTTATTTTTACATCAATGGGATAAAATCTTGTTAATTCTTATGTTTGTTGATTTTTTTTTCGATTTTAATTCTTTTTTTTACTATTGTTAAATTTTTTTCTTTTGTGTTTCTCTAATTGATTTATCATCCGGCTCTATTATGCCAATTAAGTCAATTATTTAAAATTATGACAAATTCAAAAGGTTACAACAAATTTTAAGAGTAAAATCAAACATTTGGTAATTAACATATTCATGATATTTAGCAGGAATTTTAAATAGGCTGCGTCTATTTATCCAGAAATTCTTCAAGCAAAAACAAACCTCAAGTCTAGGTTAAAAATGTTTTTTTTTGTAAAAATGTGCGTGCATTTTGCATAAAAAATTTCTGGGTAAATAAATTTAGCGTTTTAAATATTAACATGCAACATTAGACAAATTGACAACAAAAAATGATGTTTTTAGGGGGGGGGGGGGGTTGAAAAAATGACGTTTTTAAGGAAGGGGTGAAATTGACTTAGAATATTTTCAATTTAGGGACTTAGAATAATTTGAAGTAGGAGTCAGGGCCTGATTAGGCCCTGATACGAACAAGAACTTAGAATACTATATGTTTATGGATTTAGGATAATTTATATTTCAGGATTTATTGTAATTTTGGTTTTTGGATATATTACTGTTTTGAGTGAACATGTTCCATGCTCATTGGTTGTATTTGGTTGTTACACAAACCGGTTATAAGTTTTTTAAGTCCAAAATTTAGGGTAGATTTACCAGTGAATGACCGGCCTCCAATGTATTACCAAATACCACGCATTTCTTGCGGGAAAACCAGTGGTGATTTACCAAATTTTAATCAGTTTATCTACCTTGTTTTCAAATATAAAGCTTTCTTCAAAATATTGCATTCGGTTTCTAAAGCAAAAGAGCTGAAAAAATAAATGTAAAAATGGTGCACCTTAAAATTTCTTAAAAAGTTTTTTGATTCCTCAAAAAGCTCTTGTGTTTATCTAAGGTTTATTTTCTTATTATTTAAACTCGAAAAATATCTTGGAAGAAAATTTTGAGGTTACCCAACTAAAACTAACAATATTCTTGTTTTTTTAAATCAATAATAGTATAATAATGAAAAAGTATCATCCCGTGGTTAGTAGCAAGTGATCATTGATCTCTTTTAGAGTATATTTTTGTACATTGGTTATATAAATAAAATAAAAAAGTGCAGGTAGAATTATTATTTTTTTTTTTTAACAAAAGTGTACGTAATTCAGGTATAAATAGAAGCAACATTGAAATTGAATACTTGAAAAATGATTTTTTTATACCTCTTTACCACTATATCATGGGGTTAACTTGGAAAAAAACAAGATACACATTTATTCAGGAGAATACGATGAGATTTATGTAAAATGAAATAAATTAAAACTCTATATGCCAGAGAATTGCTCTTACAGCCTTCTAACTGTCTGTTCAATGACACCAAAATAGGCGGTTGAATGCACAATATTCCTCTATGTTTATCAAACCCATCATCTCTTTTTATTTATTTTTTTAATACTATCTCTTTTCTCGATTTCATCGATGTTCATGTATTATATAAATTGACGGCAAAAAAAAAAATAAATAGAATTGATCGGCAAAGAGCGCGTGAATTCGCGAATTGCAACGGATAAATGTTTTACACTCAATTTGAGACACTTATTGCTCTGTTACAACTGCTAATACCTTCTCTCTTTTTTTTATTTTTTCTACTGCAAGTTTATGAATAAACAGAAAAATAATAATAGAAAAAAGGTTAACTCTTGACTTTTAGATGTTAACTTATCGTAAGCTTATACAAATATTCTATTTTGGTAGTAACTTAACTTGGCAAAAATTTGTACTTTTTTTAAAATGCAAATTAAATGGAGAATACTCAAAATTATCATTAATTTACGTAGATACATCTACATTGATTGAACTAGTCCTAACAACAAGTAGAAAATAAAAAAATATACTTCATCCAAAAAATATTATTTAATTCATAATATTAGAATACTTAAAAAAGTAATAAAATAATATTTCTTGTTAATGGGAGCTTTATATATAGTATGAAAAAGACATTTCTCTTTCGAGAAAAAAATAGTTACAAAAAAATTGTTTAATATTTGAAAGAATCAAGTACTGCATTCCATTTGAAGGTTGATTAAATTACATCTTGTGGATGTCAATTATAAAATTCATTATTATTCGATACCAGTACTAACTATGTAAATTTCATTAAAAGTCAAACTTGGTTCGGTTAAATCTTAAAATATGTGCAAAAAATTGACAAATATATCACATAAATTCGTCTATATCGGTAATAAAAAAAGGCACTATAACATTCGTATGTAACATTCGAAAATCACACACTCACGCACGAGTTCTCTCTCCTGGGGGTGTGGGCATAGAGGGTGGTATGTATGTAAAAAAATATAGATATATTTGTGCATGTATAGGGAGTTAAAAGGAGTTGCTTAGCAACCACCCTCGGTTTTTCACGTAATGGCCGCCACACACGTCACGTATGTGAATATTCTCTATGAATTTCTCTATGAACTCTCTTACCTTTCACCCGCACCCTCTCGATCTGACTATTTTATTTTATTTTATTTTTTTTTTTAAGAATGTTTTTCCCCTTTTTATATATAACATTGCTTATTCGTCAAAACCTTCCAAACGTCAAGCAAGCAAGCAAGCATAATGCATATCTTTCTTATTCGATTCTTTACACACACATATATATATATAAGTATAAAAAAATTCAAGAATTTTCCCTCGAAAATTCAAAGTTTTCCTGTATTAATGCGCGACAGCTGTAGCTGAAGTTACGAGACATTTGATGGATATACCTTATATTATTGTATGTTATATCTATTTTCGTACACAGAAGTGATTATCGCTAAGTCTTGTAAGATTCTTTATCACGTCACATAAGTCAGGTGTTGGAGACGAGTACTATTTTTGTATTTTGGTTGAAAATACGTATATTTTAAAATTAAAATTTCATATGTCAATTTCAAATATAATGTTATTACGATTCTGTATGTTGCATTCAATTTAAACTCAATTTGTAATATTTTCTTCTCTCTGTAGATTTAATAAGAAAAATAAGATTTTTCAAAAGTAAATTTTACCTTTTTTTTGGTTCGAATAAATTTTAACATAAATTGTATTTACTACATTTAATAGTAGTAAATCAAAAAGCTGACTTATTTAATTTACTCGCGCCACTTCTAAGCTTTCTTTTTTTGCTCAAAATGCAAAAGAGAACCAAAGTTTAAATTATAAACTTTATAAAGACTATAGGCTATTGGGTCGCAATTAATATTTTCATGGCTCAAATTTTATTAATTTTTACAAAATCTACAGTTCATTTGTCTAGTAATTTGAATTTTCCAATTATTTTTAAGTTTTTGCAGCTACTAAAAATTTAAGAGGAATCGATCAAAATGATTCAAACTGATTGGTATAGAGAGTTCCCGTGAAAAATTTGACTACTTTTAAAAACGGTTTGTTTATATTTTCCCAATAAAGTCTTGTCAAGCTCAAAATAAACTCTAAAATTTAATTAAAAATTAAAAAATGAAATTATCTTTTAAATTGGGTAAAATTATAAATTTTGTAAAAATGGTTAAATGAAATGACGTTAAAACAAATTTTCAGGTTATAAAATATAAATTTTTAATTAAGGTTTAAATGCAATTTAAATATAATTTACATATTTATTGAAACGTATAATTAATTCTTAATTTATTTAACTAAAGCTTAAAATTAGCAAATAAGCTTGCATCCGGAAATTATCAATTTGAACTTTAATAAAATTTTTCACTACTAAATTACGTAATAATAAAAATGCAAAATACAACAAAGTGAATCGACGCACACGTGTATATATAAATGTATCTCGTTTAGGACAGCTGCTAAGACACTTATGCAAATTTTTTTTACCTACATATAGTCTAAAATAAGTTTTAGAAAAATTTGCATTTTTTTTTTGAATTGCTTGGGTAACCTTTTTTTTTAACCTATACATAATTTTTTTTTGTTCAGTTACTTGTCATTTATAAAGATTTTATTTTTTGAATAATATTCTGCGTGTGTGTGTGTGTGTATTGAAAAATTTTCAATAGAAATAAAAAAAAAAGATTATGCAAAAAAAGTTTTTTTTATTTTTTTTAACTTGTTCATTTTTTTTTATTGATCGGTTGCATAAGGCTTATATACGGTTATTGAACATTTGAGAATTTTATGGATTGGTTATAAGTTTAACAAAATAAAAATTAAATTGATCGAAATTAATGTGCGTTACATTTTTGCATAAGCTTATTGAAAATTATTTTTCATCAAAATTTTGTTTGTTAAACAATTTTTTGAAAATTTAAGCAATACGTATATTTTTTTTTCGAAAAAAAAAAATATTGTACGTATGTGAAGTCTGATAAAAAAAGTAAAATAGCTTTTTTTTTTAACAAAACCGTACGGGAGACAACATGTATACTACTGTCATGCAAATACATATTATATAGAAAAAAATGATTTACATATTTTACATTACCGACCTGTACATAAAAAAATAAAGAACTAAGGGGGTACACATAGTAAATTTTTTTTATTTTTCAAATTGAAGGTAAGGGATGGCACGTTAAAGGAAAAATAGGAAGAGAAATATTACAAAGGTGTTTTATATATGCAAAAACGGAAAGGACATGAAATAGAAGTTATGTAAAAGGGTGAACGAGAGATGTAAAAAAAGAAAATCGACAGCCATAAATATAAAAGATGTACACGTTTTTTATATATACCTGATTATTATTATTTTCTTTTTTTTTAACGGTATAGAAAGCTAACCTAAGGGGGTTGTTGGTAGTATAATTTTTTTCTTTCTCTATGCACGGTATTAGAAAAATATGTAAAAAAATAAAAAGGATATATATTTGCAAATATACTCTACATAAGCTAGTAAAGTTAAAAGGGCAAACGGAATATGCTCGATATTCTAGTTGAAATTCGTTGAACCGCGGCCAATTTAATGATCTCTTCGCGTTTACCTATCTATATATTCAAACTCGTTTTTTGTCTCGATACGTAGAATATCGAGTACGCTTATTTTTTCTATTTGCTTCTCAAAAATGTATGTTGGATTTATTCGATACTCGTTGAAAATATGTAACAAATAACATACCAATCAGTAAACTTGGATTATTATATTCGTTTTATTTATTTTTACAAAAAAAGCTTTTTTACCAATCGTGGAAATGCATAAAACATTAATTTAATTTGATTCATAAAAAAAAAATTTTCGCGAAAGTGAAATGCACTAATCATATTATAAATAAGGCATGGGGCTCTCTTATGAGATAACTTTAAGTTTTAATAAATTAGGAATTTTTTTCAATATTTAGAATAATTAATTCTCGAAAGAGAAATGTACTCTTTATACTATAAATAAGGCAATGGGAAAATTTCAAGTTAATTACAATTGTTTACATTCTCTGTAGATTTTTTAGCTCCAAGTTTTATTTATCTCTTTTAAAATAGTTTGAAAGCTTTTTTGGCTATATGTAATTGCTTAAGAAACGCAAAGGAACTTAAATGTATTCGGAGAAGAATGAAATTATGTAAAAAAAGTGTATCATCTAGTTTCCCTCTCTCCAACGTAACTACGTAACTCATTAAAAATTCAGGTATACACAGCTGTGAATAAAATTTCTTATGAGAAAAATTTATCGAATTAATAAAAGCCTACCTGAATCGAAAGGGTTAGTTCTCACAAATACCTGGTACTGTGAACATCGAGAAATATAATTTTTCACTAAGTTAATAACTCGAATAAAATATATTTTTCAAAAAAGTAAAGATAAATTGCAAGCTTTCTGTTAAAAAATAAAAAAAAGTAAATAAATAAGAAGGAATTTAGCTTGAACGATTTTACTTGTAGATTTCCTTGATTTTTCTCGGCATACTTCCAAACGAACAAAGCACCTATTTCTTGACAGATACAAATTTTCTTCTCATATATATATATATTTTTTTTTTGCGAAAAAAAATTCTTAATACAGTGTATTACATATATATATATATATATATATATATATATATATATTTAACAATTTTACATACATAGTTAGGAAAAGGAAGAAAAAAAAGAAAGATTTTGAACGTGTTGCACTCGACAAATCTCGATATGGAAAATGCCTCTACGAAAAAACGGGAATTTTTGTATAAATGTAGCTGTCACTTGCAGCCTCTCGTTTTTTTTTTATTTTTCCATATACGCGTGTGTATGTGTGTGTATGTGACACCTTTATCCGGAGTATGTATGTATGGTGATTTTTCTTGACATTACTTTGGAACGTAAATATATGTTTTGTAAAAAAAAACCTGGCTTGAATTTGACGAATACGTAATTTTTTACATAAAGAAATGATTCTGATAACAGTGATTCTTTTTTAGCTGAAGCTTAGCTGTTCTGTTGACGTTGAGCTTTCCATATAGTTTTCTAAGCTTTTCTGATACTTTATATGTGTACGAGTATGAAAAATAAGACTTTGAATTGTAAAATGAAAAATGTTTTTTATTTTAAATATTTAATTTTCAGTTCTGAATTCATATTTCAGTTCCTAGCAGCCAAAAAAAATTTTATTATGTGTGTTAACCTAGATACAGCCATTTATTTAAATTATTAAAAAATAAAAAATAAAATATGTGTACATTAAAAGAAAAGAGCCGTAAATCTTGTAAATATTAAAAGTGTTTAACTGACATATTGTTGAATAATTTGAAGAAAAAAAATCTTTCTTTTCTTTGCTTTTTTTTGGTACATTTAGCAAAAATCACATGTTTATTTTTTTTTTCTTTTTGTATTTTTCTTCTTTACAAACCTTAAATGCAAATTGCGGTATTAAAGGCAGTAATTTTGCGTTCAAGATAATATATGGGCTGATCCAAGTAATTTTTTTTCAATTATTTATTTTTGGTAGGTTATGTAAATTCATTTTTTTTTTTAAATGCTTTTTAAGTTTTGTTTTGTTAAATTTATCCAAAATTATTTTTCCTTTCACATTTTTTAAAAAACAGTTCCAACACTTTTTTAAAGTGGTTTTTTTAGGCACCGCCATTAAAAATTTGTTCACCTTAATATCTTAATTGAACTTGGTTCAAATTGAACCATTTAATAGTCGAAGTGGCCAAATTTTGCCCCCAGATTATTATTATATACAATGTTTATAAACAATGTTTTGCTAAAGTTATTTAGATCATTCCATATATGCATATTCTTGTGTAGTATATGATCATTGCTTGGGATTTTTTTTCTCCTGTATAATAGCTTTGCCATATAACAAGAGTGAAAAGAAAAGAATTTTAGTCTATTCATTTCGCATACATACTCGATGTATATGAAACGTGTTAAACAGCTCGTTAGATTCTTACGACGGTACTTATACACAGTAAAAGAGAAAAATGAGAGAGATTAGTTATTGTACGAGCTTTTTTTTTACCAACTCACTTGCGTTATTTTATAAATAATAACAAGTTGGGTATTTTTTAAAATCATACAAAATTTAACAAATTTTTTTTTTTAAGATGAAAAAATATATGAGCATGTATTTTTATGCTATGCAAGCCTCGAGGATAAAAAAGACGATAACTATAACAAAACTTGTCGAACGTGCATACACGATTATCTTAGGAAGAAAAGTCTACTTTTTGCGATCGAATATGAAAATTCCTTGGATTTTTTTTTCTTTTTTAACCTTCGATCTTATATTTGATCTCTTATGAATATAGTACACATAATTTTTTTTTATTTAAATATCCTTAAGGATATTGTATAATACTTTTTCAGGTACAAAAAAAAATTATTTTCTTGATAAAAAAGAAAGAATTTTAAAGCTTAATAGAAAAAATAAATAATTTTCTTAAATTTTACTTCCTTTTTGGTGTAAAACTCACATAACCTATAACTTCATACTTTGCATATAAATCGTGTAAATAAAAGCTTGAACGTCGTCATAGTCGAGTTTATGCGAACAATATATAGATAGATGACGTTGAAAAAAAAATACACGTGAGAGAAAAATTTTTTTAATATAAATATAAAGAGGGCGAAAAAAAGACTCAAGGGTGCCGGAGGCACCGAATTGTCAATTTCATAGGCAAAGTAGGGCTTTACCCTGTCATATTCAGCTAGCAATCTGTGAATTTACTCTGGTTGGTCGCCTTTTACATTTTTTTCAATCCCTTCCTTTTTTTCTTTCTCTAAGCTCAGTGCTTTCTTTTTTTCTTATGGATTTTGTTGAGAGTACATGCATATAAAAGCTCGAAAGGTATATCAGCTATATTATTATTAAACATTGCAATGCATATATTCTCATTTTTTTGTTGTTGAATTTTTCGAGAGATATTCACGGATTTGGTATATAAATTCTTGCTATTTTTCTCTTACTTAAAATAAAAAAAAATAAAATACGAATGTATAATATTGTATAAAAGTATTACATTTAGAGTCTAGAAGGGAGCTTAGCTTAAATTATATAGCTCACATGAAAATCTTATGCTCTTGTGCTCTTGATTTCACAGGACTGAATTACAAAGAGGAAAAAGTTTTATTTTAAAATTTATATAATATTGTCGTAACTTTTTTTTTCTTTTTTTTCTTTTTTGCTCTACTTAGGATTTTCATATATTTTTATATGAAATATTTTTATTATGTTGGTAAAACAAGTATGTGGAGGATTTAGGACATAAAATGTAACCCTTGAACTAAGAGGCGAATATATCAACTACAAGATCATTTGCATTTATATTAGTGGTTAAAATGACCCTCAAATTTTATATATCTCAATATGTTTAAATTAGTAGTTAAGTTAAGCATTTTAGAAGCTGTTTTAAAAATAGCAAAAATTAAAATTTGGCTACTTGCGTGAACGTAGCCATTATACTTATGAATTTTAAAAATTTATTTCAAGGCATAATTCTTTGAATTCCAAAAATTAAGATATCTTAGTTCAATTTTTGCGGTTAAACTAAACTATTATTCCCTGAACGAACAGCTGTGAATAATTTATATTTTTTTTGTTAAAAATTTGTAATTTTGTCTGTCAATAGGGTTTTAAGAAATTTACAATTTACAGAAGTGACTTGTAAGAACCACTGATATTACGTGAAAAGTAATAAAAATGAGTTCAAAAGTTCTTGCGCTGAATACTCAATGACGTATATAACATAAAATAACGTAAAATTCAATTAGGTTATTACATGTCGAGAATTCGGCAATGAGAAAGATTGAAAAAATTCAAAGAAAAATTTACTTCGGATGAGCGGAAATATAATTCTGTAATTAAAATCTTAAAAATTTCAGTAGAACAAGTCAATAAAAGTCAGACATTAATTAAAAATTATTTTTTGCCCATATTTTGTAACGAGCCTAAAAAATTTAAGCTAGAATCAAAACTTTTGCTCCCTTGGTATCTAATATACTATAAATATTTTCAAAAGAAAAATTTTTCGTTTATATTTTAAATAAAAAAAAAATAGAGTTTGAAAAAAATTCGATGCATACAAAGTTAGCTGTTTTTTTTTTCAATATATATACAGAATATTTTTGCACTGAGAGATATCTAGTTGCTTTTAAAAGCAAAAATGTTACCATAGTAACCAAAAAAAAAAGGAATTGTGAACGAATGAATATATAAACTCTAATATGTATAAGAATAGTAAAATAACTGTATTATTATTATCCTTATAGAATCGAATATAGAATAGAGGAGGAGAACATAAAAATTGTGGCTAAAGTAAATATTTTTTACATTTTTTTACCATACTATATATATTTTTTTTTGCACAACAACAACGAAAAGCTTTGAAATAGTAAAATCCATAAACAAGAAACTCTTGTAAAAATTCTTTTCATTTGCCTTTGAAATTGACGAAAAAATTTGCGTTTTTATATATACGTATTGTTTGTTGTCGTATACACGCTTGAATACTTTGATAACGAGATGTGAACCCTCTATCTTTATATCTTACTACTCTATATATTTCAAAAAATATGTGTATGTGTGTTTGTGTGTGTGTGTATAGCCTTATAACTCAAGATCCGCTGAACCAATTATCACGAAGCCGGTGTCAAGTTAAAGAAAAAAAGTGCGCGGTTGACATAGGCCGTAATATTTTGACTCAGTTGTTGCAGTTTTTGAGAAAAAATGAAATAACTATAAATTATGGAAAAATTTGACAACCAAAATTAGTATTATTTGACTCGTTACTACACTGTAAAAAGTAACTTTTTTATATTAACAAAAAAATTAGAACATTTTCGAAAAATTAGTAAATTTTCAAAAAAATTTGTAAATATTCGAAAAAAACCGTATATTTACTAAATTTAGTATATTAACAAAAAATTCGAGTATTCTCGATTTTTTTTTGTGAATTTGCAAGAAAAATTGATAATTTACAATTTTTTTTCAAAAATTTACAAAAAATAGTTATAAATTTCCGAAAAATAGTTGTCAATTCACAACTTTTTTCGTAAAATCACAAAAAAAATCGAGAATCCTCGAATTTTTTGTTAATATATTAAATTTTGTAAATTTACGATTTTTATCGAATATTTACAAAATTTTTTGAAAATTTACTAATTTTTCGAAAAAATTCTATTTTTTTTGTAAATCTAAGAAAGTTACTTTTTACAGTGTAACTTATACGTATTTGGTTAAATTTTCATTCATAACGGACCTGTCTTTTAAAGACAAAAATCCATGAAACTTTTACGGAGACAATTAAAAGAAATTTTCATTTTTATTTTGTTTTTTTCAGATAGGGATCTGTCAAATAACTTTATTGTTTTTCTCAGATTTCAGTTTTAAGTTAAAATCTATCTTTTCATACATTGTTTATTTGTTAATTACTAGTTTAATGGAAAATACTAATTGTACAAAAACAGTAGATCTTGCAAATGCAGGAAACAAAATCAAGATTATGTATTAACCTTACTAACATAGAAGCATGGTCTGTTATGAAACTTCGGGAACAGACCATGGGGGGCGGAGCCTCTCAACTATATATATTTTTATAAATAAAAGAAAAACTTTTTTTTAACAACGTCATTGTTGCATACATCCGTAAGGATTTTCATATTATACGAATAATTTTCCGCCCGGAAGTAAAACAATACAGTAAACTTTGGATTTAAAAATAAAAGGTCACATACGTTTCTTATGTACCATTGAGACTTTTCTTATGAAAAATAACAGGGGAAATTCAGCGTCTATAAAATTTTATCTGAAAATGTATTATGTATAGAGGAGTGACTTTCAAATAGAAATATCAAACTTATAACACTTGGAAAATAACCATGTCAATATTTCAAATATATCATATCTTCTTCATGTAATACGAATTTATAACAAATATATTTTTTAAATTTAATTTTTCCATTTAAATTAAAAGGAAAATCATATCAGCTATATACTGTTCTTTTGTATTTTAAATATTACTTCTTCTCGGTAAGTAAAGCTTTATAAATTAACTCCGAATCGCTTTAACATTAACTCTTAATGGGAACACATACCGAAAAATTTTGAGCCCCTTTTACTTCAGATATAATGTGGTAATTGGTACGAAATCGCGCAACGCATTGAGAAAAGGTCTAATACAGGATTTAGGGTCCCTGAATCTGAATCCGGTGTCCAAAATAGCTATAAATTAGAGAACATCCTCAAATCAGCAAAAATTCCTTTTCCTTTATCAGATAACCATAGCTAAAACTGTCAAATAAAAGCCATTTTTCACGATTATATAACAAATTATAGGATTTACTAGATAATCGGTAGAATTCGGGTTATTAGGGAAAATTGTTCTTATATAGTTTTTAGAACTCATTTCACTTGTGAGAATAACTTTTTTGTAACAGATTTTTATTATGAATCCCCGCGCTGAGTTACGATTAAGGTTGTGGGCTGCGTTAATTTTTAAAATCTTATTTCAATAGCTAATCGGTCACATAGTTATTATAATTTTTGTAAGGGCCCTAATTGTTTTAGAAAAAAATTGATAGAATTCGTAATGGCTGCTGCAGAGTTGGATTTTTCGAATGTAATCTATAATTAGCACAGAAAAAAATAAAAAATTTCAGAGACTTTAAAATTTAGAATAGCTATTACCATGGGTAATATTTTTTATTAACAAAAAAGATATTTTCGATTAAATATTATTACTTTTAATAATACTAATACATCTAATATGACATGCCATTGTTAAGATATCGATAGTCAGAGGTACATAAGCCATAGAAAGATAAGAAGTAATAAAGAAATATATATACATTATGTATACTCATGAATACATAGAAGAGCTATAGAAAAAAGGAATATATTTACATGTGTAGTATTTTATATAAAGACATTAAAGATATGTACATAAGTATGCATCTTATTCATGATTTCTTGATCCTTTATCTTAAGACGAAGCTTCTATATGCGTTTTGCCTTTCAGATATGGGCTTGAGACGCTCTTGAAAGGTCGTTTTACGACTTGGGATTTGAATATATAGGCTTTGCAACAGTATAAGAACCTGTATTTGAAATTATAATATTTCAAGCATTTTTCAAATCTATCCAAATATCTGGGTATTACGCGAAGAATAAAAATATATTAAATTCTATAATATTAATGTAAAATGATTGTGACAGTAGAATTTTAATACTTGAATCTTCAAACTAAAACTTGATACATCGAATGGATCAAACCCTTCTTCTGCCCTAGGTTCCTAAGGTTTAATTAATTTAACTAGTAACTCATTATAAATAATGAATAGTCTGATTTAAGTTAAATGTTAAATAAATATTCATATTAACATAGAACATGTTTATAGGGAGGGAAGTAAAATATACTACTTATTTAATGATTTAAACTACAACATTTTTTTTAATATGTACTGGTGTATAGAGTATTTGACCCAGAACATCTAAGAGTATCGGTGAATAAGTTTTTCTGTATTTTCAGTTAAGATAAAAGTTGAAATAATGGAAAATCCTACCAAAATATTGGCGCAATTATTTGAAATCCCAAAGAGATAAATTTTTAGTATGACAATTAGAACTGCACCTTAGACTTAGAGATAGTTTATAATCATGTTGCATATTGGTCTCAAGCTATCTTAAAAAAAAAAAGACTCACCCTAACATTAAGGATTCTTTATCGTAATGATTAAGAGTATTGGTTGTGCGCCATTTTGTTTTTACTTATTTTTTATTTTTATGGTTTTGGAAAATTTTCTTGATTCAAAGGAAAGTTCCTCCAATTTCATTATTTAGTTTATTTTCCTCCAATTTTATTATTAAAAAGTTGAAATTAAAGGAAAAGACATGAATACTTCAGGGATGCGTAAACATTTGATATCTATGCATTCAGATTTAATTGGTATCAAAAATAATGCAAAAACGTTGAACCTAAAACAAAAGCAATTGTCTTATAATAAGCCTGCTCTGCTTTCTGTTGTTGTTACAATAAATTTATTATTGGATAACACTGAAACATTAATTACCAAATTCGACAATTTAAAAAATAGAAGTAAGACTGATGAACCTTTTTTATTAGCAATACAGTTTGGTAGAAATAAAATTTTGAAGCATTACATTAAAACAAATTGGATTTACTGTGTGACTTTAATTTTAGACCCAAGACATAAACTAGAAGCCTTTGGTGCAAAAGAATGGAATAAAGATTTGATGGAAGAAAGTTTTCAAAAGTTTAAGGATTTATTAAACAATGAATTTTACATTGATGAATGTACTCTTCAATAAACTAGAGAAAAAAACTGTTAGACAAAGATGATAAAGATACTGATGAATTTTCTATAGATTTTAATACATTCTATATTAAAGCTCCAAAAATTAATGATTACACAAATACACCAAGAGCAGATGCTTCTACAGATATTTTAACTTGGTGGAAGTTACATTAGAAAACACAGCCTCGTATATCAAAAATAGTTAAAGATATTTTAAAATTCAGGCTATATCTGTACCAGTTGAAAGAATGTTTTCAGAAGCTGGACTTGTATTAACATCAAAACGGCCGTCATTAAATAATTTATCGTTAACACCTGATCTTTGCATAAATTTTTGGGTGTAATCAAGTTTAATAAAGACAATCTGTTAAATTGAGCTTTAAAAACTTTGGTAAAACCCTATTTGCAAATTCATGATTCCTTGTTTGAAAAGTGCTAATTCTACCCAAGATGTATTGAAAGAAAATTTTGATTAATATTAAAATTGCAAATTGGTAGTTTCTTGTTTAAAGTTTATGTTTTTTAATGTCACATTTTGCTTTTTTCTTTGAAAATTAGTTATAATTATTACTAAAAACATTATTTTTCCAACATAATCAAAAATTTTTGCTCAGTTTTTTAGGTTCCATATTGAATTTTTTCTGGTGAACTAATTTTTTTCCAATTAATATTAGATAAATAAACAATACTTTAGTTACAACTTAAATTTTTCAAACTGCTATTATTTTGAAAATTTTTTGGCTGCGTTTTATATATTTTTGAAAATCAACTAGAAATGAACAATTGAAAAATGAACATGAACAATTATTTTAATTTATTTATATGCACGTTAAATTTTTATGAAAATAATAGTTATTTTTAATGCGCAAACATGAGTTACAATTATTTGGTTTTTTCATTCAAACTATAATTAACGAATTACTAAATGAGTTCTATTCAAAACTTATAAAAAAACAATTGAAATTACTTTTTAAAATTTATTCTATTTTATATTACTTTCCTTATCACCAAGAGATAAAAACATTTGAATAATATATTTATTGTTTGAAAAATTAAATAAAAAAATTTTACTAAGGTTTGATAGATATGGAGAAAAATCGGATTAGATCATTAGATTAAGTATAATTACTCTGATTTAAAAAAAGAAAAAAGTGTTTTGTTGTATACTTGAAATTTGATAAATACGTCAAATTTCAATAGAAATTTTCTGATTCCAGATAAAATGTGGTTTATTTGCGGAAATTATAACATTTTTTAAAAGTAATGTGGCTTTTGTTTGTAATTTTTTTCTGAATTGGTGAATAAAAAGTTCATAAATGCACAGAATCTTTTACACTCGATATAAATAAATATAAATTTCTATAAAACAACAAGTTCCTACATGGCAACCGTAAAATAGGTCACAAGGTTATTACAGTATGAATTTATTAATCGTAATCGATTACAGAAGTAAAATCTAAAATAAAACTTAAAAAAGGAACCAACTTTAACTATCAAGAATTATTGGTAACGAAAAGTATAATAGAAAAGCAACAGAAAATAAATTTGAAGCATGAAGCTCGATTAAATTTTTGCTGAAAAATAAAAATAGAAAAATATAAACGAAATAAGATTTTCCATATTCTGACAGACGTCAGTACCACTGTGTACGTTAGAAAAAGTAGGAGAAAAAAAACCTGAAGTAGTACACAGTCAACTGGATTTTTTAGACGAATAAGATTGAACCTAAAAAATATAAGGGCAAAATTCTATTTCTGAAAATACATGCACACAAAATATAAAAAATAAAATGAAAAAAATAATATATATATATGCAGAATACTAGAGTTTTATAAGACGACAAGGAAACGATGCTGAGATTGTTATTTTCAAAATTGATACACGTCCTCCAGGGCAAGTCTCTCTTATTTTTTTATTATTTTTTTTATCCTGTCTCTTTGTATTTGAGGGTGATATGCGAGCGTATGAGTTTGCGATTTTTTTTCTTTTTGCATACAACTTTTTCTTTATTGACGAGTCTCATCTTTTATTTGGATTTATTATTTTCACGATATATAATATTGGCGTATCGGGTTGTTGAACAGTATGAGGGTCTATAACTCTCATATTATTTACGTAACGTAAAATTCTTATTTTACAAAAAGAAAAATAATATATTTCTTGTTATATAACGTCTAAAAAATAAACAAAATATTTTATTTTATCTTTTATATTAAAAAAAGGACTAGTTTAACATTAAAGCTCTACAAAAACGTTGATTGTATCGTTTAATGCGCAATTCAAACAAGACGATGAAAAAAAGGACAACTTCAAAGAATGAATAAAAGAAATATGAGAAAATCATCAATGTCCCTTTTTGATGGTCAAGTCTCAGGGATTATTTTTTTTAATAGTTTGAAGAGTAATTTTCTTTTTCCATGTACGATGAAAATTCGTCATACGTCTAGTCGTGACATGAGCTTTTTCGAAGACACAAGGGAATCCCTTTCGAGTAACTCCCACGAGGGGGTCGGGCTATGAGTTTACTTGAAATAAAAAAAAGTTCCCTCAAAAGGTGCAGCACGATATATACAAAATCGAACTCACTACTTTCTTGGTACATGTAGAGGGCTTTTTTTCTTTTTTTTTTGAAGGGATAAAAAAATAGTAGTATAAAGGGATTGCCAAAAAAGAAACGCTTGAGAAATTCACGAAGACGAGGGAAGTATGATGGAAAAATAAATTTGTTCGATTTAAATTACATTTTCGTCTTATGTACTACTACTATATATTTATATATTTCAAAAAAAGGCGTAGATCTTTTTATTTTTTGACATAACTATATACTTGAGTTCAATGATAAAAAAAAATGGACTAAACCAAACAGAATGAAGCTTATTTAAATTTTAAATTTATTTATAATAGTCATTTTCTATTTACTACATTTTATTTTTTTTAAATATCGTAAATTAGCAGACAAGACCTTATGGTGGCAAGTTAGTCTCTAAAATTATCTTTACTTTGTGCCATCTCAAAAATAGCTACCAAATTTGACAAAAAATAATTTTTGGCACACTGACTTGCATCAGGAACCCTTGTATAATTTTTTATTTCCATCAGCGTATGAGTGAAAATTTAGTGTCAAATTTTACGCAATGTATTGCAGGAAAAAAATTTTTTATTCTTCATTTAAAATTAACTTATTTTTTCACTCAAAAAAATATGTTTATTTTTTTTTATATATATTACGAACAATGAATAAAAATAAACGAAAAAAAAAGTAGATAAAAAAAATAACCTATAACTATAAATAAACTCGTTTATAAAGTCAACCACAATTTAATTGATCATATAATGAATAACTGCAACAAAACAAAAAAAGCAAAAAATAATAAAAAAAAAGAGGGTGTTCTGCATCAACAAAAATTGCATACATATTTTTTTTTTGGATGTATAAAGATATAAATGAAAGGTTATTAACTACTGATACGATAAAACCGATAGTTTTTTTTTATATTTAAACATAGTATCTATGTATGTATAAAAGTGGAAAAATGCGAGAAAAAAACGTGGGGTGAGAAAAAAAAGCAACAGGTTCCACTTAATTATTGAACATAGAAGAGCAGCTCGTTTATATCCTTCTCTCTCGCTTGTTATAATATACTGCAATTTTTTTTCCTCTCTTCTCTCTTTTAAACCGTGTCATTCGCGATTCTACTTTTTTTTTTTTAAACGTTCATTTTTATACCACTTTAGCTTATAATCAACAACCACCTGTATAATATAGAGAATGAGAAAGTAAAGCTATGAAAGTAAAACTAAAAAAAAATTGCAAGGTTAAACTTTATTGGAGTTTTATTAAAATTAGTTCTTTTTTTTATCGATGAATATACAATTTATCTAATAAGCAAATATTGATTAAATAATATATTGCTTCGTGCTTTTATTTCTACTTTTTTTTATTCAATTTTTATTTTTTCATAACATGCTTTCGTTTATTTTTATTGAAAATTAATCAAGCACTTTTTTTTAATTATTTACTAAATTGCAGCTCTTGATTATGCAATTATGTAATAAAAAATGCATTTTTTGAGAGCATCAAATTTTTTCTTCAAAACTGGTTGACAACAGAGCCAAAAAAACAAAAATTTTGCTTTTCGCAATTTAAAATGAACAGAAACTGGTATCCAGCAAGCTTCGAATCGAAACAATACTAAAGAATAAAAATCAAACAGTAAACGAGCATCCGTACATAAAATGTTGAAATTAGGAAGATTTACTCGGGCCATAAAACGAAAACTATCTCATAAAAATTTACGTTCCCATATTTATTCCAAAAATGTACACTTAAGCATAAACTTGAATTTTTTTATTCAAAGATAAAACTGAGATGCACAAGAAGTATAAAAAAGTTTTCCATTGGCACAAGTCATAAGAAAGTAACGAGGCTATAACAATTTTACCAAATGTTGGCAATGACCGAAGTTTAGAAAAAATGAAATAAAATCAAGTTTCTGCATAATATTAGATTGAAAACCAAAATAGGCGATATCGTATTATTTTACTAGCGATAAAAACGAAAGGAATAGTAAATATCAAGTTTTATACTTTTTGAATAAAAAAAAAAAATAATTTATTATACCCTACGTGGATGTGCATGTTAGTTTTCTTTTTGTGAAATTAAATTTTTTTATTGCTCTCGTATACCAAACTAAAAGTCGTTAAAATATTCTCATTTTTAGTACTTCATTTTTATAATTAGGTTATAAATAAATGTTTAAACAAAACAAACAATAAAAAAAGTATTTATTACGGGATATTAAAGTTTAATAAACTTTTTTTTAAGAGGATTTTGAATTTTAGCTAAATTTATTCGAATGTATAAAACCAGAGAGTCTGAAACTTTTTGATTGGTATTTCGAAACTATACACGAAGAGATTACTTTATGGTCACTAGAGAGAAAAACTTATCTTTATGTTTTCTCAATATTTTCAAACGCCTACGGATTAAATTCCCTTGACTGATTCAAAACACAATTAAAAAAGTACGGAAAAAGGATAAAAATAATATTTTTTATTCTATACTAAAAAGTTTTGACCATTAAAAAAAGATCTTATCAACAGTTTTAGTATTCGGACATTTGAAAATTTTAATTCTTTTTTAATTTATTGGACAAGCTACTTTTTAAATGCAAACAATCTGCACTAAATACTTAAAATTTTTGAACAAAATAATTACTTTTTTTTCAATATATTTTAAAAGGTTTAATTAAATTTTATAAAATTAAGTTATTAGGTTATTTGCCCGAATTTTCTGGATAAATAGACGCAGCCTTTCTTAAATTCTTGTCCAGTTTATCGTTTCGAAATTCCAATTCTCAAACCGTAGTGCATTGAAATGTTACAAGTTTTCATTTGAAACTCAAAATTTAAATTGGGACCTAACGTCAGAATTTGGTTTTTGCAATATTCTAACTGAAATAATTTTTATATACCAGACTATGCGATGAAAAATCTAAAGAAGAAAAAGTTTAAAAATATATAGAGTAGAGAGTCAAGAAGAAGTTTTCAACAACATGTATTATTCCGAGAGTTTTTTTGTTTTTCCATAATAACACTTCATCTACGTCAAAATAAGATCTCTTATATTTTATAAATTTTTCGTGCATATATACACGTTTATCATTCTATCAACTGTATTATACATCTAAATAAACAAAGTCTCTATACATGATGAATAATGTTAGATTTTTTTCCTCTCAAGTTTGTACGCGCGAAAAAGAAAATTATAGTTTTTCCTTACAGAGAGAAAATCTTCAAAGATTGAAATATAAAATATATAAGATGGTCTTTTTTTATTTTCACTGCAGTATATTTATAGTGAATCCCATAGCGCTTCGTGAAGCAAAACTCAGTTATAAAAAGAAAATGACATATAGAGGTAAAAGTGATAGATTGCCTTCCAACATCATCAGCGTCATCTCCTCAAAATTTTACTCGTCCTGGGATTTAACTTGTGATATAGAAGAGAGAAAAATATATGATTTATTATAGCGAACCGGTTCACATCCGGCCCTTTTCCCGCGGGTCTTCTTATCTTTGAGATGTAAAAAAAAACCAAGGAAATAAGATAAATTGTAAAGGGCTTTGGATTTTACATACTATTTTTTCAAATATTGAAAAATTACAATTTTTCTTGTTTGTTTATAAATTTATAAAACTGGTAAACATGCGCATGAAAAAAGTTGGCGTCGAGATAGAAAAGGTTAAAATATTGATAATCCACAAAAGGGCTGTTGTATAATATTCTGATAAGATATTTTACCTTAAGGCATATAAATAACTACTGTGTATAAAAACTTGTCTTTTTTTCATTTTTTCATGCACAAAAAACCATATATTAAATATGTAAGATAAACATTTTTGTTATATAAATTTTAAAAAGAATTTCTTTATGTTTGTAAAATATTATATAAATATTCAAACATGATAAAATTTACATTTTTTGATTCCTTCCGAAAATGTAGTTAAATTCTATTATTTATTATTTGGAGAAAAAAAATTTATAACCGATTTGTGTAACTACACAACCAACGAGCATGGAACATGTTCATTTATAACATTGATAATAAAGTATCTATTGTGTTCATAATATAAATATTTATATGCAAATATTTATATATAGATTTTTATTTTAGAAATCATGCTGCTTAGACATCAAAGTGAACCAAATTAATTAAATTTTCAAATTATTATAGTTTTTAAATAATATGAATTTATTTTTTATTAATTTTTGCAATAAATTATTAAAAATTCTGCACCAATGCTCCCTAGGTAATTCTGCACCAAAGGTTCTTAGGTACTTCTGCACCAAAGGTCTTTAGGGACTTCTGCACCAAAGGTCTTTAGGGACTTCTGCACCATAGGTCCCTAGGTACTTCTGCACCAATGCTCCCTAGGTACTTCTGCACCAAAGGTCTTTAGGGACTTCTGCATCATAGGTCCCTAGGTACTTCTGCACCAATGCTCCCTAGGTAATTCTGCACCAAAGGTTCTTAGGTACTTCTGCACCAAAGGTCTTTAGGGACTTCTGCACCAAAGGTCTTTAGGGACTTCTGCACCAAAGGTCTTTAGGGACTTCTGCACCATAGGTCCCTAGGTACTTCTGCACCAATGCTCCCTAGGTACTTCTGCACCAAAGGTCTTTAGGGACTTCTGCATCATAGGTCCCTAGGTACTTCTGCACCAATGCTCCCTAGGTACTTCTGCACCAAAGGTCTTTAGGGACTTCTGCATCATAGGTCCCTAGGTACTTCTGCACCAATGCTCCCTAGGTACTTCTGCACCAAAGGTCTTTAGGGACTTCTGCACCAAAAGTCCCTGAATCGAAAATATTCTAAGTCCATTTCACCCCCCCCCCTAAAAACGTCAATTTTTGCCCCCCCCCTAAAAGCGTCAATTTTTGACCCCCCCTAAAAGCGTCACTTTTTCACCCCCCCCCCCTGCCGAGCCAGACTTTTTCATATACCCCAGCCAATGAACATGTTCCATGTTAATAGTAGCTTTTCCAGTGTGCGAAAAGTTTCTATTATTTCTAACTTAATGATAGAAATTTAAACGTAGTAAAATGCGATGCGCTCAATTTTTCAGGATAAATTCTACCAGCCCTAAGGAGGATCTTATTTCCTTCATAGTATTTACTTGCCCTTCCGAGGCAAGAGAGCTACCGTTACTTCTACTATGAATGACTAGCTCATTATATAAGCACCAATTTGCATATTTATAATATGGCAGTATCATTTTAGTTGCGAGAAATATTTTATTTTATAAAACTGTTAACTATAATTAACGCATTTATATTCTTACACTTTTGTAGTTTTTAAAAGAAATAGAGTTTTATTTTAAGTTTAAATTTTTATTTCCTTTTACGCAAAAATATTAGATAAATTATTTTACTTTACAAGTAAAATTATTTTTTTCGAAACTCTGGTTAACCATGATGATGACCATAATGACCATGACCATAACCTCGACGACCATGATGATAACCTCGAGGACCGTAACCCCAACCTCTAGGACCACGACCCCAACCTCGATGACCATGCCTCCAATATGGATGACCATAATCCCAATTTGGATAATCATTAGCATCTGGTGAACATTTTGAGGCCTGGAAGAAAAATAGTATTTTTTGTATTTATATTTGAATGAATCTATTTTTATTTAATAAAATAAATACAGCTGTTGTAGTTGTAGGCGCCGCTGTTGTAGTTGTAGGCGCCTCTGTCGGCTTTTCTTGATTTTCCGATTTGTCGGGCTTCTTTACTTCATCCTAAAATTAGATAATTTCTTTAAAAGGAGAAATTTTGAAAAATTTTAAATTACGATTGTACCTCTTTTGGAGTTTCTCCTGCACACATGTTGACTGTTACAATAAATAACAAAAGTAGACAGAAAATTTTCGCCATTTTGCAAATTATCTTTTAAAAAAAAACACACACACAAATATTAGAATAAAGTAGTTAGGCTAAATAAAAAAATAGACTTAATTTGAGCTACAACTTGAATTTTTCAAACTGTTATGATTTTCAAATCTTTATACCTGCGTTTTATATATTTTTGAAAATTAACTAATAATATGCGCAGGCATGAAGAATCATTTTAATTTATTTATTTGCACGTCAACTCTTTATGAAAAATAATTAAACATTACTAATACGCAGAAAAATGAAATTGAATTTTTCAGCTTTTTATTCTTATCAAAATAAAAAAAATTTTTTATTGCAAAAATTACATAAAGGAGTATAAATTACACATGAAAAAAAAATCCTTTTAACTAAATCGTATTTTTTTTATTCGAAATATAAATGTCTTCTATTGAGTATTAAAGATGATATTTTTATGTATATATTTCGAAAAAAAAAAAAAAAAAGATTTAGAGACCCTATTACGTATCAGTTTACTCGGCGAATCAATTTTAGTCTCTCATGCTAAAAGCTAACCATAAATTTTCACTTTGAATAATACGTATATTTTTTAGCTAGTTTCTTTCCCTTCATTTTTTGCTGATTTGCTATTTCTTGATGTTATTACATTTTTTATTTATCTTTTTTGAAAAAAAATTTTTTTTCTTCATAAAAAAATGTAAAATTAAATTTTCTTTATGTTTATTGCCTTTCAGATCGATAGGTCGCAGGCATTTTACAGGCAATCTCTAAAAAGGATGTTCTTCTTTATCCTTTTTATTTCGTATGCATCAAATCTTCCAGAAGGGTGAGTTCAATACTTTTCTATATCTTGTAAAAGTCAAAGATGGCCCTCTTTTTTTATTTTTTTTATTTTTTGAGAAAAGAAAAATTGTACATGTGCTTATCAAAAGAAATGAAATATAATAAAAGGAAGTAAAACGTATAAGAAGCTAGTGTTTCATATCGTCGATTTTCCAAAAGAGTACCTCTCTGGCAGCCAAGACGCAAAATAGAAACTTTTCTTTTTTTTTCCTCTCTTTATTCATGGTAATTTCATAAGGAGTCAGCCAAGTACGAGAAATCATCTCTCTTTCTTCTCTTATCTTTACTCGTTCCTTTCTTGTATTTGCATAAAACTATGTGGCTTTTTTTACTTCTTTCTTTTTTTTTTAGTTATTACTCCTTTTGTCATTTTATTTTATTAGCATTATTGACATACTTAAGAATTATATTTTTAAAATGTGTCATAGAAAATTGTAATTTCAACTGAAAATAATTTTTCTCTTCTTTTTTTTTTAACTCAACGTAAATAAATCTTAAGCTTTGAATTCGACACATGAAAAAAAAAGTTTCTGGAATAAAGCCATGTTTTATATAGGATAAAGAAAATTGTTTATCTCAAAAAGAATTTTTTTTTTCCTTTTTTGTTTACGTAGAAAATGAAAGAACAGAAGAAAAAAAACAAATCTTTTTTTTTGGATTGCAACAAGGGACTTTTAGAACGAGCAAATACCAAATCAATATAATAATATATATAAACTCGAGGTTTTTTAGCATGACAATCAACAATCAAATAAGAAAACGAATATGCTTAAAGAATAAATTTTTTTTTTATTTTCTGGCTTTTACGTTTGAACTTTTTTTTTCTATATCGTTTATTATTATTACGATTGAATATATGAATTTTCAATATTCTCTTCTCTTATGTATTCAATTTTATATTAGATAGTACACATTTTTTTCAAATTATATTCTTTCATGATAAATAAGTTTTTTTTTCGAATATACTAAAACAACAACAAAATTTATATTTTTAAAAGAATTTAGTTCTGAAAGTGATTTTTTTTGCTGGGAAAAGGAAAATAGATCGTATGCCAATTATTTTGGCTCATACCCATTTTTTTCCATATTACTTTTGAATTTTTTTATTTTTTCTGTGTAATTTCATCTATTTTCAATTTTTCGTTTTATTTAAGAAAAAACAAATAAATTTGATTTAACAACAAATAATAACAATTCTTATTACGTAAGAGTCTTAATAAGCATTTTAATAATAATAGTTCTTATTACGTAAGCATCAGTTTATTTTCATTTGTTTCTTAAATTTTTCAAAAAAGTGCTTTCTCGACATTGACAATTAAGAAAAAATATCCTGATTTAGACAATGTCTTCTCTGGTGAGGGGATCGCAATAGCTACACTGTAAAAAGTAACCTTCTTAGATTTACAAAAAAATTCAATTTTTTCGAAAAATTAGTAAATTTTCAAAAAAATTGTAAATTTACTAAATTTAGTACATTATTGAAAAATTCTCGATTTTTTTTTGTGATTTTACGAAAAAAGTTGTAAATTCACAACTATTTTTCGGTAATTTACAATTATTTTTTGTAAATTTTCGAAAAAAAAATGGAAATTATCAATTTTTCTTGCGAATCCACAAAAAAAAAATCGAAAATACTCGAATTTTTTGTTAATATACAAAATTTAGTAATTATATGATTTTTTTCGAATATTTACGAATTTTTCGAAAATTTTTTAATTTTTTTTTTTTTTTGTTAATAAAAGAAAGTTACTCCATTAAAAAGTATGCAGAAAACTGGTATGGACGCGAATCTTAATTACTAATGTACGCTGAAAACAAAATACTAACCGATTTTTTTTTGCTATAAGAAACGATGATTAGCAATATGCTTTTAGATAATAAAAAAAATGATCATATAAAACGTTGTCAACTCATGTATGGTTATAAAAGCGTAAATTTAATTTTTTTTAAATTATTTCTTGTACTGCAGAATGCGAAATTGTTAGAAAAAATTTTGTATAAAAATTTCATATACATTTTGCATGTTTCTTTAACAAAAAATATGCATTTAAAAAAAATGCTGTTGATGCCAAAAGGGAAAGAAGATTTCACAATTTTCTAAATTGAAAATTTCAATTTTATTTTAAAGCTTTTTATGCAGAATTTGGTATTATATTTTTCAATTTCATACAAATAATTTATTTATTATTGCAAATAAAATTTTTGACAACTAGGGTAAATTCAGTTTCTGACTGATTGGTACTTGACCAAAAAACTTAAATTTGAGTTTTTTTGTTGGGTAAATTAGCAAATTCTTAATATGAATTTACTTTATTTTTGAAAAAAGTCAATAAGTAAGATGAAATTGGAAGAGAAAAATATACTCGAAATAAGCAAATTAGAGCAAAGTTATTTTTTGTATGTAGAAATTTTTTGCATTCTTACACGTTATCTAAAGGTACATATGTAAAGAGATGAATTTTTCGAGTTCTAAAGGAAGAAGGAAAGGGGTTTTATATGGGATTGCGTCGAGTTGGAATGCGATTTTGTGACAGAAAGCTTCTAGCTTTTTGCTTATATATATAAAAAAAGGTCTAAAAAAGAAGAGGGTTGGATTTTACTTGAAATGTCAAGACGTCAGTGTCGTACGTCGCGTCTAAGTCTTGGAAAATTGTAGGTAGTATAAAAAAGGCTGCTTTTCTCAAGAGAAGACGTACACAGACACAGACACACACACAAGCACAGCAGCTTATATTTTATAGAAAATCGAGTAAAAAGGATAAAGATAGGTCGATGGATGAAAAATGGATAGATGGATGGATATGAAATAAGATAAAATAAGAGCGAGAAGAAGAAGCCTTGGAAATTGCGGAATAGGATGTAGGATAAGGGTTCTTCGGGGTTCTTATAGGTGATATACATAGAGACTCACATTTTATTTATTTTTTTTTCCCATCTTCTCGCATGCATTATGAGATATATATGCTTACAAAAAAGAAACTCGTGTATTTGATGATATTAGTATACATAAAAATATATTTGAAAAAAGAGCTTTTATCAATACGTATATTATGTATAGATAAATTTTTAATGCTTCGTGTCTTTTAGATCACTGAAAATGATGATGTATACATTTTTTTATGCTACTCGCAACCAACATTTTATCCTTAATATTAAAATTTAATTCTATTTCGCTAAAAATTAATATTAGACTTCTTTTCAAAGTATTCAAAATTCACTGAAATCGGCAATATGCATTTTTATTTTAATAGGATAATTTTTAATCTCGTATTTTTAGCTCATGTACTACTTTAAATTCGTTTTCTTGCCAAGCCATATTTCATAAAATAGCCTAAAATTTTTTATTAAAATAATTCTCACAAGTGAAATGAGTTTTGAATGCTATATAACTTTTTACATCTCTCTATACATCTATCAAAATCTTGATCCATCTTGTATAGTTCATGAATTAACTATCTTATCTTATTAAAATTCTGATCCAGTTTTGATGCCTCGAAGTTTTAGTCACTCTGAACACATCCAAATAATTGGATTAAAAAACTATCTTAAGTTCAGAAATGGTTCCTTGACTGATTGAGATCATTGAAATTTATAATTTAAACTGCTCAAAAAAGCCCTTTTTATCCTGGAAGTGCATTATCGCCCTTAAAAACGATCCTATTTGTTTTACAATAGCCAATTTTTCAAAGGTTTTTTGTCAAAAAATAAAAACAATTTTCTTTAAATGTTTTTTTTTAAAGAGTTTAAGTAATAAGTAAGCTATTAAAAATAGTTAAAACAGCTTATTAAAGTATTGAGCATAAAAAATACAAAAAAAAAAATAAATAAAACAAAACATTAAAAGTTGATAAAACTTTAATTGTCACATAAAAATTCCAACGAGCAAATCTTATTTACATACTTTATAAAGTTAGAGAAGTTTTTTTAATGCGAAAAAAAAAACGTAACCTTTCTCATTTATAAAGCAAAAAGAAAAAAAGTAATAATAATAATAATAATAAGAGAAGTCTCTAAGGTCAGGGTAAATAAGTGAGATGATGATGACACGAATATAAGCAAGTAAAAGAGAGATGAAAAATTGGCGAATAAAAGCGAAAGTTTATAAAGTTCATGTTTAAGAGTATAAAAAAATTAGAAAGCAAGTAAGATAGAAGAAAAAAAAATCAAGTTAAAATACGCGAGTTAAAAGAAAAAAAAAAGTGAGAAAACGTGAGAAAGAAAATGAGGCAAAAGCTTGCGCGTATAAAAATAAAGGAGCGAGAGAGTAAGAAGAATTCTTTTTTCCCCTTTATAATTAATGTCTAAGGGTAGGTCATGGAACTCACGAACGACTTTTCTCGTCTTTCGTTGAATCAAATTACTAACATCAGCTGAGTAAATGTAGTCTTTCTCAATGAACGAGAGAAAGAGAAAGTGAATATAAGAAACTAGGTGATAAGACTCGTCGCTTTTTTTTAATACTTAGTTATATTTTCTTCTCCCTTCTTCTTCATCTACTAAAATTGTTTTTCTTTTTAACAACTTTCTTTTTCCGCTCATCAAAGAAAAAGAAGGAGAAAATTTTTTTTTATCACTGCTGCAGCAGCCACTTGTTAACCATGACCGAGTAATTGAAAAAAAAAATATTTACTAGTAAATTAAAAAGAAGAGGAAATAATATCAGTAATAGAAAAATAATAAATAGATTATTTGGAGGGTGTGCCCAGGCAAACCCGCCTTCGATCTCTCCTCCCCCAATGCATAACTCCTTATCAAATTCCACGTATGTACTAAAGCACAAATATCTATTTTAACATATATCGATTTGCATCGATAAAGTAAGGGAAAATTTATTTTCTCAAAGAGCAAAAAAATAAATTTTTCCTTTTTTATTTTAAAATTCGTGTGTTACAAAAGTTTGAGACTCGTTTTTATTTTAATACATGTGAAGGAAAAGAGAAAAAAGAGTACCCTTGACGACAACACTGCGTATATAGTAAAATAAGCTTCACGTGATCGGAATTTCTTTTTTATTATGAAAAATATGGGGGTGTTGAGATCATGTTATGTACCCTTAGGGTACTTCTTATTACACATATGTAGATTTATAAAATAACTCCCTTTTAGATATTATTTCTTTTTTATGCGCATTTTTTTTTCCACAATTTTGCAACAACAAAAAACTTTTAAAATTTAATATTTATTATTATGTTTAGCATTTTGCTTTTTTTGTTTGAAATTCAGTGATACTATGTACAGAAAAATACACTAAAAAAAAAGGATATTTATATTTCAATCCTAGTTATTCCGGTCTATTTTTACATCATATTGTTCTTACTTATTTGAATTTTTTTCATTTTTTGTCCGACTAAATTGGTACTTCAATTACATAGATTTATTTTGGATTAGTGAGATTTATTCTAATACATCATGTTTACAACTCTGGTATAGTGTTGGATTTGTTTTAAACTTTAACCCTGCTTTAATCTCTACTCTCCTATTCTTTCGTAAATACTCAGCTATGATTGTAGATTTGATATTATCTTAATAGATGCTTCAGTATTGTAGAGTATATTTTTTATAACCTAATAAAGTCATGTCTCATTGCAATTTCTGATGTAGGGCAACCCGAGATAACATGATATGCTGCTTGATTTATTTCTATTTTCACATGCAGCTCCTAATTCAATAATTTTTTCCTCGTTATTTTACCTTGCCAGCTATTTTATCTATGATTAATTAGAGCAAGAAAACTAATTTTATGATGTTCTTGATAAGAATAACCTCGCATAATGATATGAGATTTTCTATTCTCTTACTAGTAGTCTAAATTAAGTTGACCATTTTGCAAACAAAAATTTTGGAAAAGTTCAGCAAATTCTTGAAATTAAAGAAAAAAAAAGAATAAAAAATAGCCACCTAATACATATAAATTTATACGATTTTTAAAATTTTTAGGGATATTTAAAAAATAATATTTCAAATTTTTTGGGATTAATTGCCTGTAATATTGAATAATAAATTGATAATAATAAAAAATTAAAATGTAAAAATTGCATTAGCTTTTTATTTATAGTCATTGATTCAACAATCCAATAATCTATAGATAAAATAGCATAATCTACATAAAGAATGATTATTTCATATTTACGTAATCGCGTTTAAAAATCCCAAGTTTCGATTGAATTTAAAGCTCGTGGGAGGGTTCAAAAAAATATATATAAATAAAATAAAATAAAATAAAATACTCTTCAGATCCCTATTTGTGTGTGTAGGGCCTGACCCTAGTTATATATAAAATCGAAGAATATATACGCAAGGGGTTGTCATAGTTACCGTATGAAATTCCACGTTCGTTCAAACGGGGAACACCATTCCTTCTTGATTCTTACTAGTCACGTAAAATGTCTACATGTGTAACCTTTTTACATAATATACCTAACGTACTACGATTGTAAAGCTTCTGATTGGAGATACTTTTCTTCTTCTCCTTCGATAAGGGCGCACATGCTTATTTTTTCCTGCGTAGGCGGATATGTCTCCAGAAAAATATTTTTAGTCGGCGTAAGAAGTTTATCTCATGTGTGTCGAGAAAAAGCTTATTATCTGCATTTTTAACTTTGATCTATAGTTTTTTTAAAAGTGAACTTTTGGTTAAAGGGACAGTTTTGCAAGGTAAACTTTTCATTTTATTCAATTTCTATTTTGTCCTAGGACAGTTCTACAAAACTCGATAAAAGAAGCTCTAAATATAATTGCTTTTTTTTAAAACTCGTGTAATTTGATTTTATTGAAAAATTTGTTTGATTATACGCCATAAAAGTTTTTAATAAAAATCTTTCTTGCTAATATTTCATCACATCTAATTTATGAAAAAAAAACTATAAAAAATGAAGCAGAATATATTATTGGCTTACATAAAATTCTATTACCAAAAAAAAAAGTTTTACCTTTTCAACAAGAGAGACTATATTTTATGATGTATGCAGTATATTAAACATAAATTTAAATTTAAAAAAAAAATCGTTTCTCAAGTTTTTTCATACATCATTATACAAACTCATATATCAAAAAAAAAGTAACTGACTGATTGAAAGAAAAACCCTCTCGTAAATAAAATAGATTTATGTTAAAAATTCTTTCCTTCTTTTTTTACTGGATAACAAATAACTGCTGTAAACTAAATGAAGAATAAGATAAATTTTTATTGTTTCGTCGGCTTCTCCTTTGTTGATCAAAGCGAAATTAATGATAACGTTTATACAAAAAGGTATTTAAAGAGCGAGAGTTAAATATTAGCATAGAGAGCAGTGTAGGGTTCTAGGTTAATTAATTCAAGTTCTGATGCTTTGCATAATGTAGTCATAATGTAGTCATAAGCCCCTTTAAAATAACAGAGCGCAGCCTCATTCCTTATAATCAAGGTCGAGTTTTTAAATAGTGCCATGCGCATTAAAGGGATTCATCTAAAACTCATTCGCTCTCTTTTACTAAGAATGTGCCTTAATAAAGAGATCTCTTTCATAATGAGACTTGCTCTTTAAGATTCATTCATAAATTCATTCATTAGAATCTACTTCCCTTTTTTCTCTTTTATTTTACTTCGACAAAATTAAGATATTCCCTGAAACTTAATAAAAACATATGTCGTTTGTCACGAAGGCTTCGATATTATTTTAACCTATGATTAACCTATGCCAAATGAATAAATTATTAATTTGGAAGGACAAAAAACTTTTTATTCGACGAAAAGGGGCAGAAACAAACGTTATTATTTTGATTCATTAATTATTATTGTTAGTAAAGCGAATACCCCTAATTCCTGGAATTCTGGAAATAATTTTTTTTTTTGTACTTTAACAAACAAATAATTTATGCTACATACATGAATAAAATATACATGGAAGAAAATTTCCTTTTCAAATATATGCAGACATTCATCAAGTCGTATTGTGTCAAGTATAACTTTATTTGATACAAGTAAATATTCCTTTCGTGACAACCAATCCGAAATCTTTCACATGTACAAAATTTTCCCTTTACTTATAAAGTGTGCTTTTAACAGTTTCAACAATATATGTTTACCTTCGAGCAATGCGTATTTAAATTTTAAAATAGAAAATATAATATATACAGCAAATTGCCGGTATATTATAACCAATACTTTTTATACATTTTTACCCTGAAGACAGATGATTTTCCTAAAAGTTCAGGAAAAAATATAATCATAAATTCCGAGTGAAAATATTTTTTTAAACGTGATTCGAATATTCTGCAATTTTAAATAATAAAAAAAAACTTTTTATGTATACATTGTACTTTTATTAATATATGAATTTTATTTGACTTATTTAATATTCTATTCTTAGAAAATTTCGTGAATTTTATTTAGCTGTGGTATTTTAAATTCAGAAAGTAAAGCATAGAATATTTAAAGAAAGCTACCTACAGAAAAATTAAAAATAATACTCTAGTTATGATGAGGTAATTGGTCTGAAAACGAAAATAGGGTTGAGGAAAGGTCGACTATATTTTTTGGGTCGCTGAACCCGAATCCTGGGTCAAAAGTGGCTGTAATATATGGGAAAGCCCTTAAATGGACAAAAACTACCCCTTTTTAAGAGTTTTTTTTGCAATACTTTGGAACCAGTGGTATAAGAGTGAAATAAAGGCCAATTTTTTGAGAATTATTAAAAAAATAGAGTTTAGCTGATATTGAACCAAAATTGGGTTATTAGAGCTAGTTAGAGGGGCTGAAACTACCCAAAAATAACGAAGAATTGAAAAATCACGATGTAATTTTTTTTTGGATCAAGTAGTTGAGAATATTATATCATTTTCTATGCATTATATAATTTAATAACCTCTCCCTAAGGTTTGAGCTGGTCAAAATCTACCCCCAAAACATAAAATAAAAAAAAAAATGTTTTATTAAATTTTTTGTTTGATTTTGTCAGAGTAACAACGTATGTTGTTTCAAAAAAATTGTAAACCCTCTTCCCAGGGGGAAACTACCCCTAAATTTAAAGGACATTTACAAAACTTATTTTTTCAAGTACAAAACGAAAATCTTCAAAATTAATATGCAATGACGTTTTTTAAAAATTTTTTAAATTTAGGGGTGGTTTTAACCCCGCGGGGGGCGGGGTGAAAATTTTTTTGATACAATATATGTTGCTATACTTTGACGGTTGTAAAAGAAAAACACTTTAAAAAAACATAAGGTTACTTGGGAGAGGTTTCAAATATATTTGGATGCTTAATATGTTATTGCTCTGAAAATTGCAAAACAAAAAGTTAAAAAAAAAAATCCATTTTTTTTCTTCATTTTTGAATGTTTTGAGGTAGTTTTTGATAATTTTCAACTCCCTAGAGGGTGGTTATTAAATTATATAATAGTTGTAAAATGATACAATATTATCAGCCACTTGATTAAAAAAAAAAAAAACAAGAAAAAAAATCTCACATTGTTATTTTTCAATTTTTTCTTATTTTGGGAGTAGTTTTTAGCCCCTCTAATTAGCCCTTATAACCTAATTTTGGTTTAATATTAGCTAGGTTCTAAACAGGGGTAGTTTTTGCCCTTTTAAAAGGTTTAAATAAAGCGATATATGGCTTAAAACAAACAGTACGATACTGGTTTGAAATTTTTGATAAAACATTAACAAACAGACTTCAAAACTCGTCTACTGAATCTTGTGTTTATATTCTTAATAAAGGAAATATATATTTAAAAATATATATGTACTGTTATATGTAGATGATATACTTGAAATTACGAAAGATAATTTAGCAATGAATGGATTTAAAAATTATTTGACTCAACAATTTAGAACATATTTCATACAACATAATTATGTTGTATGAAAGACTTAGGTGATATTTTTATTTTTAGGAATTAGAATAATTAGAGATGAAAATAAAATTAGTTTAGATCAAAGTTTATACATAAGGAATATTTTAAATAAATTTAATATGATTGATTCTAGTAAAAACATGACGACACCTATGGATTGTAAAATAGATTATGCGGGCTTAAATTCAGATGAAAAACACAATGACCTATGCCAGAGTTTACTAGGCTGTTTAATGTATCTAATGGTTTGTACTAGACCCGATATTAGTAATTCGGTAAATAATGTAAGTAAATATGCAAGCAAAAGTAGTAAATTATTATGCGAGTATTTAAAAAGAATTTTAAAGTATATTAAATGCACAATAAATTTAAAATTAACTTACGTAAAAAATAAAAATTCTTCGGAAAATATAACAGACTATGACTAGGGTGGTGATTGGAGCGTTAGAAAAAGTACAATCGGGTAGGTATTTCTAATGTTTGACAAATGCATCATTGATTGGCGAACTAAAAAGCAAACACTGGCGAATCGTCATCTTGTGAAGCAGGGTATATGGCATTATATGAAGCTGTTAGAAATGCTTTATGGTTTACATGGGTGTCAAATGGTATAAAAATAAATATAAAAAATGTTATCTTAATTTATGCAGATAACCAAGGTTGTTTTGATGTTGCAAATGATGCATGCCCTCTCAGAAAAAGGAAGGCAATAGATTTAAAGTATCATAGAATGAGGTAAAACGAGACTATTTAAGAATATCACATATTCCAACTGCAAATCAAATTGCAGATATTTTAACAAAACCTCTATCAAATGTTAAATTTTTATATTTTAGAGAAAAACTTGGTTTTGTATAAAATAATATAAAATTATTGATTTTAAGAAATTAGAAAAATAATAAAATTTATTGATGTACTATTTTAAAAATGGTATGGTCGGGTTTTAACTGGGTTTCCCCGTGCCTATACAACAAATGTTGTACTATGTAAGTTCCCAGCAAATAAGCGCAAGAGAGAGATTTTTTAAAATTAAGTGTTAAGTGATTTTAATGATAATATGATATATGATGAATTTCCCTTCTTTTCCAACCACTTTTGACTGGATTAAGGTTCAGCAATCCAAAAAACCTTTAGTAGACCTTTTTGATTTTGGACCCCGCCTCCGTCATTGTAACTAGAGTATAAAAAACTTCTTTAAAGTTTCAATATTTTATGTAAATATAAAATTAAAAGCGACTGCTAAATTCAAAAAAATTCTGTTAGACGTACGCATAATGAATAGGAATCTTACAATTTTGCATAAACTTTCTCATACAGTAGAAGGTAGAGGACGTTTTAGTTGCATATAATAAATGGCCAAAATCTTCAAGCTTTATTAAATTTTATACAGTTAAATGTCCGGCTATTTTAAAATTTATTTATTTTTTTTTTTTTATAATCAGTATATCAAGTTTCTAAAATATAGCGCGTTTATTTTAAAGATCCTTAACTATATCTAAACATTTAATAAAATATTTTGCACCCTCCTATTTAATTGAATATAATATATTAGAAAAAGAAAAAAGCCTGCATTTATCACATTATTAAAAAAAATGGGATATTTTTTAGTTGCAGGTGTTCAAACCCCATAAAACGTTGATTGTCTTGATTTTAGTAATAATAATACGATATCGTTTCACGTATATTAACGTTTTTTTTCAACTAATTAAGTTTCTATTACAACCATATTGTATTATAAAAGGTAATAACAATCTTAGCTACATATTTCTTGAAAGATAAAAATCTTTTTACTGATCACCTGCATTTCACAACATCTCACTATTTATTAACGTTTTTATTTTTATTTTTTTCATTTAACCTATGTTTATTAAATTATCATTTAATTATTAGCTGTATTTTTTGATGAATTGCATTTATAAATAAATAAAATCAATTATACAATTTTATCTGCATATAAATTTTTAAGATAATGTATCCGTTTTCTTTTGTATAAATGAATAATTTTTATTTCATTATGTATAAACATGATTTGATAAAAATCTTCATTTGTCTTGTCAAGAATATTTTATTTTTGATAAGTAAATTATGTGCATTAATTAATGTGTCACAGGTGAAATAAAAGAATTTTTTCATAAATTTATGTACTACCTCATAATTAGCAATAAAATTAACATTTTATAAACTTTATACGACAATGGGAATTTTTTTAATATCGAATATGGAGCCGTTAGGTACGTAGTTTACACTTACGTATAATGTAAATTTGCATAGGGGATTTTTTTTTCTTTCTTTTCTTCATTTATTATAATTCGTCAATCAAATTGTCGATCGATTGACACGTATAAAGTCTTTAAAATATAAAATCTTCTCTTTTACCCAATAACAACGGGTGGTCCATGTTATATTTAAATTATATTAACAAATTTGCATACCATCGCGTTAGTTTTTTTCTCTTGCCGAAGAATTCATCTCTTTAATATTGAAGATGTAGGGGATGAAAGGATTGGAGCTTTTTTTTTTAATAACGAGCGAAATAATAATGGAATTTCTTTCACCTTATTATTTTCGAATTTACATATTGAAAAATAAAAATTTTTCTAACGTTACAAGACCACCCTTAAAGTTTAACTAAATTATTACGCTCGGATAATCATGAATTATGAAAATAATTTAATTTAAAAAATATGAAATAATTGTATATTTTATCCCAAGCTCCAAACTATAACTGCACTAAAATTCCTAAGAGCTGGATTAGTAATAAATGTTTATAGCTTCCGACTCTAAAAGTTTTAGGTTATTTCCCTTAGGGTATGGTCATTATTAGCCTCCTGGGCTTTATTTATTATCCTTTGAATTGAAATGCACTCGAATATGTTTGTATTTTACAAAACCACTAATTATTTGGCTAACCAATAAATGTGGTCAAGTACATTTCTCAAAGGTAATAATCAAAATTTCTTATTAAACTTTTTGTAATTTAAATATTTGATGATTTGATAAAAGATTATATTTCGAAAATTTTCGATCAAAAAAATAATTTTCTTGAATGAACGCTTAATCGAATACTTGTCATTGTCATTAAATTACATTACCGCTATTTTTTAAAGCACAAAGTTTAAAGAGACGAATTCAACTGCCATTAAAAGAAACAATCGTAAAAATCTGACTTGAGTATGTAAGAAACTATTAGTTAAGAAAAAACCGTTATGTACAAGTAAGAACAATAAATGCTGTCACCTTTTTTGTTTTTGGTTTTCCACCTTCGTACGTACCCTTATAATGCATTTGCAAAGAGAACCAGGAAGTGTATAGGTACGTAAAAAAAAAACTATTTATAAAAAAACAAATGCCCATCGTAAAGACATCATTTACAATGAATAACAAATACTTTATTATAATATTATAACGAAGAAAGAAGAGCCAGCTTGTTGACACCATGGATACACAACTTATATGGATATAACGTCCTGTATAAGAACCTATAAGTGAGAAATTACTACTGCTAGAAAGAGTAAGATACATTTTTTTCCGGCTCTATATCTCTTACTAACTTAAAGAATATATATTCGATCTTAAATTTTGGTAGGGGCTAAAAGCGTAGATGGAGAAACTGGAGAAATATAAAATTTTATAGTAAATGAAAAGGAAACAAATAAAAAGAATAAACTTAAAGACATTAAAAGAATCTCTTGAAAGAATCTTTCCCCTACTCTTACTATTAGAAAAGGATAAAAGGCCGGAAAAAAATCATACTCTCTCTTTCTAAAATTAGCCACATTTTTTTTTGAATGTTATATCCATATAAGTTGTGTATCCATGGTTGACACGCGCATATATTAAGAATCGCTGCAATAACCCAACATCTGCTGTTAAAATAAAAAAAAATAAATAAAAAAAGGCGCGTGATAGACTTCCTTTTTTTATTTCTTAAAAAGCCCACCCGGACACACGTCCCAAGTCCACAAGAGAACCTTATTTTATTCCGGAAACCCTTATTCGGCCATTGTTAATAAGAATGAACATTTTAAATAACAAAATAAAACAAACAAACAAACAATTTAAAATACCACGCTGATGTATGTGTATATTCGTTTTAATAACCACATCAGAGAATAACATCTGAGATGGTTAAAAAAAAAAAATTCAATGGAATAAAAAGAATGTAAAAATATTTTACTTATTTATACGTAATATATTCATAAACGTTGAATAAGGGCTATTAAATTAACCACTGTAAGGCGTAAAAAAAATTTCGCGGTCTTTTTTTTTTAAGTTTAAATGTAAAGAAATATATAATAACGTTTCATTCATGTAAATAATTTATACAGTATTTTAAGAGCGAAAAAAACTGATTTCAAAGATAAGCGATTAGTTACTCTTGCAAAAGAAACAAGTTCAGCATTTAGCAGCTGTTGGATGTTTTTTTACACTGGTCAAAGTAACATTTTTATTTATTTATTTATTCATTGAAAAAAAATTTCTTCCTAACTCTTTGTAATTTTTTTTTTCAATTAGTTTATGCAGATTGATTATCAATTATGTGAAATTATTGACATGTGAGTTTCTGCACAAATTTCCTTTTTACTAGAGACATTGTATTTTTTGAAAAATCGTTGTTAAAAATCTTATCCATTGATTAAAGAGACTTGTAATTTCTATAAATGTCTAGTTTGCGGCCTAGTTAAAAAATTTACCAACATTCTTATCTTTTCTCTAAGATTGATATTTTAATTAAAAAATTTTATCATGAAATCTTATCTGTGATTTATATTTAAAAAAAAAAAAAAGGAACTATAATAAGGAAAAACGTAAAAATTATTTCTTCCGGGTAAAAGTTAAATTACTTAGAAATTCAAAATAAACAAAGATAAATTATCATAATGTAGTGAAAAATATTTAAAAGTCTAATGCATGGAAGAAAATTGAGTAAAATTTAAATATCATTAATGTGTTATTTGTCAAAAGTAAATAAAAGGCAAATAAATAAATAGTTAAAATTCATTAAATAGCGTGAATTTTGTATTTTTCTCTAATCTATCAGATAAACCTAAATATATCAAAGTCAAGTTTTTATCGCAGGATAAATTAGTCTCTGATTAAATTTTATGTATTCGACGAATGAAATACTTATCTATTTTTCTGTCTTTCTTTTTTTGTTTAAAATTTTATAAATTTTTTAATAAAAGATATCGAGTACAGGATTTAAGGGGAAATTCATACAAAGTGTATTATCCACGAAGCAATTTTCTTATTTTAAAGCTCCTTCGATTTTCGTTTAAAAATATCTTATTCATCCATTCTCTCTTTTCTATAGTATAAGCGAAATTCGATGAGAAAATTGCAAGTATTATAATATAAAATCACGATTACGTAGTACACGCCTAAAATATAGCAACCATAATAACTGTTCTGTAAAAATGATTGCTCTCTCAGGTAAGAAAAAAGGTAAACCCGTGTATCAATTATGTAAAATGCGTTGTCAATATTTAAGGGTAGAAAAAATCTTTAAGCTTTCAACTTTTCTAAACTTGATGTATATATTTATGAAAAAGTTTTGGTACAAAGTACTCAAAAAGAAAGAGTTTCTTTCCTTTTTACGCGCCTAAGACAAGTTTTGAGAAACTACATGCACATATATATAGCATAAATATATAACTTTGGGCTTTAGCTTCGAAAGTTTTGCATTTAACTTGGATGCCGACGACGTGCTCCGAACTTACTACATAGTTATCCAATTCGCTTCATGTTAATGCTTCGGATGGATGCCTTAAGGTATTGTACATAAAACGGTTAAATCGCGCAGTAAATACGTTTAAATTACGGTTTTAATGCTCTTTAAAATTCTATATAACAAGATTAAAAATAATATTTATTAGCTTTTTAAAATAACTTTTTATTATCTTTTCTTGGCTTTTAACGATCTTTTGTAAATAACAATTTTCATATTCAATTTTACAACGGCAACAAAATAATCTCGAAAACAAAACGCTAAGAATTAAAATATTATCTTTCGGTGAAAATTGAATATTACAAATCGGAATGATAAATTTAAGCATATGTATATATTTCCAGATGGCAAATGTTAATAGTCTCTTTCCACGTGGGAACGAAGAATTCCTTTAGCGTTCTCGGGCAACACGCCCAATGAAACAGGTTTGTTATTCTTGAGACATGGACACAAGTGAATGCGTATAACTATAAGTATGTATTCGAAAAGGGCTGACTCGTGCACGCTCCGTTTCATGGACATCAAGCTCGATTCCCTATACCTGCATTATAATAAAAGTCTGCCCGTTCCTTCTTCTTCTTCTATCTCTTTGCACGAGCCTATAAGTTTTACGAGTTCGTAATGAGAAGTCAGTATTTAGTATGCAGTGCGGTCCTTCTTACTGGATCGCATTATGTCAGTGCCCTCGAATTGATGGACGTCAAAAGTTTTATGGAGCTATGGCCACTTGCCTTCTTGCCTTCTTTTTTCTTTTCTTAACGACCATTCTTTCTCCCCTGTACTGACTGATATTGCAACCGGTAAACAGTTTTAAAAAGGATGAAATGTAAAAATATATTATGCATAATAAATATTAAAAGTCAGAAAAAGATATATATTATTATTGATGTGTACGTCTTCATCGAGTATTTTTTACGATCGACTAATTGAAATGAGAATAATAAAAACCAACAATACCAATTTCTCTAATGAGAAAATCAAATTTTTATTCCTTTTAAAACTTGCTTGTGTTTTTTACTTTTTTTATAAATTTAAATATTCATTGAAAATCTGACGTATGATGAGCGAGCAAATCTTTTTACAGTTAAAAAAGAAAGTTTTTTTTAGAAAAACAAATTTCTCAGTTGACAGATTTATATAGGATATTTTTTTATATCAATTTTCTCATGTAGATATGCTTCTTATTTTATAATGGATTTTCAAAAAGTGCATATAAAAAACCATTCGCTTTTCAAAAGGATTTACTTTTAAAAAAATCTTATTTACGTGTATTAAAATGAGTACTCTTTTGAGGTGAAACTACTCTCTATTCGGGTTATCGAACTTGTATAAGAGTTTCTGTTTTGACTTATTACATTTAATCAATAATAGTTTCTTAGCTTAAGATATCTATTTCAATGTTGACTTCTAAAAGCTTTTACGGTTTAATGACCCAGGCAAATTTTCTTCAAAATAGTTTCCTCCTAATTGGTTATAATCCTTCCAACTCAAAAGCTTTTAGTAACCATCGAAACTCTAGAATTATTATACTCCTAATTTTTGTTAAACTTTCCTTATTATCAACGAATCAGCTTTATTCTTTGAAATAATGAAATTTAAATTTGTATGAATGAAACCTAATTAAACCATTCTTATAATTTTATTAACTTAACGTGAAACTTGTTTTGAAAGAGAACTTAATTATTTATCTAAACAACTATCCCTCAAGGGACAACATTCCAATTTATATTCAGCAGTTTGCAAACAACTCAATAACTGGAACGTCCACCTGTTTGATCTACTCAAACTCAAATGTAGAAGAAACGTAACTTTAAATTTATGGAAATTTTTGGTCAGTTCTTTTTAAGTTTTAATTCACGTGAATGATGGACAAAACTTTTAATGATATCAATATTCGCATTTAGAGACTTTAATAAACTCTATAAAAAATATTATTTAAATAAATAGTTCATGGCCAACAATATTTATTACAAATTGCCTGTAATAAAATATAATCAAAAATACCAAAAACTTTTTCCCCTAATGATATTAAAAAATCTAAACCAAATGTATATTGGTTTTTATAAATATTTTAAGTAAATTTTTAATTTTCATATGATAAGAACGAATAAAACTACTGACGCTTCAGGAATACACATTAAAAATAGTAGCAGTTCAATTAAGATAAACATAGAGAATAGTCCTTTAAGCCATTCATACACCTGATTCATAAAACTGTATAATTCAAATCTTGAACGAACGAGTTATAGAGTAGTTATAGAAACAGTCTTATAAAACATTAGGTTTGTCTAATTAAATATTGACCAATGTGATGAAAATGTCTTTAACTGGTAAAATGTGTTAGTGATAGGGGTGTAATGCGGTTACACCACATTAAAATTTAGCAATTTTATGATTTTTTACATTTATATTGTTCACCAAATGCTCGTCAAACACGTGCATCATTATTTGCTCGAAACCACATTTTTGGCAGGAAATAAACCATAGCACCCATTCATTGAAAATCGTACGAATTTAATAAATTAAGTATTTCTTCTAATTCAAGTTAACTTTTATTTTTATAATTACCTTAATAACTCTTGATAAAAATTTATGTGCAATAAAGTTGAGGCTATAAAAAAATTAATACGATGTTTATATAAAAAATTAAAAAAATAATACATATATATGGGTATAATGTATAATATATAAAATTACATTATTTTAATTTAAGTAATTATTTAATATTTACCCAACATGTAATAATATTAAATTATACAGATGTTACCAGCTACCGAATCTCATTATTTTTACGTACATAAAAAGTAAAAAAAAAGGAAGATTGGAATTTGTATCGAATAAAATTATTACAATTATCGCCATTCGTTTATATCAAAATACATAATACCATCCTTTAGGTTATTACAAAAAAAAAACAGAAAAACAAGAGTATACGTAATATCTTTCACCCACAAATTAAATTCTTTTTCTTACGCCTAAAATTAACGACCGTTAATAAAGTTGTTATAGCAGTAGACTGATTATATTGAAAAAAATAAAGCGAAGCAACTAACTAACCTGGTTGTAAAGAATAATAAAGAAAAGTACATTAACTCGAATAATAATACATAGTTATATAAGAATCTTCTTTAGCTACCTTCAATTAACATTCGTGCTATAAAGTCTATATAGGTTGGACCTAATCGAGATTTGCCATAGGGCTCGTTCGGCCTCCGATACAATATGAGTTTAATATTATATTGGACTCAATAACAACAGCTGTAACTTGCATATGCAACTAACTCTTCGATTACACGGAGGCACCGGCACGCGTGATACCAAACGCGTAAAGACAAACATCATTTTCTCTTTCCGTCTCTTTTTACCCAAAGATTATATATTGCATTATATGCATTTTATGTATGGACATGAAATCTACAGCTGCCTGCTTGAAAATAAGTACGCTTTGGGCAATCATTTAAATGCAATTTCAGACAAGTAAAATAACTGCTCTTCTTGCTCTTCTCCTCGTTCTCCTCGTTCTCCTTCTTTTTCCGTTAACATCTTTTATAATAATTTCACTGCTATCAGTATATTTTACTTGATAACAGTTATTCTTGTCACGCAGACGAAATTTCGGTATTACAGGTATGTGTAATTTATATTTTTCTTTGATATGTAAGTATCAAAAGTAACAATTATTTTTATTTTTGAATTATATATTGCCAACGAATACCTTCACATATTATTCGGTATTATTATATTGTTTATGTATAAATGTAAAGTTTAAAATTAATTTTTACAAACCGCACGTGTTGCTGTTTCATGTTATATTCGCAATTTATATTATTACCATTTTCTTATTTTAATTTTGTCTTTAATGTTAATTTTCGTGGGTAAATTTATGTTATTTACTTTTTTATTGTTAATTATATAAAATATCGTAAATTATTATTAATGGGTGACGAATTTCTTTTACTAATTGAACGTACTTCATTTTGATATCAACTATGATAATTATAAAAATTATATTTTATTAAATAAATTGCATGGGTAGTTTCGCAAATTTACTAATTTAAATGAAACAAATATATATATTGAAATAAAAGCAAAAAATAACTTACCTTTTCTTATAACTTAAAATGTAATATCAAAAAGTTTAATGAAAAAATAGCCCATCAGTAATTTGCAAAATAAAAAAAAAATCCATACTACCTAATCGTTAAAAAAAAATCCTGTATACATCGATTTTCTAAAGTAATCTCAATCGAATGTGTTGAATCTACTACCCATTCCAACTACCTAATTCGTTAAAAAAACTCCTGAAAACAACAATTTGCTGAAATAAGCTCTATCCAATGTGTTGAATCTGTTCCTAATACCTAATTCATTAATAAAATAATCCTGAATACAAGGATTTGCTAAAGTAAGCTCAATCGACTGTGATGAATCTTTTCCTACTAACTAATTCGTTAGGAAAAATCCAGAACACAAAAATTTACTAAAGTAAGCTCAATTGAATGTGTTGTGTTTGTTCCTAATACCTAATTCATTAAAAAAATAATCCTGAAAGAAGGATTTGCTAAAGTAAGTTCAATCGAATGTGTTAAGTCCATTACTAATACCTAATTCATTAAAAAAAACCCTGAACACAACGATTTGCTACAGTAAGCTCAATCGGCTGTGATGAATCTTTTCCTACTACCTAATTCATTAATAAAATAATCCTGCACACAACGATTTGCTAAAGGTAGCTAACTTGAATGTGTTGAGTCTGTTCCTAATACCTAATTCATTAATAAAATATTCCTGAATACAAGGATTTGCTAAAGTAAGCTCAATCGACTGTGATGAATCTTTTCCTACTACCTGATTCGTTAAAAAAAATCAAGAACACAAAGATTTGCTAAAATAAGCTCAATCAAATGTGTTTAATCTGTTTCTAATACCTAATCCATTAATATAATAATCCTAAATACAATGATTCGCTAAATTAAGCTCAACCGAATGTGTTGAATCAGTTCCTACTACCTAATTCATTAAAAAAAATTCAGAACACAAATATTTGCTAAAATAAGCTTAATCGAATGTGTTGAATCTGTTCCTAATACCTAATTCATTAATAAAATAATCCTGAACACAACGATTTGCTAAAGTAAGCTCAATCTACTGCGATGAATCTTTTCCTACTACCTAATTCGTTAAAAAAAATTAGAACACAAAGATTTGCTAAAATAAGCTCAATCGAATGTGTTGAATCTGTTCCTAATACCTAATTCATTAATATATTTATCCTGAACACAACGATTTGATAAATTAAGCTCAATCGAATGTGTTAAATCCGTTACTAATACCTAATTCATTAAAAAAAATTCTGAACACAACGATTTGCTAAAGTAAGCTCAATCGACTGTGATGAATCTTTTCCTACTACCTGATTCGTTTAAAAAAATCCAGAAAACAATGATTTGCTAAAAAAAGCTCAATCAAATGTGTTGAATCTGTTCCTAATACCTAATCCATTAATATATTTATCCTGAACTGAACGATTTGATAAATTAAGCTCAATCGAATGTGTTAAGTCCGTTACTAATACCTAATTCATTAAAAAAAAATCCTGAACACAACGATTTGCTAAAGTAAGCTAACTTGAATGTGTTGAGTCTGTTCCTAATACCTAATTAACTAAAAAAATAATCCTGAACACAATGTTTTGCTAAAGTAAGCTCAATCGGCTGTGATGAATCTTTTCCTACTACCTAATTCGTTAAAAAAATCCACAACACAAAGATTTGCTAAAATAAGCTCAATCGAATGTGTTGAATCTGTTCCTAATACCTAATTCATTAATACAATAATCTTAAAAAAGAACGATTTGCTAAATTATGCTTAATCGAATTGTGTTAAGTCCGTTACTAATTCCTAATTCATTAAAAAAATCCTGAACAGAACGATTTGCTAAAGTAAGCTCAATTGAATGTGTTGAGTTTGTTCCTAATACCTAATTCATTGAAAAAATAATCCTGAACACAATGATTCGCTAAAGTAAGCTCAATCGAATGTGTTAAATCTTTTGCTACTACCTAATTCATTAAAAAAATAATCCTGAACACAAGGATTTACTGAATTAAGCACGATTTTATGTTTTGAGTCTGTTCCTAATACTTAAATCATTAAAAAAATAATCCTAGACACAATGATTCGCTAAAGTAAGTTCAATCGAATGTGTTGAATCAGTTCCTACTACCTAATTCGTTAACTTAATAATCCTGAACACAAGGATTTGCTAAAGTAAGCTCAATCAAATGTGTTTAGTCCGTTACTAATACCTAATTTGTTTTAAAATATCCTGAACACAACGATTCACTAAAGTAAGCTCAATTGAATGTGTTGAGTTTGTTCCTAATACCTAATTCATTAAAAAAATAATCCTGAAAGAAGGATTTGCTAAAGTAAGTTCACTTGAATGTGTTTAATCTGTTCCTACTACCTAATTCGTTAAAAAAATCATGAACACAACTTTTTGCTATGATAACTTCAATATAATATGTTGATTCTGTTCCTTTTACCTAAGTAGCTAAAGTATATTATTTATTTGTTTTGTTTGCTTGTTTTAAAAAATTAATTAGCAAAATAATAGATTCTTTTGCCCCGCAAGGATTGGACGCTAATTTTTGAATCTAATATTTTATCTAAATATTTTATTTTATTGTTGATTTGTTTAAGAATTTCATACATTAGGCAAATTAAATATTGAAAAAAATAATATTTTTAAATTTAATTTCAGCCTTATTTTTAAAAGCATAAAAAATGAAATTGAATGTAAGAAAATAATCGAAAAGAAAATAAAGTAAAAACAAAACAACATCAATTTTTATTATTTTCTTCAATACATAATTTTCAAGCTTGAAAAAAAGGATACTTTATGTTAAAATTACATGTGCACGAGTTGCCAATTTGTCGTGTAGAGTTATAATATACTATCGAAAAAAACACATACAATTTTACATTCCTTTTTTTTAGAATAACAAAAGAAAAAAAAATTACTTTCAAGTAAAATCCTTTTTGAAAAAAAAGAGGAAAAGAAAAACATATCGTTTACTAAAATTTGTATAAGTAAAAAAGAAGAAAAAGAGAATCTATTGTAATGTAAGGGAAAAAAACGAAACTGATATCGCTTAGAGTGCCAATGTAAAAGTTGGAAAGAGATTTTGTGTTTATAAAGTCGTAAACAATCCGTCGAACACAATTTCCTAATGCACGGATTTTCTTGGCTTTCACTCGTACAGATATAGATTTTAAACAAGTTCGATTTTAGTAATGGGAAGTAAGCCTTCTAAACACTACATTTTGGGTATTGGACGTTTCGACATTTTTTATGCTTTGTCACTTAAATAAAATAAATTATTGTTTTTATTTTACTAAGAATGTTTTTTAGTTTTTGGTATTAGTCAAAAGTCATAAATCGTTTCAAGTTTTTTATAGGATGATGATTTTAGTTGTCGAAAGATGTCAGCTTTTTTAGATCACGTGAGGGTATGCACTTAAAATAAATTCGTGTTTATGGGAACAAAAAAAAATTTTTTCTTGGTCTACTCGAGAATGAACGAAAGAACTAATTTGACGGGTTTCAATTAGCATTTATTCAAAATTGCTTTAGTCTTATGTCAGCATAAAAAAACAGTAGAATTTAATTTATTTTCTTTCAACTTGTTTGAAGATGTAAAAAACACGAAGAAGAATAAAATGTAACTTTGAAACTACAAAGAGCGAGTTTTTTGTAAATACAAGATAATTTCCATTACATTTAAATAATTTTTATAGCTAAAAAAAAATAAGAAATTTGTCTAACGTATTTTTTTTAGTTATATTACATCCGTTTGAATTTGTTCATACACCAGCTTGCATTCTAAAGTTATAGGATAAAGATTAGCTTTCTTTTATTTTGAGCGAGTGCATATGCATAATAGCTAATATAAATGCAGTGGAAGCCAGCTGACGATGATGCATTATAAGTTGCAACTAAATAGTAAAAAAAAAGAAATTATAACATCCTTCTATACGCCTATTGACCATTTTATTTATTATTAGTAGGTGGAGTCGCAAAATAAAATAGTATTGAATTTAGTACTTACTTCTTAAAAGACAATAGAAATTGCAGAAAATAAAATTGCGGTTTCTTAGCCTTACATGGTAATAAACAAAAATGCTATTCAACAATTTACCAAATTTAGAGAGGGACTTGTTTTTAATTAACATTTATTATTTTTTTTTTGCAATATGGACAGTAATTTAGGAATTATTATTATAATTACATAAATTTTTTACTTTGGTAATAAGCAAGTTATATAGTTTTACAACGATTTTTTCTAATAACTTAATTTATTATTTAAAATATACAAGAAATTTGGCCAATTTTACTTTTACAAAGGAAGTAAATTATCATAAAATATTTTTTTTATTTTAAATCTTATTGTTTTCTTATATAATTTTAATTTTATATTTTAAAAAAATTCCTAATACGATTTAATTATTAAGATAAAATATGAGATTTCATCTTTTAATTATTAAAAGAATAAAATATGAAATTTGCATTAAATAAAAAAAAAATAGATTATAAATAATTTATTTTTTAATTATTTCCGTTGAATAAAAATAAAAGAATTAGATTTTTAAAAAAAGATTCTTATGTAATTTAAAATTTTATTTTTTTTTAACCAATTTTTTAATATAAATTTATTTTGACTAAAGATACCAAGAGAGTTTTAGAAAATTGAGTTATAAATATTTCCTGCTAATTAAATCTTTCAAACTAACTCTAACACTAATTAAGAGGAGTCTGGTATTTATGGGGTTCAAATTTTTTAATAATGGATTTTAATCATTTACTTTTAGTTTGACACATTCAAAAATAAAATCCTTTTTTATGTTTAACCCAATCGCCAATTACTCTGTAAAAAATACGATCTAAGAAAAATCCGTTTATCTGTATTGGTTAAAAAAAATAATTTTTATCTAGGATTTATATTACTAAAGTTTATTACGTTTTTACATGAACTCCTTTTCAATAGTAATAATAAAATTTTCATTTTAATACTTTTTTAATATTTTTTAGAAAAAATGAAATTTTATTTTGCAAAATAATAAAAAATCAAAATATAGGATGAGAATCAGAAAATTTGTTCAATAAAAATACACTTTATTTGAAAATTTTTTTTGATTTATATGTTAATTTTATGTACGCAATAACAAAAACTTATTGTAAAATAAAAATAGTAAAAAAATTTTAAACTAATTTTCATTTTATTACTTTTCAAGTAATTTATATATTTTTAAATATTTTATAGCAAAAATAAAATTTCTAATAATAAATTGGTGTAAAAATAAAAGAGCAATTTGAATTGAAATGATATTGAACACGCAAATTTTGTGGAGATTTACATTGTAAATCTTGTTTTTATTCTTTTTTAAAAATAATTCAGTATAATTTCATCTTTTTTGGACAAAGCATAAATAAGGTCCTTTATAGAGCGAAAACCCTGTTTTGGATAGTCTAAAATATTGAGCTAATTAACATATTCACGTGCAAATTAACTTTAACGATTGGCACTCTAAGGCTATTATTATTTTGCATTAGGTTGAGATACAGCAGAAATAATATTTTTTCATTAAAACAAATGTCATAAATTTAAAAATATAAAAAATATTTTGTAAGAGCGTTAGAAGGAATAATAAAACTCGTGACTTTTCGTTAAACAGATAAATAAGGATTACGAAATTTTTGTAAACTATAAAACATAAATATGTAGAAATAGTTTGTGGGTTATTATTACTTTATAGAATCGAATCACCCACGTCGGTGAAAGTGTAAAAACTGCGGAATGCATAATTATAAGTTTACCTCGAAATCAATCCTTTGCTCGTTATAATTTTCTTAATTATCTTCATTTACATTATTGTGTAATTTCGCTTTCGCAATAAATAATTACTTTGTTTGCGTAGGAAACATACTTGACATAAATTATTATTAAAATTAAGATACTTTTTCAAATAACTTACCGTTCTGGTTTTATGTCACCTTCGTAGTTAACGAGCTTGCGATTTCTTTGCAAATAATTAAATATTTTTTCCAATTCCATCAACTGTTCGTTTCTCGTCTCGCTTATTTCTTTCAAAATCTGAAACAAATAAAAGCATGCATAGGAGTTAAATGACTATTAAAAGAGTAAAGGCTTTTTTTTCAAAAAAACAAAAACAGTGTTCGCCTTGTTCAGCAACCGAATCGAAACAAATCTGGCGCTTAATGTTTCCGGTACACAGGTTTTATTTTTTTTTTATTTTTACATGTGAGATTTTTATAGTTTTATACTGAAAAATAATCACATGTGTCATACATGCCAATGTATTTTGCGTTTAATGGGCCTTTTCTATACTTTTGTTCTTGTTGTTTATGTCACCAGTGCCAGGAAGCACTTCTCTTTTTAGTTAGTCCTGATGTAATGTAACGTGAATCGGTTGTTGTTATGCTTCGCTACGTCATCCGGTCTCTAAGAAACCGAGATTCTGATACCTTTTTTTAAGGTAATTCACATGAATTTATACTTGCTCAAATTCATCATTTAAATTACAAAAAACGGTATATTTAAATATTTAGCACAATAAAATGAAACTCCGTTTATTTTTTTATCAAACTACACCTATTCCTGTTATTATGATTCTTACTTAGTAAACTTTACGATCTCACAGAAATATAGCCTACTATTTTATACCTATTATCAAATATATTCCATATACAAATTTTTGTTACTTTTATGCTCACTCTCACTAATTCTCGTATATTCAAAATAGAGCATTGGACATTTCCTTTTGGATCATGAAACCTTTTTAACAAAATATTTTTACTCGACACAAATTTTTATATTAAAAAAAATATTGTTAAATTAAATTTTTGTTAACCCATAAAAAAAACAGGTTTTATGCTTTTGAAGTGCTTCTGTTATGCACAGTTATTTTTAATTAATAAACTTCAAACTGTATCTGTGAGAAAAAAAATTTCATTTAACAAATATTTGAAATTTGAGATGTATCGACAAAAATAATAAAAAGTGGAAAATTTTTATTGATGAATAGAAAAAAAAACTTAAATAAAAATGTTATCATATTAAACTTTTGAATGAAAAAAATGTATTATTTGAAAAAAAACTATAAATAGAGAAAAAAAATAAAATCGGTTTTCCGATAACTGGTTATTTGCTTTATAATATAGGTACAAGTGGTTCGTTGACTGGGCGAGTACATCGGAAGCGGGTTTTTTGTGTAATATTATCAAGTAAAAAAAGATAGAAGTATTAGTTTTGGTATTGGAAGGAAAATGTATATGAAATAAAGAGATTTTGCAATATGTAAAAAGTGGATTATTTTACGATGTAAGTACAGAAATTTTTTTCAATACAATATATATATATATAGGTACTCTAGGTACTATTAAATATAAATATTTTTGAGTGGTTAATATCGAACAAGTGCACTTAGCTGTCTTTCAACCAAAATACTAATAATCTTCCATTCTATTGTTGAAAAAACCGCAATCATCAATATATGATTTTTTAATATTATATTCTACTAAGGGCTTTTTGTTATACGTTTATTAACATTTTCATAAATATTTTCAAGTTCTAAATTATGCTTCGAAACCGCTTCATCCCAATAGTAGCTCATAATATCGTTAATGACCTACAGAATACTAAAACTGACTAAAATAAAATCTAAAGTTGTTAATTTTTCTCGCAAGAGAAAAGCATTTCGAGTACTATAAATAAGGCTAGCATTATATTTATTTAAAGATGTTGCATTAAATTTTGGCTAAAAGACTGATTTTATTTAATGTTAGAAGTTCGAAAGAAGAATGGTTATTATTCAGCGGTTAAAAAATAAAAAGTTTTATTGAGGTTATTAAAATGTATGAATGGGAGTTTTGCTGAAAATATAAAATTTATGATTAAAAAACAAATACATAGGTAATGATAATATATTAGCGACCGGAAAAATTATTTTTTATGTTTTTTATAACTTTATATACGAGTAGCAATAAAATTATAAACCGTAAGCATAAATTATAAATATAATGAGTGAGATAGCAAGAGAGAAAAATTATTTAATATACAACTCTCTTGAGCTTTGATTGTATATATTTAACAAGGGGATGCGCAATTCGATCAACTCAATGAAAATTATTATCAAAGAGAAAGATGGATGAACCGGAAGAGGAATAATAGAAACATTAACTGGTTTCCGGCAAGTGTAATAATATCGAAAGCTATCTCGCGATTACATGCTCCTTAGTTATTTGTAGAAAGAGCCACGGACCATGATGAATTTTCCATTTTTATTAAACTATCCTTTTCTTAATTCCAACTAACTCAATTGAAAAATAAACCGTTACGTCCAACTAACCCCTAAAAAAATAAATCCTTTTCTCCTGGCTCCAAAAAAGGAATCAAAGGCACATACCACGAAAGACAGACGACACAATATTTCTCATCTTATAAGAAGAGCTGAAATTCGGTCTCTTTGAAGTTTTATTGTTTCCTTGCTGAACATGAAAGGAAATAAAAAAATAAAAAAAAAAAAAAAAAAGTATAGGACGTTTCACAAACCTTATATTTCACGTAACGGTACGTTGTTATCGTCAAAGAGGTTATACAAAAGATTTTTTTAGGTTGAACAAGTAAATGATTTTAAGCCGAGAAACTAGAAAATATAAGTAAATAAATAAACAAAGATGTGTTAAGTGTATTTAGTAAAAAATATTAATGCTACTCATGTTTTTGTTGTTTAAAAGTACAATGCAGCAATACACAAGTAGCCTTGTTACATTGTCGGCTCTATGTACTAGACGATAATTTTCTGGATAAGATCTAAACTTTATTTTTTCGCATTTAAATTTTACAAGTATATTATTATGAAATTTTCTTTATTTATATTTTAATGTGACTTAACTAGCAAACATACAAAAGTACTTAGCATGAATACAAAAAATAGAACTTGGGAGTGCATTATTTAGGTTAGGCTAGTAATTGCTCTTTGATAATCGATTAATCATGTTGAACACGAATCTGATCATCTTTTCAATGCTAATCATGAAGTTTGTTTCTTCGAGAGACAGACATCAATAGCTTCTTTGGCAAATTTATATTCTATTTTTCTCAAACTATCGTGTCGTCCAACTTCCTATGTGCACGTAATCGTATAAATAATATTCTGGTTTTGTCCATTGAATTCATAATAAGTGGCTTTTTATTCTCTGAATTAATAAAAAGTTTATTTTTTTATTTTAATAAAACAAGTATAACGATAATATGTCAAAATCACACCAAAAAATTGAAAATAAAACGACGGTTATTTAAAAAGATGTTTGCTGAATTCTAAAACAATCCATGAAGCGTCCGTTACGTAGAAAAATATGACAAACATCTGGAAGAAATAGTTGCAAAAGAATGATAAAAATTCTTAAAAATTTAAATTTTGACGAAAAGGAATAGAAGGAAAGGGAAAGAGAAGGAGAAGATTTTAGTTTTAAAAAAGTAAAAAAAATAAATAGCGTGACTGTACGATACTTAAAAAAAAGGGTTATAGCAGGAGAGATGCATAGGAGATTACAAGAGGAAGATATAAAGATTTCATACATCGATGAAAAAATACTAAAGGAAGAAAGAAGAACAGGTGGAGTCGAAAAATAAATTGCATTCGGAATTTTTATTTCTTCGAGAGTTGACACTTTAAGATCGATCGAGGTCATTTTGAGTAATTACTAGTTTGAATATTAGCATAATACGTAGGTCGATATATTTAACGTGAGAAAAGATGAAATATAATAATAGTTGTGAAAGTAATAGACGTGGGTGAAGTGTTCATAAGTCCTATTTTACAATAATTTTAATTTTTATAATATATTAAAACATGACTTGCGTGATTTCTTTTATGTAAATATTACAAAATTTTAATAATATTGCAAAGTTTAAATTTTTACTTAATTAATATTACTATATATTTTGTAATATTTTTTCTTTTTCTTTTTATTTTTCTTTTTTCTACTTTATTTATTTTAGAGAAAATGCGTAAACCAGTAGTGTATAACGTTGTGAAATATTTAAGAGGTGTAAAGTAAATGTTTACTAGAAAGTCATGCGCTTACTTAATAATACTCACACAAATACACATTTATATTAAGATTTAAATTTATTCTTTCAACCAAGACACCAATTAAATTTTACGTTTTTCAATCCATCCAACTCAAATTTTTAGCTCTTTCATTATATAAAATTACACCCTTAATGGGTTTACCAACCTCCAATTAAATTAGCAAACATCTTGTGAAATACTTTGGTGCACAGTAATTTTAAAAAATATTAACATTTTGAATCCGATTTTTTTGTTCCTTTCATTTTTAAATGTCATTTTTCACCGCTAGGGGGCCAGTAAAAACCTATTACCTCAACCAATTTATCTAAGAAACGGATATTTGGACTATTTGCGGTCAAAGGCAGTTTTAAAAATAAAATTCTCGCCACAGCATAATAAAACGAAACGATTTAAATTTTTGAGCCGTTACTTACATTTTGAAACATGAAAAATCTAACAGTATTTTTAATATCATAAAAAAGTATCTGTGTAAATAATATTTTTATGCGATCAAATTTCTTTTTTAATACAAAGCTGGCTAAAAAAATATGTTATATATTTTATAATCTTATTATAAATCTTATGCAGCTAACATGTTTTTGCATTTTATTAAAAAATAATTTTTATATAATATTTTTCTCTTATAAAAATATAATTTTCAAATAACTTAATCAATGCATCTTTATCATTAATAATCTGTCTTTTTTTAATAATATTTACTTTAATTAAAAGTATAAAAACATCAAGGCGAATTATTATTATAAGTGAAGCCGTTCTCATCGTTAAAAATTGTAAACAAGTTAATATAACCAATAAGTAATGATAAAAAATGAAGATTTTTTTAAAAGATAAAAAAATTGCCAAATGTTTTTTGCAAAATATCGTTGGGTTAGTAAGATGGTAAAAGCATAGGTTAGTGACCCAAGTCATAGAAAACACCTGCTGTTTTATAGCTCTTTCAGTTAAATATTGAAAATGATGGCACTCGCTTCTTTAAACTCTAAGGAAATAAAGATTAAAATATTTTTACGGATTATAAATTATAATTTATATACTTTATATCTTTTTTAATTAATTACACGCTTATTTATTGCCCATATTTAGTTTTATTTTTATTTATCGCTCCTTTTTATTTCATTATAATTTTATTCATTCAAAACAATATTTTTATTAACTTTATCTTCATTAATTTTTTTTTTCTTTTAGTTTTATTACGGCAATTATAATTTTATTGGCCACCCAAACACAAAACCTATAGACCCCAAGTTTTATTTTTATTAGTCAATTCGCTATTTCAAACAAATCAAAACTCTCATGGGCAAAAAGCTGAAAATTAGTTAACGAATTTTGTAAATAATAAATATTTATAAGAAGGGGAATAAATTTCTTGTTTATTTTTAAATATTTGTTTATAATAAAACAAAATGAACATTGGCGCAACTGAAACCATGAATATTTAATTCATTGGCGCAAATGATACCATGAATATTTAATTAGGTAAAATATAATCTATAATCTTGGCACACGGAATTAGCGTAAGTAGGCAAAAAAAAAGGTAGATTAGCGCAACTGGCCATCGCCCTCCTGAATAGAATCCATGCGCCAATTGCTTGCAACAAAAAGTACCACCCAAAAAAAAAAAAAAAAAAAAAAAATGTTAACAAAAGGCCAAGGGTAAAAGGTACTATAATTTTTTTTTATTAAATGCCAAATTGATAATAATTTTTAAGGCTCTAACTGAAATTTTGATTCAAAACCGACTAATTTAATTTGAAAGTAGATTAAAGTAGATATGAAGCATAATTAAATTGCATATTTGATGAATGCATTAGCTAAATGAAACAAATGAAAATCTGTAAAGCAGGATCATGAGCTTAAAATATCAATTAAATGTTAATTTTAATAACGAAGGAGATTGATATTTTGAAATGTAGTACGAAATGGTTAATGAAAATGGAAATTAGTCTTTTGCATTATTATCAAGGAAATTATTTGTAAGCTGTCTCCTTTAGGCTTTATCAATCACGACATCTGATTTCTGTATGTTTAGGAATAAAGTCCATAGGGTGCAAAAGCTCTATGGAAATAATATAATATCGTGACGCACGCTCAGGATCCAATCAAACGTGACATCGAATCAGATGGTCATTAAAGTTATTTTAAACTCGAGGAGACTTGTGTTTCTCTTATTACGACTTATCTTCCTTTTTTAAAACGAGAAACAAGTAGATAAAAAAGATAGGGCAAAAGTAAAAAGTTGTTTTAAATCCGGGTGACGTTTTTTATTTTCTTGAATTCCTTTGAACTTAATTGAAAAAGTTTTAAATAAAGATATAAATAATCCCTCAAAGTCATTGTTTGCCAATAAAAAGAAATAAATAAAAAAAAGGTTAGTTTATGTGCTATTAGTATAAATAGGTAATAAATGTTAATGTTGTCTTATTTTAACGAAGAATAATGAAAAGAAGAGGAGTCATTGTTAATTTTATGTTGCATAATTTAACTAAACATTTCTTATTATTCTAATGAAAATTAAAAAAAGATTTATTTTATGTAATGTGATGTAATGTGCGATAATAAATTATGCGACACAAAATGTCGAAACGAAGCTAAAAAGACGTATTTATAATCCTTTGCATATTCTATTAAAATGAAAATCTGTTTGTGGCATCACGCAAAACCAATGATGGCTACAAAGAACAGGTTTATGGCAAAAAAAGTGAAAATTTATGAGATGGCTATATATGCTAGACCCCGTTTTCATCCGATGCTAGCAACATTGTTTTTACAAAAAACTCATTTTTCATAAAAATTTTGCTTATCAATTTTTTGGGCTCTTGCTCGTCATATTTTTGAGTTCTTTTTTCTAGGGGGAAGCAAAGCAATATTAAATTTCGTGTTCAGGATAATTAGAATTTCTGTCCGATATTTAAAATCTAGCTGAAATATTGATGATCAGGTACCAATTCATAACTCTGCTATATAACAGATAGTTTTCTAAAAAACTATTTAAGATAAAAATTGGCTAGTAAATGAATAAATGCGTATAAGAAATCTCTTGAATAATGCAACCACAAAAAAAAGTTATGAATTAAGAAGAAGGGTTGGTATTTCGAATGGTGGGTTTGTTAAGTACTTAAAAAATTTGTTATTCATTAAAATAATATTTTGTAATAAAATGTGTACATGCATATAATATATTTTTACATACATTTCCTGTATTTAATGACACGAATATATTTACCATTATACACGTGTATAAAAACAAAGTCTTTAGCACTTAATTTTACTTAATCGCTTAGAAATCTAAAAAAACATTTATGTGGCCTAAATGCATAAGAATGTAAGCAATTATTAACGATAAAATATATATTTAGTTTTATCAACAAATAACTGATTTCTTTAACGTACATGAAAATACTTTTAATATTTACGTTGCATGTGTTTTACAATGTTATTAATCTCCAATAAATAATTACTTTCAAGCGATATTAATCTAAAGAAAATCTCTAATATTTTTTATTGCATGACTTTTTAACGAAACCAAATCAATTTATTAAACGTAGCATGCTAAATTACTAAGAAAACAACAAATAATTTTAGTTTTCCTAATTTTTCAACATTTTTTTGCATAAGTTGCAAAGTTAATTTTCTTTTTTCAACGTTTCAAAGCATTATCGAGGCAAGATAGTATTAATTTTACAGCTTTAAATTCAGATAATTTTAATTTGTGTTATTATTAATTAAATTGAAAAAAGAAATGAATCGTTTAAAGAAAAAATTATACTGCTTCGATCAGGTAAATTAAAATACGAGAAACATGAGCCAAATCGAAATTTTACAAGAAAAAATTTTTTTTTTCTCGAAAGAGAAATGCATTTTCAATACTATAAATAAGTCAATGAAATCTTTTGTTTCTATGATTCAAATTTTTAGTTTACCATAATTACTCTAGACAAAATACGATTTTGGTTGTATTTTCACTGGCGAATAGAAGATTTGCTATACTATAAGTTTTTGGGTCGCTGAACACGAAAATCGGGGTCATTTCGTAAAGAAATATGGCTTCACCCTTAAATTTGCAAAAACTACCCCCAAAAAAGGTTTTTTTTTTTGCACTTTGAGCGCCCGGATTTTTGTACGGGTTTTTTGGGTCGCTGATCAAGAATTTCTATTTCTTTTTCATAAATAATAAATATTTCACCCTTAAAATAGCTATAACTACCACTAAAAGGTGTTTTTGCTATTTTCGTACTTTTAGCATCCAGGGTATGCCCATATAGGGTTTTTAGGTCGTTAATCAAGAATTTTGACTTCTTTTTTATAAATAATTAAAATTTTACACCTAAATTGGCTGAAACTACCCCTCAACAGGGGATGTTTTTGATATTTTCGTACTTTTAGCATCCAAGGTATGCCCATATAGGGTTTTTGGGTCGTTAGTTTTTTTGAGGGCAGATTTTGCAAATTTAAAGGTGCAGCCCCCATTTCTTTACGAAATGACCCAGATTTTAGTGTTCAGCGACCCAAAAAACATATTGTAGAGCAAATCTCATGTTCGCCAGTGAAAATACAACCCCCCCCCCCCCCTGTATTTTGACTGAAGTAAGTAGGCAGGCAGCCCATTTGGGTGACTTTTATGAAACCAATCGGACGGCTTCAAAAGCACTATTTGCCACAAATATCGAATTTCTAGCCCTTTGGCCAAGGATCTATTCTACGAACGAAAGACCTGCTGCTAGTTTTAAAAAGTCACCCAGGTGAACCAATTGAAACCAAGCCCAATTTCCTGTACGTTTTCTTTTCACTATAACAATTGTATATCTCAAATATTTTAGCTTATTGTAGTAAGAAATTGAAAAATAAACGTAATAGAATCAACTTTTGGATCAGATTTTGGGCCAAAATAGCTTCCAGTTCATGCCTTTGGACATAGATCATATTTGAAATATACGTTTATTATGGTGAAAAAAACGCGTTTAAAATTTGGACTGTTTTTATTTAGATTACCTGGATGATTTAAATTTTTAGAGGACTAAATTAAAAAATTAACCCCGTTAAATTCTTTTTTTTAGGCTAAAATTTTAAAACCAGTTTGTCTATTGATTTTAAGACCCTTGCTTCATTTTAGCTTGTACACTTTGAATACTTATTTATATAGTATTAAAAGTAAATTTCTCTTTCGAGAAAAAAAAATTGGAAAATTAGCTGTTAAAAAAAAATATTTTTTTTGACAGATTAAATGGAAATAAAATAACGTAGGCGTAAATTAAAAAATTAATGTTAATAAAATTACATAATTTGGCTAAATAAGCGAATATAATCTTATTTCTGATTGTCAAGTAATAAAAATAATATTAAAACGTGATTAAAACATAATCTTATAGTTTTGTTTTAATTATTATTTAAGAAGACAGATGGAATCGTTTTAAATGTCTGACATGAGCCATACTGTTACTACTGATATTTAAAATATTCATTAACCCTCTCTGTCACATATTATTATTATTTTAACTTTCTCACTGCATGAATTTAAGATCACGTCGCATTGAAATGCAAAATTAGGGTTTAGTTTAATACTCTGTTTGCAAATTTTAGGTTTTTTATAAAAATTTTAATTAATAATTATAATTTTCATTTTTAAAATTTTTCCACTTTTTTAATTAAAAATATCAATTTCAATTAACAAAATAAATTAAATTCCCGTAAAGTAAAATAAAAATTAAAAATATCCGAAATACGGATAATCCTTTACTACTAACTAAAATATATAGAGGAATTAGTAAGTAGTATTTATAGAGATGGAATAATAGCTTAAAAAGAAATAAAAGTAACTCACCCTTTTTAAAAAAATGTCTATTTATAGATGTCGCTAGCATTCAGTAGTTTTAAAAAAATATTTCTTTTTTTTTTCCTTTCTTTATTTTTTTTAGGGGTTGAATATCCCTTGAGTGTCGGTAAGTAGAAATTCATAGATAAGTTTTTTGATTTAGTATGAGGTAAGATAAGTTATTGATTTTTTTAAATTTTAGTTTATGCAAAATACATTTTTGGTTATTAATGTTTATTTTTCCTATTTTCGTTTTTCTTATTTGTTGTGGGGATGATTTATGTTACAGATTGAATTTCTAATGCAGAATTTTATCTTTTGCTTTGGATAATTTAAATAATCTGTCATGTGGATTCATCTCAAAGGTCCACAAGCTCAATAATTTAAAATTTTTTAAACCTAAGATTAACAAACTGATTAAGTCAAGGGTTCAATGACTCAAACTGCCATCTATTTAGGCACAAGATTAGATATTAAAAACGTCTAACGTACCGGCATCTTAAAAATTTTCCAGATGGCGTAAGTTACTGTACCTAAATAAAAAATTCACCCTCTAAAAGAAAAAAAATACACTCGCATTTTTCCCTACGCAAATCTAACAAAAAAAGGAAAATATTTCCATGGATAGTAGGGTAGTTAAGCGCAGTAGAGGGGTTAGTTTTAAAAAAAAGGAGTTGAAAATTCCAAAGAAAGTAAGAAAAGGAATTAAGGGGAATAAAAAAATAAAGAAGAGGTACACGTTAGGGCGGGGACGTTATGAATAAAAAGAAGTGGGGTTTATTAATATACCTTTTTCCCTTCGATAAAAAAAATAAACATACATACTTTTAGGCGGAGTTTAAAAATAAGGAAAAGATGGTAAGAAAATATACAGACTTTTTTTTTGACCCTTTGGAAATTTTTTAGGGGTGGAGCATTTTTTTTTTCGAAATACGTTCTTTTCTTAAAAATCCCTATTTTTTGTCGAAAAAGGAATATTTTTTCACGTATGCGCAAGAATAAGTTAATGTAGGAGTTAGATAAATTATGATAAGAGAGTCGAGATAGTTTCCTAAGGTAGGGATGAAAAAACCCCTAAAAAAGAAGTTTATAAAATGAATACATAATGTTGCTCTCGTTCGTAGTTGAAAAACGCGAGTGTAAGAGATAACTTGCAAAGTGTTAGACTGCCTTAAAATTTTGGTGTTTTATTTTTTTTTTTTTTATAAAAGTAAAAAAAGTGTGTTGTATAAAAAAATAAAAAGGGGTTAAAAAAATATAAATAAAAACGTGTTTTTAAAACTGGATATTTTTTTTAATATAAGCCAGTTTATTTTGTTGTGCGTGTCAAAGACCTTTATTTTATTTAAAAACATAACATGGGGTGAAGTATGAAAAAAATGAGAAAAAAAAAATATTTTTTTTATTAAAGCTCTATATAAAGTCGTGTTATTGTTGTTATAATAAAACTCGTTTCATAAAAAAAAAAATATTTTTTTTAATAAAGCTTTTATTAAATTTAGATGGAAGTACTAAAATAATAGATAAAAGTGATACACTTGACATTAATCAATTAAAAATCATTTTTATTAGTATCTTTTGATAGACGAATTCAACCTGTGTTTACTGTGAGTAAAGTAGTAAACAGAGAGAATGATAAAGACCTCGTGGTTTGGAAATGTGGATTTTATCGTGTAAAAAATTTGTATTATTTTTTCGAATATCAGAATACCAATGATAATGATAAGTAAAATGATTTTAAATTTTATTAAGTAACTAAGTAAAAAAAGGTGATACGACCGCACGTTTATTTATTAATTAAAGGTTGTTGATAATTTTATAGAACATCTTATAATTTTTGCACAAAAGTATAAAATAAAGAATTATAAGTGAACTATTGAATTAAAAACAAATTTTAAACGTAAGATTTATGCATGAACTGTGGTAAAAATGAAAAATTTTGCACATTAACGAAAAAAGATAAATTTAGCATGAAAAGGTAAAAAAATTAGGAAAAAATAGTTGTTTGTGTAATGCATGTACGTAAATAATAAAATATATATTTTGAAGTTATTAAGAACTATTATCATAACACAAAATACTCGTTGCGTTGTCAATGTCTTTCTAATCCCCACTACGTTGATATTGCAAAAAATAAGTGTGTACACGTCCCACATGTATAGAAAACCTTTAAAGAACATTCATTCGTTTGTTCAAGTAGTGGGAGTATTTTTATAGAAAGAACGTACACACGCCATCCCTTACGTGTCGCCCTTAAATCCCTACCATATCTAAAGTTCCCCCTACATCCGTTATAAGATGCAAAAGAATTGATGACTAGCGCCATCTGTTCTAAGGTTTCTGCCCGCGCATCCTAAGTGGGTGTAGCGGGAGAAATTTAACTGGTGGGATCAAGTAGATAAAGTCTTGCTTGGATCGGACTTACGAAGGAGGGGGAAAGGGATAACTTTTTTGCGACAAATTCTGTGCGGGTGGGAGGCAAAGGTTTTGCGAATCTCTTTTTCTTTTATACATTTGTGTGTTGATGGTTTTTTCTGAAAAAAAGAAAAAAAGGAGCGGGGTATTTTTGCTTACAGAGGAAGAGGAAGCCACCGGCTTATACTAAACGAAAGACGTCGGATTGTTCGACGGTTCAGTCGTCGACGATCCGATCAACGAGAAGTTTTTTGAGAAATAAAAATTTTTTTCTTTACTTTAAAAAAAAAAATTTTTTTTTTCCAAACTTTAAATTTTTATTTAACTTTTTTTTCGGATACAGAACTGCATGTAAAGAGGAATAGAAAAAGAAGTTACCGATATCAGGCTTCTTCTTCTTATTTTTTTCTCTGAAAAATAACTTGTACTACTTAACTATCTAGATTTTTTTTTTACATTTTTTTTGCTCTTCTTCTGATGGTCACTTTGTATATTAGAAAGAACATCAAGTCTGATGTAAAAAAAAGTATAAGAAGCTACCTTAAAAGTGCAACGATCTTTTTCTTGGAAGAAGTCCTTCAGTTTCTCGTAGAAAAAAAAACGCCAACGCAGGCAAACATACAAAGACACACACTTGCATGCAATATTTGATATCGATGATGTTGCTGATGAAAGTTGATAGAAATGTAGCTTTGTTGAATCAGTAGATTTTTCTTTATTTTATTATTTTTTAAGCACGAGTTTTATTGTGTTTCGAAAATACTTTATTTAAAAGTGCGGTAAAAAATAAAAGTGTCAAAAAAAAAAATGAATGTGAAGATATATTGAAAAAGTGAACTTTTGTATTCAAATTTTCGCGCTTCTTTATTTCTAACCTGACGACTCTTGTATTATAAGGTAAGATTATTTCTTATGTTTTGACTTTTAACATAATAGATTTATTTTATTTATTTTTTTTAACAAAAAATTAAAAAACCGACTTATTGTTAAAAAAAAAATCTTTTATGTAAACTGTCACTTGTACATTTTTTTATTATATCGATGTATAATAATACGGAAATCTTTTCATCCAAGAAATGAAAAGATATTTTTTATAAAATGAAAACAGAGACACTTGTTTCTCTCTTAAATATTTCTATTGTGCAGCCACATAATAATTCAGGTAGCAGTTTTTATAAAAGATTTTTTTCAGAGAGAAACGCGTGGCCTAAAAATATACTCAATTCAATCGATTTCTATTGTAAAAGTTACACATCAGGTTCTTTTTTATATAAATTTAATATTTTATGACTGACGTATTATTTACAAAAAAAAGTAAAAAAAAAATATATATAAAATACACGCGATTTAATCATTATGAGAATTAACTTTTTACTCTGTCTCCCAAAGGACGTAATCCGATAAACCGATCTATAAGAAATAATCAGGAAAAAAAAATGTATAACTTTATTTTTTTTCCGTGTATATCTTAAAAAATAATATTTTTATTATATGAACGCACACATTCACACACAGGTGTGTTACAGCAACCCTTTTTTTTTTTAATATGTAAGATGGTCCATTCCTTAATTTATGATAAAAAAAAGGGTACATTATAATATGAGAATTTTTTTTTTACTTTGGAATTTCTCTTCTCTCATAATTTTTTATTATAAAAAAAAAGTTAAGACGCGAAGAAGAAGGAAGATTTTTTATTTTTGATGTACATAAAAGACAAATTTATATTTATTTATTTATTAATCGTGAGAATTTTTATATGCAAAAATAGACTATTTGCATTTTTTTATTTTTCAACCCTAAAAATCGCGAAAAAGGTGCCTACATCTTATTAAAATATTTTAAAATCGATGAAAGAGGCTAAAATCTAAATGATATTCTATGAGAACGAAAAATTTTTCTTCTAATAATAATGATAATAAATTTTTACCTGACGTATTTTTTATACTCCAATTTTTTTTAAGAGACTAAAAAAAATAAAAAACTTTTCGTGGGAGGAGGAACTTAATATTATAAGGGTTATATTTAACAACAAATCATGAATATAATAGCAACAACAGCAAAAAAGAACTATATATTCTTTCTCTCATCTGTAATTGATTGAATCTTTTTTTTCTTTCTTTATAGCTTTAACATTCTCAAATTATCTTCTTTTTTTTTGGTATTCAGACGTATTAAAAAAAAAAAAATCTATGGGCTTAAATTTCTTTAAAAAAAATTTTATTACATTTCGAGAAAAAAGGGAATTTTTATATGGGCTAATGCCAGAAGGATTGCGAGCAGTTTGATAGAAATGCTAAATTTTATTAGAATTCATAGATGGCCAGTTGTCGAAAAGTTATAGAAAAGTACTTGCTCGAGTCAGAAACGTAATAAATTAATAGATTAAGCACACAATAGCCTTGAATAAAACGTTATTTATATTTAGACACAACAGGATATCACATTGAGAGAAAGGCCCACATGCTAGCTCAAATTTATTTTCTTCCATTCTCAATCTCAATATAATAAAAAAAAAAAAGATGTAAAATGACTTATAGATGACCCTGAGTTTGTTTACTTCTTTTTACAATATTAGTCAGGAACAGGTTTTTTAGTCGATTAGAATATGCTTTTTAAATTGCTCTGCCATTTGCCATTTTCCATAATATTATCTCCTCCTACTTTAATTTTCTATAAATAAAATATTTTTAAGATTAAATTATTAAGCGGATTTACGTTGTCATGCAACTTGTCCAGAAAATTATTATTATTTTTTTTTATAATGTAATAAAGAATGTGAGATAGAGAGAGCGAGAGAGAGGTTAAAAAAATATTCACAAAGATGGTCAAAATGGATATAAAAAAATATATAGCAGTGTTACAAGAAGATCACGCAAACTTTTATACACACGCACATCTCTTGGTTCGTCGTCAATGTGTAATCATGAAAAAAAGGGTGTATATATTTTTTTTAATTTGAAATCCTTGAAATATAAAAAAAAACAGGTTTCGCTTCTTTTTTTTTCATAAATATTCAAATATGGAATTTTTGCAAAAAAAATAATAAAAAATAAGAGATAAATTTAGGAATTATATAACGATAATTAAATAATTAGTGCTGTTGTTGGGGAAGGTCCTTAAGCTTTGATAATTGGTGTTGGACGCGTGCATTGATAGTTTAGCTCGAGGGAATCTTTTAAGAGCGAGTGGGGTCATTATATTCCCCTGCAAAAGAGTCATTACGTCATTATGCAGAAGAAGAAGAACGAGTCTGTGTGTGTAATTAACACGCGGTTTGGACTTTTGCGGTTCTTGTTGTTGTTGATTATGTAATCTCACTAAACCTGTTTTTAAATAACTATTTTTTAATTATGACTGGGAGGAGTCGGGGCTACTTTAGCAATTTTAGTATTAGGGTTCGAACTTTTGGTTATATAAAAACTTTTTTTCTCAACAGCAACTAAATTTCATTGGCCAAACAATTATAAAAACAAAATTACTTAGTTTTGGACAGTTTTTTTTCTTCGAAATATGAGGGATGGAGGGAAATTACTTTCTAATCTAATTTTTTTCTTTTCTAAAAATTAATCCAGGGGTTGCTGAATCACAGCGCCCCCTATTAAAGATAAAATAACATCACCGAGTCAATTTAAAAGTTAGTAGCTAAAAGAAATTGATTACTTTAACTTTAATTGAGCAAACATTTGTTTTTTTTCTGCTTTTTTTTTGTTTTTTTGTTTTCCAATCAATCGATAAATATACGAATAAAAGGGTTAAAAGTAACATCAAAATCTCTCTCTCATTCGGACTTTTTTTTTCAACAACCCTTGTCTGTTAAAAAATAAAAAAAAACAAATCATCCATTCATGTTTATTTTTTTTATGCACATATAGAGACTTTTTTTTTTAATTTTCACTCTTTATTTTCATTCTTTTTTTTTCACGGCTAAATGAATTAAAATTCATACATACATAAAAGTATATTACGTTAAAAAAAAAACAATAGAATTTTTTTATGGGTTACTAGCTCAGCATGTCGCCTAGTACAATTTATAAATTGATTTTTTAAAGTAAAAAAGTTTTAATTTCTTGTAATTGATCGTTTTAAGAGTTTAAAAATTCAATTAAATTTATCAATTTTTTAAATTAAAATTTTTTTATCTTCCTTTTGATGAAAAGGGTTAAGGATAAATGCGAAGCTACTCCTCCCAGCATTTATCATTTTGACGAACAATTGTTTTCGATGGAAAGATTTAATTTGAAATTTAAGCAAAAAAAGGGATTAAGCTCTCTGAAAATACAAAATTTTAATAAATAAATAGTCGGAGTATTGATTCGCTCCATTATCAAAAAAATATCTTGTTTAATGTTATTATTATTTCTCTTTAATCAGATTAGCAATTTGGCATCCCTTTTGTTGTGGGTAAAATTATATATGTGTATTTATATATAGAAAACAGGGATTCATGATTTTCGGGCGTGGTGCACGTTTTTGTGTAAATTTTTTGATAAAAATGGCGTATATAAAATTTATATTTGAACAATTCTATTTTACCATCCCCTTGTATTTCATATAAAACGCCCTGTTAATATTTAGATAGCAAACAAAGATACTTTTTTTTGGGTTCATGCTGATGACAGGGCCTATTTTGTTTATAAATTAATAAGGTTTCATTTTATCTATTTTGTCCATGTCATTTTCCATGTCAACGAATTTTAGAAAGGGCTTCTTTTTCTTGGACTCTCAATCAGCGATAAATAATTAAAGGCTATAAAAGTATTAATTTTTCTACTCCCTTAACAGGTGTTTTGTCATTAAGTTTTTATTGTAGGTTCAGTATAAAATTAATTAAGAGTTTTAGTTTGTCACCCTATCGGAATTAAAATATAAATACTACTATAAGGCTTCAATTACTGAACTCCAAGTATTGGATAACAGAATAAAAAAAAACTTTTGTCATTTATATTAAATTAAATTTCACTCTTTTTTTGGTTTTGACAACAAAAACAACAAGAGAGTAAAGAATTGACAAACAAAAATTTAATAATAAAAGTGCTTGTTGTTGTGCGTAAATAAAAAAAAAAAAAAAACATGAAGGATGGTTTCAGGTGACAAAATGTACATTTGTATATCACATTACGTAGAGTATCCATAAAGCCGTAAAAAAAGCAAATTTTATTTTTTATTTATTTTTGGACAAAAATTATTTGATTGGCGGAATGGAAAATAAAATTCTGTTTTTTTTATTTTTCTTTATTTGGATACGCCTACTAAAAATATAAAATAAAAAGCTTTTCACCAAAAATATGACATGCGTATAAATACAGAAATTTATACATAAGCCTTTTTTTCAATTACAGTTTTTAATACCCACACACGATTTAAAATAACAAAATATCCTTTTAAGATATAATTGAATATTATTATTTGCGGCTTGTAAAACTTTTCACGTATTTTAATTAATTCAAAAGTCTTTTGGGGAACCCTCCTCCCATGTAATAACGTTATTCAACTTGCAGATGAAATTTTTTTACTTTTACTGGGTACAAGATGGTGGTTCAAAAATTTTTTACCAAATTTACACAATTTCAATAATTTCATCCAGATTTCTTTGCTATTTTGGTATTAGTAAATTTTGCTGGGGGAGAAATTTGGTTCAAATTTTAATTAATTTTTGCGTCTATACTGATGCAAAAATAATTTTTCAGTAACATTTCTAAACATCAAAAAGCCATAATCAGTTATTGGCAAAAAAAAATATTTTAAATTAGACGAGATATTATCATATCATTTCATTACCTAAAAAGTGCACCTTTAGTGACCTTCACATCGAGCTGAATAAAAAAAAATTGGAGGAAAAGAAGATAAATAATAAAAAAAAAATGCTAATCAATAAAAACAAATGAATCTGCATAAAAAGCAACATGTGATAAAATTAACGTATAAAATAAAAAAAAAAGTAAAAATTCAATCTCCACTTTTTTTTTTAATATATTATTGCGAAAATGCATAGAATATAGAGAAATAAAAAAAAAATTCGAATTTTAACCTTGATACATATCGTTCAATTGACGAAAAATAAAATAAAAAAGCGTATTATAGGGTGGTTTTGTAAAAAAATAATAGTAGAGGGAGTAAAATAAAAAAAAATACAGTTAAAGGGTCAAAACCCACACTAAAAAAAAGCGTATGTGTAATGTATTTGTAAAAAAAAGTATACAATAAAAGTGGGACGAAAATAAAAAAAAGTACCCTTGAAAAATAAAAAATAAAATATCAATTATACGACACGTGACGTATATTTTAACGCCCTCAATTATTATTGGTGTAAAATTTTTATGAATTGGAATGGTTGTATTTGCAAAAAAACTTATTATAAAATAAAATGCATTTTTTTTCTTTTTTTTTGATTGATAATCTTAAGGTGGAACAAAAAAAAAAGTTCATTCTATTAAAAATTTAATTAATTATTGCATAATCATCACTTGCACTTGTATAACCTTTGAATTATAAAGATATACAAAAACTCATCTTGTATTCATACTATAAAAAAGATTCAGATCTCTTAAATAACAATTCAAACATTTTAATTTATAAATATTGCAAACAAATTCTTTATTTTTTTTTTTCGTGGATGTTAAAAAAAGAAATGTAAGAAAGAAGAGGTGGAAAAAAAGGGAGATTTTTTTTCGATCGTTCTCACAACTTGTGGCTTATAATACTTGACGATCTCAAGGCCGAAACGTTTGAGAAGCGATTTTTTTTCGTATCCCTTCTTTTTAAGCCACTGAATTTCTGTAAAAAAAAAAGAAAAAAAAAAGAAAAAAAAATTATAAATAAACAAGAACAAAAATGGTTTTTAAATTAGTAATAATAATAATCTTGATTCACGATTAGAAGGGGTTTAATTAACTACCGTCTTTATAACGATTGGGTTATTATAATATCTTTTTAAACCTTTCATTATTTTTTTTTCTTCTCCTTCCCTTTGCATAAAAATATTTATAAACCGGACTGATATCGGAACAGATCGGAATTCCACTTTAGAGAAGTGACTTCCTGCGTGCAATAGTCAAGAAGGGAATATGCAAAATCCATATAATTATAGCACTTTTACGCGTCCTTCTACTTGTTTTACCTTACCTTCCATCTTTCTCTTTTTTCGATATGCAAGTGCAGCACACATTGCACACGTTGCATTATTATAATAAATATGATCCACCGCACAGACCGTCAAACCACGAGATTGCACCTCGAAATTTATGTTAAAGATGAAGGGAGTTGTATGTAAGTAATATATAGAAAAGGTGTCCCTTTGAAGCTGCCGGCTCATACACTTACACTTATACCTATATAAAAACCGAAACTAATCTAAAAAAACTTAACCTTTCGATTTCTACCAACACACCCGGTTGCTTATCTTTACTCACGCATATTTTTCGCTAAGTTATACCAGGCTCTTCGCGTCACCGTTTATTCTGCCCATTACATTTTGCCTTTGATTATTTTTGACCAAAACCTCGTTCCCGAGAAAAATCATATTTCGACTGACAATTCGAAAAAACAAAAAAATTTCATTCAGGATGACTCATGGGGCCCAATTTTCCTTGCAAAGGCAAAATTTAACTCTCTCAACATGGAAAACTCCATATACGAGCCATAATTTTTTCAGAGTCAATATAGCACTTTACATAAATTTTTTTTCTTCATTTACCGCAAGCGTTAATATAACCCTTTTAGCATGATTAAGTAACTTTTTAATTTCCTTTATCAACTTTTGTGGTTATAATAAACATTTTTTTCTTTCTTTCTTTTAAGCTTGTAATAAATAATTATATATGTATAAAAAAAAGAATTAATTTTTTAAGGTTATGTAAATATTTATTACTTTAATATTGCCGCCTTCTTTTAATTTTTAAATTATAAGGTTTTGTGCGCGCATAAATACAGGACTCAAACGTGTACTTAAACTACTTAAAATTAAAGCTCTAATATTATAATAATCAAGGTATTTACAAGCTTGATAAATAGCTTGTAGATTTTTAAAAAGCTATATATATACGCTCTGCAGCACGTGATCTTTACCCCTTTATATTTTTGCACAAAATATTTTTTAATTTAAAAATAGCTTCTATGGTCTATAACAATAATAATAATACTAAAAAAAGGGTGTGGTTCTGTATAGTCGGTCGTCATCGTGATGGTGATCATCATCATCATCATCATTTTCATGCATTGATCAACAAAAATTTTTTTCTATGTATTTCATCCGACGGGAAACACAACACACGATCGTTTGCCGCCAGAGGCACCGCTGTCGCCCTAAACTCCTATATTCAAATCGTATTTTCATGTACACACTCACACATACGCAATCGCCGTGCAAAGAGAAGAGAGAAAGTTAAAAAAAAAAAAAAAAATAAGAGAGAGAAATAGGTTATGTAGGTGGGGGAGGAAGTTATAGTGGGGAGGCATATCACAGAAGCTTGAAATATATCGAAGTGTATGCACGTGTGCATATATATATATATATATATGTATGTATAGTTTAAGTTGTATATGCGTGCGTGCCTCTACGGTCTTTCCTCTCAGTGTTTCTCCATAGTTCATTTCAGTTCTTTGCGAACCGTCGTGCGGGTATGTTGAGCTTTTTCATTTATACTTATAATATTAGACGTTTGAAGTGAAACATTATTTTTTTTTTTAACATGCATATGTGTCTAATTAAGTAAGATATCATTTTTAGGTTAGGTTATTCAAGCATTTTTTTTTTTTTTTTAATTGAACACATGTCTAATTTTTTTTTTCTTTTTTTTTTATTACAAAATTACGGTACTTTTTTATGATAAAAAACCGTTAATATTTAGTGATTTTATAAAGTGCGTATTTTGAATTTGTGTTGTAGAACATTTAGTAATTTTCTATTTTATTATAAATTTATTTAATTTAACCTAAAATTTTCTAATTTAAAATGCTTACAGTGAATCGTAAAAAAAAATTCTTTACGAGACAGAGTGAGACTTTCAAGTGCGGTTAAACTCTTTCGAAAGTTGGCTGACGTGTCAGTATATGCTACATTTGGTGTTCTCAACTATGACTATTATAAATTTTTTTTTTCTTTAAAATTTTTTTAACATTTTTATTTTTAGGATGAAGAAAAGCTTTGGTTTTGAACAAGTGTTAATTTATTTTTAGAGTGTTGAAAATTGAAGAAAAATTGTCATCGTGGGATTTAACGCAGAAGTTACCTGTAATTATTTTACAGGTAATTTCAATGAATATGGTAGAGATCCAGCAGCGAGGTATAGAGTTCCTACGTAGATTTCATATAGTAGGAACTTCATACCGTGCTCTTGGACTTGCCGAAAGATCTTCTTAGAAGCAGCTGTGAATTTTTGTGTGAATTTTTGCATGAATTTTTTTATTTTTTATTTTTTATGTAGTGAAAATTTTTTTTGTATGAATAAATTGTGTATCCATAAATATAAGAAAGGCGGAAGTCACGTTTTTAAAACAGCGCGTGGCCTGGCACATCGGAGCTTGTGGGTGTCGCGACGTTTTTATACAGACAGCCGTGACACGTCGACGAGCGACGAAGCGACAGCCCGCGACTAACATACTATTTCAATGATTTCATCGAAGACACAGTGCATAAATAATATGTGAATATTTCAAGAACAAAATCTTCATTGTAAAATATTTTATAACAATTTTTGTAAATTTAGATATAAATTGCAGGTGTTTGAAATTGTATGTGAATGATTCAAATTTTTTTTTTTTTTTTTTAGTACAAAAGAATTCATGTACTTATTGTTTTTTTTATTTATTTTTTTGTAACTTTTGTATTTTCTATGTTCAAAGTATTTCGAAATTGTTGAGTCACGAAACTGTTAAAGTAGTGTAAATTTACATAAAATGGTTCGATATCAATATATTTTAATGAGAATGGAAAGTTTGTTTGGTTTATACATGTTTTGTGAAATTTTGTGTTTTTAGAAAGGAATAAAAAAAATTATTCTATTATGTAATAAAAAATTTTTGGTTTAATTCGAATTTTCGATAGATAAAAACATAAAAACTAATTAATTTTTTGAACGATTGCAATAATTAAATTGTAACTTTCACTTTGTTAAATCACTAATACAAATTGAATTAAAAAGCAAAAATTTTTTATGTCAGTTATTAAAAATGTAAAATTTAAATCCTTGAAATTAATTTTTATTAATACTTTATCAAAAAATTTTAAATTTACAGCTTCCTTAAAAATAATTAATTTTGAGTTGTAAGCAGAAACAAAATTTTTGGTATAGAAAATAAAACAATTTTTACAGGACGAATCGAAAATAATTCTTAAATTATTCATTATTCTCTGGAATTCTAAGAAATTGAAATTAATTCAGTAAACATTTACATTAAAATGAAAGTCATCGTTAACCTCCAAAATTCATTGAAATATTTCTTGAAAAGTAACTAGAAAAATGGGACTATCTTTCCGGAGGTTAATTAAGTGAAATTATTTTGTAATATTTCTTAAAAATTGATGCTTCAAAGCATTGAACCAATAACATAAAATATTTTTTTGAATACATTAATGTCAGAGCACACGAAATATATTGCTTTCTCAATAAATTATAAAAACTCGAATAAATTTTAGCTGGGAAATTATAAAAAAAACTGATGTGGTAAAGATTGTTTAATTTTTGGCCGACGCGATTGGATATTAAATTTATCGAAATTATAGGATTACACGTTTAAATTCAACTAAAACCATTTGTCACTACGAGATTACACGCGCTAAAGAAAATCTCATTTCAGACAAAATGGGGTCCCCTGTAAAAATTATTTAAATTTATTTTTACCCCCTTTGGTATTAATAGCACATTACTTTTGTAAGAAACATAAAAGTTAAGAAATTTTTTCCTTTTTCAAATCACTTTTAGATAACCTGGCCTCGACCTGGAGACTCTTGCTGCGGCTTTGGTCATTTTATCTTCTCTTATATTATAAAAGACAAGAAATAACCGATAGATAGAAAGACCGGTTCGATCTTGACTTGTTTTTTTGATGCTCATGCTTACTATTACTTTTTCTTTTTGTATTATAGTGTAGGCTTTGAAATTTTTTTTTTTCTTATAACGTTTTTTTTTCTCTTCCTTTTAGAGAGAAATTTTTTTTTAATATATGAAATGTTACCCACTTAAAACAAAAAAATGCTGAGATATTATTTTTCGTTGTAAGAATATAATTTTTTTTTCAAACAGAAATATTTGTATTTTAATATTATTATGATTTATCAGAAGTGTGTAATGGTTATAACTAAATTCTTTAAAACTCGAAGGAGAGAGTGAGACAAAGAGAAGAGTTTTTTTGTGCTTAGACAAAAAAACACCTGCGTATTTTAAAAATTATCTTACGGGCCTTTTAACTTTAATTAAATACAATATCACTTTTAAGAGGGTTACAGGTAGCTTGGATAGATTACTACTTGTATAATTATACTATTAAGGTTGGTAAGTTGCTAACCCTTAAATTATAGGGCTAGAATAATAGCTGAAACGCTTGAAATTTATAGTTTTTTTTTTTCATACTAATTAAATAAATTTATAAGCATGGCTTGTTTAAAATATTTTCAAAACATTATTGCTATTTTTAAAAGAGTAGAGAGACATTTTTTTCACACAGTCTGCAGATGAATAATTTTTGTTTATGGATTGTGAATGAGGAAAAAGTTATTTCAGAAAAATAGTAAAAGTTTCAATGTTATTTAGAAAATTAAAAAAAGGCAAATAATTAAGTAAACTATAAAACTGGTTTCTGTTTATTTATTTAATCTTTTTCTGAATCAAGAATTTCAAACAATAAAAATAATTCTATTAGTTACAAGCGATAACACTAACTTTTATTAACTCAAAAATCTAAAGTTTTGTACTTGTGATATTTTTTTTAAATTCATTAACTTTACCATTAATGAACAAAATGCCAACTACACATTCAAAATAAAAAATAATAGTTTGTAGAAAAAATAGCTTCTGATTGGAAAATTTAGTAATTTAGAAAAAATTTTCAATTTATTTAAAAAATTTTTGGCAACCTACATTTCTGTTATTAATATTTTTTTCTTTTCATTTAGAAATCAGAAAAACTAAAAAATAAACTTTAACGTAGCATTTTTATGTTTGAGCATTGAAATGAACGACAGTTTTTTTGTTTGTTATAAAAGAGCTTTCTAAAAGGCTTTTATTAAACCAATCGATGTATTTTTTATAAAAGAGCTTTTAGTCCAAAAAGCCTTTTATGCATCTATAGACCAATTTTCAATTTGACTATTTTTGCAAAGTTAATTAAGAATCTGAATTTTTCAAAGAACTTTCACTTACTAATATATAACAGATAAACAACATTATTGCTACCATACTAGTTGCTAAAAAAATAAATATAAATAATCGTTTGTGCTTTTTAATTTTCTATAAAACCAAGATTTTGTAAATTTTAATTTAAAAGACCACCACTTCTAAATGGTGCCCGCAATTATTATTAAATGCTCTTTAGCAGTGCAAATAGATGCAAATTAAAGTATTTTTGAAAAAAATAAATAAATTACAACTATACTGATTATCCTCATTCTTAATTTTTTCGGTATTAGATCCTACGCGCAAAAAAAAGAATAGTAAAATTAACCTCAACGAGTTTAGTAAACAGAAATTAATAAATATTGGTAAATATAACTAAAAAATTAGTAAATTCTAATAAAAAATTGAGGTTTTAGTTTTAAAAACAAATTTTATTAGTAAATTTAACTAAAAATTTATAGTGACTTTTAAACTTCACTAAACTTTGTAAACAAAATCATTATTTTGGTTATATTTACTAATTTTTTATATGCGTAAAATAACTTTTTTTTTAAATTGCTCTAATTATTTGATTTTAATCAACTGCTAGATTTAATCAGTTGCGAATTCTGGCATCCTAATACAGTACAAATTTTATATTTAGGGTAGGCACTAAACCATAAAACCTACAAGATGCAAAAATTCTTCTTTTTCAGAAAGCTTGTCAAAATCCTGCAAATGTTACCTTTTACACCATAAGCCACAAAAAATACTTCATTTTTTTAAAAACTAAAAGATTCGGCTCTTGTTCAATTATTTTTCAGTAAAATTAATATAAATTGTATAGTCTAATTTTTGGCTCAAAAATTTTCAAAATCTAGCTGTTCGTAGCTTCTTTCCCGACATTTTCCAGAAAATTATTGTGAAAATGAGTAATTTTCGATTACGGCGTAAAACTTGGCACGGAATTTTTTGCATTCATTTTACGCCTAAGCAGACAAAAAATTATTGTAACACCATAGGAGAAAACTTTAGACATTAAATAGGGTAAACATATGTATATCAGTAATGAACAGCTTCGTCAAACACTTGTGCTAGTGATCACGCTAATACCAAAAGTTTTGCGCGCTTGATACTTTATATACAAAATTTACGACTTTTATTGAAAATTTAAAGATTTTTTTGAAAATTAAAATAAAATGTTTATCATTAAAAAACCAGGCACCACAGCATGGTAGGTCTTGGGAAAAAAAATCCGGCTGCTATACTATAGGAATTTCAGTAGCAGAAACCAGAAATTTTCGTCTTCGACAACTGGATTTTTTTTTTCAGTGTAGATATCACTTTTGACTTAAAACATTTGCTCCCTTTGATACTTAATAATTTTTAAAAATTTCCACTTTTATAAAATTTTAATTACCCATTTTTAATTATTTATTTCGCATAAAAATTTAAATGGCTACAAAAAACTAATGACAAAAGAATTATTTCAATGATAAAATTAAGATTTACCATAAAGTTAAGATTTTTGAATAATTTCAATATGTTTAAAAAAATGTTTATAAAATTTAGTCAAGTTTAGTCAACGAGCAGAACATTTAAGTTGTAAATAATTTATAATTTTTGGCTGAATAGAATTCGAACCAGAGAATTTTATGGTTGAAAATTTTTGCAATTGGTTATCGGAAATTAAATTCGTTCACTTTTTACTAATTTAAAGCTACTTGAATAATATTTACCAAAATTTTCCAATCTAATATAAATAACATTTGATCAATTATGGAATTTGGATAGAATTACATTCTTTAAGCAAGAACCAAAATTTTAAACATTTTTGAAATAAGCAAAATTAATTTTCTTAACTAAAATGGCGAATTATTCAAACATTAATTTAGATAATTTTTAAAATCTAGAATTAAATCGCCTTTTCCACGATTTTTTTTCTAAAAAAAGGAAATATTTAATAACTCTAGTTATTTTTGAATGAAATAAAAAAACAATTCCTGTAAAAAGTTAGTCAAATAATCTTGTTAATATCAGTAACAGTAAAAAAAAACGGTCAATACTGATTACACAATATAAATGATACGTGTTTTTTATATCAGTATTTTATTGAAAAAAATCACAAAAAAAAAATCTGCTACACTCATTAAAATAATTTTGTTTTTTATCATTAAAGTTAAATTTTTTTATAGTGATTTAGGACATTATATAAATTTATCTGTATAAAATAACAAAAAAAAAGACTATAGGACATCCCGTGTTGATATATCATATTTTTCAAATGTGTGTACGTTATCGCACATATGCAAAAAAAAAAAAAAATAGAAATTGCGCGAAGTTACGAGATAAATGAGATTTATCAAAAGTTTATACCGATAACTGTATATTAAAAGAGAGAGAGAGAGAGACGCTTGACTAAATTGCAAAATCATCATCGGCAAAAACGATTGTTATATTAGAGAAGATACTATTGCTCGTTCGTCATTATCTCACTGCCATGACGGTGAAATTTTAACTTCGGAGTATCTGTATTTTTTTCTTTCTACAGAATAAAATTATTTTTTAATTAAGGAAAAAAAATGATTTTTTTATTATAAATAATCTACAGACGATTAGAGGACGTAAGCTATTTCCGGGTCAGAAAAAAAACAAATTTATTTTAATTTCGTAATATACTGAAAAAATAACGATAATATATAACCGTTAAAATCATGTATGGAAATGTATTTTTTATTCAAAAATATTTTTTTAAGAAGATAACTGTAAACACGAAGTGATATAAATCACTATAAAATTTCTTTTTTTTAATAAAAAATCATTTAATATTATGCTTATCATTAAAAAAAACGTAGAAATATTTTTTAGTAAAAGTTTTTTTTTCGCAAGAGTTTCACTGCTGCTCCCTAGTTTTGTGTAAATAATGACTATTTTTCAAACATGCCACACGATAGGATAGTATATAAGGAAAATATTGCAATACCATAAAAGGGTGCATAAATTACATCAGGGTTCACTATGATTCGTTAAAAAAAAATATAAAATAAAATTCTTATGTCGAACAAACTAGGTGCTTCATGTTACATGTGTTTAATTTTCTTTCTATTTCATCCTTCTCTATCTTTTTTTTCGATAATCCTTTATTTTCTAACAATTTAATTAGAAATAAAATTGCCTCTAAGTAATTTAATAGTTATTTTAATTCTATTATACTCTAATCAGATTTATCTACACTTTTGCTATTTATTAGACATCCATTCAACAAGATGACGCTCGGATTTGCATTTCATCAAAGTTTGACCTCTCTTTAGCAATACCAAAATAGAAATATTAATAAATATATTTAAGACGCTGAAATTCTAACATATAACTTTAATAATTTATAATTCCAGCTCGTTTCATTAAGGCCCGGTTCAGAATCATCCGGTAAACTTTTGGGGTCTGTTAGTAGTGGTGCTTACTGAAACTAAAATAAAATGAATATAGTATATTTTTTTTTATTTCCAGTTGGTACCACTGACTTGTAGACCAGTTGATTGTAAAATGTGCCTAAAAATTTTGCACTAATATTAACTTGTTTTGCAAAGCTGGTAATAAAATCTTTGTTACAAAAATTTATCACATTAACTGGGTTCTGATTTTAGAATGATTTGCTCTTGTTCTTAGTATCATAAAATGCCAATATTATTCGTACCTTAAGGAATCTATAATAATTCCATAATCATTTATGTCATAATTTTAGGCTCACTTCAAGAGTTTTTATAGTTCTTTTAGAATACTGTGTTTTTTATCAATACTAAAGCTGTAAAAAAGGCATTTCTGTTGATTCCAACTTTAAGTCCCTTATAATCAATCCATTAATTTACGGTTCCATTCTGGAACTCAAAATACTAATCGGAGTTCTTATTATTTTTTAGAAAAAGGTAAAACTTAGATGAAGGTACCTTGATAGGTACCTTAGATTAAAAAAGGTAAAATTTAGATAAAGGTACCTTGAAGAATCCTTCAGAATTAAGATTTCTTTAGAACGACTGTGGTCTGTTTGGTAAATTATTGTTTGCATCATAAAAGATATAAAATTACGAGAATCCAAATGTTAAATTCAAATTTTTTGAAATGGGGAAGGAAACATGATTTAGTGCTAAAAAAATATATAGGGGACAAGTATAAGGTAAATCCAAATAAAGTTAAAAAATAACTGGGTAACAGAAGTTTATAGTTAGACCAAAAGAAAAAAATGTTCGTTCTCGTCACTCGATAGGGAATCGTGATACCGTACACCCGCAGGTACACGTCCTTTACTTTATATTATATATTAAGGCACTCGACCATGCGAAACCGCCATGAGACGCGAACATTTCTTTGGACCACCGTGAAATAGAAGTGCCGAAGCATTCTATCAGAATGAACCGGGTAGTTACTGCTTAAAAGAAATTTACTCTCACAGAAGGATATTTTTTTCTTTATTTTTGGTTAATGAAAAAAAAAGAAGAGAGAATAAAATAAATAAAAAATGTTTTAAAAAATCCATTAAAAATTATCATAATAATTGATAGTATGGTCTTTTTTATATAAATTTGATGTTTTTAACATAGAGATGACAATCATAGATAGTCTTAAACAGACATTTTTTAATTTTGCATAGGAATCGAAAAATTATCAAAATTTTATGATACTCTTAGACATGGTCCGTAACGGTACAAGCCATTATTTATTTTTTTTCTTGCTGGATTTAAAAAAAAAATTTTATTTTTAGTTGTTATAAATAGAGTTTAGTCATTCGTTTTTATTTATATTAGTTATGTATATTTATTGTTACTGTACAAAGAAAAGGGAAAAAATTTTTTTATTATTTATTGATACTAATTTATAACAAAACTGATAAAAATTTTTTAATACATATGAATAAAAAAAAATATATATATTTACTCAGCGAGAGAAAACAAGTTAGATGAGAAAAAGAATGCGATCAACGATGATAGTGAACAGCTTGCCATCGTCGAAAATTTTTTATTTTTAAGTGATTTCAAGGACACTTTGGTCAACAAGTTTATTTGCTTTTACACTTTTATATTCTTTGTTATAATATGTGTATAAGTGTGTGTACGTTTCAAATTAATAACATACATTGAACATTTTAGAAAATAATAAATTGAAATATTACTATATCGGTTAATCTAATCAAAATATTAAAAAGAAATTAAAAGATAATTATGAACTGCAAGCTAATAATTATGTTTCACGGTGGGCTTGAAACGATATTAAGTCAAAGTGCGAGTTAAAGAAAATTTTGAAAATGGGATCGATTTGAAATATTTTTTGAAATTTATTGCCGTAAGAATTAAAAAAATGTAAAAAACCGTATATTTTTTTGTTCGAAAACTTTGTTTATAAGGAATTTTAAACCATTCAAATTGTTTTAGGCGAATTAAACCAAAATATCTAAAAATTTAATAATTTTAAAACTCATTTAAATCCATTTATATCAATTTTTTGAGCTCTTAGGCCCGGTAAACCATTTTGATTTAAGTTTTTGACTGTTTCAAACCTTTTTCGGTACCAAACAACGAAAAATTTGAAGAAAAAAAAAATTTGATATTTTTCCATATATGGGCATATCTCACTAAGTGGTTATATTTCTAATTTTATAAAATAAATTTTATTATTGAGAGCACAATAATGACATTTGGACAGAAGTTTAATAAAACAATAAAAATTAAGATTTTCTTTGCGTAATTTAATTTTAAGCAACGGCGTTTGATAAATGAACTTCTTAAATCAAAAAATATATTTAAGGTTATAATTACTAAATGATGAAATTAGTTCTCAAAAATACTGGAAAATATAGAGGTATATAACAATAAATTTTATTTTTGCGTCCAAAAACCAATAATAAGAAGATAAATTTTCAATTTTTTTATAAACAAAAAATTAAATGTTCTACAGACTGCGCTATAGGTATAGCTAGGCTGAGCTCCCTGAATCTTTAACTCATTGCTCACATAAAACCTAAAATGTATTTAACATATTAGTTATTAAATACCCTGCCAACTAGCTGGCACTGAGGTTCCTCAAACAATGGGCTGTAATCTTAAATTACAACAAATATTATTACAACCATGCAATTATACATACATTTTTCGTTTTTAGTAGCTGGTAATGTAGATTATTAAGATCATTTTGTTATTGAAGTTAAAATTCTAGCGTCCATGGATTGGTCGCGCCGGCGTTAATAGATTTTAAATCATTTTTGCATAATTAAAAAGAGACAAATATAAAAAAAGCTAATTTTATTTTTTTTTATAAAATTTTATTTTATTAGAATATATAATTATCCCTTAATATTTAAAATATTGGGTAACATGATTTTTTTGTTTTGTCAAAGAAATGGTTGCTAACGATGCTAAAATTACAAATATTCGCTCAATTATTATAAAAAGATAGGAGTTTTTACCATAATAATTCCTTATAATTTATTTTCTCAGTGTACTTCTTGCATTTCAAGATTTTAACATTATTTATATTATTTCTATTAATCACAAAATAATAAATTATTTAATTCTATAAATTGTTTGATTCTTTAAAAAATGCCAATATAACTTTTAAATCTTAATTTTAAAATGCAAACATAACCATTTAATATTTTTAGGCTGTTTATTATTGTTTATAATTTCATTACATAAATAAACATAGCAACGAGCAAAATAATCCAAGGAAGTCAAAAGAGGCAAGATTTCCATCACTCTTTCTTGTGTGTTATAATTTATATCAAAATAAAAAAAAAAAAATTGTGATCGGATACAAAAAATTACTATAAACTAAATTTCTAAAACTTGTACTCTCATTAAAATAAATTAGATGTGCCCAAAACGAAAAATAAATTTGGTGTTTTATGTATTTTTTTGTGACGAAGATTTTGGAGAAAAAAATTTTCAAAAAATTAATTATCAGATTCAAGATATCGAGTAAAAATCATAATTTCAAATATAAGTAATTTCATGGAAATGAATGAGGTATTAAAAAAAAAAAGTATTTTGAGATTTTTTTAATAAACAAATTTTTTGAAAAAAAAAGTTAGGTATTCATTCGATAGTTGTTATGAAATATCACTGGTTACAATATTTTAAAATATTAGTACTTTCATAGAATTAAATGAGGTGTTACACCAAAAAAAAAAAAAAATATTGCAGTTTTTTTTATTCTTCTTTTTTTTTAATTTTGAGAAAAAAATTTTGAAAAAATTCAGTATCAGTTCCAAAAAATTACTGTAAACGAGGTTTTTAAAACAAGTACTTCCATGGAAATAAATTAGGTACTACGTCCAAAAAGAAAAAAAAGTTTCGTATTTTTTGTATTTTTTTGTGAAAAAAATTTTAGAAAAAAAATTTTCAGAAAATTAAGTATCCGATTCGAGATATCATTTGAAAACTATACTTTCAAATATAAGTACTTTCATGGAAATAAATGGGTTTTACATTCAAATTAAAAAAAAAAGGGGGGTTTGAGATTTTTTGATAAAAAAATGTTTGAAAAAAAAATTATGTCTTAATTCGATAATGGTTTTGAAATATCGCTAGTTACAATATTTTCAGATATTAGTACTTTCATAGAATTAAATGAGGTATTACAAAAAAAAATATTGCATTTTTTTTTTATTTTTCTATTTTTTTAATTTTGACAAAAAGAATTTTGAAAAAATTCAGTATCAGATCCAAAAAATAACAATAAACAAGGTTCTTAAAACTAGTACTTCCATGGAAATAAATTAGGTACTACGTCCAAAAAGAAAAAAAAAATTAGTATTTTTTGTATTTTTTTGTGAAAAAAATTTTAGAAAAAAAATTTTCAGAAAATTAAGTATCCGATTCGAGATATCATGTGAAAACCATACTTTCAAATATATAAGTACTTTCATGGAAATAAATGAGGTATTACATCCAAATTAAAAAAAAAAAAAAGTACCTCGAGCTTTTTTGGTGAAAAAATTTTTGAAAAAAAAATTAGGTCTTAATTCCATAATACTTGTGAAATATCACCGATTACATACATACGCACACACACACACACACACACACATACATACAGACTTTTTTTAAAAACAGGTTTTTTAGCTTCCTGGGGTCCCAAAACGTGCTTATATGCCAAAAAATAGAAAATCAAATTTTGACCTAACACAATGGTTCCTCTTGGAGGAACCAAAAATTATTTTAAAAAAATTTTTATTTTTGCAGTTTCATAAAATTTTAATTTGTAAGAAAAGTTCCTGATTGTTTCAAAAAATCACTCAAAGCATTCAAATTATTTGTCTTAAAATTTCCTATTACTAAATAATTGTTTTAAAAATTCTTTATCATTATACCTAATTTTTTATTCGATTACTGCTAAAATCATGGGTGGATCAAAAGGGGGGTGGTAAGGGTGATTGCCTTCTCTGAGCTCCCAAAAATGCATGTTTTTTAGGCACGATCACCCTATGTATGCAATACATAGATGAAATCGTGCCTTATAAGTTTGTCAGGTCAAAAAACGGAAAAGTTTCTAAATTGTCTAATTCGTGGAGAAATTTGGTCCCCAGGTCATTCCGATGCCTCTAAATGCTTATATTGCCTTGGTGTGTTTAGGGATGTATGTTCGAGAAAGTGTATCCTCAAGATCTCAGAACCTACTCGATGAATCAAAAATCCCTTAGACCACATTTTTTGAAACCAGATCTAGTTGCAGGGTTTTCAATTTCAAGTGATTTCATCAAGTCCTTGCAGAGAAATGTTCAAAAAACTGGTTTAAAATACCTAAAAATGAATTAAAAATAGTAGATTTTTGGAACAACTCGATGAATAAAAAATCCCTTAGACCAAATTTTTTTAAATCAGATCTAGTTTCATGGTTTCCAATTTCAAGTGATTTCATCGAGTCCTTGCAGAGAAATGTCCAAAAAACTGATTTCCGTTACCTAAAAATGACCTAAAAATAGTAAACTTCTGGAACAACTCGATGAATAAAAAATCCCTTAGACCAAATTTTTTTAAATCAGATCTAGTTTCATGGATTTCAATTTCAAGTGATTTCATCAAGTCCTTGCAGATAAATGTCCAAAAAACTGATTTCCGATAATACCTAAAAATTAACTAAACTAGGTAATTTTCTAGAACAACTCGTTGAATAAAAAAGAAGCTTGGTTCAAAGCTTGTTTTACAGCATCTAGTTGAGCCTTCTTCAATTCAACTAAGCTTCATTCCGTTGTTGTCAGCTATTCACAAAAATACTGATTCCTGGTGCCAAAAAATGAACTTAAAATCCCTAAAAAAAAAAGCAAATATCAGTAATAACTAGAGAAATAATAAAAATAAAATTTAGTACATATACACACTTAAAATATTACTTGAAAGGATAACTTAACAAATGTATTTGGAAACATCATTTTAATCATCACTTGTATAATATGTATTGCCATAAACACAATTCTAATGCTGAAAAATAAAAACAAAGAAATTACGTTCTTTACATAAATTAAAAAAAAATATTAAAACTTTTTATACTTATCTGAATTAAACTTTTGTTTATTTAACTATATCAACCAAAAGAATTAAAAACATATCTGAAAAAAATAATAACAAATTTATAAACACATAGCCATTAACCTAGCGCAGTCGACTAGCAGACTAACCCTAGACTAACCTAACTATACAACTTTAGTTTAAATTTAAGCGCGTAATTTAAAACAACTTTTAAAATTTTTTTTACTATTTTTTTAAAAACGTGGATAAAAATAATAAATAATCTTATATAAATTTGTAAATTTATATTATTTTTAATTATTATTTTTATGCAAAATTTTTAAAAAGATGATACAGTAAGTTCTATTATATTAAGTACTCAAATTTAAACTATAATACTTGTTTTTCAGCAGTATTGACTTTTAATTACCTTACAATAAGCATACATTGCTGTTAACAAATTTGTTATTATCTTTTCTCAGATAAAAATTAATATATTAAGGCACGCAGGTAGAATTTTATTTAGGTAATTAAAAAAATATTAATATATTCTTTTTAAAGAATATGGGAAATTAAAATTATACTTTGATTTTTTTCAGAATTAAGAAAGATTAATATATATTTGAAGATTCAGATATTTTAATCAAATTTAGAAACTTAAATTTTATATTTTCTCGGCATACTTTAGTAAATTATTATATAAGAATCTTTAGCAAACGATCTTGCTATGGTGAAAAAGAAATTAAAATAATCTAAACCCTATTATTTTTATTAATGCAGATAAAAACTTTTAATTAAATAATTATTTATGAATACTGTAAATAATAAATAATAGTTTTCAATTTATGAGAATGTGGATCCCATCAATGTTATTAAAGAGAAAACACTCAATAAATTTGATCGTGCCTGAAATAAAAAAGCCTTAGCTTTTTTATAATTTTTTGCGATTTTTGTTCGTAATTTTGTTTTTTTATACAAACATAAGAATATATGCAAAATTTTGCTTAAGCGCCCCACCCCCTTAGGCCCTAAATCCACTACTGGTTAAAATATGTTCGCATTATCTTATTATAATTTATTAAATCATTTGGTTGTGCCTTCTATGATTTTTGAAACATTTTTTTAGAGTTTTTGATTTTTTTCAAAATGTATATTTCTTGAAATATATAAGATTTTAATGATCCACTAAGTATGACCCACAACTACAAAATTTTATTTATTTTTTTAAAGCACTAAATTCAAATCAAAAACATATTTTTTGAACTATAAGAATGAAATATACGTAATTCTTACACGTTTATTATTTTTAGGTTATTGGTAAACAACGCTTCTAAATTGTACGATTAGTTTATATAAAACTGAGGTTTATACATACAACGCATTGAATTAAGCTATGCCGTTTTTTTTAACTGAAATCTTATAACATTTTACATAAATCACAAAAGATTTTGCGAAGATTTTTTAAAAATTGAACGAGTGCCATTAAAAAATGTGATTTTAGTACCAAAATCACGCATCGACAACAAAGCCTTCTAATGTCGATATCTACTAAATTATTGGAGGCACCAGTTTTTCTCAAATCACTTTCAAATTATGAAACATTGTACAGAATTTTGAGAATAGTTAGAAGTAAAAATTGTTCACAGCATTCATCTGTGGCTTAAAACACTTTTTTTGGTCGTATTTATTGGAAAATGTGGTTCCCAATATTTCTGCCAGCAGAATTTTTTTTAGAAAAGGAGCACACTGTTTTAATTATGTGAATAAATTAAATATATTATTAATTTATCAAAATCTATTTATAAAAAGGCAAATAGTTTTACGGCATTCCCTCTGTAATGTTAAGAATTTAAAAAACTTAAGAAGGTTACCAACAAAATATTAGGGTTTAGAATCATTCCAAGGCTGTTATTTCATAATAATTAAAGAAATTAGGCAAAAAAATTTCTTGAGGCTTGAGAAGAAATATATATAAATAAATTTCAATAATTTTTTTTTAAACAGAAAGCTGGATTTTCATTAAAACCCTCAGTATGCAATATAACCACTTGGTGAGATATGCCCATATATAATTATGGAAATATATATTTCCATATATATCCCTTTCAATTTTGGCCAAAATAAAAATTGTCAAAAAAATCCAGTTTGCTGATTTCATAAAAGAATCAATATTTTTATTAAATTTACATTATATAATTGACTGCTTTATCAAAATTTATAATTCTTGTTTTATCTTTTAAAAAAATAAAAAAAAAATAATTTATTTTAATTTTTTATCGTTTTTATTACAAAAGTTTTTAATTATTATCTTTTTAATTGTATTATATATTTTAATGATATAAAAATAATACCTTCATATATAATTTATTATTTGTATAATTAAATTTAATTATAAATGCAATAAATGAATTGTATTTATAAGATTAATTTTTAATATCGCATTGAAAAAACAATTTTTTTTTTAAATTCAATAATAACAAAGTTAAATATCTGTTTGCTAATAAATAATTTATGTATTAATTAATACTTTTGCATAAAAAATTAAATTATAATAGGTTTTAGAATTTTTTAAATTAAAAGCTCTCCACTCCTATGATTATAAAGTAGCATTAATAAACAAATCAGATCAATTATTTTGCATAAGTAGCATTTATTATATTCTTTGCTCGAGTTATTAATACATTTGATATAAGAAAAATCCAATCCATACAAACTTTGAAATTGATAGTCTGTATAACCATATTGGGCGTAGTCTCTCTATCTATATATAACGTTTACCAAGGCATGGAGATAAATCGAGGGGTGCTAGTTAAAAGTCGCTATGTATCTTTTTTCACAAACGAAGACCCCGATATCTTACTATGTATGCAACGTATATTATGTCGGTGCCTTCCTTAGAAAAAAAAACAATATAGCGATGTTTAAATAGGACGCGGCGAAATGTTCGATGCACATGGGCACTTTAATTAATGTTTACGATTTCCATTAGCACCAAACAGCTATAGCATTCACTGCAATTTCCTGCTGAAGGTAGGCTTGTACAATTTTTCTTTACAGGCTTGGTTTGTTCAAATCACTGTATTGATTATCTTCTCTTAGCTCTTACTTTTTTTAAAATATATTTATTTTTAAAAGAAAATTTATTTTTATATTTTGGACCTTCTAAAATTAGAGGATAGTTTATCTGCTTTGCGAAACAATGACGTATCTCATTAAAATTTTTTCTTTTAAAAATTACAAGCAATATTTATTATTAAAAATACATCCCTGATATCAGTAGAAATTTCTAATAAAATATCTTATTAAAAAGCAAATTTTTCATAAATACAAAAGAATAATTTTGTCCAAAAGCTTTAAAAAAAATAATAAAAATTAATTAGGTAATCGGAAAATAATTGCACACATCCAGAATTTAATTAATCGAATAAAGAATGCGAGTTGAAAATAAAAATAATTAGAGAGAATAAGGTAGTTATTTTGTTAATCTTAATTAAATAAAGTAAATAAAGTAAGATTATAAAATAAAGTATAAGAAATTTATCGAGGGTACCGCAACAATTTGAATCGTACATATAATAATGAAGCGTTTATTATTACGAAGAAGGCAAATTGACGCACGTTTCAATCCCAACAATTTTCTGCGTTAATGGCAACAAGCAATAATGCAGTGAAAGGTTATGTACATAAAAGTTATATTATTATGGCTGACCGAAAACTCATCGATTCAACTTTGATAATACTCTATAGAAGCTACAATTGTTTCCTTTTCATTGATACTCATTATTACATCATTATTATTTGCATTTGTATATTTCCTTTTAACTGTATAATATTATATAATCGCTTTTCCATACTTCTCTAATGCAATAATATTTACCTATTTACCTTTTTCATTCGAATAAATAGTTATAAACAAATTTAATCTTATTTTCATTTTCCTCATTCTGTTATACTGGAAATTCATTTCAATTCTAAACTGTTTTCTCTTTCACCCCTCTATACTTTTGAAATTCAAGGAAAATAAACAACTCCACGTCTCATTTATCCATAATATTTTAATGTTTTACAAGTTTAAGAAAATCTTATTCCAACAGTTCATGACACAATTCTATCTTTCTAAAATCGGCAAAATTAAATTCCTTATCAAACCTCTCCCGCGATAGTTGCCGCAATATCTACATATTTTACATTTCATTAGAAACAAATAATACAGCTTTATAATCTTCGTTATTACACTCTAAATATTTAACATTCTAATTATTCTTATTAAATCATTGTATTTGCTAAGAATTTTAATTCTTCATCAAATTTTTAATAAAATTTCCCCTTGTTAATTCTGAAGTAGTATTTTTTCTATTATAATATGTAACTGATTTATGGCTTTAAAAGCAGTTTATATTAGAGGATTTTGAGAGGATCATTAAGTGCTGCACTGCTGTGAAAATACAACCCCCTATAAATACATAATTCATAATTTTATTCTAATGTACACTGAGAAAAACACTAAAACACTAAGAAAATTTTCAAGTTATCTTTTTGATTTTAGCCCTAAAAATTTTTATTTTGATATAATAATTATAGAGATATAATTTAATTTTATGTATAAGTAAAATTAAAAAATACTAAAAAAATTGCAAATTCAGTTAATTAAACGACTTTGAACAAATTTTGATCATAAAATGACAGTAGAATAACATGATTCGTAATAGGCTTTAAAGTCTCTACAGTACTAAAATAGTACAACAACATAATATTTTATAGCCTCTCCAATACCTTTTTAAATATGTTTCTGTAATTAATAATTATAAATTTGCAGTGAAACATAATTATTTTAAGCAATAGAAATATAAGCAAACATAAACAGAGGGGGTGGGGGGTTAGAGACCCCCTACATCTTTTGTATTAAACAAAATAACATTTGTATGCACATTTTACAATTTAGAAATTTTTGTACATCAAAAAAATTAATACTAGCAGTATCACGTACCTTAAAAAGGCAAGCATGAATATGGCTTGAGTTCTTCAAGTTAGCTGCAGTAAAATACTGACCTTGGGTATACAAAATTTTTTTGGTATTTTTTTAGGATTCCATATGAATGACTCAGTATAAAAATAATAATAATAATAATAATAATAATATGTAGAAAGAGAGAGATAAGCCATGTAGAAATAAAAAAGAAATTATAAACTAATAAAAATGTATTTATAAAATTAATTTATAATAAATAAAAGTTTAAAATGATACCAGGTAGCAGATTGAAAGAAAGAGAGCATTCTTAGTCGTGCATATATAATAAATCTCTTTCGCATGTATTGTATATGAAATTTATATATCGAAACCTTGTCGTGTGCGACTTTGTTTCCAATGCAAACAAGTATATACCTGGCTTATCTCGTCTGCAGGAGCTCGTGTCGCAGGTGAGCAAACTCGTATCTCAAGAGGCTCGAGGCCGCCGTCGCCAAATAACACCATAATGAAAAATAAAAAAAAAATATATCTCTTTTTATACACGTACGTATTTTAAGGTGGTACTTATTTTAAAAACATTGGGACGTCTAAAGATTTCATTTGGCACGAACAGTTTTTAAAGGTTGACAAAAAATACTTGCAAAGATTAGAGGTTCCAATGTTTTGTGGGGAACAATTGAAAAGACCAATTATGAGCTGAAATACACAAGGTATTTTTGAAATCAAAGACATGCTAATGTACACTTTCATATTGGGTCTTTTACATAAAACATAATTTTAAAAAAGCATTTATAAAGTAGCGAACTTAAAAGCAATTACAATAAATATTTAATACATTTTAGCAGAACTTCGAAAATCGATAAAGTAAAGAAGAATATTTGTAAGGTTAAGTTTCAAGCAAAATGTAAAGATCAAGTATATATAGGATGTAAGTAATTCTATTCTTCGAAATAAAAAAAAATAAGGGGACGTTGTAAACCGCAGAATATTATAGTTAAAAAAAAGCTTATGAAATAGAGAATATTGAAGTAAAACGGATATGCATAACCACGTAGCAATTCTCAACAGAAGCTCTATTATGCATATGAGATGTTTTTTTTGTCCCTTTTCTACACCACAATAACGGAAGCGATAGTGTTTTAAATTTTTTACTATCATTATTGGTATAGAATCGAGAATGCAATATCAAGATAATTGAAGTTGATAAAATATATTTACTAGTATGGTATAGGTATAAATCTCAATCATTTTATTGTCAGTATTATTTATAAAAAGCCAACATAATAAACAACACTTCAACAGGATACTTTTATCTTATAAAATTATACCTTTTGTTTTTCTCATAATGTACTCCATATAAACAGGTATTGAAACTATAAATTTGCAAGCTAGTAGTACCTAAGAGCAGTAGCTGATTCTTATATAAATTTTTATTTCTTTAAATATCTTATGCAGGATAAAAAGAGAGAGAAGCTTCAAGGCTAGCAAGATCTTAGCTATAGGCTATGTTATATATATCGAGGTTGACTGACAACTAACGGCAAAAAATACATACACAGCTACAGATTAAGATCTCTTTTTCCCTTATTACAGCGGAACGTCTGTTACACATATAATATCGAAAAATTTGATCATCGACCACACAAAGACGCCTACTATATTACTATGTGTATCAAGGAAACTACTGTCTTTTTCCCTCGCTTTTTATTTTTATAATAAGTAACTAGCTTGTCTTCTTGTCTTGTAAAATGTCCATGAAAATGTCAACGAGTCAAATAAATGATCTTATACATTGGGATTTACTCGAAAAGATTTGTACTTTATATATATTTTCGTCAACTTTATGTCAAATCATTTATACAAATATCTATTTTATTTATTTATACTTTAATGACTTTAACTTTTATTTTCTTCATTTTATTTTTCAAAGTGAAATTAATATTTTCAATATATTTTTTATCTTATTCATATAAACAAGGAATAATTATTTTCATTGTCCCGAACCATATACTTTTTAATGATTCTAAATCTTTTACTTATATAGAATAAAATTAGCATGCTTTTTTGAAACCAATTGCATATGGCATTATTTATAAAATTTACAGCAATGCTGTTATTACCAGTCTAAATTTTTATACTTTCAGTGAATGAAAAAGGGAAAAATTGTATCATTTAAAATAATTTATACTTATTTTATTATATAATAATGAGGCATATAGTGCAATTATTTTGCATCTAACAATGGAATTAATAATTTATTAGTGTTAGACATTAAATATTAAATATCTTTAACTACAACTTTCAAATCTAAAATAGCTTCAGCACCTATTTTAGGTTGGCCAGATTTTACAGAACAGTTTATTATAGAAACAGATGCTAGTATGTGTTACACACAGGTTTAGGCGAATTAAATAAATGGTGAAGAAAGAATCAGTCTACACTAGCTACGTGCTAAAGGAGCATGAAATATGGTATAATACCACCGTAAAAGAATGTTTGGCAATTTTTTGGTACTTACAAAAAATCCGAAGCCACATAGAAGACACACATTTTAAGGTTATCACAGATCAGGACGCATTAAAATGGCTAAATCAATCTTAAAAATCCAAATAGACGATTAGCCAGATGGTCTTTAGATATAAGAATACGACTTTGATGACGAACACGAAGAACGTGTAGGCTAATAAGGTATCAAAAAATCTTATTATAGAGCTTTTGAGCTATATTACTGGCCAAGATTGAATAGAGACATAACAATATTTGTGAGGGCGTGTTATATATGCTAACAAGTTAAACCAGTATATGGAAAACCAGTAGGATTTATGGAAAAGTGCCAAATACCATCACTGTTTACATATGTTGCTTCAGATTGCATGGAGCCTTTTCCACGCTCTAAAAATAGCTATACCTTTATTTTAATTTTAATATTTACAAATTTATTCACAAAGTATTCAGAAATCATACCAACCAGAAAGAAGGATGGCCAAAAAATACTGAAGAACTTCAAACAATGCGTCATCTATAGGCACGGAACTCCTGAAAAACTGATTTCTGATCATGGACCTTAATACAAGAATAAATATATGTTAGGTATTCTTGAAAAACATGACATAGAATATGCACTTGTGCCTTCGTAACATCCCCAAAGTGACCAAATTAAGTGCTTGAACCGAACGCTAAAATCTATGATTCGGTTATATATATCTCCTGAACTTAGAACATGGGACTCAGAATTGATGGAAAACAAATTTAATTACAGCACCTCAGTCCATGAGTAATTTGGCCAAATGGTAATCTTCACAAGGTAGTGAGAAAATCTTGTCCTAATGCTAGTTAATTCTAGTTAATTTAAATCTTTTTCCAACAGGAAACCCGTTACAAAAACACCGCTAGTGCAGAATTTTATATACAGGTATAAATTAAGACAACAATATTAAAATATTATCGAAAAATTTAGTCAGAGTACTGGAGTACGAAAGAAAATGCAAATCTTAATTGGCGACGAAGAATTTTGAATTTTCGTTTGTGGCAATTGTCTAACGAAATGCTACCCATCCTATATTAATCATTAGTAATATTTGTAAGCATTATGACATTTTATGTAAGAAAATTTTCCTAAAAGAATTGCATTAGGTAAATAATTTATCTGCTAAAAGGTTAATACAAATTGAGTATAAATATAAAAAGAACTTTTAAAATAATAAACTATGATGGTGTATATTATATAGTATTATATATTTTGGTAGACAATGCAGGTAAATTAGAAATGGTGTAAACATGATTTCGAAATTCTAAAGGAATTTCTATATCCCACATTCATTAGTTAGTTTAAAAATTAAAAATAATATTTTATATGCGGGTTCCGAGAAAAGAAATTAGTTATTTATTGCAAAATTTGTAAAAAGCAGGTAATTGCATTATTTTGTTAAAATAAAATATATCTTGTAAGTAGAATCTACCCTTGTAAGTATAATGAGTTCAACATTTACTTATTATCGATAATATATCATTTACAAGTAAAATTATATCTTAAAATCAATAATAATAATAATAATCGTCATAATGATCCACGTAATTATTATAACCGTTTGGAAAATGAAAAAGTTTTATAAAATAAAAGATATTATTCATATCACCAAGTCATCAAAAGTTAATTTAACATTATAAGAAAACACGAACATAATAACAGAGAATACTTAATACGTCAAAAGACGCACCCGTGTCTTTGTGTAATAATATAATAATATCTACACATTAATGCATTATTTTATTTTCTTTCACTATTTATATTATAATATGACACAAGTCAAACTTATAAATATATACCCACCGATCCAGTATGTAGATTCATGCAGGTGTCGCCTTGACAGGCCTTCAACAACACCAAGCCTACATCTCTCGCACATAAATTTTATTTATTTTATTATTAATTTTTTTATTTTAACGTTTGTCTTGTGTCAATATTTTTTATTGCTTTTTTTCCTCTATTTTTATGCAATCAAAAAATAGCTTAATGTTTGCTTTATTTTATTATCATTTAGTAGGTTAAATAAATCTTTTGATTTTCTTGCAAAAATTCAAAAACTAAAATATTTACTCTACCTTTTTTGTAAAGGACGAAGGTTCCACATTTATTATTTCCAATCTTACACAAGGCACCAAATTCTATGCATAAATCTTTTGTTATGGAATTGGAAAAATTTAATTATTGATTTTGCAAGGAAAGAACGCTAAGATAAGTAGTGACTGAGTGAGAAGTAATACTTTTTAAGTCTCTCGCACAAAAAAAATGAGACTAACTCAAAGTTTTTTGGCTGACTTAAAAGCTTGCACTTACAGAAGGCAACTTTATTAGTAAGATACGCTAAGAAACCCTATTTTGTAACATTGAATTTTGGTGAACTAGGTCCATGCTTAGTCCGTTTTTGTCAATATATTATGGCAGATCCAATGCATGAATTCCTCTTTTTAGACTAACCATATTTTATTGATTAAAGTCTCTAATCAGGTCTCAAAGACTTAAAAAGTCCGTTCTTTTAAAATAAAATTAAATATTTATGTAACCAGAGAATATGTTGAAAAAGATGCAAAAACTAGAAAAAGTATTATATTCTATTAAATAAATAAAATTCTTCGTTAAATAATTAACAAATATTTGCAGCCAAAAATTCTAAAATAATTAAAGACTAGGTTAAAATTTGTTTAACTTGTTTCTTATTAATACAATTACAGAGAAACATATACGACTATAATATATGAAAGATACATAAATATTTGCATTTAATTATTTTAATTTGAATTTCTCGTAGAGCTTAAATCAACTACATTCCTATAATACATATAAATTAAGTAATTTATAAAACATGTTAAAAAACGTATTTTATCATTTATCAAAACTGGAATTAGTTATAAATATTAAACGTGTGTATGGTACTAATTGAAAGCGCAAATTGAAACCAAATGAAATTATTTTTACACTGAATTTATCAATGCTTGTATAAGCTTTTAATCTAACATAAATTTTAAAATTGCATTAAGGAAATTTAATTTATATTTGCAGTTTTTTTTCATAAATATAATCTAATTTGAAGTAACCAAAAATATTTATGCATAAGTAGAAAACAAAAATTTTCTTTCACCGTTTTAATCGAGGTAAAAATATAATAATTTTTTTCATTTTATTGATAAATGAAAATACTTTTTTATTATTCAATGCAAGTAATAACATTTAAACGTTTTATGTATATTATATCCGATGAAATATTGTTCTATATTCTGTCTTATTGTACAATTTGTACATTAAAAAAAGAAAAAAAATCCATGTAAATATAGCTATAAGTAAATGATATTTCTAACCTATAAGCTGTTTATAAATAATAAAGTAAGTATAATTTTTTTTTCTTTTTATCTCGCTGCAAAAAAACTATTTTTATCATAAATATACTACTTCTCTTCGTTTTGAATTATTTAATACAGCTTTATTATTATCATTATTATACTATGCATATATCTGCAAATCTATAGTTTTAATAATTTATTTAATATTTTGGTATTTTAACAAGTTTCTGGCTCCTACGATTTAGTCATTCTAACAAAGGTTTTTTTTCTTGCAAAGTCTTATATCTGCCTCAAATTTTGAAAATGGTTAGTCTGATGGAACTTGTTTGCAAAAATTCGAAAAAATAATATAATAAGCAGAAATTGGTCGTTAAGTTGAAAAAATGGAAAATTTATGATGAATTCTAAGGGTGTATATTCTTTAGGTCTTCATATTGTTATCGTTATTACATTATAGAAATCGATATTTACTTATAGTCTTAAAACTCTACATTTGCATGGTTTCTAATACATGAGCGTCTTTTTATTATTATTATTATTATGTATAATAAAAATGTATGCATAAACGAGCGTTCAAAGTAACAATTAACGGATTCATAAAACTATTGTAGTTAATATAATATATACTCTTACTGAGATTTAATAAGTGTCACATTCAATTGATTCCATTATAATGTCTTTATGATATAAACAACAATTAATTATTTATTTAGCTTTATGCATTAATTAAAGAAACTCTTCAAGTTAATTTTATTAAACTATGCTTGATGTGTGAAAATATTCATTGTCAACATCATACTGATCAGTATGTACTGGCCAGTTTAAGTGACCAGGATGCACATTTGCTGAAAATTTTGGAATTTTCTTTTTTTTGTCATAACATTTTTTTAAAGGCATTTTAACAGAAAAAATTCACGGTGAATGATTTATTATTGAGTTGCAGTGTGCCCAGATCGCAAAATTGTAATTTTACCAAAGTATCATTATTTCGCAACGCAGTAATTTGATTCATTTTATTTTCGGCTTATTAGCAGAGAATTTTTTTTTATAAACTGTGGTCGCCAGTATGAGACGTAAATATATTACCCTGAAGTATTTAGCCAGACTAACATGTGCTTGAATAGGGATTTTTTATAAAACATTCTGACGTAAGCAGTATTAATTCTAGAAGGGTTATTAGAAAATTATAGGTATAAGTTATTTTATTTGTTTATTTTAATTGGATAATGGTATAAAGAATCTAAAGATTACAGTAATAAAGAAAAAATAATAATTATTTTAGCTAATATAAAAAAAATGTTTTATTACGACCTTAATTATAGCTACAGTATAATAATAATAAGTCGTATAATTATAATTTATGCACACATATATAGTATTTCTTTGTGTCGACATATTAAAAAAACATAATATTTGTACGTTAGTCACCTTAATGAAACGTCACGTGTTATTAGATTCAAATTACAATAACTATCGTAGCGCAACTTATAATAAAACAAGGTTAAATTGAAATGCTTTATACTATATCGATTACTTCAAGGTGTAGATAAAACATGTGAGTTAAATTTTAAAAAAATACGGGTTTAATGGTCTAGTTTATAAAATTTGAATATTTCTTTTGACTTTGAAAAAAAGATTATTTCGTAACGGTTACGACTGAACTCGATAAATCAAGAATTTAATTTTTTTAACATCTATGCAGTTAATTACGTATAAAAGAATAATTACCATAAACTTGACCGATTGATTATTATCATAAAATAAATGAGTTATTTATCAAACTTTAAAAGTACATATTTGATCTTGATTATTTAAATTTTTTATTTTTTTATTCGTTTTTTCAAGGACTTTAATGATAATATGATTATAATTACAATTTTAATTTTAAATTAAAATACAGGTATGTGTGTATTTAATTATATATTTATTTTTTTTATCAATACAAGTGCAGAATATATTTTTTTAAGCTATGCATGTGTAAATGACATCAGCGAAAAACTTGTGTTTTTTTTATGCTGCATATTCTAAAAAAAGGTAAACGTAAGAAAAATTTTTGCACATGAATCATAAAATGACATTAAATTTAACATAAAATTATGACTATTCATATTTATATATTTATTTTTTTCTAAATTATTTTTAAATGCATAAAATCAACCGTAGGCGATAATTTATTGTATGAGTGAAAATTTACAACACTTTATCACTTTTATTAAATCGCTACGTAACTAAATTTTATGCTGCAAATTGAGTTTATTTAATCAATAGATTATTTGCTTAAAATGTCTTATGGTATTTTCATTGAATCGATTTTTAATCAGAAGGAAAAATAATTGTATTTTATTTATAACTTGTTTCATTTATCTTTCCAACAAATTTTATCAAATGATTATTAATAACATAATATAAATATATCTCCACATTTTTAAATGACAAGTTAAATGAGATTGAAACTTTTAAATAATAATATTGCAGTTATACGTGGCTCGTTCCATATTAACCACCTGAAAGAATTTTAATTTGAAAGAATTTTAATTTAAATTTATCTTAATACTTTTGAATCGAGTGAAAAAATAAAAATTTCAGTTAAAAATTAGACTAATACACTTAATAAAATTAAAATAAAACTGTAGTTGAGTCTGAAGAGGTCAACAATATTTTATACGAAACGTTACATTGCAAAGCTTCTTTCGTAACTTTATTTTGTATTTTTTAGTAAAAAATCGATATTTCTAAAATTATAGCTTATTTGGTCACTTTAGAGTATTGCCTATGTAATAAATGATGGTTTACTTGAGCACCAAAAATTTTAAAAGCCCAAAAACGTTTCTTACCAAAAAATGTAGGAGAAATTTAGCAAAATGGATTTCTTAAGATCTACCCATATAACCCTGGGCTGAAAAATTAATGAAAAAAAAAGTTTTTGATACACAGAATATATATATAATTTTAAATGATTATATACGTCAAGCTTTTTTTATTCATACAATAAAAAAAAGAGAGTATAATATACTTTTCTTGACAGTTATATGATTACTATAATATTATACGTTTTTTTTACAATTTTGTATACACTAGCATATTATAATACATATAAACTTTATCAGTTACAAAAGTTTAAAACCTTAGTTTTAAGTATAAGATCTACAGTTGCACGCAATGTTTTCAATCTTTACACGTATATATATAGAGTTTTGGAAATTTTATTTGCATGAATAAAAAGTAAAAAATAATATCTACATATAGGTAAAATGTACATTAAAGAAAAAGAAACTTAAGGAGGTTATTGGCCTGAACGCGCAGGCGTTTTCAGTATGCCACCTGTAGGGAGACTGGTCATGCGTTTATGCGCAAAAATATAAAAAAACGTCTTTTCTGATAGTACCGCTGCAGTTTTAGAAAAGAAGCACGTGTAAAATTTGAATATTAAATTTCTCGCGATTATTGTAATATTGCCTTTGCCTACCCCCTTATTATGTGCAGAAGAATAATAACATTTACCAAATGCTTTTTTTTTTTATTTTAATGCAATTCGGCAATGCAAAATCATTTCGAATTTAATGTGCAACGGACGTTTCTTTTCCGCAAATATATATAATATTAAAAGGCATGCACCAACGTAACCCTCCGGTGCGCATCGAATCGCGAACTAATACGGTCTGCGTATATGCGTTTTAAAGTATATAAACCTAGTAAATACATAGTAGGTTGGAGCCAATAAACGAAAAAAAATAAAAAAAAAGATTATAATTCGCGTTCAACGACCCTAGAAAGCGCCCGTCCATGAAAACCTACACTCGGGCTAAACGTTTTTCCGGTATTTATCGAGTTTTGCGATTAATTTGCGATTATTTATATTATATACTTACCATTGCAGGTTAGAAGGTATAAACTTTATGGGTGCCTTTCAATTTACTTACTTTTATAATATTAATAATTTATTCATGATCTGTAACGATGAATAATAAGGAAAAATAAAATCTAAAAGATATTAACTTAATTTTCTGAACTTCCTTGCTATAATTAGAATTTTACTCCTTTTTTTCCTTATTATTTTTATCAATGAATTTAAACCAGAAATCGTAAATGTTCATTATAATTAAAATATCAATTTCAACCAACCAATCTGTTTTTTTTTTTTTTTTTAAATAAATTGTTATTTTATTTTAATTTTGCGGAACCTGTTTTTGATAAGTAAAACTTTAAATAAAAATTATACTAAGTAATGAAGAAGCTTTCACGTGTCCCAAATTATTTTTAAACTAACCCTGAAAACAAATAATAAATTTATGACAAGTCCAAAAATATTTTCCCATGAATCCAAGTTTCAAAACACAATTTCATCTTTTACTGGGTTTTTACTTTCTGAGATTGATTCTCTGATCTAGAACATCAACAATAAAATGCCTAATAACTTACCAAAAACAGAGCTGGATAAATTTTTTAAGACTAATTTCTTATGACAATTATTGGAACAAATTTCACTTACAAGATCAATTTAAAAAAAATAAAAAAAGTTTCTTGAAATATGAAAATTAATAGTATAAAAAAATTAAAATAAACTCTCCATTCAGCATTTGTAAGTATATATAAAATAGTTAATTTTGATAAACAAATCTAATAGAAACCAAAAATTACTTTTATAATGACGTTTAAATGTTCTTTCCTAGTTATTCAGTGTGGAAATTATTATTTAGGGTCTTAAATCAAATCTGAAAGCTTGTTCTAGACTATGTCCTAGAGTTTGAAAACTAAAGAATGCTCTTTGTACCAATGGAACAAGTGCAACCGTGCAATTCAATGATAACCACAATAGATGTTAAACTTTAATGAGCCACTGGGTTGATGCAAATGTTTTGTACATTAATACCGTTCCTTATACCTATCAATATATCCCATTTTCTATGATTAATTTTTTTTTTTAATAAATCAAAGGAAAATAGCAAAGATTTTCCATAAACATGTAATATATAATAAAGACATAATAGATTTATATAATGGAAGAAACGGGATCATTAAACTTTGACCACTGGTAATTGCATTAGCCACGTGTATATTCCGCTAAAGCGGAAGTGGTGGTTTTCTGGCTTATAACGAAGGTGCGATGATGCATTCCACAAAGTTCTAAACTTTGGTATATGCATTTATATTTATATATATATATTAAAGAATTCACGATTTGGACATATGTTAAGTTGTAATATCCAATTATAACCCTTTTTCTTCGCGCACCATTGAATTACAGATATATTTAATATCTTTCAGCTATTTATGCTTCCGCGTAGAATTATAATATAATAATTAGGATAAAATGTTTTAACAAAAAAAAAACGCCCCCGCCTTCTGCCCTATACTTACCCCCATTTTTTGTACATTGCATTAATATATTGTAACTGTATTTATCTATTCTCATTTGTACGTAAGTATTAATGGCTAGGCTTGGTTCGCGCGTACCGTTCGCCGAAGCGTGAACACGGTCGACGAACTCTTTATACGCGAGATGCCGAAAAAAAAACCTGCGTTACTAAATGTATGACCCGCACCTAGGTCATTGAACCCCACTCTCTTCTAACACGCCTTTTTTTTTTAATTTTAATTTTTATTTATGCAATTTATTTTATTTTATTTTATTTTTTGGAATGCACTTTTATTAACGTACTCAAACTTAAAAACTACCGGGAACCCCCCTCCACCCCCATATATTTACATATTTGCGGAATTAACGATCATTTTCATGTACAAAGAGCATTGACCAAATAATAATAATTATTTTTTTAAATTTTTTAAGGAATGAAAAAGTGTAGCAGTTTATTCAACTTTACTTATACTCTAAAAAATAAGTATTTGGTATGCTTATTTCTAATTTTCATAAGAATCAATAAAATTTAAGTTTCTTATTTTGAAATTATTAAAAAATAATTATGTCTTATAAATTATGAATATAAATAATTTTGTTTATTATAAATTTATTAGAAAATTCTTTATCATCAATAATAATTTACTTTTATAGGCTGTTTTCAGGAAAATATTTGAATCTCGTTATAATAAATTACCAATTTGTATAACCTGAATAATATTTTATTTAAGTGAAAGCTAAAATAATCTTGGTCAAAAATAGTTTATTAAATGTTTAATTTTTTTATTTTTATTTTTACTCCTATAAGAATTATTTAATCCTGCAATTTATATCTTATAAATTTCATCAAATTTAAAAAATTTTTCCTATTTTGAAATTTACTGATTCATAATGTTTTTAAAAAAAATTCAATTAGTATAAAATTTAGGACATTTCCCCTATTTATACTAATTAATTTCAATCTCTGCTCTGAATGAAAATATTATATTCAAAGCCATGTCCTAAAAACATGCCTTAAGAATTTGAAGGCCATAACACCTTCTACAAAATCAAATAACTTTCAGTACCAAAGGATTTACTAGATCTAAAAAGATGCCACAAAAGCGTATAACTCTAGTTTTTCAGAAATAAATTTATTAACTGGTTTTAATTCAAATTTTCACAATTTTTTGTTAATTCTTTGAAGTTTCAGGAAAATTTAATGTCTGAATTCTTAAAAATGCATGCAAATGGAAGTTATAAGTTTCATGAGAAAAAATCCAGGCCTTCTGGACACGGTGTCTCAAAAACAATTAATCAGATTGTTTTTATTTTTAAAACTTTTCATCGAGTAAAATGCCTGTATAGTTTGTACAAAACGGATTTTCCTAATAATATATTTATTGGAGGCATTTTTGCTCATTTTCTGAAAATTGTTAACCTTTTTGTGCCTATGTGCCTAAGATGACTGCTACTTTTGTAAAACAGATGTAATCTGTTTTAACGCTGAAAACAAATCTAAAATACAGTACCCAAGTATTTCCTCAATGAAAAGACCAATTAATTCATCGAGCTCAAATAACAATACTATAAACTCTTCAGCAGTTAATGATGACGACAGAATGGAAACTGATGGACATAAAGAGAATAAAGCAGGAAAAGAACAAGAATTTTTAACTTTTTGGAAGGTGTTAGGGAAAAATCTAAGGGTGATGGGTAAATTTTGTACTCAGATTCGTTTTTAGCACACCAAAAAACAAATTGATTGATTGATTGATTTAAAACTTTATTTATACAGAATTGTACAAAAATATTGATTTACAAAATAAGTATAATATACATTTTATTGCGCGGGCACGTTCTTTACAATTTATATATAAAATTTATAAAAACTTAAAAAAGGATTTTATATAATATTTAACAAATTTAAAATGAGAATAAGAAAAAAATTTGTAATTTAAAAATATTTGATAATAATTATAACTAGATAAATTTAAACTTAAGAGCTTTTTGGATGTTTATTTACTAGGAAAAATTTGGTACATTTTAGTTTTGATTTAGCTTACAGGTGTTGGGAAGTAAGAAAATTTGAGAATTAGAAAAGTTAAAAAGGGGACAGGAGATGGAAAAAAGGAAGTAATCAGAATAGGGACAAGGGGAGGGGGGAGTTTAGGGAGTTATTATTTAGTGCTGCTAGAAAAATTTTTAGGATGGGAGGGCGGAGGAATCTTGTTGTAAAAGATAAAGGTAAATATTTTGTTTAAAAGTGTCTAGGGAGGAAGCAAGGCGGATATGTTCAGGGAGGGTGTTCCAAAAATTTAGCATATAAATTAAGGGGGAATTGTTGTATTGGGGCTTTTGGATGTTGGGATTGAGAGATGGGGTCGTAAGTGAGGACGAAGGTCTCTTGTAGGAATGTAGATGTTAATTTTTTCCTTCAGGTATGTGGGTAGCTGGGTTTTCAGGACATTGTATATATGGACTGCACATAAGTATTTTTGGCGTAGCCAAAATGGTACAAAGATAATATAATCGTTTTCTATACAAATAGGCAGTGAATTCTTATAAGCGAATTAACAAAATTTTTTCTACACCGGTACCAACTCAATGTTACCGGTATAGTAAAAAATGGTTTGGTTTTTCAATGATTCATAGAAATTATTAATAAAATATTGTTTTGGGTTGAAACAACCAAGTACTCATAAGTAAAATCCCAAATTAAAGTATAAAAAAGCCTAAAAATTAATCTCATTTAAGTTATAAAAAATAAAGTGTAGTTACTTGCCCTTGCATTAAACTTGCTCCAGTCTCTCCCCTGTTTATATTTATAGAAAAAAATAAACAAGTTTTGTAATAATATAAATTAAAGGCTATAGTATAAATGAAGTAGGTAGAAAAATGATACTCTTTATTCCATGTGGAAAATGTGTAACATATAATTAAATGTATTATAGCCATAAATTAAAAATAATAAATAACTATATAGAGCTAATCTAATAAAAATGAGCAACGTAAAAAATAGGTGTGAAAGTATTATATAAAATCCATTGAGTGTATTATGGTATACCTGTATGCAATATTAGAGAGAGAAAAAAATTAAAATAAACTTTTTATCCGTTTAATAAATTAAAAGCGTCTCAACGTGTAATTTAAATGTCACATCAAATTCTTGCACGTAAATATATATAAGTTAAAAGTCTCGATTCGTGCAGCAAACGGGTTGCAAGCACTCCCTTATCCCCTTGAGTGCAACCATAAATTTTCTATCCCACCCACATTTCTTTCTTCTGTTGAAGAAAATAAAGAATATTTTAAGCTTGCGCATAAATGATGAGCAGCCATCTTGTTTTCTAGAAAAGCTCCTAACGTCATCCCCAAGGGTTGCGGTTTCTTAAGAAACTTTTTCTAACTGTAGTAACTTTTTCTAAAAAACGTCAGATGGCAGTCTAATTTATTTAATTTTTCACGAAATGAAAATTTTATTTATTTATTTAAATAAAAATGCAAAAATAAAATGAAATTTTCAAAGTAATTCAATATGTGTATAGTACGTAGAGTAAAAAAAAATATTATACAGCTCACATATTTCCGGCTCACCAATAAACTCATACACGTATACGTATAAAAATTTTTACCATCCGGCACGAGCGGTATTCTCACGCTTATCTGTATAGACGCGCGGCATCTACATTAAAATTTAAATTTGCAAAGAATATATACTCCCTCTTTTTTATTTTTTTTATTTTACTAATGCACTTACTACAACTTGGAACGTAAAGATCACCCGCTGTGGTATATAAGAGTGTATACAAAAAAACTGAAATTCGCGATTATTTTTTTTATTTCCAAACACCTTTTTTACATTATTATAATAATTCTTGTGCATATATAAGTTTGGTTAAAAAAAAAATAGTATTCAATTTGTATATATTTATTTATACAAGTTCCAGACAGTCAATTCTTTACTCAATCGACTGGTCTGCTAAGTTTTTTTTTTGTTATTATTATTTCCTTATTCACTCTTTATTAAATTGAACCCTTTTATGTATAGAAAAAGGACAGCTGGATATTAAAGAAAGAATTATTTAGTTGGATTTGTGGCTACTGTAGTTGAATAAGTAGGAAATTCAAACTAATGCATTATTTAACGGAAGGGGTTTTTATTTTATTTTTTATGTACACCTATTATGTACTAAAAAAATGAATAGAGATAGAATTCTTTATAGACTTTGACATATAAAAATATTTTTTTGAACGCTCATTTTTTTATTGTCCATGTACCTTTTATTATTATTATTATTATTATTAGATTTTTTTTATATAGGCGTGAGATATTTAGGGAATTTAAAGTTGAATGAATCGTGTGGCATTATATGTAATTAAATAATAAAGAAAACACCTTTCACAACTTAAAAGTGAGTTAAATATATATAAATAGAATTGCGGTTATTATTAAGTAATTTAAAGAATCAAAAGATTATTATATTTTGAATTAGTTTATTTGTTTGTGTGGTTTAAAAAAATTTTTTTTTCTCCGGTACTTAATAAAACGATTAACTCTGTTTTAATGTTTTATTTTAAAAATCAATAGAATCAAATACTTGAATTATAATTTTCTCATAATTAAGCATTTTTAAACTTGAATACTTTTTGATTTGGTTAAAATTTTGGAAATATTTTGGTCTCGATTTTGGTTTTTTCTTAAACTATAGGAACTTTAGATCAATTAAGTTAATTAAAACAAGTTGAAAATTTGTTTGATTACTTAAAATGTCAATAAGTTTCAAAAAGTTAAACAATTTATTATATTTATCAATAAACCCTCTAGAGTTTTAGTTTGCGACAAGAAATTGTTTCGTAGAATAAGTAAGCTTAAGCACACAAAGTAAACTTTTGGGGTAAGTCAGGTAGCAGTACAATATAATATCTGCATAAATTCCAGAAAGTTATATATATTACGTTAGCCTCGATATATTCTTTTGTTTATAAGGACATAAAATTGTAATATAACAACGGGTGGCCTTTATCCTTTTTAAAAAACAAGCCGCGAAATTATTATTTCATTTGTTTTTATGCTTCCGAATTCTGTTATTCTTTCTTATGGTCAAAATAATTATGTATACGTAAGACACGATCAAAGAAATCTTCTAATATATGTAGCAACCTCTTTTCGATTCGCAGATTCGTGAGCAACAACATAAGAAATATACTTGCACGACTTTTAAATTATTGTCTCTTGTACCAGCCGCTTCTTTGACCCTTTTTTCTTTCGTGCACTCGACTATACACACAGAAGCGCCTTGAATTCTCTTTTTAGTCACGCTCGATTATAAAACAAGACTCCCTCCAATTAGAAATTCGTCCGCGATTAATCTTCTGTGTTAAATTGAGCTAAAGAAAAATTTACAAATCAAAGAGTTTTGCTGCATTTAAATATTTCTCACGTATGCTTTATTGGTTATGCATTCATCATTCCAAATAAAATCCATTAAAATTAAATTAAATATTGCAGGTGATGTGAACGAATTAACATAAAATTTTTACATGGGATCGAATTTGACAATGTTTACCTAGAAAATTTGCAAGTTTTTATTTTGTTTATTTATTAAATGTAGAATATGACCAGGGGAAACTGTACGAAATAGGGTGAATTTAAATAAACCTTTTATGGGAATAATAAAAATTGCAAACATTATTTCTTATTTTTTGAGCGAAAAATTCTCAGAAACATAAATTATTGTAAATAGACAGAATATGTATATTTTTAAGACGTTATTGTTGCATACGAGTCTGAATTTTTGTTAAATTTCACATGCATATCTTAGTAGACATAGTACTAGTTTAATAGAAAAAATTTACTTGATTTTGTTAGCTTAGTGGTAAAAAATGACGTTTGCAAAAATATTAGGAAATATTAGGAACTCATAAAACTTTTAATAATGTACCATAATATTTTAAATAAAAAATTCTGTAAAATTTGACAGTGCTTCATGAATTAATTAAAGCGAAATAATTTGATACTATTAGTTGTGTACCCAGAAATATCTGTTAAACAAAAGTACTGCATAAGAAAATACAGAAACAAATATTTCAAACGAATCTCATAAATATTTATTCAGCCAGGTATGTCCAATAAAGGTTTTTGCATTTTTAAAACGTCGCATAATAATAAATAAAATGGACAATGTTGAAAATGCATCTGACGTAAAAGTGTTGCAATGAAAGATTTATAAAAAGAAATTTAAATTTTAAAAATAGGGCATTAATATTACGTCAATTTAAATTCTGATTGTCTGAGGATATCGGGCTTTTGTTGCAACTTATCTTGTTCCAATTTATGAATTTAGTTAGAATGATGCTGATACAAGCCATAAGTTAAAGATTAAATCAATCAAACTTACTTAATATCGTACATTTAGCGATGAATGCACACCAATATTTGAGAAATAACATGCATTATCCATTGACATTTATAACTTACGGCTGTCCAGTATTTCAGAAAATCAATCATTCGATGCATATGCGCTTTGTGTTCGGTAAATTAAGCTTGCAAATTTGTTAATTATCAAAAGATTAAATTCAATTGATTTGCATAAGCAAATAAAGAAACAAAAGTTTTGTATGATTGAATACAATGAGAAAAAAGAAAGAATTGTAGGATCTTTTGCGTAGAGGCACGCGCCAACACTTGATGTCACGCGCGAAAGGATGATTAAGCTTCTCTTTCTCCTCATTCTCTTTTCTTTAAAGATATGCAAATTAGCCGCTCTATTTTTACGGGCACACTGCTATAATAAATAATGCCTTGGAGTTTACTTTTAATAATGGGACACACGGCATTCTCTTTCAAATACGAATCCTTGTCACGACTTTTTTTTCTTTTTTTTCATTCTCCTTTCTTTTCTTTTTTAATGGGTCATTGTATGCATTTAAGTTGTTTATAAGTATCAATGTGTAAATGTGAAGCTTAATAGAGACAGGAAGAAGAATATCTTAATAATAACACCAGTTATAATTAATGCCGTCACGCCAATCCTAAAGGATTATATGTTTTAAATACAATGTATCCCTGCTGTCATTAAAACTTATAATTAACATAATTTCTTCTCCTTCTTTTTTTTTTATAGTTATCTTTGAATTTTTGGCTATACAGGTAGTCAATGGAAGGAATTTAATTCCTTTTTTTTTATTTTTATTTGTTTTTATGAATGAATAATAAACTCACCTCTGGATCGTTTGTTACTGGTCTTTCGAATGAATAAAGTTTTGATAATTTTTCGTAAAGATTTATTTCTTCGTGTATGTTGCGAAATGGATTTTTGGTGCTGAAAAAATCTAAATCGATGTCTAAAATGTACGGTACGTCTCTTTCTGGTAAATATTGACGAAGCATTGAACTTATAGCAACGAAATCATCTTTAACATCCTGTAAAAATAAAAGTACGATTGAGGAAATATTTCATTCAAATATTTAACTCAGTTACTTTACTGCAAATATTAGAATTTTCTTTTCATGCAAATTATATATTCAACTGACTGAGGAAATTTATTAAACTTCTTAAACTAGTTATATTTTTCCTAACTTAAGCTAACAGTTTTTAAATTGTATAAGCGCTTTTATAATCAGCTAGTTCTATACTATGACAATTCGTTGCTTTTGCAGAAAAATACGTTTGCAAAGAAGAAATTTAAAGAAAATAAAATTATGTCATAAGTAAATAAAATAAATTGAACATCATTTTAGTTGTTGAACTTTTATTAATTTGCAATGTTCTGTGATTTTTTAGTTCATAATTCATAAATTTATTCCTTTGGTAAATGATCAGTATTAGGACCCACAGTGATCTAGAAAAAAAAGAGGAAAAAAAGTTGCTTTGATCAAGGATTTCATGGGTTTTAATAAGAGTAACGGGATTTTGTAGGTTTATCATAGTAGTTAACCAAAACTGTTTGCAAAAAACTACCCTTGAGTATAAAATTTAAATGTAAATTTAATCATTTGTGTACAGTGGCGGATACAGGGGGGGGGGGGGGTAATAAATTTTTTGGTTTTGGCAGAATTTAACTAGAATTGTTTTCAGCTTCAGTTATACATGGAAAATTATAAAAATATTCTATAATTTATGCTAAGGAACTTTCAACCCTTAACAACCCCTAAATCTTTTAAAACCTTTAACAGCTACTTTAAATTTTTTTAATATTGGAAATTAAATAAAAAAATTACTGCATTATGTAAAAATTAATTCTAATGTTTATCTCGCCACAACTCCCTGGTAGCCAAAATCAATGTAGGACGGCCGTATTTCGCATGTATTTACTGCTCCAGTCCGTAGCACGGCCGCTAGTTACTTTAAAATCACGTTTTACATATTGAACTATCTTAATCTGCTTAAAATTGTCTAGAGTTAATAAAAAATTGAACCAAATGTGTATATTATACCGTTTTTTTTTAATTTTAATTTTAAAAGTAATAATTAAAGTAAAACTAAAAAATTAGAAAAAGTAAATTCTTTAAATAAATAGAGCAAAAGTAAGGTTAGGTATGCTGTGTCCTTCCATATTGCAAATAAACAATACTATTTTAATGCCTTTTTTTATTAATTTTGATTTTGAAATAGATTTTTGAAACAGAATTTTCGTAAAACTGTCACTGTATTTTTAAAAAAATAAATAAATAATTCAACAGTAGATCGATTCCGATGCCTTATAGTTAACTTGTTTCATTATAACACTCTTTTTCGGTGCATAAAAGATATAAAAGATAACCGTATTTGCATTATTATTAAATTATTTTAATAATAGTATATTTTTAACCATGGCCACAAAAGTAAAGAATGGCCCAAATCGCACGTAAATTACCGTCCGAGGCGAAGCCGAGGATGGTAAACTGCGATTTGGGGCATCCTTTTTTTGTGGCCAAGGACAAAACATAATTTTTCTTGCTCAGTGTCGAGAAAATGCGTTTTTTCGAATAGCGCAGCGGCCAGAAAACACGCACTTTCTGGACACTAACAAGAAAATTATTTTTCTTGTTAGTGTCCAGAAAGTGCGTGTTTTCTGGCCGCTGCGCTATTCGAAAAAACGCATTTTCTCGACACTGAGCAAGAAAAATTATGTTTTGTCCTTGGCCACAAAAAAGGGATGCCCCAAATCGCAGTTTACCATCCTCGGCTTCGCCTCGGACGCTAATTTACGTGCGATTTGGGCCATTCTTTACTTTTGTGGCCATGGGTAAAAATATACTATTAATTAAAATTTTTGCTATCTTCGCAATTTCTATAAACTTTTCTTAAATTTTGAAAATTGAATTAACAATATAAAAACAATAACAAAGAATAAACACAGACAACGGCGCCATATTAAGCTTGAAACGTTAAAAATATATAGTCTCTATACATGTGTCTCTCTCTTCTCAACGCGGAGTAACTGTAAAAATTAATGTGCGCATTTTCTCGCGCAAGTAGAGGCTCCGTTCTACGTTTGGAGTACGTGCGCTGTTTACCGCCGTTTCACTTTACGTAGTTGTATACTACGGGCAAAAAAGCTACCAGGGCTATTTCCAACCCTTTACTACCCTTAAAACTACCCTTAATTTTCACAATTAGTAAAATTTAGTGTAAATTTTTTCTATGCTAATATTTATAACCAAAAAATCATTTCATTTCTCTAGAAATTTATACTTATATAATTCGCACAAACAATTATCACAATTATTTTCACAGCCAAAAAACCCTTAAAACTACCCTAAAAATTGAAAGCACCTTTTTTATGCTAATCCAGATATTTATTAATTAAATAACAGTATTAAAAAGAAATTTAAAGTAAGATGTAAAATATATTCTGAATATTCTGAAGTTTATGTTGTTAAGGGTTAAAAAGGGTTGTGATATTTTAAAAAATATATTGGCATAAATTTCTAGAGAAATAAAATAATTATTTGGTAACAAATACTGATTACAAAAAAATTTTAACCAAATTTTACTGATTGTAAGAAAAAGGGTAGTTTAGAGGGTTGTTAAGGGTTGAAATAAGGTTGTGATGAAAATGTTTTAGAGTTAATTTTTACATAATGCAGTAATTTTTTTTGAAATTCCAAACTTTAAAAAAATTTTAACTAGTTATTACAAGCTTTAAAATTTAGAGCTAGTTTTAGGGGTTGTTAAAGTGTGAAAAATTGTGATAAAGTAAAAAGAAAAAGTATAAATTTTTAGAAAAAAGAAATGATTTTTTGGTGAAGAATATTTACACAGAAAAATTTTAAATTTAAACTAAATTTTACTGATTATGAGAATTAAGGGTAGTTTTAAGGGTTGTTAAGGGTTGAAATGAGTGTTCTAATGAGCTAAAAATTTATTAAAATAAATATTAATTAAAAATTTATTAAAATAAATTTATTAAAATAAATTTATTAAAATAAATTTATTCATATTGCAGTAATTTTTTTAAATTATTTGTTAAAGGGTTTTAAACTTAGGGGTAGTTTTAGGAGTTGGAAGGGCAAATTTTTCTTAACATTAATTTTTGAATATTTTTATAATTTTTCAGGCATAACTAAAGCTTCGTAAAAAATTCTAGTTAAATTCTGCCTGTTTTAAATGTTTAGGGTAGTTTTAAGGGTAGTTTTTTCCAAATAAGGGTAGAAACAGTCAAAAAAATTATCAAAGCAAATTTTTTTGCTCTTTTTTTCTAGATCACTGTGCGATCTTTAGTTCGTAATAAATCATTATAGAGTTTTAAGGCATCTGACCATATTTTTTGTAAAAGAAATAAGTAAGTAGATAATAAAAACAGCCAATAAACAAATTGAAGATAAAAATTGTTAAGTATTATAAATTGTATTTATCATTATTATACTTTTTTTTATTAAAATAACTATATTTTAAATTTAAATTATCAAGTTGATATGTGGAATGTTCAAGAGGGACACGACGTAAATGCACTTTAATTCTTGAATAATGAAATGTAATTCTCTTTCATCACATAACTTTACCCATGTTATAGTTATTCAGAATTACCACAATTGGACAAAAAAATAAAAGAATATATTGTGAATATTATGTGAAACATATTTTATTAAAAGTTAACATTCATTGAAAACAATTTTTCAACTCTTTATTTTTATTTACTTTCTAAATTAAAATTGCGGCATACCAGCTGTAAATAATTATATAATTATTTACGATTACAAACTTTTAATAATAAAAATTACTTTTAATTATCAAGATATTTTTAGAAAATTATGCATAGAACACTCGGTCGAAAATAGAACATTAAGCATACTGTCGCCAATGAAATTCATAAATATTTAAATAAATTGACTAATAATTTAAATTTTATTATCAAATGGCTAAATGCAGCATTTGAAAGCATAAACAAAGCCCAAAATATACAAAAATTACTCCTATAATTATAACTCTTATGAATTTTTTATTTACTTATTTAAGCTTGCGAAACTTTCTAAGCTGAATGTTTAATGAAGCTGACATTATAAATTATGCAAAGTATTTAATAATACATTAGAGTGAGCATTTTACAATATTTTAATTGATGTTCACTTTATTGATAATTCATTATTATTATTTTATCTGAAATTTTAATATATTTTACAAACTTGAATTAACAAATAAGTTAACGCTTAAATTGTATTTTAATTTTGATTAGTTTGTTAATAGTTTCTTGGGAGGATTTAGGAAATAGAAGGTTTAAGGAAATTGATATATTAGGTGCGGTCTTTAACTTTAAGTCCTTTGATAGCAAGTAACCGTTTTTAAAAACGCTTTCAATGTTTTTATTTATTCCAAGCTCCCTGAAGAAGGAAGCTGACTTTAGAGTATTGAGTACTAGGAAGTCTAAAACAGGGCAATGATTATTTTTTAGCCAAATTATGAGATCATAGCCCTATTATTTTTCTTTTTTAATAGGCTTTAAATACAAAAAATATAAATTTGATGAAATAAAAAAAAATGTTTGTTAGGTTGTTGATAAAAAAATGTTTAAATGGATATTACAAAAGCAATTAAAGAGGATTTAAATGAGTCACTACTAGTTGAGTTAAAAATAATAATCAACTACCATAGCATTGCAGGCAATTATTGTCAATGCGTAATCGAATAAAGCAACGTCCGACGGTCTTACACTTAACTTTACTGACCATTAACTCTTTTTTTTTTATACTTAACAATATCTATTATTTTCTTCATTTCTAAGTATCTACTGTATAAATCGTTTTAATTAATAGAACGAGAAAAAAGAAATTAATCGAGCCTTTTAAATAGCTATACATTAGAGGAGTATAAATTATAAAATAAAAGAAAAGATCGTACGCGTTAAATTAATTACCACCATCATTTATATCAACTAACGAAATCAAATAACGCTAACTACCTACGTTATTTTATTCGCTTGATTTATAGAAAATAATTAGAATTATTGAAAATCACGATTAATCTATCCGAACACACATGCGCATCGTAAGGCTTCCACGACTTCCTCTTTTTTTTTCTTCTCTGGCTTCTCAGGCCGGAAGTAAGAAGTATAAGAAAGAAAGAAACATTGGCTAGGTTAGTGTCCGCATTCGACCTTGGAGAGTGCAGCCCTTTCCCTTGAAATAAATTAATGAAGATAAAAGTATAAATGTTTCATTTTTTTTCTCTGAAAATACGTATATAGACCATGGATTTTATGCCATGTAATTGTTGGCCAATTACCGGTGCAAATATAACTTACCTTCACGCGAAAACTCCATATATAGTTATTTACTGACATTGTCCTAATTACTACTATATGCCTGCAAAATGTTAAAATTAAGTTTAGATATGAAGCTTAATCGACTTGGCTGTCTCGAGTTCCACAATAGAAACAAACACAGAAACACATGCATAGGAGAAGGCCGGAAGACGCGTATCCTGCGCCATAGTGCGAAAAGAATTTCAAAGACAATCAACTCTTTTATCCTGTACACAATATTATAAGGCAAACCCAATTATGAGAGTGTAATAATAATCACGATCTTTATCTATACATATATGAATATTATTTTTATGTTTGTATTAACGCGTGCCAATATATGTATATTTTTTCCTACTTTTTTAACGTTGCTTCGAATTATAGATTTTTATCCTGTTCTTTGAATTTTTACCCATTTTTCTAACACTTTGGCAAAATATGGTTTGTGGTATCAGATTTTTTAACAATCGAAATATATTCAATCATAGCGATTTCCTGATTCAAAAGAGTGCAATCTTTAAATTTTTTGACGCCTTGGATTAAAAATTAAATTTTAGATTTGCAACGTAGTACACTCAAAGAACTATGAAAAAAATATAAAGCTGTAGCTTTTAGAAATGAATATCTTTTAAATAAATTTAAACAATGAGTTATTACATGGAGCGTGGGAAGTTAACAATTGTTTGGTTATGATTTTATTAAAATTTTTTTTTACCGTAAAAGAAAGCGAAATGTTTCCCAAATAAAATTGTAACATTAATTTGACTAAAATCTATGCTAATCTAGTATCTAAATTTTAGAAGAACAACTGAAAAGTATGTGTGAATATAATTATTTAAAAAGATAAAAATACATTGTTTAATTGTGATTTAACAAGTTTTGTACTGTTGTAAGTTGTAATAGAGAGAAAGAGTGTGAAATTTATTTAAAATTTTAACTAGTTTTCAAGGCAAATTAAATAACTTGTATAGTTTAATTATTTCTTTTTCTGGCTCGTAAACTTTTGGAAACAAAAAGCTATAGAGGGAACTGAAAATTTCTAGATGACAAAAGATAAATTAGAAAAAGAAAAAAGAAAAGAAAAAAAATTATAATACATAATTTTCTATGCACAGAAAGGGAAATGGAGGCACAATGGGCCACTTGAACTAAATTAGTTTCCTGAAGAGAAAAACCATGCGTGTTAAAAGTATATTACTTAACCAGAATATATTAAGGAGGCTAATAAAAAAGCTTTTGCTTTATTTTTATAGCAAATTAGAAGACGGTATAAGCAATTTTCTCTCGGAAATTATTATATTGAAAAAGTCAAAAAAGAGAAAAAAAATGTTTGAGCAAAGCATCTATTCTTTATTTTAAATAGGCTACACAAGATAAGAAAATTAATTTAGGGTAAAAAAGTATAGGATTGTAAGAGACTAAATCAATCATCATCTTGCATAATTATAACTGTAGTAGTGCAACATTAAGATTCTAATTATACAGAAAGAATAAACTGAATAACAATGTCTTTATCTTTTTTATCTTTGCATAATTAACAACAGTTAATTAACTCGGAGAGAATATTAAATAAAAGATAAATCGTAAAAGAGGTTAAATTAATTTTTTATTACATTTTTTATTTTCTTTTTTGAATAATGCTTTTTTCTACTTTATGATCTAGTAGTATTACTGAACCCACCATGCAACCAGCTTTTTTCAAATTTAAACTTTTAGTTGAAAAAGTTATTCTGGTTACTGGAATGTTCTGCTTATGATATAGAATGTCTAAAAATAACTTTAATAATTAATTGATTTTTTGCGTAATCAGTGTAATGAATACATAAAAATATTATTTATCCAAGAGAAATAAATATTAATTTGATATGTGTAACAAGAGAGGGAGAGAAAATTAAAGAAGAAATCTACATAAAGTAAAGATATCATTGAAACACATTATCTAATTGAGATAATTGTTAATATAACGCAATGGCAAAGTTTCTATATCGTTAACACAAGTGCATCTCTCGTTAGTTATATTCGAATAAATAAGCGGCGCTAAAATACTTTATTAAATAATTATAATAATAGAATAATTTATTTAAATTACATCTAACGTTTTTTCTTTCATTTTATAACAAAACGAGTTACCATTCTTCTTCGATCGTGAATCACGATAAAATGCTGCATCTACATTCGATTTGGACAGCCACCACTTTATTCTCTTCTTCTTCGGTGGTTTCTCTTCCGTGTATAATATTCTTTTTAAAGATGCCGCCAATATATGTTAGGGATAAAATAAGTGTTTTTCATTTGTCGCCTCTTTGACTTTTGCGAATCCGAGTATAAATAATGTATTTTTGCAAAAACTAAGACTTACAACCAAAACCGTCTCTTTTAATATTTAAATCTTAATTATGTATTGTTAATTGATTTAATAATTAAATTGCAGCGATTCAAATTTTCGCACCTAATTATTCGGAAGTTTCTCGAGAGCACGTGAAACGCAATAATAACATATTTATAATAAAATGAAAAATTTACTTTGTACTTTAAGTAATTATCTTTGTTTGTATTAACTCTTTATGTATTATATAAATTTATACTTCAATAATATGTACTTTTTTTATATTATAATATGCACATGCATATATACACGGGTCTCTATATGCTTGCGATAAGAATCACCGACGCGTCGTGTGGCGCTCTCGGCGAGAATATGTATAAAAGAGCATGTATATTAAAAAAAATAAATCGCCAGTTGCAATCTTATGGGATTGTTTTTTTTTTTTTTTTTTTTTTTTTTTTTTACTAAAGAATAACAAGAATATTGGTAATATTATTCGCGCGAAAAAGTAAATTTAAAAAAAAAATTTCTGCCTGCAGGGTTATTATTTAACCGTAGTTTTTTATGATCAAATGATTCTTCTCTCTTTCTCAAGGTATATTTTATTTATATAAGAGTTATTGACACAAGAAATAACCGTTATTATTTTTATATATACTTTTTTTTTCTAATTTTATCAATCTTCATTTTTTCTCAAAACTTGCAAAATTTTTTATTTGAAAACTTTTTTTCCATGCATTCAAAAAATATTTTTTTTAGGCTGCTTACAGAAAATAATATGATTGTTTTAAGGAAGCAAACCTTGAAAATTCCCATAAAGTAAAAGAAAACAAGGAAATGTAACTACTGTACAATTTTTTCGTTACAGAAAATGATGAACCAGTTAAGTTGTATGGCAAAGAATTTAACGACAAAATTTATCCTTCCAATGAAACCCAAAATGTTATTGAAGGATTTGAAGCCTATTATTATAATTTACTCAATGTTACTGACCAAGAAAAACTTTTTATCTGTAAGGCCCACAGGTATACAACTGGATAATTGACAAATAAAGATGATTTCAAAAAATATTATCGCTGTGTAGAATACAATATGGATTTTCTGCTTTCAATAAAGAAAATCAATGAATTTTTGTTGAGGAAAAATATAGAGGCGGTTTCATTAATTAGAAACGCAGAACATGAAATTAGCTTTGCAAGGGTGGTATAAAAAATTATTTAGGTGGAATTATTCCTTGTGTGGGCTACAAGCTTGAAAATTTCCTTGAATACTTTTTTAAATTGAACAAATTTGCAATGAAACAACAACTGTTTAAGAATACTTATCATGCAGTGTTATTATAAAATTTCATTATGTTTCACACGAAGCTTGCAATATAGAAAGGTAAAAAAAGTTGTATGCAAGATTTATGTACAATTAGTAAACAAGCTCAGTTAAAATTTACAAGTTTATTGATAGACAGGTCAATACATGTTATATATTATAAAAAGAACTTTCCAATTTTAAAAGGTTTTACATATTTATATGCGTTATTTGTGAATGTATATGTGAACAAGACGTAAAGTTTTCCCGTAAACATATCGCCTATACAATACACTAATCTTAAACTAAAAGTCAGCCAATCAAGAACCAAACAATTGTTCATTGTTCCGTCGTCGTCATGACGTGCTCTGGTACTATACGTTTATGTAGAAATAAAAAATACACATACACAGAGAAACACATATTTATATATATTAAAGAGTTCGTGCATCAAGCTTCCTGCTTATGTAACTTGAAAAATTCCGCTTAGTACACTAACCCGTATAAATTATAAGACTGAATATTAAGATATATAGAGTTAGATTTTATTTAAATAAATATGACGGAAATATTAAAAAATTGTTAAATAATGACCTAATTCGCCTAATTTATTATTAACAAAAGGTCAAAACTTTCTAATGAACTTATTATCGAAGCTTTAGATATCCTATGTCAGGAGAATATAATATTTAATTAAATTAATATCATTTACTCAAGTTTTTTCTTGAAAATTATACGTAAGGGAGAAGAGAAGATCGGCAATGATATGTTTTGTTATTTCCAGTAGTTTCATTGTGTGCATAGTAACCTATCAGCAGAAAGTTTGTTAAAGGAATCCAACAGTTTACGATAGACATAAGTTTCTATATAGTATAGGTGATCAAACTAATGGATAGAGTAAAAGTGCCTATGGTGCAAGAGATATTACATCTAGAATCAAAGCTACATTAAAGTTCAAGCGTTTCCATAGCGATAACTTGTTTGAAGAAACTTTAGCCATATCTAGAAATAACATATATATCTATAGACGTCGGAACGAATTTACATTTTGAAATTTCAACTAAAATAGCAGCATACCACGCTTCGATAATTTCTCAGAAATTGAGAAATCTTGGCTAAATATTTGATTAATTACATAAAAAAATTGTTTCACTCGTATAAAAGTGTCATTATCAAGGCCTTTATCACTGTCAGCTATTTAACTTAATAAACGCTTAAATATAATTACTTTAATTACAACAAGTATACCTAAGAAACATTTTGTAATTTAATGACTGAAAATGCATGATACATTTCAATTAAGACTTATTTAACTTCCTAAGCTTCTCTCTCTCTCCCTCTCCCCTCTCATTATAAAATTATATACACATGCATATATTAATAAATGCACAAATACAACGATAAATGTTTGTTATGTCTTTCATTCATCATTATATTATTAAACGTGAGTCATTGCTTGGTCCATTACTGCTTAAAGTTGCCAATTGAACTTAACAAGAGCAATATGCAGTATGATGAAGAAAAATAAAATATTAAATAAATTTTATATATTATTATAATAGCTGGCTTCTCAACAAGAATATAAAATTCTACTTTTATTATATTATTTGGAAAGTTAATTATTATATTCTATTCAAAATTAAATTTTAATACATGATAGAAATATATTTTTCTAGATGATTTAACATCCTTCAAAATCTATAACAGTTTTAAACACTTAACAAAAATCTAATATTAGAATCAACATATCATTTAACTCAGAATTCAATGTATTTTCAATGGCAAAACTGTCTACTAACAAAGAATGATTTCAAGAATTTTAACATCTAAAATTTTAGAATTTTCAATTGAAAATTGTGAATCCAGGGTTGTGAACGAATACCGGAGCCAAATACGCTTTGGGCGCAAAACATACCGTTGGTAGCGAATAATCCTTACAGTTAAGAGTCGGCTTGACTATTGTGATATGGTTTTTGTTTGAAAGCATAATAGTTTTAATTTTGATAAATTTAAATCAGAAAGAATTTAGGTCTTGATTTGTTTAAATCTATGTTAAAAATACATTATTTTGAAACGCTAAATTATCAAACTAGGAGTGCTTTTTTTAAAAGCTGTTGAATATGGTTACCTCCAAAACTATTTCTAGGAAACACGAAACTGATACTGATTAATTTTAATTAACTAAATGAAAACTTGTTGGCCAATAAAAATTTCCAAGTAAAGAATATTGTGAAAATATTGTTATTGGCAGTATAACAATGTATTGGCTTTTTGTAGCTGCATCTAGTTGGACGACTATAAATGTCCAATATTTCAAGTCTTCACCATTGAAAAGATCATTAGTTCCAAGCAAGAGTACAAAAAGAAAAAGAAAAAGAAAAATAAAAATAAATGTTTGGATGTTAAAATTTATTAATATAAATAAGAAAAACTACAATAGAAAGAAAACAGCAGCAAAAATGCTATGTAATTGCTATTTATGTCTCATTGCAAGTCTGTGCCCATACGACAAAGAAAGCCGCGTATGCCGCTTACCGTTTAAAGCCTTTGAAAAGAACGTTTTGTATTTATACACGGCCAAGCCTGGAAAACAACTACTTTAAATTATTTATTATACAATACTGAAAGTATCTCCATAGTACATCTACATGTTAAACTCGACCGTTACGCAAAACGCAAGTCTTTCTCAAGGACACGCCAGGGCAAATTGAAGTACTACGTCCCCATATAAAGCTGAACAATGAAGGCTAATATTAACGTAACTTCGTTTTTATTGTTATTATTATTATTATTATTTAAGTTTCTTTACAAGGATCAATTTGCATCGCAAGAGTTAAATAGCCTTTTAAGTCTTTAGAAAAAAAAAAGTAATAATAAAAAACATGCATGTATGACCAAAAAAAGAATAATAATAATTTTTTTTTAATGCAGAATGCAGTTTTATAATAATAGAGTATATATTTTAGTACGGATATTTAAAAATTACTTAAAGAGTTATAAAATTGATTTGAAAAATAAAATAAAATGTAAGCTAAGCTTGTTTCAAATTAATTATTCAAGCATAAACATTATTTTATTATAGCAATTTTAAGAATTTTTACTTTTTAATAAAAGTTCGTATTATTAATATTTAAATTTAATGCATATTTTATATACAAGTAATCATTTATATATATATATATATATATTATAATTCGATTATAAAAGTTAAGAAAACTTTTTTTCTTATATCTAAAAGATGTCCAAAAGAAGATAAGAAGAAGATATTGATGGAGGCAGAACTTTTTTTCTCGATATTGGGATGATATTAAAACGAACTATATAAGCTTTTTTTTTTCAACGTTAAACTAAACTTTTACAGCACGACGAATAAGAAAAAAATAAAAAGAAAAAAATTCAATCCACGCTAGTGAATTTAATAAGGGCGTCGCAATTGGATTTTTATTACCGGTGCAAGTTCTTATTTATCAATAAAATTAAAGGGATTACTACGCCAACGACAAAGCTTCCGGCTGTTTCTACTTTATTTATTATTTTATCATTTTCCTCTTGTCCAGCCATAATAAAGCTAATTTATATTAAACATTCTTTTATTTATTTATTATTTTTTTAAAGCAAGTATATTGAATAAACATTTTCAGTTAAGGTTACATTTTACTTAATATATAAAAGACATTTTTTTATACGAAAGACTTTGGCAAACCTGTCGAATTGATGCGACATAACATAACACAAGTAGTACAACAATATATTAGGGTCAATTCGTACAAAGCCTGCTATAAATTAGATTATTAAAATGAGTATTAAATCAGAATGTCTTAACACATTTTTTTGCTGGTTCTAGACAAGAAAAGACTTGCTGACTTGAGTTTAAATCATTATAAATATTTTTTCTGGAGATCTTGAATGGATAAAATTATTGATGATAATATATTATTTAGATAATCTTTTTACGTAAAATAGTATTTAATTAATTTTTCGTTTTAGTAATGAGCATTTTTCAATTCCTCAGGTGTAAAATGGTTTATTATCCACTTATTCCGGCTCGAAGGACCAAATTTTTGACAATAGAAGAAGTATAACAAAAATTAATACCAGTGTAACAAAATTTAAGAATATTGCAAAGTTTAACAGTTGAGATGTCAGTATATTAAAAATTTCAAAAATTAAATAATAGCAATTTAATAATAGCTATTTAATAATAGCTATTTCAAATAAATTATAAACAAAGATAAATTAAGCTTAAAATATGTTTTTCTTTTTTCAGAAGCTCGTAAAATACGTTGTAAATGTAGGTATTACAAATATATATTCATTAAAATTTCAATAAAAGTAAAAAGTAAAAATAATAAATTTATATAACAAATTTATTTTAATTTAATAAAAAAGAAAATAAAATTTTATTTTTTTTATCTTGAATGTGCACACAGTAGTTCTTTCAAATATTTTATAAAAAAAGGACCGTCGATTAAGAGGATAACGATAACGACTACAATGTGTCTCGTTATCCGTTTGTAATTCAAGGACTAACAAAAGTGCACATTTTCAGATCTGTATCTATGAACAATCAAAACCCAGGTGAATATTTTTTTTTCGTATATCCGCAATTATCGACTTGTTTTCCACGCCCACATCACGGTTGGGTTCAGCTACTACCTTGGTAACTAACCATTTCGAGGAACAGAGAGTAACTTACAAAAAAAGTACACATTTATTGGCTACTTTTTCTTTTTTGTTTAATTACTGTTTTATCATTTGTTTATGTTTTATCATGCTTCTGCCTATAATATAATTGGTTTGTTAGTTTATTGAATTCATGCACCAAAAAATTGTATTTTGCAAAAAAAGAATCTACAGATTTTAGCCCATCCACCAGAAATCAGTATGGGAAACTTGGAAAAACCTTGCGAATAATCAGATAACATCCCAATTAATTCTTTAATGGCTCAAAAAACTTAATAAAGAAGAGCAAGGTATTTTTGGAATTTCGTTTATGTCCATGAAGGTTTATGATATCCTGCAGATTCGAGAAGTTAAGAAATATAATATTATTTATGCATACGAAGTTTTTTCCCTGGTTTTCTCTATCTAAGTAATTTAATATAAATTTAATGTAATTTTAATAGAAAAAAAGTTGTATATTTTATTATTATTTGTGTTATTTGTGTTATATAAAATATAATAAAGATAAGATTAGCATTAAAAGGTATAACTATTTTTTAATGTAATTTACATGTATAAAGAAAAATATTAAGCTTACATAAGTAACCACATAAAAGTGTTATTTTAATCTTACAACTTATATATCACGTATTTCAAAATATTTCAATTTTGTTATGATATGAAGAAATTTATTTATTTATTGCAACATTTTTTTTTATATTTGACATTTAATTATTATGGATATAGGAAATAAGTTTTTTCCCGCGGTTTGTCTCTCTTTCACTCTGCATATTGTGAAGAATTTTTATTATTCTATTCTCTACAGATTGTTACACCTGGATCCTTATAATAAACTTGCAGGATTAATGGAGACAAGGACACATTGATATATCGAGATCTGATCGAGAGATACAGAATTTACAATTAACCCATTAATTTGAAATCATTACAGAACTTAACAGGTCAATAAGACTTTTATAGGATTTATTATACTTTATTTCTTGAAAAGCATTAAACTTGTTCTATTAAAATGTACTCGATGCATTTTACTAAACGCTAATTAGATTTCTAATACATTTTCAAGCTCTTACTTAAGTATTTATTTTTTAAAAAGGTTTTTATTTCTAGAAGGCAAAGATATATTAAACAAAAATCAAGTATGGTATGAGGACAAACCAAGGTGGTATTTTCTGAAATTATAATAAATTTTGTATATTTTTTTCGTAAGCACGAGTGAGTATAAACTACATAAAATTATATCTGGAATTTGTGAAAAGTGTTCAAGATTACTTTTTGCATAATATTCAAAGTATCTGGAAGGAGTAATTTGCAATAAGGATTGGTGAAACCGGTTGAGATGTTGAAAAGTATAGTAAAAAGGCATTAATTTTATGTAGTACACACAAGTAATTTTGTCATTCGCTTTGGTCTTCGTTAGAATAATATAGCCATACAGTGGCACGATTAAAGCGTGGAAAATATCACGATTAAGATCCAATTCTCTGACCAAAAGAACTTTTTACCATAAAGTTAGGTTATCGAACCAGTTTAGAATTACATTTTTTTCATAATAACTTGTTAAACTTGGTTTTTGCGGACAACACATGATATTTTTCAGTTATATAATTATTATTACATTACGAAAACATAATTATAAAAAAAATTTAAATAAATAAATTAAAAACAGTTTATACAGACTATAATTTAACCTCGTCTTTTTTTTCTCTCGATATTAATATCTATTATTAATAATAATAATAAACGAAGTTAAAAAAATAAAAAATTATTTCTACCTGATAAATGTATATAATAAAAAAGTAAATTACTTATTATAGCTTTAAAAAAAAATAATATTTACACATCATATAATAATGTATATAATCTTCTGTATAACAAATTAATCAAAAAAAGAAAAATAAAAATGAAGAAAATAATATATATAAACTCGTAAATATTCACCTTTCATTATATTACTTACATCAAGGTGTAATATACAAACGCATTATTAAAGTACCCCAGGCATCAATAAATTTCATCCCTGTATATAAGCATTTCTACAATCCATAACAAATTAGATATATTATATTCATTTAGATTCATTTTTTTAACCACGCAATGTAATTCAAAAATTAATTCATTAAAATCTTTAATTTTCATTTTAGAAATGGGACCCGACGTTAACATAATCAATGGACTTGGAAAATTTTGACCTATTATAGTTTTAAACCAATATTTAATTATTTATTCACTTTTATTCGGTTCTGTAAAGTCCCAATGCCTTGAATATCAACTGCAACTTCAAAAACTAGCAAAATACATAATTGAATTAATTTAAATACTTAACCCGAGATAACCCTAAGTCCCTAAATTGAAATTATTTTCTAAATCTACCCTGATGCTTATAGATAAATTAAGAATTATCATCTTTTATATTATTTATCAATTTCTTAAGCATATAGATCCCAAAAACATGTGAAATATCAAATGTTATAAAGAATTTTTAAACAGGAAATAGTTCCGAACAATAAAAACTGAAATTCATTAAGTATACTATGTCACGAAATCCCAGAAATAAAAAAAGTGGATTTTATTTTACAATTTTACTTTTTTATTGCCCAAAATGGTTTAAAATAGTCAAAAAATGAAATGAATGATTTTTTGTTGGGCCAAAACCTTTAGTCAAAATGAAGAAAACGAGTCCTTAAATAAGAAATTTTTATTTTTTGAAAACGGCCAAATAATGCATTTTTTCTATGTAAATTATATTAAGCACCAAAACAAAAACTATTTGAGTTCTCAAAAATTTGTAACACTTATTCGCCATTCGCTTTTTTGATTAATGAAATCTTAAATTTTTCCAACATTACTGACTATGACTCGTTTAAAAGTAGGACTCTAGGCTATATGCAAACGCCCTTATAATAAATAAAGTACTTAAGAACTTAATATTGTTTTTTTCTGAAAGATTCATAAATAAAATATATAAATGAACATAACAAAAGCTCATTCATTAAAAGACTAGATAACGATGTGTCAAGATCATCATAATCATCATCATCATTATCATCATCATCATTAGAGCCTAAGGGAATATAACCAAAAGCAGTTAAAAAAATCAATCGTTATAAATATCATAAGATGGAGTTTTTCTCCTTAGGGTTAAAAATCGTTTGTATGGATGGTTATTTTCCTTCTGGGAGGATCTTTTAGGACCTAGAAGGATATGTACAGTTTTGTATCTGTGTGAGTACGCGTCGGCATCATAGCAAAGCGGCGCCAGGCAGCCGCCACGCCGCCACCAAGGCGGCAGATGCGATGAACGTAAGGAACGATCAGGCTATATGCTGGTTTTGCTGGTTCTATACTTACTTACTTATATGAGTTTTAAGTCCCTGCTATAATATAATATATGTTTGTACGTATATCCCTTTACGTGCACTCTTTTACTTTTCTTTTGCATTGAAACATGTTTTTTATATGTGTACTATGTATGCATCTATGTATGTGAATATATCTATATACGCGGAAGGGCAAAGACTTTGAAGAGAATGAAGAGAGTGCAACGAAAAAGGTCAGTGCATCAGAAAACTTGTATATGGCAGAGAATATAGCGATATATAGTGCTGTACAAGATTTCTTCTCTTCAAGAATTATTTATTTTTCACTTCTTTTATTTCTATATATAACTTTAAGACAGGTTCATTTTTTATAATACTATAAATGTATAGTGTTAATACCTATTTCATAAAATTTTAATTTACCAGTTGAAAAAAGCCTTTTTGAATCTTTATCAATCTGCATTTTCTTCTACCGATAAGAGTATTTTTTTTATGAAAGTCAAAAATTTAAGCAGTATTAATTAACAGTAGTTTTTGTTTCTTAAATACCTGAGCACTTTGGGCATCAACATTATGTTTGTATGTAAATTACAATTTTTACACAAGATAAAGGCCTTAATTTGAACTGCTATCATTTTTCAAAGTTACTATTTTTTAATTTCAGATTGATTTATCTTAACATTTGTTTATTTGTATATGGTTCTGAGGTTCGTTTAATTCCAAAAATATTATTTTCGTTGCCAAATTGCTAAGAATTCTCTTTTATTAATATTTCATTCTCAATCGATGTTTAATTTATTTTTTTTGTTGCTTGAAGCAAGTTTAAAAATTTTTTAAAAACAAAAATTTAAGCTTAAAACGAAATAAACAAGGAGAACAGAAGCTTAGTTTTCAAAGAATTGTTTCTTTCAAAAAAATAAAGCAAAACTAGATAAAATTTTAAGAATTTTGACTGAAAAACCAGCATTGTAAAATTTTTATCAATTTTTAGTTCTATGCAAAGTATGATAGTATTTTTCAACAAATTATTTTCACTTTAGATACAAATTAATAGATAAATAAAAAATGAATGTATTATTCTCTTCCTAATTATTAAAAATAAAATTATATTCTAGCCTAAAGCTGATTTACATAATACGAAATAAAAATCATCTAATTTATCAATCATATTGCAACACAGGCTCATCAAAAACACATTAAATTATTAATAAATTATTCTTTACACATTGATTTAATCTTTGAATTAATCTTTTTTTGTTTTTAATGAGATTACTTTATTAATTTAGAATCAGTTTATAATCTTAGAATGAGTTCAATTATTGTTAATACTTCGATCTGAAGGTCTAATGATTTTAAATAGCCTAAAGCTTTCATTTTTAATGTGCAATCTAGGGGAAGATCGAACATGATGGACCATCGTTCTGTGTTTCTTAATATTTGTAACTTTTCTGTAGATAATTATAAAAATTGCAGAGAATGAAGATTAAATATAACATAATACACTTAAGGCACGCGTCATCTCTTTTATTGGATTATTTATCAGTACATTTACAAGTTTTAATAGCAAAATTTATGATTTTTTTGCTCAATTTTAAGTTTATTGGGTGGCAATTCAAAAACATTTATATCTAGTTTTACTACTGCTGATTTGGTATTTAATTTTTAATACAATTATTATTATTAATAATAATCGATTCAAAAAAAATATATGTTTGACATATATTTAATATACTACCATTATTGATTATATTATAAAGTTAGTTTTGCAGTTTTGAGAGCAGATTTATTGAGTTACCTTATTCACTACCCCATGCTGTAATTTCGTAAGTGACTATACCATGGATAGTGCATGGTAAACTGAAATTCGATTACTATTATTTAAAATATTTTTTAACTTTATATAAATCCGGTATCTGGTGCGTTTGAATGTTGAATATACACGCTCTGGTTCCAATTGAGGTTTTGATCAAATATAATACCCATGTAGCTTAAGTTTTTTACTATATCTAAATATTGATCATCAAGATGTATATTTAAGTTAAATGGCACGGAATCAATTCTGTTAACAAAAGCTATGTACTTAGTCATTTTAAAATTTAGTAATATTTGGCTTTTGTAATAACAAGTATTCACTACCGATAAATATATGTTCATAATATCTTCAGTTTCACAAAATGAATTACCAGAACAAAATAAAACAGTATCATTTGGATACGACGGTATTTTTTCTATTTGATCCAACAAATTATTTACGTATATATTAGAACTACGCCTATTATCCCTACTTGATCAAGCCAAAAAAGAATATTGCATTCCATTAAGAAAAAGCTTTATATAAATTTATAAATGTTGCTATGCTTAGTTTACTATTGTTTAATTTTTTATGTAAGTAAATAAATAAAAAATAAAAACTTTTTAGAAATCTAAATTGTTCAAGGAAAATAACATTTTTTTTTGCTTAGAAAATTAATCATTCTATTGTGTTAACTGCTTTCAAAAAATTTGGATAAAACGGGGAATATTTGTCTATAGTTAGTAGGGTGGTGTTTATTACCTGATTTATATATTGGCACTATAAATGATATTTTAAGTTCCTCCGGTACTATACCATGAGAAAAACATAAGTTTATTATATGAGACAAAGGATTACTAATTACATTTATTAAGGTTCTCACAACTTTAATATTAATGTTCTCATAATCTCTGGTAGTTTTAGATAAAAAAATTGAGTTAATTTTAAAAATATTTTTTGGTTTTGCAATATTATAAGTAAGATCAGTACCAATGGAACCAAAATATTCAATAATTTTGTTAGCAATATCAAATTTGTTATATTATATAATTAATGTTTTTATTTTTATTATTATTTTTGTTAACTTTATACCGAAGTTTATTCTTAGTGAATTTTATTTTAACATCATAATTATCTGTTGCTATTCTTAATAAATGCCTTAATTTATTAGCATATACATTTTTGTGAGATTCTAAAGCTACTCTTTTTTATTATTTGGCCATGTATCGTAAAGTTTCATAAAAGTTTTTTTCATAAAGTTTCATTTTATTATTTTCACTTTTTTGGATTACACGAAATAATTAATCCCTTTGTAACCCAAGGATTTCTAGAATTATATTTTTCTTTTAATTTTTTAATTAAATAAACAAAAAATAATTTGACTAAAATATGTAGAAACAAATACTTTGATGCAGTTTGTGATATTAGAGACACGGTATGTGAACCGTTTATTAACGCCATTAAATCCTGGTTTCCCCTACATGGATTATAATTTTTTTTCGCAACAGTGATACGTAAAAGTTAAATTTACAATATTAAAGAAAAAAGGAAAATGTACTATGAAAAACTACTCGATGTTTGAAGTAGATAAATTTTTTCTATCATAAATATTACAACAAGTATTTAAAAAATATTTATATTATTTTATTTTCTAACATTCCAAAAAGCAACAATCAACATATTTTTACACTTTTGCAGTGTTCTCGTATAATATGCCTGTATATAAGATGGTGCAATACTTAAGCAGTTGACCTAGTTCTCGGGGCATAGAGCAATTGCATAGAATAGAAAATGCCAGAATTCCATCGTGAGCTGGCTCGATACTTACTTTCACTCGCCCGGGAGGCAATATGACCTTCTAATAATATAGTTATATATTTGTTTATTATATTTATTACAAGTACAGATATATAAATAAATTATTTTATTTTTTAATAGACAATGAATGTCATAAAAAATTTTAATGATTTTTTTTTTGTATTTTGTATTTTTAACAACTATTTGATTACTTTTTTTATTTTTGCATTGAAAAATGACAAAATGACTACAATATTGAAATAAGCAATTTTTACGCGAGACAGCTTTTTTGTAATAATATATATAACAGTGTTTTATATTAAAAACATACGGAGCACTCGAGAGGGGTCATCACACCCGATGCAAACACTAACAAACGCATATTTGTTAGAGTCGATGACCGTACGTGACTACGGTTTTTCGGGGTAAAATTAAAATTGATGATTCATTCTATAATTTAACAATTCAAGCTAAAAAATTTTTATTTTATTTTATTTTATTTTATGCATTTTATATGCATTCTACATAAATTTTTATTAAAAAATTAATAAAATTTTCAATATTCCTGCGTCCAAAAAAATTTATTTCATTTTAAAAAGAAATAATAGGAAGTTAATTGGCGTTTTGGAATAAAACTTTGTTGTTGTGGAATAATAAAATATAAACTAGCATGAGTTTATAGTTTTGGTTATAAGAAACCTTTTAAGTGTCTCATTTTTAACTCAAAGTATACAGTAAGCAGTAATCGAATTGGCGCCGTAAAGCGGTTGTTAAATTTAACAAACGACACCATAAAAAATTTCTGCACTCACTGAATATCTTAAAATGCAATATTTGCGTTCAGTTGGTCATTAAATTCCATGAGAAACGACGACAAACTTGTATAAATTAGCGTGTATTTATTTATGTGGTACAATAACCATTTTCTAAACATATAAATTAAAATAAATACATACATTAACTAATTATGATTTATGGTTACAACTTTATTTTAAAAAATCTCTTGTTGTGTGTTTAAATTTCATTTTCTAACAAACTTTTTTCTACAAACAAACGAATGCAAATATAAACTCCGTCTAAAATTAACTTTTTTAAAATAATGGGATTTCGGTGGATATAGAAAATTTTGTAATGCATCTCTTCGTCGGCAGGTTAGTGACCTAAAAGAGGAACCCGCTTTCGCATTTACGGAAATAGGTCTAAAAAACCTTAGCTTTACATTAAACGTAACTTTTTCATAGCTGAGAATTTCTTTCTCGCGCCAATGTACATTTGGAAATTCGCCAGATAGATTTACTATAGAGTAAAGGAACTTTTTACTTGCTTTTCTGTATAATACGGACGATTTCCCACGTTGCAACAGAAAGCAATTTTATCATTCTTAAAAAGAGAGAAAAAAATTGAAATCTATTGCACGATGAGAGGACAAAACAAATGTTAGACAATCTTGAATTATACACACAAAATACTCTGTAATTTAAACTATTATTATTTTAAGACAAGCCATTAATTACCAGTTTAAGACGACAATTTATTCTTTTTTTTATACTACATATTTGTGAACACAAGTGTTATTATTTTTGATTTAATTAAATTTTACTTTCGTTAGTAACAGTTGAGATACACTCTTGCTTTTTCATATGCTTCTACATCAATACTAAATATTTTTTTTTTTCTTAACAATTGGTTATTTTTCATTTTTATTTATTTTTTAAAACAAATTTTTTCGCCTATTTTTTTTTCAACTTTTTTTAGTGCCCTATTTACATTTTTAAACCAGATTTCTTGAAGATTAAAAGTGAATTAATCATAAAAGTATACGTAAAATCTTAAAATAAACAAGTGAGTAGAAATAATAAGTAATTGAAATTTTATTCCAGCCAATATTAGATAACAAATTAATAAAGTAATGATGAAATATCACATATAGAAAAATAAAACTAATAATAATAAAAAAATTGAAAAAAAGAAAAATCCTATTATTATCATAACTGTAAGTATAATTTAACAGATAAATAACATTCTCTTCAAATAAAAATAATTCACATAAGTAGTAATAAGCTGACTGACAAGAATATTTATTCTCCTAGCTAGAGAAAATAAAAAAAAAAAAAAAAAAAAAAAAAAAAACGTGTACATATAATATATCATTATTGTTAATTTACGCATATATAGTTGTTTGTCATATTATATTCACAAGGTTCATTGAAAATTCTAAAGAGGGAAAAGCTCGTTTCTTTGAGAATGCACTTGACGCCACACCTAACTTTGTGCAAACTATACTGACGTATTTTATTATTATTATTATCTGTCGAAAAAAACCAACGCTTTTTTTTCCTTCAAATCTTAAAAGTCATCTGTTAGTTTTGGTCTAAAAAATAAAATAAAAAAAAGTACATATAAATATCATGTATGTTTATGATAATAATCGATATTTTCTCTTCCGCATACCATTTTTTCATAGCATACTAAAGAAATCAAAAAATACCAGAAAGATGCATTTACACTTTTCTTTTTTTTTTTTTACTTGAAGCAATAAAATCTAAAAAGGACCTTTAACCATAGATAAAAGAAAACGACATTAACAACTTTTTATATGTGTTAAGAAATATATTGAAAATTTTTCCCCTGAGGCTGATAACTCAAACAAGATAATCAGAAGAATTATTGGCATATAGAATACACTTTTTTCTTTCCTGAATTCTTTCACACCTTCGATATAATATCCTCTTAAGTAAAAAAAAATTCTTTATCTATTATTATTTAAAGGACATTTTATCAAATTTAATGATATATTGTTTTCTTTTTCAACTTTCTAATATCGCTGGAATGTTTATTCAGCTAAATATAGTTTAATAAGATAATTCAAGTATTTATAGAAGAAATAATTGCTCGAAAATTCTTTTAGGATAAAGTATCAAATTTATTTCTAAAATTCCAACTTTATCGCATATTTACTTTAAACAAATTTTTACAAAACTTTAATTGAAGTTTCGAAATGACTAGTTTTCTAAATTTCGATTCCTGAAATTTTTTAAAAATATGAAAATTGAAATGACAAATCGAAATAAAAGTTTTATTGATTTTGTAAATCCTTTGGCCACACCTATAACTGTTGGAAAAACTAGCAATCTATTTGTAATTCTAACCCTAGAAAAGCAGAAGATTTATGTTGTAAAAAAATTCAAGATTTTCAAAATTAAACATAAGCTAAAGACTTTAGTCTAACATTTCTATATTTCTCATAAATAGAAATGCAATAAAATTTTGTTTATAAATTAAACATGTTCAGAAATGTTTTTAATTTTATAAATATATTAAATCAACCGGATGGAAGGTAATTTTAATGAATCGTTAATTTCATAACACATCGTTTAAGCAAGAATGTCATTAAAAAATATAAGCACAAATAGCATAAATCTGTTTACTTCTCATGCATATTAAATTTACTCTATATGAAAATTTTATTTATGCTTTTTAATTTGTTAAATAAATTTTATTTATTAATAATAAACTTAAAATAAACATTAAAAATAAGTTTTACTCGCAAATATTAAAATTTATATCTCGAATAATTTAACTAATCTTTTTTCTAATGCTTTTTACCGAAACAGAATTAAGAGTAGTTATCTTTGAACTTAGGTCAAGCAGCAAAAAAAGGTTTTCTTTTTTCAGTGATCACCTATACCCAAATAATCACTAAATCAATATGAGTATGAAAAAGTAACTTAAGAAATATCAACAAAATATTAAAAATAATGATTTGTGACTTTGAATATTTATTTAACGCTTGAAAATTAAATTTTTACATTTTCGATAATAAATATACATATTTTTCCAATATTTTTCAGAATAGTAAATGTATGATTATTTATCTTTGATTAATGAAAAAAACATAAGGTAATATTAAAATGATTCAGAATATTTAATTGAAATAAAATAATAATTATTATTTAAAAAAGATTTTTAGTATGTTCAGTTCTGACATATAATAAGAGAATATTATGCATATTTATCAATGATATTTTCAAGAGATTTTCAATCTGACAATTTTTATTGCATCAACGTATTTTTTTATAAATAATGAGCTGCAAATGTATATTTTCAGAGGATGACGACTGATCGTGATGGTGAAAGGTCCTTCAAATATCATGCAAGTAATAATGTGAATCATAATAGAAATTGCATAAATCCTTTATCTTACTTTACTATTATTATTATTCTCTTTCATAATAATTTAATATTAAAAAATAGATTATTTTTCCAAGACTCGAACAATTTTCTTTAATTATTTATTAAATTTATAAAATTATGGCTGAATATCTTGAATTTAATCTCTCTATTGTTTAAAACATAATAACATTTTGAAGTTGACATATTTAATCTTTAATGTGTCCTATCGAATAAAACCCGATCTTGTCATATGACCAAGCACAACAATAAACCCACAATAATAATCTATTTATGTATTATAAACTTCGTTGAAAACCAATATTTTTCTTATACAGATAAACGGGTTCATATATCTTTTAACAATTCGTTTCAAACGTATTTTATTTTTTATCCTTTTACAAGCTAAGAGTTTTTAATAAGTCAAAATTTTTTATTCAATTCTATTCACTGTATATCCATTAAACAATTTTACAGTCAAATCTGTTTGATAAGAAAAAAAGTAGACGAATTTTCTTCATTAACTGGAAAAAAACCGAAACAATAGTTAGTACTTCTGATCACAAAAACCCTTTTAGCATTTTATTTTAAAATCATAAATTTAAAGTTTTAATATTTTCAGCGATACAGGAAATTTATTGTTATAATTTTAGTTATAATTTAATAAAAATAAAGCGTAAATTATTATTATACATGATACCTATTAATAAAATGGGACAAGAGCGAAAAATTTTTATTTTTTAAATTACATGCACATATACTCATTGAATATTTTCAACTAAAATTAATCGCTTATACCGCAAAAAACAGCAGAATAATTTTTGTTTACCTCGTTATCACGCTCATGCATAAATGTGAATATGCAATATATGTCCAGAAGGCTTGATAGTTATTATGTACATATTATATTGCTCTGCACAAACATGAGGATGAACCATAAATAAATAAATATCATATACATATACGAATATAATATGAGCATGCGGTATTCTGTACCGATACATTTGCTTCTATTCATCGATCAATATAACCATTTTAATTAGAATTGCTTCATTTATGTGCATATTAAATGAAAAATGATAAAATTATTTTTTATTACAATCGATATACCAGAGCAACAAATTTTTAAATAGCATACTCCTTCATGACGAAAAAACTAACAAAAATGCTACATTATCTGCTTCTGCAACTAATTTTCGATTTAATGAGCCATTACGGTTATCATTGTCATTTTAAAAAGCGGTTGTTTATCAGAGTAATAAATGAAATCCAAATTATTTTACCTTTTGCAATATTTTACTGGTCAAATAGGCCCTAATCCAAAGAGTAGACGTAGTTAGTATCTGGTAAATTATATTGTAATCTTAAAAAAGATGAATCAATACAGCTATTTATTTAAAATAGAGGTAAAAAAAGGGCATTTAAATATTTTTTCAATAGAAATATCATAAGGAAATGGATAATAACATAAATTATAAAAACATAACAAAGTTGGAAATAATATTTCTTGAAAAATAAAATAAAATACGAGTTCCTTAAATAGTTTTTGCTTTCAATAAAAAAATGTTAATCGCCTAATAAAGATCTCGTTGAAAAACGTACATAAATAACGTTTCACAATAAATAATCTCAACTTATTTTTACAGTAGCTGGTAGAGAACTATATTATTACAATAGAAAAATATGCATGTATATGTTAAAGTTATAAAAGCAAAAACTACTGTAAAATTTATTATTATATGCAAAGAAAAACTGGTCTTGTTTATTATAGTCTATTTCTTTATAACCCGTTTTTAACATCGAACAGTAAGCAGTCTCGATTTAAAATTCATCTTACAGCTATTAAAAAGCTTGAGATTAGGCGGATAAAGAGCATCGCTTCATGAATCAAGTGCCGAGCGACAAGCAATTATAATAATTCCCTCATCGCATCGGTTCCCTATAAATATTATATTGCATTACATTTCTTTTAATTTATCATTTCTCAACTATCATTTCATTTAATAAAAACCAGATTTTACTATATTTAAAATTTTTATCCAATTTTATTCTTTAATTTTTGACATGCAATTACGTAATTTATATAAATCTCTAAAATATAATTATAAACTAAATAACTAACCTGACTAGGATCACTGATGAATCTGCCGATAGTTATTACGTGTAGTGTCACTTCACGTGCATTTTCAAGTTCTTCTGGAAGGCAGTAAAGACCCTCGCTTACAAAATATGATTCAGCACATGTCAATCTATAATTAAAAAGCATATAATGTTCAATTACCTTTTAATAAACAAGATTTTTACTCTTTTTTTTTCCTTTTTCATATCATATGATATTAATTATGTTTGACAAGCTAGATTATTATAAAAAATGGAAATTTTAAATTGAAAATAAGTCAAAATTATACAAACCGTTATTTGTATTAAAAATTATTTAAATTTATTTATTATTCAGTAGCAAGTTTTTTCATATAATTTTAGTATAATCTTACATGCACGTAAAAAAAATTAAATAATACAATTTATATGCAGGCTATTCCACGTTAAACTGAACAACTTAAAAATTAGTCTTTTAGTCATTATTTATTTTATCATATCTTAACTATCATATTCAATTAAGAGAATATCTTTTAATTCGTTATAAGAAATATTATAATTAAATAAGACAACCATTTTTTGTTAAATTTTTTAACCTAGAACCACTGATATTCAAATACCATTCGCAGACAAAAAAGTAACTTCGACCAAAACTGTTTACTTTATGAAGTTTGGTTAGTAAAATTTACTCATTTTTTTGTTAAATTTATTAATTCTGCGTTTCTCAATTCGTTGAGGTTAATTTTACTAGATTTTTTGCGTTTATAACGAGGTCTTAGTAATGTTCGATAACTAATTTTCTTGAAATTAAAATTATCATAAAAGTATATTAAGTATCAAGCACGCAAAAAAAAGAACAATGAAATTAACCTCAACGAATTTAATAAACACAAATTAATAAACATTGGTGAATATAACTAAAAAATTAGTGAATTTTACTTAGTTTTATAAACTAGTAAATTTTACTTATAATTTATAGTGACTTTTAACTACACTAAACTTAGTAAACAAAATCGTTATTTTGGTTATTTTTGATCAATAAAAAAAACTTTTAAAAGTTAATAGAAATTTATGTATGATTGCATGCTTGTAATTGGTGATATCTGAGGCATATTGAAGTATTAAGCTCATTGTTTGAGGAACTTTATTGCCAACTAGTTGGCAGGGTATTTTTCGATTGCGTCGCGGGTCAAAAAAAATGTTTTTGATCTGCTAGTAGAAAAAATTATGTTTTAAATCATGGAACAAAATATGAGGTCCGACTTTTGCACGCTGTCTACATTTGCTCATTCGTACAACTGCATGCATAGACAAAACCAATATTTTATTACCTGTTTAAAAAATAGCTATTAGTCGTAATGTAAATAATTAATACAATTTGAGAGTTCAATTCAGTATGTTTTTTGTAAAAGAGGAAACCACAATTTTTCATTGGAACAGTTAACCAGAAACGACCCATATGCATAAAATGATTTTGGTTAAAATATTCGTAAAAGCTCTTTTTTTAATGTGTAAAGAAACTTATCCCATTTCACATCTTTCATCTTTTTTACGATGAAAGGTTTATATATATATATTATAATGATACCAAACACGAAATGTCGTTAATAATATTAATGATTTAAAAAAAAACGAAAAAATTTAGTACATTTATTCCATTGAAACTTTTTTTTTTTATTATTTAACTTACTAAAAACAGAAATTATTTTTCATATCTTTTATTCCTTCCTTTTTTTTCTCAAATTATATTTAATATGAGAATAAATGTATAAAAGGTAAATTTTTATTTAGCGAAAAAAAGAAATAAAAATTAATTTTATCTTGCTAAATTACAAATAAAAAATAAAAGAAATTGTATGTTAATAGCTGACATAATATTTTTCTTACTGTCACAAAAGTCACTTTTTATAACTTTATTACTTTCTCTTATATATTAAGGTTACGCCTTATTTTTTATTTATTTGTGTGTTTTATTTTATTTTTATTAATTTTTTTTTCTTCTTTTTAAGACGTGGTCCACATACATAATACGAGCATAAAATAAAAATATTTCTTTAAAAGTACTTACATACAAAGAGTGAAAAAGATAAAAAACTATGAAGAAGAGTAAAAAAGGTTTTTTATTTTGTTATTTTTTATTTAAAGCAAAAAAGATGCCGCAAATATCATAAAATAAACCATGAAAACACGTTGATTCTAAAGGTAGTCATAAAATCGTAAAAATACTTTTTAAATAAATACGTAAATCATAGATGCTAATTAGTTTGCTGTATACAACTGGTTTTTTTCTTCCATATTCAATAAACCTAAATATGCATTTACGGTTTATCTGCATAAAATATTATTATTAAATTAAAATACCTAATGGATATTTTTAATGATTAAAATTAAATTTAATTTTCAATTACAAGATCATGATTTATTATACAATTTCAGATGTACATGCGTAAGGATTAAGAGGTGGGTACGTAATATAGCGAATAGGAGGGGCTAGCCTTTTTTCCATTTAACTTTTTCCCAATGTCCATTTTTAACCATAAACTGTATTTGTAGTCAAGAAAACCTTTTAATGCAATAATTACAAAACAAGTAAGCTTCTTTTATTTTATTCTTTCAAAACTTGCAAATTAGTTAAAGCAATATCTGTTGAATCTAGACGGTTAACCCTGATCAACGACAATAATTCTGTTTATTTAACTTAAATTTACATTTTATTTACTCAAATTAATTATTTTTTTTAATATTTATTTATTTTTCTATATATTTTCTGGTTCTACACATTTGGAAATTTACAAGAACAAAGTCACCAGGATTACGCTAAATTCAAATTACGGGAAGGAATCATTCCCTCAGTTAAGGCAACAGAATTCTCAAGCTTTTAGGAGGGAATATTTCTTATTTTGGGAAAGAATCTTCCCCAAATTTTTAAATAATATAATTAGAGTAGTAAAAACTGCAATCTTCTTTATCGGCGGAAGGTATTTTGGGAGGTATTTTTCTTATTTTGAGATAACAGCGCTCCAAAAACATAAGAAAGATTTTATACAAATTTAGAGGAAGATTCTTTCCCGAATGGGATATCTGCTTCCTCGTACTACTGTCAGTGTACGAATTTCATTGTTAATAGGTTAAAATTAATTTTTTTATTGTTTATATTATGTTTTTATTACTTTTGAGGTTAGTTAATATGTTGAGTAGTTGATATCAATAAAAAAATTAAAGTAAGAATAACATTTTGGTATTTTAGAAAATAATTAAGATTGAAAGTTTTAAATCATTCTGCGCGCGACGCGCATCTAGTACTAGTAATACTAGTTTTATAAAAATTTTATAATAATTTATTTTATGTATTTTATTATTTTATATTTATTTATTTATTTTATACATTGATATGCATTTTTTTTCTTGGCAAACAAAATGTTAATTCTATAAAAATCTTGATCAGCCTCAGAAGTGCTTCGCTTGTGCAAGCCGAGTTTGATTCTGATCAAGATAATAAATGAGAAATAAAGAATGACAGGTGAAAATATACATTAGATTTAGCTGTAAAATTTTAATTATTAGTAAGTAATTTGAATGGAGTATGATTAGATTCGAATTTCAGGTAACGAAAAAAATAATTTGTAAGAGCTTTGAAGAATTCTGAACTGAAACATTTCCTTTGATTGCCCTTCGTATGGAATTTCTTGGTATTAAATTATATTTGATATTATTCGCATTTGTGGCACTCTTGATGCTAACAATTTCTGGAAGGAGATGAAGAGTCTTGGACTCATTCCAAAAGTAAATGATGCCCTTCAAGGGTTTTCACCGGAGGAACTCAATTTGTTTCTTTCAAATATTTCCATCTCTCCTACTGAAGATTCCTCCTTGCCGTTAAACATCATCAACAGTTCTTCACCAGAGGGCTTTGTTTTCAAAGAGGTGTCCATAAATGATGTTATCCTGGCAGTGTCTCATTTTAGCTCGCAGGCGAAAGGTGACGATAAAATTCCTGAAAGTGTCATAGCTAAAGCACTTCCCACAATAGCTTTGCATCTCACCAAACTATTTAATGCCTCGCTTTTTAATGATATTTTCCCATCGGAATGGAAAAAGTCCAGAATTCTGGCAATCAAAAAAGTTCCTATACCATCGAATCCTTCCGATTTTTGCCCTGTATCTCTCTTATGTTTCCTGTCGAAGGTCTTAGAAAAGCTTGCTTATGATCAGGTGGTGGGCTTCTTGACCAAAAGAAAAGTTTTAGATATATACCAGACTGGCTTTTGCAAAAATCATAGCACTCAGTCTGCTTTAATTAAATTAACTGATGATATACGCCTGGGCAAGGAAAAGAAGCTAGCCACTCTGCTATTGCAGTTTGACTTTCCTAAGGCATTTAACAATGTTTCACCATCTAAGCTTCTTCAAAAACTTCAGATGATTGGCTTTTCAAGATCATCATTAACCTGGTTCTGGTCATACTTGAGTGGTCGTTCTATGTGTGTTGCTTCCAAAGTGTCCTCTTCTTCTTATCGTGATACAAATATAGGAGTTCCCCAAGGCTCAGTACTTGGTCCACTTCTGTTTTTTTTTTTACATGAATGATCTAAAGGATCACTTGGATGAGCATAAAACTTTCAGGCTCTTGTATGCGGATGATCTTCATATATATGTCCAAATCCCAGCGCATCTAATTGAGCAGGGCAAACAACAATTATCTAACTCAGCAAAATTAGTGGCGTCATGGGCAGAATCAAACGGCTTATCTTTAAATATAAAAAAAACCAAGGCTATCGTTTTTGGTTCCTGTAAAACCTTAAAAACATTCAAAAAGCTGGATATACCAAAAATAAACATCGACATGAATGGTGATTGTATCCTATTTGTGGAGCAAGTTACCTGCCTAGGTGTTATACTTGATAATACCCTCTCCAGGCGTTCTCAAATTCATCAAGTCACCAAAAAAGTGAATAGGGTACTTTATGGTCTTCGGATCATTAGACCCTGCACCTCTCAATCTCTCCGTAAACGTCTAGTCGAGTCATTAGTGATGCCACAATTGGATTATTGTAGTGTCATTTTCTCAGATATTTCTAAACAATTGGGTAACCAACTTGAGAGGCTTTCTAATTCAAGTATTAGATATATCTTTGGTTTAAAACGGCAGGAACACATCTCACCTTACAGAAGACGACTTAACTGGATGCAAATAACTACGCGTATGAACTACTTTGCATCGCTGATTATGTATAAAATAATACGTATGAAACAACCCCCTTTTCTTTTACCACTATTTAAGCCATATAAAAGAGACAGGCCAACTCGTGGACCTCGTAAAGATCTGGACATACCCTCTGTTATACACAATTGGAGTTTGCACTCTTTTCAAGTCAAATATTCCAAATTTTGGAACTTGATTCCACCGTGTATACGTGATCTTCCCTCATTCAATCAGTTCAAAAAAAGTATTAAATCATATTTATTTAGTTTGGACAATAAATGACCATTAATTTACTTTATTTAATTAATTTAATTGATTTTACTTTATTTATTTATTAATTTATTGACTATATATTATTTACTATTAACTTAAATATTACTATTGACTTGTTATTTATTTACTTATAATTTTATTGATGTTATAGCAATTGTTATATATATATATGAAATTTATTTATTAATTTTAATTATTTATTACTGACAGATTGTTGTTAACTTTTAATTTGTTTCAATTTAAATTATTGTATTGTAAAGCTATTCTTTTATGTAAACTGTAAAATTATTTTCAATTTTTTATCATATTGTATTAACTTATAAATCAATTGTAAAAGAGTGTACTAATTTTTGTCATGGCAAATAAACTGAATAATAATAATTATTATTATTATTATTATTATTAATTAGCCAGTTTCTAATTACATATAAATCTTTTTTAATATCTTTTTTATGGATTACTATTGATTTTATACTCCTGTAAGGAAAGCGTCAGTATTGCTTGATTATCTTGAAAAAGTTTAGTATTTTTCTCCTCCAGATGAAACATGATAAATGCAGCAATATTTATCAAGATATGTATGTTACGAAAATAATAAGCTCTATCTGTTTGATTTTAATGACTATAAAGGATCTTTGAGAGGTTGAATATGATAGAAGATAAATGTATCTTTCATTGTGTAGAAATGGGAAAGAGTTTTTTCTAGAATTTTCAAATAGCCTATGATAATGGAGAACAAAAGGCACGTATTATTAAAGAAAGCAGAAGAAAAAAAAATTAATAACATAATAAATAAATTTTATGTGACATAAACGTAAAAATCAGCATAACTCTTTGAAAGTGCTATATAAATAACTCTGCGGTAAATAATAACGTGCTCGTTTATAAGACACAGAGCCAAAATAATCGTGTGTTTGATTCCGCGTTTTTTAATTAATAAGTAATAGCCCGAGGCAATCCTATATTTTAAAGTAACATTTTTAATACGTGTTCATTTCATAATGCCTATGGCACAAAAGCTAATGTATATAACGTCCATAAACTATAAAATAAGCGTCTGGCTTTAAGCGATTTTCTTATTAAATAACGCGAAACCCGAGAAATTTACCTATACGCTTAGATTAATGATAATGGCGTCTTTTCTTTTAAGGATGCACACGTTTAACTAATACGTTTTTTCCAAGCATTGGCAAATTTTTACAAAACGTACAAATAAACGCAAGCTTAATGGCACACAAATCTCCTATCCGATGATTTATGTACGTTCCTAAAACGTGACAGACAATTCAATTGGTTTTCTTTCAAGAGGGTGTGCACGCAATATTTACGCCTTGGGGATTTATATTTATATGCCTGTATAAATTTTACTCAATTATATATTATATTTCTCATAAATAAAAAAGCAGACGAAGAAAAAGAAAATTGTACATGCGTTGAAAACGTTTTTTCTTCTCTCTGTACTTTTAACGATTGTTCTTAATATCCTGTATTAAGATATACAAACTTTTTAAACAAGTACTTTTGCTCTAGAGCTAAACCCCGTTGTAACTGGACGTTAAATCTAACTGAGCGTAACGAATAAGAATCCTTATTTATATTCTGTTTTTCATTTTTTTTTTAAGAATTGCTAAATAAAAGAAACAACAACCTTTTTCTAAATAAACTTGGAAAGTATCAAGGTAAAACGTTTCTTAAGGCTTCGTGAACTTCCGAGGAATCGATTTTTTATACACGGAATTACAGTTTAATCATTGATATGAATGGTACTAAGAATATAAGTACCTGTTTCTGTCTTCAAAAAAATAATAATAACAATAGTAAAAATTGTTGTACTTCATCATGAAATGAAATTATTTATATATTTTTATATAAGGAGAAACTGTATAATTTTTCCTCGTTAAAAACGTGTTTTTTAACTTCACCTGTCACAATTTCAAAAAGTAGCAGTAATACTCAAAAAAAAATTAATACAATTATGGGTCGATTTCGACTTATATTACCAGCTAATTTGACTCGATTTTTATAAAAATTACTGTGTGCTAAATAAAGAATATTACTCTTGCGTTTACAAAGTTGTTACAGAAGTTTATATTAACACTGATAATTGAACTTTAAAAAGTTATTTCAACATCTGGTACTGAACTTAATTTTTAAAATACTATTTTTAAAATACTATTACTAATAAGTAATGAATAATTAAGCATTTTAAAAACTATGCTTTTCCTTGTTCAACCAAAAAGATCAAATATTTATAGAATCAGTATATTTTTAATAAAATTTTCCTTTATTAATTTTGTATTGCAAAGACATTTTCCAAATATTTTGAAATAGTTTGAAACCTTAAATTTTAGCCCTCACCTATCCCATATCTATAAGATGATTGACCTCATAAAACAATAATAGTATTAAATAGTGAGTTTTAAAAAAAAATTCATATTTTTATTAAAGAATCGTGGAAAAAAATAAAAGAATGCTTGACAAATTGAATATTATTTTAATACAGGTAGCTTTATATTTCAATTTATACTATAAAGACATTTAATTTATCTATGTCAGCTGTGTGTCAGCATGTAATCCAATAATCAATATGATATTATTATTTTTGAAATGATACCGAAAATATCATAAAGAAATAAAAAAGAACAAAAAAAAAGCCAAATTTGATCAATAAAATTTAGCTAAGTTTAATATAAAAAAAATAAGGGCAACACTCCTTGTCTTGAAAATGAAATTCTCATAAAGTATGATGGTATATAGAGAAAAAAAAATGTACAACACGCGATATATATATTGCACCTGTAATGAAATCAATTTACTAAATGGAAAAGATGTATAGAAATAAGGGACATTTAGACATAGAGAAAAATAATTTTTTATATAAAAAAAGCTTCCTATTTTATTTTTCAGGCACACCTTTATTTTTTATGATTAGTTATACCAACGTTATGACTCATAAAAATGAATAAATAATACTTTTTTTTCTGCATCATTTTTTCTATTAAAAAGCTCTTAAAAAATAATTTATTTTATAGTAATAATATTTAAGTAAGTTTAGCTTTATTAAATTAAGGTATTTCGTGTTTAATGTCTATTCATTTTAAAAATATATATTTTTATCACGAATTTAATCAATTTTATTAACGCAAGTATACCGAAAATTCAATGTAAATTTATTACTTTTGAAAAAAAAAAAACTGTAATAATAAAAACAATTTAATCAAACAAAGAAATAAAAAAAAATTCACTTTTAAATTATTTTTCTCAGTTTATTATTTCTCTTGTAAAAAAAAATGCTTAGCGTTTTGTTTTTCCCTGAATCGTCGGTGTATTAAGGGTACAATTACTCGTTCCTCAAAGATAAATACGGTATAAAGAAAAGAGAAATCCTCACCGTTTGTTTTTTACCGATTTTTTACTCCTTTTTTTATAAAATGTAAAAACGTGAACTTTGTATTGTATCTTATTTTAAATAAGAAAGACTTTGCAAAGGTGAAAATTATTTTGATACCATTTAATTTTAGTTACTTTTTAGTTGAAGCTATAAAAAAAATAAAATTAAACTTGAATATTTTGAATTTTTAAAATTTTAATTTAAAATAAAATAACTATAAAACGGTCACCGGAACTCGTATTTCAGTAAATATAATAGAGCAAACGGTAATGCAAGATGATTACCTCTTTCACGGAGCGTTACACGAAAAAAATACTTTCAATATAATACAAGCACACACATTGAGACAAAAGTTGACAATGACAGCCGTTCTAATTTTTATTTTATACTTTTTCATATATAAAAAAAAAAATAAAACAATCAAATGCACGCAAATAACTAAATAACTCATTGAAATAATGTAATTTCAGTCATATAATATAAGTAAATTGTAATATTTACGTTTTGAATAGCCTAAGGCATTATTCCAGTAAATATGTTAAACTGTAAAACAATTTACTTTACATTATAAAAAAAAGTTAATAAATAAATACTTTTTTTATTGTATTTATAAATAAATTATACTAAATTTATATGTCAAACGACTTGATGGAAGTAATTGCAAAAATAATCAAGTCTCTGCACTGTGTGCGACTTGGTTGAAATAGACCTGAGATAGAGAATCTAAACTATGAATAGAAAAGCTAAGAAAAATTATTCATCATTTTCATTCCATAGTTCTTTCGAATACAAACTAATTTATTAGGTTCAAAATAGTCTTCAATATACACCAGTCAAATCACGTAGGGGGGTGGGGGGAGGATTAATCGAAATGAGAAGACTTAGAGTTTCTTGGATCGCTAATTTCAAAAATCAAGGTTTGCTTTGTTTGCTCGTTTTACATTTCTAAATTTAAAAAAAAACACTCCCTTATAGTCTTTTTTTTAATATTTTCAAGAATTTTTCAGGCTCCAAAATTCGAGATCAACGATTTGGAAATTTGTATTATTTGCGAATATAGAAAATTACCCCTAAGAAATTTTAAGGTATTTAACTCATTTTTCATGCTCAAAACTTTTAAATGTATAATTAGAACCTATAAAAATCTATTTAATGGGCTAAATCTCGTTATAGTTTTTAAATTAGGCAAATACACCCATAAAAAGGCGGAATTTTTGATAACTAAGGGTGTTAAACAAATATCTCGAATCTCGGAATCAGAAACACAAAAAATCCTTAGCAGACCATTTTTCATCTCCGTTGGGCAAAATCTACACCCTTCCCCCTATTTTATTTTGACTGGAGTATTATTCTAATAAAAATTAAACAGTTTATGTTGCTAGTTTCTATGCAATTTTTTATTCAAGATTCCAAATATTTTTTCTGAAGTGACACAGGTCAAAACGCGTATTTTTACCAAATTATTTTAAAATAAAAATTTTTTTTAAAGCTCTGTCAAATAAATAACAACAGTTTGAGAAATTATAATCAGAGAAATATTCAAAATACTGCTATAAACATTCTCACATATGTAAGAGCGAAGTAAAAAAAAAATAATTTATAAAATCCTTAAATAAATATTTTTGATTTGAACGATACTGGTTTTGTCTTGTAAAAGGAACCATTTAGAGTCAAGAGAAGAACGGTTAAATTGTTTCTTTTCTTTTAGCCAATATTGTCGGTTCATTAACTGTATTTATATACAAAAAAAAAAAAAAGATTCATCGAAAAAAAGAAAAAAAAGAAGAATCGCCCCTACTAACTAACGAGATGCTACGAAAAGAGTTACGATGTCGTTGTTTATAAGATCGCCACGAAGTCGCTGTCGATTTTCGAATTCTGAACCTCTGGTATCATTATCTCATTTAAAATGCTTGCAAGATATCTCGATACTGAATGGCACGAAGATGCAAAAATTTCATAGTAAAAAAAAACTTATGGGCTACTATAAATAAACTGTTTTTATTCGTTTTTTTTTTATTTTGTAAAAAAGATAAAAACAAAATTTAATCTGATGTCACTATAGTGAAAAACTTAATTAACAGTTTTATATAAAAAAAATAAATCTTATGTTTCAATGTAAATAATAATGATATATTAACAGTTAACAATTCTACTTTTTAATATTTTTTTTTTCCTATGAGAGTATTAAAAACTTTTTTTATCCATTATAATTATTTTACCGTTATAATAACGTCTTATAAAAAATAGTTGTTCATATATTTCGCACTGTATATAAAGTTAAATTTATTATTTTTTTTTTTAGTGTATTTTCATTTCCTTTTTTTTTTGTTTATAAATCATTTTCAATCATTCCTTGAAAAAGAAAAAAAAAACTGAATAAAGATGACAAAAAGTTGTCTGGACAAATACGAAATTTCTTATAAATTTATTTTCATTTATCACTTGGATTTCTATAGATATTAGAAGAGACATCGGAGGCAGAATAAGAAAAAATAACGTCCAAGAAAAGTGAGTACAGCCGTGGTTATACTTTATAATATATTTGTTATAGTGCAGAAATAAAAAAAAGTAAGCTTTCTTGAACTCTCGTATGAGAAAAAGTTGAGATATTAAAGTCGACAAAGTTACCGTCTGACGTGTTTCGTTTATATATATATCGCAAGTTTTGTGCAGCTGCTTCGAGGAACAACATTGCTCGGAAGAAAAAATTCATTTTTCACTTTTTTTCTTCTAAAAGCCCCTTTTTACCCTCTACCCACCTATATAGACTTTGGCCCGCCTTTTCTTTTCCAACTTTCATCCAACTATACAACTCTTTTTTTATTTTTTATACTATCACATTCATCTTTAAAAAACTTCTTCTTCCTTATACTTGGAATATTATGGTTATTATAAAATACATATATATGTGCGAAAACGTATTTTTATACAATAATTTTTCGTTATCAGATTATTTTAACGAAAATAAAAATTCATTTCGTGATTGAAATTATTATTATTTTATTTTTCACACACGTGCCTTAGAAAAGCCTAATTCTATAAATAAAGGAAATTCGCTATGAAAAATATTAATTATATTGTAATGATACATAAAATAAAGAAATAAATTACCTAGATTTATTATAAAATACGTATAAACCAACATACGTAATAAAAAATTTTTGTGAGAAGAAAAATGAAAAATTCCATAAACGAGATAATTTATGAACAACTTGTATTACATTAATTTTTCTTCTAAAAACATAAACATTTATAAATTAAAGTAATTATTCGTATGCATTTGATTTAAATTCGAAAACAGTTATTTTCCTTGACAATTCATTTAGAAAAATTAGCAAGGTTTTCTTAAAGTATGCTCGTAAAAAGTAAAATTTGTAGCTGAATGCAAGATAAATATGTTTGCATTTATACACTGCGAGATCTCGGTTCAAGCTTAAGAACGATTTATACTCATTGAAAAAAAGTTGGCCTGTAATACAAACTTTACACAAAAAACAGCTTTTAGAATGATAGAATTACGACATCGTCGTTCCAAAGTTTACAAGCTTTTTCTTTTAAAATCTCTTGTGAGCGAATATTAAATGCATAATGCCCAGTAACGCGTAAGTGCGTGCATCCACGATGCACTTGTAAAAAAATATATGTGAATAAATTTCTATACAATGTATTTGATAGTTCTTGTCACTTCCACTTGACCTCCCAACCGTGTTGGTCACCATACATTATATATTTCTCTTTAAAACATGTATGTTTGTTCGTGATGCATCGGTTAGTTTTGCAGTTACAATATGAAAGAATATCTATCTAGAACTCTTGGTTTAATGTACTTTATGCTGCATACACATCAAAAAAATAATGAAAGAGAAAAAAAGGAAACGCGACAAATAAATATATGATATATATTCTCCTGCAACAACGAATCACCAATTACTATCCGGATATTGTTTGCGTTTTAAATTCACTAAGCTTAATATATTGCATTTAGATTAAGTAATTCAGCTGATACGTGGATTATGAGCAATAAACTTCTAATTATAATATACAAAGTAACTTCTTTCTAAAATTAAAATTATGTAATAACATTGAAATGGGCAAAAAACTGTGAATGCAACTGTAAATATGACTTATCCACCCTCTTATCTTATTCAAGTGAGTTATTTAATTTTATTCATACCATAAAAAAACAATATTTTCTTCGTAGCTGTTGGCATAAATTAAAATGTTTTTTAAAAGTTTGTTTAAGAAAAATAAATTAGTACCTAAATTTCATTCAAAAATAAAGTTTGCACAAAAGCTAACTGATTAAAATGTATGATAAATTTGAAAAATTTTATGCTTTGATGACTTAATACATTGCACGGAAAAATATGTAAATTAATTAAGCTGCAGATCTTCATTTAAATATTAATTGCATTACAAAAATTAAGAAAAACTTTAAATAAAATAAGGATGATAATTTACTTGGTATTAAGAAAAATTCGAGTTTGAGGTAAACATATTTTCTGATACTTCAAATTATTTCTCTTGGGCAACAGCCTCGGCAACAGCAGTAATTTTTATCGTTCCTAGACATTTTAATAATGAAAAATATAATTTAATTAAAATTTATTTAATTAATAATTTAAATTTATCATAGACGTATAATATGTTTTAATAGATATTATTGATGATACCTAGAAGGCATTCTGGAAAATAAATATAAATTAAAGAAACAAACTATGGTATTAATTTTTTATGCTAATTTTTTATTTTCATTTGAAATAAAATATATTTAAATTATTTAACAAAATGAAAAAAAAAATCTAAATATGAAAATTTGCCTTAGGCATATAGTAAACAATATTTTATATTTTTAAAACTTTTGTTTATGAGAAATAAATTAAATGTTCACAATTTAAATATTTTATAAGAAAAAATGATAAATTATATACTTTCTTAGCTACAAACTTTTTATTATAAGCACGTAATCTTTCAAGGTTCTATGCGAATCTTTCTAAATAGAATTTAAATAGTAGAAAAATGCTTTTTTGGATGAATTGTGCATAAAATTTACAAAAGCTATCAATATATTATTTTCTTATCTAATTTTAAGCCAAAGTTATTATAAACTTTCTATAAATATTTTCTGTAATTGTCTCTTAGAATGCTATAACTTTATTTTATATCACAATAATAATTGCACACTTAAATTTTTCTTTTATTTTTTGAATAAAAAACTTAAAAAGTAATAGAAAAGTTAAATTATATTATCATTATAACAATTTATCAAAACTATAACTGTTAAGTTTAAAAGAGAAAAAAGAAAGAAACAAATTGCATTTAAAATTATATTATTATAAAAATAAAAAAAAATATTTAATTCTATTTTATAGATAAAGTGTTAGCATTTTTTTTAAAAAAACTTTTTTTTAACGTCATTTAAAAAGTTTGTAAAAGTTACAAAAAATAAAATAAAATAAAAACTTATTTTTTTTTTCTTCTCATTCTTTAGAAAGTATACACACTGACAGAATGCCAAAACTCTTATACAATATTTTTTTTTTACTTATGCACATAAAAAAAAACATTTAAAAAAGTCAGAAACATCTATGCTCATTTATTTTATTTTTTTGCTCATATATTTTTATGTTTATATTCAAGAATTTTGTCACAAAAAAAAATATTTATTTTTTAAATATTGCAATTATTAAAATAAATTGGCAAATTATTAAACATAATTAACTCCTGACACACTAACTTATATTTTGTTCTTAGTAATTATTTTTCAAGTTTAAATTAAATTCAAATGCAGTAGATGAAATTGGCGGTTTATAACATTATTTTGAATACACGTTCTCTAACCTAACTAGCTATTCTCAAGCCACAGGAAATATATAATGCATAGGCAAATGTTGCGGAACAAGCCATGTAGTAGAAGATGAAGGCCTTCTTTTTTTATTTGTTTACAAGCAAAGCAAGAAACCAGAGGACAACGTGCAATGGACCAACTGCATATTGGACTGTATACGTTGTTGTTCCTCTCTTTCTCTCTAGAGACTCAGCTAATGAACACAAAACATGTCAGCAGCCGTGGGAAGCTACTGAAGTTAACGCAAAGGCCTTGCCCTGACCCTCTTACTATTGCTTGCTATTGTGGTCAATTTATAAACATCTCAGCATTCTTTGTATAAAAAATAAATTTCATTATTATTTACTCTGCATTCATAAAAATTTTCAAACCCTTTTTCTTTAACAGTTGGACTAGCTAAACAAACTGACGTTTTTTTACTTGATTATTTAATTTTTTACAATTTTAGTAAATGTACGAAAAATAAAAACTGAAATTATTTCGGTTTTTTACAAAATTATTTATAAAAAAAAACTTATAAATAAAGAAAAAGTAACTTAAGAAAAGCTTCACATTGAGTCACGCAATCGAAAATAAAAATTTCACTTAAATCCTACGCACGACTTGTGCTGCACGTAATATTTCAACATAAATGAAGTTTTTATACAACTTGCAATACCATTAAAATTCTGCAGATTAATATTGTATATTGTATATTTGAGGGGAAAAAAATCTTTTTCTCACCTGTCATTACTACTCATCATAGATACTTTGACACAATTTAGTGAAAAAGCAGTCAATTAAGTCAAGAAGAAAAATAACATTTTTTAAGGCAGAAAATGTTGAAATATATATTTTATATATTATATTTAAATATTTGATTGGTTTGAATCCATGCACATATATTTATAGAGGTCAAATTCTCATTCTTAACACGATCCGGTTTATAGAAAATCAGTTCTTTTCAAACAGTGTATATGTATTTATATATTCCAAAAAGAAAAAAAAAAGGCAGCTCTCAACATACACGTTTTTGCTATATTCTGGACGATCTTTGAGGCACAAAAATTACTTCTTTCTCTCTCTTTCATTTCGTGCTGGAGGATAATTTTCGAACGAGACGTTGATTGATTGCACACTCCATATAGTTCGTTGCAGGAAATTGAAATCACTTCGCTCGTGATCCTCTCGATTTTCTCATTTTTTGTTTTACAAAAATAAAAAAAAATAAAAAAAAATGAAGTAAAAAAGATTATACACATTTGATGAAAATAATAAAGGAAAAAATATTTTTTTATTTATATATAAAAAAAAAGTCATTAGGTGGATAAGAGGCATTTTGATACGCGTAAATTGAGTTTAATTCTATGTATCTCTTATTAACAGCAAAGAAATCGAATTTCATGGAATTTTAAGCTGTTATTAAGTATGAAAATATAATAAAAATCAATTTGATGTACCATGAAGCACAATGTTCTGTTTATACAGATAATGAATATTTTTTTGCCAAATTAAAGAGACAAATAATTATTTTTAAATATAAAAAATTAAATAAAAAAAATTATAAAGCATTAAGAAGTTTGTTTTTGCTATTTTCGCACTTTGAGCGACCAGATTAGGTCCATATGAGTTTCTTGGGTCGCTGATTAAGAATTTGGGGGAATTTTTTGTGGGTAACCAATATTTCACCCTTAAATTAGCAAAAACATTTTTTAGGAATTTTCAGGAAAAATAAATGATAAAATAAATGCTTTTTTTAGGGTAAAATTAATTTTTAATACAAAAATCCCCCAAAACCTTGATCAGTGACCCAAAAAACCCGTTATGACTTAATTTCGTCGCCTAAAGTACGAAAATAGCAAAAACGCTCCATTTAGGGGTTGTTTTTGCTAATTTAAGGGTGAAATATTAATTATTTATAAAAAATTCTCCCAAATTTTTGATTAGCGACCCAGAAAACCCATATGGACCTAATTTGGTCGCTCAAAGTGTGAAAATAGCAAAAACACCCTCTTTTAGGGGTAATTTTTGCTAATTTAAGGGTGAAATATTAATTAGTCACAAAAAACTACCTCAAATTCTTGTTCAGCGACCCAAAAAACCCCCTAAGACCAATTCTTGGCTAAATCTAGAAACTCAGTTTGCTAATATATAAAAAAAAACCCCTTTTTGGAGGTAGTTTTTGCAAATTTAAGAATGTTCCGAAAATATCTCCCGGAAAAAACCCCAATTTTCGTGATCAGCGACCCAAAAAACATATAGTAGAGCAAATCTCATGTTGGCCAGTGAAAATACCCCCTAAACCGCGATTTGACCGGAGTAATACAGGGATTTGTACGAATGAAACGACATCAGATTGAAAAAATTCCTAGATATCAAAAAGTATTTTGGAAGCTATTCAGAATATCTCCATATAGAAGAATTCGCTAGAACCTAAAATATCCATAAGCTAATAGCTTTACCTGAAACTACATAGTATTCACATTTAATTATTAATTATTAATGTTTAATTAAACGATGAAATAAAAAAAACAAAATTTGGTAATCCGTAATTCTGCTGGTATTTGTAATTAAAAAAAAAAAAAAAAAAAATAATAATTCTGTTGAATGAAAAAAAAATATTTGTACAAATCACGCTTCGTTAAAATACCAAACTAATTTTATGAAGAAAAAAAGGAAATTTACTGAAAGTTAATTTTTTACAAGATACATAATTGTTAGTACTAAATCTAACGCTAATACCCTGTAAGTACATAAGCTTCCTTTCTAACCTTTATCTACATGCATATTAATCAGTTTGAAAATTCCGTTATGTATAGTTTATTATATTATAGCGAGCGGTATTTTTGTTGCTTTTAACGCTGATTTTTTAGCTTTTTTAATCCTTAAACGGTTTCTAGAGAAAAAATAATCATTAATCTAATGGATAAAACATCTTTACAAGATACATGATGATTATATATGTGCATACAATACAATCTATTTCTTGGGTATAATATAAGGTCACTATAAATATATTAGAACGTGATTACATTTAACGATAAAAAAAGCCCCTTATTAGGACAAACAAACAGTTGCGATATAATACAAGTTAACCTTTTTTTAACTTTTAATATGTTTCTTTTGTTTTCTTCTGTCTGGACTATATATCTTTATGTGAAATACACAACATTTTATTAGAAAAAACAATATATTTATTTTATTACGAAAAAGACTTCTGAATTACACGTTATAATAAAGAAATTGCATGCTTATCATATTTCTGGGTGTGTTAATAATATTTCATTAACTGAGCAAGTTAATCAAAAAATATGCTGACTAAAAAAACGTGCAATATGTACGTTTAATGTACTTCATTTTTTAAGCACGCATGTTCTTCGTATTTTTGACTTTCATTTATTATAATGTACAATCAAAATTTAATTACTTTAAATCTATAGAGTTGAAAATTTATAACAAATATTTTCTATTTTTAAATTTCAAATTAAATCTTTATTTTTTTTAAGTCTTCGATATAAGTGGGCTAAGTTAAATTAACAGCAATCATCTATTTGAATATCAACTTGCTTAAGGCCATTCATTTTTTCATTCTCCTACTTTAGTTGATTCAATATAAGCTACATATCTGTAAACATGTCAAGTTTTCAGAAGATTTTAACTGATTTAGTTTAATTTATTTGTACTTGTTCATGTTAATGAGCTAACTCTTATCTTTACAATTATTTTCCTCATCAGAATCTACATAGCTCTATAGGATTTCAATGCCGAGGTCCAGGTCAAGGAATAAATTATCAATTAATGCTAATACTATGAGCGTATTCTTTATTTTCAAGGCACCAGTGATGTTTAATACATCCAAAAATTTTAAATGGAGCAAAATGGATCAATCTCATTTTGATTTACTAAAAACAATTTTCAAAGTTTTACCCATTTTCCGATTTCCAGTTTTGAGCAATTAATTTTATATAACTCAAAATATGCAAAATATACAAATTTTTGAAAAATATTGCTGATAGAGCCAAATTTTGGTATATCTCTAAGGTCTGCAGCAACGATTCTGAAATCAGATTTTTCAAACTAAATGTTGGATTTCGAAGTTTTTAATCTCACATTCACAAGCTTTCTTTGGCCAAATCAAAAATCTCATTCTAGAAACGTAATGAACGACTGTCAAAACTGTAAATTATTTTTTAAATATTTGTGAACACTTAAACTACCGATTTTGAGTTTAGAAATCCGAAATTTTGAGCTTTTTAAAAAATTTATTTCAAAATCGTGCTCGGCGATTCTGCAAACCTTAGATGAATGCCAAATTTTGTCTAAATCAGCAATAAGTTAAATATAAACACGTAGGCAAAATGCAGGCTTATATTTATGATGAAATATCTTATAAACTATAATTTTCTTTCTTATTTCCTGAAAATTAATTTTGTTGTACACTTATAAAAATTTGTATTAACTACAAGAAGATAGAATATTTTGATTCGCATGTTACAACAAATTAAATTTATATAAATTCTAACCAATACAAATATTACTATAAAGACTTAATTGACCAGAGGTACACATCCTAAGAAACAAAAGTAAATATGCGCATTATTAAACTTAATCTAAGATTAGTCTACAATTGGTCGTATAATATATTTGTTAAATTTTATTTGCAAACAAAGATAAGCTATTCATGAATATAATGACTGACTCACGATATTAGAATAACGTAAAAGATCAAGAAATTTACATAATTTAAGTAACATTTTATTGATATTAAAAACCAAGTACTTGAAATCTTAAATAAAATTTTTATTTTATCGTACATATGAAAGTTAAATAATTATGCAAATTTGATTGACCGCAAACAACTGATAAATTTAAATTTTAAACCCACAAAAGAAAATTTACGTTAGTTAAAAAAATAATTGAATCTTATTTAATATTGAAAAAAAAGAGATTCATAGAAATGATAAGAAAGAATGAAGAATATGATTTTTTGAATTTTTATTAACCGCAAATAAGCAAATTATGTTCAAACTTAAAGTGATTAGATAACAACTTTCTAATGTCTTAGAACGTTAAATAATATTCATAAAAGTTGTATTATTCATGATTAAAACTGCTATGAATTTTTCTATTTATTGATAAACAAATATAGTATGTGTTTATAAGAGAATAATTTGATATCTATGGAAGGTGGCGTATGTTAAGCTATCGTATAATTCATCACGAGTTCAAGATATATTATAAATTCGTGAACACGTACAAAATACCAAAGACCACTTCACAACGTGACTCTTCTTGTTAATCGAATAAAAAAAAAAAAAATAAAAATATTATTATGAAGTGTAAGTATAGTTTACTTCCATAGGCAATCTATTCTATTGTGTAAAAAAATAAAATAAAATTTTTTTACACGTGTAGTAATAGGTACATGAAGATGTACGATGTGCAGTTGGAAAATTCACTCGCTTGTACGTAACCATACTTATATTTATTATTATGAGAAAGTCCATAACGGATAGCCCGTTAGAAAATAAAAAGAAGGAAGAAGAAAATTACAAAACGTCGTGTACACGGGCGTGCGCCAAGTGCACCATCACGTTAAACGACTAAAATAACGGTTTATTTTTCATAATATAATATTTATAACTTAGAGAGCGACTTTATGTCCACACGTTAAAGTAAAATACGATTTTTTTTATTTGAAAGGTTATTTGTGTACAAGAAAGTTTAATGTTTTTAGGTGTGTGTCTATACACAAAATAAATAGTTGTATCAGAGAGATTGACTTATTTCGATAAGAAATTCATCATTAAAAATGACTGTTCTCTGATTGCAGATTAAACATTGCAGAAAAATTATCCGTTTATTTATTATTTTTAAAAAAGATAAACACATATCTTAAATCTTTCACTAAATTTATCATAAATTATTATTCGAATTTTCTCGAATACACGTTGTTCCTAATCACTCTGCTGACATCAAATTAAAAAAAATAATTCTTCGAAATAATTATCTAACGAGGATAAAAATGCTTTTAATGATATCTAAATATGTTCAATTGTTAAAAGGTTAATATAAGGGTAAATTTATATGTATAAATATGTATTCACTTACACAATAATGTAACGGAGGAAGAACTTTTGAATACATACTAACAAATGACAAAGATTTAGCAATGTTAAAAAATATTAAAAATTTTTTTTTTTACGAATGAATTACTTAATTATAATTTTAATGATTTGAGAAAGTTTTCTAATTTTAAATAATATTTGTGTGTTCTGAGCTTACACATCATAATTTAATCTGTTTGAAAAACCCTAGGAGGCTTTTAAAAGCATTCACGTATTAGGAGTAACTTTAAAATTAATAATTTTGGTGTAAAATAAACTTTTGATTTACTGACAACCAAGGAGAGGGAAAACTCACAATTTAGTAAATAAGATCAATTGAGTGTCATTTACAAGATAGCCTAAAAACGCCAATCCAGAAGGTCTATTGCAATTAATTGAGAGTAGATAGCAGGTTTTTGCAAAATAATAATCTTTATCCGATTGATTTGAATTGGCGTTCGAAATGAAATTTACTTAGAACTTATGCCAGAAAATAAAAAGTAATCTCTGGTCACATTAAATAAAAAAGAACGTTTAATAAAAGAAAATTATATGAATATGTAGAAGCGTAATACTGGAAGAGTTAGTCTTTTTCGATATTAGTATGTACATCCTTAAGAGGAAAAATTCATAATATACTTTTTATAGGACAATAATTATTTTCTTATATAGCACAGAAAATACAGGAAATAAGATTTTCTTATTATTACATACATTTTGAAGAAAAATAATATTATTAGATGCATATGCGACTCAACTTATTCTTTTTTTTTTTCTCATAAAGTAATCAAACCGCAATATTATACAATAAAATCTCTCTGAGAAATATTTTCCTTATATGTAATCTAGTAAAAAAAATTTTAAATTCCATATTTAAATTATTATTATTGTCGTTAGAATTTAATGAATATATTTTTCGTTAAAATAAAATCACATTATACTATCGCTATTAAACTTAAAACACTGATAATGAATTTTTTTTCAATATAAAACTCTATTACGTCATGCAAAAACATAAATAATTACTTTTTTTTATCAAATTATGCAACATTTTAAACAAAATGATAAAATAAATGAATTCTTGCTCATAATTATTAATTAAAATTTTATTAATTTTTCGTTGAAAATCAATTTTATATAAATTATTCTCATAAATTATTAGGAAACAGACAAAAAATAATATATTTTAATTAATGCATTCTATTTTTGAAATTCAATGAAAAGGAATGAAATTCAAAAAAATTTTCTATTATATTAGTTACTTTTTTTAAGTAAGCAATAATTTACAATTATCTATAAATTATGTTTTCAGTGTAATTTGATCTCAGTTACGCAATTCAACTAAATTTAAATGAACGACTAATTTTCTTTATTTTCAGAACCTTAAAAATACTTTTTTTAATCATACACTAATAAATAAAATAAAAGTAAGAAATTCAAGAATCGTATATAAAATAATCGGTCTTGAAAAGTGACATGAACTAGATTTCGATAAAGTTACCTTTATATAATATATTTTAAACTTGGCATTAGTGTCGCGTGCAACCTAAAAGGGGTCCAGCAATAAATAACTTATATGTGACTGGTATCTAAATCACCACTTAGTACCTGCTAAATTTATAAATACTTTTGCCTTCGAATTAAACTATTTCTTCTATTATTTTTTGTTTTATTATAAATCTTTTTTTCTACCATACCCTGTTACTTGTTCTAACAGATTTCAACAAAGTGTTAAAAAAATATATCTTTCAAAAAAATTAATTTAGGTCGAGGAAAAAAACATAAACACTTACAAGAAATATTCATGTCTAAGCTTTGCAATTAAGTTTTGTAAAATTATAATTTTTCAAAAAATATATCTGTAGTAATATTATTTTAATAGTCTCCTTGAAGTTTTACACGCACACCTATGACCTCGAAAAAGAGTTTTACAAGAGTTAAAAAAACTATAAGTATAAGTTTATCCTTTTAAACATTTTTTTTTCTATATATAAATGGAAATGAATCAAAGTGACAAAGCCATTGAATGAAATGAATCATTTATACATTATTCACTAAGCAATCATTTCAAATATTTATAAAGAAACAAAGAAAAATTTAGATTATTTATATGTCAATTTTAAAGGTCTTTTATTTTTATGTTTATATTTATTTTTATATTGTTTACTATTCGTATCATGATATTCAAACGACTTGAGAATAAAGATTAGATTTTTATGCCAGTATTTTCAATAGCTCTTTAAAGTATTCTCTAAGAAATTTTAACACAAGATGCAGCAATGGATATTTTTTTCTTTTTTCACTAAATAAAATCAATTTCTTTTCGATTATTGAATTGAAGTGGTTTTGAAATTTCGTTAATAATACAAGGAAAATGCTAAAAATATAATTAATATTTAATGCTTTTGATAACCGATTCTTCATTTTTACAGAAAAATGTCATGGGTATTATATGTATTTGGGTATAAATGTAAGAAAATTAGCTTAATTCAAATATTTAGAAATGTACATGTATATTTAATGGGTTATATAGAGTAAAAGTGAGAGAATGTCCTTCGTGTATAAAGTAAATATACTCGTTTATGTATATAAATATAGAAAAGTTTGACCCTCAGTATCCGCGAATATAAATTTTCCTTTCTCATATAGTCGTATGTATGCTCTATATATACGACCGCACGCATTGAACCACGAGAATTTACTCTTGTGGTTCGGTTTCTATATATGTATCTCGTCACTCAATAGGTGACAGGTACATGCGGCCAATCGATATCCTTAACATTATTATGAGCAGTCAAGAGACAGTTAACAACTTGTAATGTACAGGAAATACAAACTTTTAGAAAATTATTATATGAAAATTATATTAAAAATTACATTAAAATTTATCATTATTAGTGACATCAATTTATTTATTAATACTAATTTTCTGTATTTGTAAAAAGATTAATCTTTCTGGCATTACGTATTGATAAATGATTGATAGATATGTCAAGAAATTAAATGAACTATTAAAATTTTTATTCATCTAATAAAACCGAAATTCGTACTGTTATTACTTTTTTATCTGTTATTTAAACTAATCGTATTCAACTTCCTAATTACATTGTATGATTTAAAAATTTTTTTTTCTACTACATTTTTTGAACTAAAATAAGGGACGTAAGAAAAAAGTAGGTTTTTTTAAATTTATGCAAGAATTATTAAGTCATCGAATTACGTGGATAACTGGCTCAATCCAAAAGATTTGTTTGATTGACCGATTGACTGATAGCTTTATAGAGAATTAACTGAAATGTTGTATTTGTATTTATTCAGGAGAAAGAAGAGCCAAAAAATCTATTAATTAAGGCGGTAGACTCAATTGAAGAAAAAAAAGGTGTCTTTTTCTGGATAGGTTTTCGGGTAGAAATAATTGAGATAATTTTTTCAAAATTGGCACTTTATTAGATATATATATATAACTTCCTTATTATTCAAGATATCATTATAAAAAATTTTTTCTATATTTTTATGAAAAATTCGAACCTAAAAAAACAAAAAATCGATTTTTTGTCCCTACAATTGAGTCTACCGCCTTAAATTGGGGACGAAAGCAGTATTTATACTGTATATTTCATTACATATTTAAATTATAAGCACACAAAAATTTTATGCACGTACATTATTAATTGATATGACACTTAATCATTTTATTAGTAGGCGCTAAGATGGTATTACGAAATTTCATATTAAAAATAGCTAAGATCCATATTTTTTGCATAGGTTTTCCACCTTGGCCGAATTCCACCAAACGCCTACTTCCTGCCGTGCCTTTTTTGCAATAAAATACCGCCTTCCTTATCGAATCAACAATTGTATATATTTATATTCTTTTTATAAAACATAAAAAAATTTTTGCAATACACTAACAATTTCTTTTCAATGTTTCAACAAAATGTCACATTTATTATTAAAACAATAAAGAGGATCATGAATAGAAAGACTTGTTTATGTATTTTTGAAGATACAGGACAATAGAATATTTTTTAAAAGCTAAAAACTTCTAAAAGAAAAAACTGTGAACACTGGGCCTAAACTTTAAAAGAAATGGAAATATGTTAAACAATATTTTAAAAGAATTTTTTTTCATTTTTTGCACTGTAAAAATTTCTGACCAGATATTTGCTAGAATCATAATAAGTTGACTATTTCTTTTAAACGTATTTCAGCAACAAATTTCCTTCCTGGAATTCATAAAAACTGTTATTGGAGCCAACGCTGATAAATTCATATTCAAAATTAATGAAACCTACATTAGCATCTGATATTTATAAAAAATAAATTTGCGTTGTGCACATACACAAATGTAAAGCATTATTATTATCTTACGAATCCTTTTTCTTTTTTCATTAAAATATCATGTTTAAAATTAGCATTCATTTTTTTGTTTTAATTATGGTACAGAAGTGATATCGCTTTTGATAAAAATGATTCAATGTTATAAAATAATGCATATATATACAAAAAGTATTATTTGCATTACGAAAAATCACCATTAAAGTTAGGATTTTACAGACTGAGATGAGTGTATTTATAGTATATTAAGTTTAAAGGGTGCAAAAGTTTTGATACTAGCAGCACTAGCACGAGTGATACGTGTTTACGCTATCTTTTAATGTTTTACGCCCATGCCCATGGTGGTTACCCTATTTTTTGTCTACCTACGCGAAGAACAAGTCCAGAAAATTCCGTGCAAAGTATCACACGCACGAGTTTTACGCTCGGGAGGGTAAAAAAGTATTTTGTTAATTGCAACGTCATCTTTAACAAATATCAAAATTTTAGCAATTTTTTGCTCAACAAAAATTATATATCACTGAAACTCGTAAAATATTTTTTTAAATAGAGTTATTTTTGTAGGCTCTAAAATACGTTAACATGTTTCCAAAAAAGGGACAAAACTAAATTCATTTATTGAGATAAATTTAAATTATTTCAAATACGTTAAAGATTTTAAAATTTTTAATAAAATTATAAACAATTTAAACGTTTCTTTTATAAATGGAGTTGTTTGTTTTTATTTCTTTATTTTTGTCCTTAATTACTTAATAGCGTATAAATACAAAAAAATTCATAAAATTCTGAAATTACATTAATTTGATAAATAAGTTTTTTACTTTAAAACTTAATAAGCCCTTAAAAATAAACTAAAAATGTTGAAAAAAAGTTTTTTTTTTTAGTTATTTAAGAGAAATAAAATAAAAAAAATTTAATTGTAATGTTAAATTTTCTACATATATAAAAATATCTTAAACTTTTTTCTCAAGATTTTAATTCTAAATTACTCTTTAAATTTTTTAATAAATAACCTAAAGTGTAGGTTTAAATTACCAAATTTTATTTACTTTTGCATTACACAAAAAAAGAAAGGGTACTAATTGACTTACCCACTAAAATATTTCGCAATAAAAGAATATGCACAAAATTCTCTCATAATATAAAAAAAAATGTAATGCCTTAATTCTTCTTAACTTAAAGCTATTTTCAGACTAAATTTCAATGCATATAAGTAAAGGATAAAATTTTTTTGTTTTTATTCTATAATTTTAACCGCTATATATATACTATGAACATATATATATAATATTACTGTGTAACTTGATAAAGATAATTGGCTCGAAGCAATTTTTCAAAGGCGGAATGCCGTCCCTTAAATGATGCGGAATTCGCAGGCTTTGGTCTCTTTTCGTATTGGGAATCCGATATATAGAAGTGCGTATTTCTATAAAATGCATCATCATGATTATGTACTAAAATTTCTGGCAAAGAAAAAATTTTAAAAAAAGGGACATATCTTACCATCTCGGAATTCATCGGCGACAGAAAGCTCACTTACTTCATCAAATATAAATTATGCATTGGAAAAACAAAAGTAATTCATATGGTACTAAGTATAAACTATAATGTTTTATCTTTTCATCGATAAAAATACAAAGAAAAAAAAACACAATGCATACGTTTTTAATTGTATTGAAAATCAGAAGTACTGAAATACAGTAGCTGTAAAGGAACTTAGTACACGATAAAATGTTGCATACTAAACGGTCATCTTAGAACCGGAAGTTCTCAACTCAAGAGGTCGGCGAAAGGACTCTTAAGGGACGGTAATTTTCTTTTTTTGAAACAGTATAATAAAATATATTCAAGAAGAACAGAAAAAAGTATAGAACAATGAGGCACCGAATTCCAGCTGCTACTGTATTGTAACATCGAAATGCACTCAGACCGCCAGAGAGTCGCGAGCCCTTATATGTTATTTAAGCTTCTCTTTTTTTCCCTTTAAAATTCAAAGCACAACTCACCATCAGTTTAATTATGCTTTAAAAGATAGTCAATTTAATTATTATTATATGCACATGCAGAGGGACCGATTACCCACTCCTAGGTTTAACCAATTTGTATAATTTTTATTTATTTTCAACAATCTAAAATTGTTAAAAATAAAATTTGTTTAGACAGATTTACTTTGGCCAATTCTATGAAAGCTTTAATTAAAAAAACCAAGGTCAATGTATTTAATCATTACCCTTGTCTGCATTTTCTCAATATTGACACATAATTCTTGTTTATAAAATATAAAAAAATAATGCTCTGGGTTGTTAGTAATTTACATTAAAACTTTTTCTACCAGTGCAGAAATAAACTTTTTTTTTTAAGAGTTTGGAAAAATATAAATTTTCTAAGTATTAGGAATATCTAACGATGAGTAAATGAATTTTACTTGAAACATTTTTCAGTTGAAGATCTCTTATAATTTTATGTTCAAATAGGTTTTTTCAATACCATGTTTTCAAAGCTCAAAAAAAACTTGTGGTTTATACATTACATGTTATATATAATTTAATATATATATTCTTGATTAAATGCATTTGTACCATTACATACATAATACGCAACAGAAGCTGTATATGAGATCTTGTATATCGTAAATCGAAAAGCTGGGCGGGCCAATTCGCACTGACTTCAAATCATTTCGAATAGCCAAGACGTGACTTGAATCGAGATTATAGTCTTCTGTACATTTTATATATATTACATGTAAAAATTTATTTCTCGCCATCTTTATTTTTTTTTATTTTTATAAGGTACTTGAATAATGCTTGATCTCTTTCTATGCATCCACACACTTTTATAAATGTATATATTTAAGTACATACTTAAAAATACTTTTTTCATTTGTACATAAAGTATTCATTTATCTTTTCTTCTTGTACATTTTCTTCTGATATTTTTTATTTATATATATTATTATAATATGTATGTGTATAATATAAAAGCAGTCAGAAAGATTTTAAAATTGATGATCAAAAGTGCAATTTCAAAATTAGATATTGAATCCTTTAATTTCCGTTTCGACTTTGCACTGACATTTCATTCAAAGGATTACCTGATATTACACAATTCATACGTTAGTATTGTAAGGAAAAAGAGAAGAATAACAACTTATACATTTTTTATAGCAGTTTCTTAAATAAATTACTTGGGTGCTTCGATTTATTATAAAATAGCTTTATAAATTTTTTTGAATTATTTAAAAATACAAATTCCAATAAATTTTTGAGTAAATGGACCGCGCAAATCACTAATATTCAAATAATATTCAAATCACTAATATTCAAGTTAATTTATTCAAAGAATTACTATTTGATTCTGTCAGCTCAAGAATGAATAAATTCAGAAAATACTTTCAAATTTAAAAAAATTCAAAATTAACATTAATACTGATTTATTTGCTAAGAATAACACAATGAAGTAAAGAATACTGACATAAGTTTTTTTCTATAAATACGTCTTGAATAGCCGCTATGATGATGCTTAATGATTATTGCATTTTTGTTTTGGCCTCCGTTTCCATGAACTCAATCATTAGAACAAAGCTAAAAAAATCTTGTTTGTAACCTTTATATTGACAATTGAATGCATAATAGCTAATAACTAATCTAGCTAGTAATATTTTAACTAATATTAAATAAATAATATTAAATTTTGTTTAGCCTGCGTGATTCGAGAAACATTGACCCAGCTAGCTGAATAATTCAATTCGTTTCTAATTGAAACTGATAAAATAAAAGTCAGAAAGCATTTAATAATAACGAAATTTCTTAATCCTCAGTTTTTTAACTAAATAATTGAAATTTTTAAGTAACGATATTAAATTTTAATTCAACAGTTTTAAAATAATAATTTATTAAAAAAGAGAAATAATTTTAACATTAACATCGGCGTTAATTATAATGTATGATCCGAAAGGTGTGAGTAAGCCTTATCCTTCAAGATTTTTTTAGGTGATAATATTAAAATAATTATTGCACATCGTTCCGTACACACGCAATAATACATTGGTGCATACTAATTTTTTGAACTCCATTATAAAAAAATATAAAAAACTTGAACAATTTTAATTACTAAGTAGATAAATCAAATTTACAATATAAAAAAAAATGAAAATAATTAAAAAAATTGTTTTATTATCATTGCAATCTGAATTCAATTAAAACTTTTATGATCTATTTCATATTTATGCAAGTTCTGTAAGTTAAACTTTTATATTTTACAGATATTTCAAAAAAAATCATCAAATTGTAATTCACCTTATTTTAATTTATTAAGTTAAGTTTCGATAACATGCGTGGTCAATTGAATAAAAATTAAATGTACATTATGAACATTTTCGAGAAATTCAATAAAAAATTTTTTAAAGACTATAGTTATTTTAATTGTCTATAACTTTAAATAAGTTAACTTAATTGTAAATTAACAAGAATTTAATTGAAATAAAATAATTTTTTGTATTTCAAGCAAAAAACATGTAAATTAAAAATATTTCAAACATTATTAAAGTTAGTAGACCGAAAACTACATAGTAACATGTAGCTACTTCAACATAACATAATTATAAGCACGTGTATCGTGAGATAAATTTTTACAGAATATTTTTTATGTAATTAACATTATTAACATTTTTTAAATTCAAAATCCAGAGTATAATTAAAGATGCATAGTACTCTAATTGATAGCACTTCGGGATCCACCATTAAATTCCAAATAACAATGAAATCTTTTGTATATTTAAACCTTGATTCTTAAAACAATAACTTTAATAAAAGATACTCGTAAATCGTCAAATTCATTACTTTTCGCCCTTTTTATTTGCAACAAACTGTTTAACATTAAAAAAAATCTATTCAGTAGAATACATTAACTTTTAGTGGGTCAGATATGATACTAATTTGTACTTGCAAAAGTTATTATGCTGATGCATTTTATGATTATTCCATCAAAAATTTATTTTTCTATTCTTCTTCTAAAAGCAATATGCTCAAGTAATTTCCAGACTTACTCATAAAAATAAAAATTAATTTTTTTTTGTTAACTTTCCGATCACGTATTACAGGAATTAAATTTTCGTTAAAAGAATTGAGACAGGTTCAACAGGGCTTCTAAAAGTATACCGGAAGTTACCATATACAGAAAACTCAACAGTTAACCGATCCAGAAATAAAATGTCACGGGCAAAGCCATATTAAGTAATGTTTTTTCAAATACGTGCTTAGGATCTTAAAGGGAAAAAATAATAAATAAATGTACTATACATAATTGTGCTATTTTTATAAATTTTAAAAAATGTTACGAAACACAATAAATAATTATGTTAAATACGTTACTTTGTTTAAGATAAAAATGTTTATATTAATTATGATAAAATTGTAATATCATTAATAAAAAGATTCATGGCAAATTGAGAAAATAATTTATTATTCAAGAAGAAAGACTTGGTCAATTATTATTTTGTAAACAACATTTATATTAATTATGCACACACACAGACGAAGGTAGAAACAAGCTGTTAATGATCAATCCTTATGTAAATACACATAAAAGCATCATACATGCATGAATAACCTTTTTTTTCATATTAAGCGTATGGCATAAGAAAGAATAAATTTTTACTTGTGTCTTGATGTAGATATAAAAGAGTCATTAATGCTCTCATCATGATTTAACAAGGACTCGATTCTTTGAAACTAATGACAAGAAAGAAAAAAGATTTTAAAACCACGTAAGTCATTTGTCGACAAATCTTTTCTTTCGGATTCATTTGCGAAAGAAGAAAAGAGAGAGACTAATGGCCAATAATTTTATTTATATACGAATCTAGTTGCTGTTATTATCTTAATTCTGTAAAAGTGATGTATTACTTTGTTTTTTCTTGATTTAACGGGCTTGTACAATCAACGTGATTACATACTCGGATCTGCATTTTTAAAGCTTTGATTAAGGCAGATTTATTTTGATTCTCGTATGCAAAGTGCATAACGACAATGTGCACTAATCCAAAACCAAACATTTCTCTATGAGTTTATAATAATACACCTACCACATAATGCATATGAATATATTATAAACATATCGTTATAACGTGTAAATTAAAGGAAGTAAAGCTCTATAGTATTATAATGAATGCTGACTCGTGACACCTCAGGCATCTCCATATAAAATAATGTAATACAAGTCTACATACTTGTTTGTATATATAGTTATAGTTATATTAAATTTAATCTTATCTTTCATTAAATTTTTCGTTTTTCTGTTATTTTTGAATAATTTCATTATATTTTTTCTTTCTACTAAATATAATTTTAGCAACTTTTAGTATATGCATAAAAGGGGACAGATATGTATTAGCCTGAGTTCTCTATAATCACGAGAAATTAGGTGTCATTTACCAAAAAAATAAGTTTCCCAAAATTACAGATCATTTAATCTCTCCTAAGTTTTGCCAAGCACATGAAAATAACATTGTTTCTAAGGGCTCCGTAAGAGACCATGTCTTTGACAGCAGTACTTAGGAGTGTTTAAATGAGCTGTAATTATGGGAAACTTATTTTTTTGGTAAATATAGTATCTAATACCCTAGATCAATAATCCATACAAATTATGAAGTATCTACTAAACGAATACTTATACAATTGCTAAAATTTCATAATTTTGAAACCAAAAGTTGCATTAGTTTGAGAAACTCTTGATCTGATATTTAGGAGAAAAAATTATTATTTTGGGCAATGCATATTGAACATCTGACAAGATTAGTTTCTCTAATTATTTAGTAGTTTGGAATAATTATTAATATTTCATTTTTCTACCTTATATTATAAGTATACGTAATATACATGGGTATACTTTCACTAATTAATGTTAATTGCACATGACGAGATACTGTCTGCCGACAACGCTTCAAACACTTGAGACTAAAAAAGAATATGTGTGTATATACTAGACATAGAAATATTTTATACATTTTTTTTGTTTCTGCACTTGTCACTAATAAACTCTACGTTATATACATGACTTCACGCAGGATCTTGGTTATTAATTATACAAAATATGCGAGATATATAAAATCTTTCAAGTACTACTATAACCAGCGTAAAAAAGTTATAAAAAAATATATATAGCATCTCAAAATTAAGTTAATGAGGCTTGACTATTCGTATAAAACTTAGATGCGTGAAATTTTGTCTTTTAATAATGAAATTATATTATACATATATACAGTAATGGGCAAAATATTATACTCATTAATTAGTATCTTTAATCAGTGATGTTTGAAAAACTTGCGTGTTTTCAATAACCGAAAGCACGTGCAGTATACTTGTTCAATCTTCATTTTAAAAAATCATAAGACAAAATATGTTTTCAATACTCATCAAAGTAGCTTCTCACATTTTTTATAAAATTTTATTTCAAAAAAATTTGTTAGTTTTTTGTTTTTTATTATTCTAGTTTATTATAACTTAAATTAAATTTTCCTTGATAGTAAAATTATGGTAATACATAAAAAACATTCTAGGTGCAAAAATTTTTAGCTGAATTATTCTTTTTTAAGTATTTTTTTCACGAAAAATATTTGTATGCGTAAATTTTTATAAAAAAATTTTTTTTATACGTAGAATTTAAAGTTTAAGATTGCATTTAACGCTCTAGGGCTTAAATTTCCTCGCGAATGCACGTGTTGGTTGATTGGTAACAGGGTTTAAAAATAAAAATGATACTGAATCTGGTAAGTAGCTTTTGCATAAGTAATACCTGATGTAATTTCGCCTGCAGTGCAATATTTTATAATTCTGTAATAATCTTTGTCTGCGTAATTACAGTCGTTAATTATTTATTATTTGCTTGGTTATTTGCATGATTTGAATTTGCATTGAGAATCCAACAGAGCTAGTCCCATTGATGGTGTAATCGGTAATTTAATTACAAAAATATAAATTAACAATTAAAATTACGAAGGAAATTTAAAAATAAATTATTTCATGCACATTTAACAATTAAATTTTAGTATATTGAATTATAAATTTACATATCATAAAATAAAAACATGCAGATTATTATGTTATTTATAAATGTGTACGGAATTTATGTACAAAGTATAGATGTAATAATTTAACGGCTTTGTATAAACTAATTATTTTATTATCTTTTTTTTGCATAATTATTGGTTAACTTACATAAAAATGCATATTTATTAAACGCTTATATAAGTGTCGTAGATTATTTAATTAATATTTTATCCTTTTTGTTATTAAAACCTAATTTTAATTAATTCGCATATTAAAACTTATCATAAAGTATAAATTTAATAACCCGTTTGTAAACTTTTTTTCATTTCAACATATGCAAACTAGTAGAAAAAGGAATATGGATAAGAATTATTACAATTATTACACGTAAATTTTAACCCCCTGCATTTTTTAATATTTTATTTATAATATTGCTAATTTATTTTAAGGCCTTTAATTATCTTTTATTTTTCTTAAAAAATCAAAGGGACATATAAAATACAAGTATAGATGCAGAGAAGAAACAAAGTGCGAAAGTCTCGCGTGCGCGTGCTAACAATAAATCATGAATTAGCTGCGGTTAAAATTAGTGGTCGAACCGTAAAGCGTCTTAATTAAATCTTAAATGTTTAAAGTATAATAAGAAGGTAAATAAATTTCTCACACACACATAGATACACGTTTATGCAATAATAAGCGTTTGCCAAAAGATTCAAAATGAACATAAAGAAGGGAAAAAACAATATGCGAATAAAGGAACATTTAACCACATAAACATACAGTTTTACTTAAAAAAATTTAATGAAAATAAGGAATACAAAAGTTCAAAGTTATTTTTAATGATAATAAAAAAGAAGCATTTACTGGCATTTACTCATTTACAGCCACAGCCAAAAGAAAAAGGTGTTTTTTATCATTACTTTTACATGGATAATATAACCAGGTAAAGTTAATTATAGAAAATACCGTTTATGAATTACAACGGAACAGTATACTATTCAATTCCCTACAATTATTAACGAATTTTTTTTATATATATCAAACTGTATATGTCTTAATTGGAAAATTCATTGGTCGAAGCGTCCTTAAAATATTTATTATTATAAATTTTTAAGATATTAATGATAATAAGGAAATGAGAAGTTGAAACAAAAATTTTATTTGCATTTAAATACAATCGAATCGTAAGCAATAAAGAAATAGTCATTTGTAATTATTTATTTTGGAAATAATTAGATGATTATTGCTTTTTTTATTATAAAATTTATTAAATGTATACACGACCTTCTTATATAAAAATAATGATAAGCGAAAACTGAATTAATATAATTAGAAGTAAGTAAAAAATTATGCTATTTTCTAAAGTGTTTCAGTAATGTTCTAACAATTACTTGTATCTTCTACAATTATTTTCATTATTTATGCCTTCAATTTAAATTTTTAATGTTAAAGATGAATAAGTTAGATCTACCTTTTTTGTTATTATCCATGTGCGGTTTTTGGGAAACAGCAAATATTAAAAGATGTGAAAGAAGAAAAAAAGCCTACAAATTTTATCAAATATTTAGTGGTTATTTTTACTTATTTACATTTTCGTTAACGTTCATACATTGTTTAATATTATTCGTAACTGGTGGCTCATTCGAAGAAATAAATGAAATCACCTATATATTATTAGCTGGTTTTTTATGCCTATTAAAATATTGCTGTCTTATGTTAAAGCAAAAACAATTACCAAATGTTGTGAAATTGTTTTCAAACAAAATTTGTTTACCTCACAATTTATACGAATCAAGTATTCAAAATAAATATAAAAAATGTATAAGGTAATAAAATATGGACCAAATTATTTGCTGAAACTAATATCTTTTTTAAAATTTAGGGGTTTAACGATAAGATGGTTGTGTGGTGCAACTGTACTTGCTTTTGTAATGATTGTATTGCCATTAGTATCGAAAAATGATTATTTTCTACCGTATAATTTATGGCTGCCCATTAATATAAATAAATATACTTATTGGTTTATTTATATTATAGAAATTTGGACAATAACTTATACAACTTTAATCGCATTAGGCTGCGATTGTGTATTTCTTGAATTAAATATTAGTATTTTATATCAGTTTGATTTACTAAAAACGCGTATAACGGCAAAACCGTATTTTATAGATATTATAACTAAAAAACATAAATCAGTTAAGATTCGAGAAAAATTAGAAAAAAAATTATTGATTGAAGTTGTCAAACATCATAATTTAATCTACAAGTAAGTGCTAGAAATAAATTAATTCTGAAATAAAGTTTTATACCAAATTTATATATTTAGCATAGCAAATGAAATAAATAGAATATTCGAAATAATCATAGCAGCAGAATACGTCTTAAGTACAGTTGGTATTAGTCTATGTGTACTTAAATTATCAAAAGAATCTAAAATTTCTACAAATCTTGTTGTACCTTTTCTGTATTTGCTATGTATGCTATTTGAGTTTTTTTTCTTTTGTTTAATTGGAAACAGCGTTTCAGAAAAAGTAAGTATTGAAGAATGCTCATGTTTCAGTTTTAAATGTAATATTTTTTTTTTATTCTGCAGAGTTCACAATTTAGCCAAGATGTCTATAACATAGAATGGAGTAAATTTAGTAAGAGTTCCAAAAAAATAATGATGTTCATGATGGCACGTTCTTTGAGACCAATTACTTTAAAAGCTGGTTGTTTAATGAAATTAACGTTTGAATCATATTTGATAGTAAGTATGAAATTAAAATTTATCAAATTGATTATTAAGAAAGTAATTTCTGTTTCATTTTTTATTTTTAAAGATACTAAAAACATCGTATTTAGCATTTAATGTTTTAAAAGAATTTTTTTCGAAAGAACAAACAATTGATATATTTTTCTGATCGAAAATGATCTTTAAAAATTATTACTTCACATGATTTCTATCATATTTTGGATATAAGTAAATTTTAAATATGACTTAGCATAAGAAAATTTTCTCAGACAAATTATTCAATGATGAAGAATTATACGCAATTTTTGACAATTTTTAATGAAGTTTTAACATAAACGTAGTAATAAAAAAAAATATCTAGCATTATATAAATATGACTATAATATCTTCTTTTCAGTATGCACTGAAATAATTTAAATATTTGTGTATCAAAATTGTAATAAAGCAATATTTCTATAATATTATTGTAATAATCAACGATGGTAAAAAATGATAACTAAAAAAAATGATATAATTTGCATTTGTCAAAGAAAAAAACAATGTTTTCGTCTGTCTACAAAGCAGATGCAACAGTAAATTGGGCCAATTTTGTTTTAAGTATATAACATGTTTAAAGAAATCATCAGAGACCCAACGATACAAGATCCAATGTATGATATATATTTAACTGGCTGCATGTAAAAATTTTATCTTGAGTAATTATAATAATTTTTGTGTTCAATTGTAAGTATCATTTATTGTGTCTAACCTAAAATTTTGATTTTCTGAATTCCTACTAAATATTACAAAATAATTTTTTATTTTTCCAAAGTATAATCTATTTAATAACATAAAAAATGTCGCATAATTTTTTTATCAACAATTCTGATCCATATGCGGTGGCCACAAAAAACTCTATGATCAGATAACATAAAATATTATTTTTTGTTAGTCATAAATTTGCTTTTTTTCCATCATTAATATCTGAGTTACAAATTATTACTGCAAAAATTTAAGTTATTATATAAATCTTTTTTGCTGAAAGAAAAGACAATCAATAAAATTCATCAAATACTTTTTATAAATTTTTTTTTTCTGTATATAATTTTATAGCTCATTTAATAATTTTTATATATAAAATACAAACTTGCGGATAAAACATTTTTTTGTAATTATAAAATTGAAACTTTTAAAAATAATACATCATTGTTAAGTGTCAATTAGTCGAATTTAATTGATACGTGTTTCTTTTTATCGACAAATATTTATACAGTCGCATAAAAAAATTCGTATTATTCGCGTGTATCATCTGCTTTTATGAGTAAATTATAAAAATTATTATACTTGAAATTTACAAGAAGAAATTCTCGATATACTTATAAATATATTTTTTTTAATTTTTTTTTTTTTAATATGTATAAACCGTAAGTTGTCAGTTGTTTTTCCTTATTCGGGCATCTCATATGCTCGATTATGATTATTCTGTATTTATGCCGCCGCAGGTTAAATAATAAAAAAAAAATTACAATATATACGGAAAAAGTTAAGACTAAAAGTCACTTTCTGCACATTTATACTTATTTTTTTTTTCTTTTTACTTCATATTTTAAACACTTTTATTTTATAAATATAAAATACGCTATCACGCAATTTATATATGAAAAGTAATAAAATATATTTCTAAAAAATTTTCTGTAAAAAACATAAATACTTATTATAAATATTTATGTCATTCAAATGAATAATACTACTTTTGCAACTCTAAAACAAAATTCGCTGTTCAGGAAATGTATAAATATTTCAGGGCTACTTTGCTTAATTTACTTGCTAAAGATTTTACTTATAGGATTGTAAAAGAGTGAGTTCAACAAAAGAATCGTAAGGTTAAATGCAAGCTTGGATACGACATCAAAAGACTGTCAGTACTTTTGGAATGTAGAAATTTTTTTAAATGGAGATAAAATAAGAAAAAGCAAAATTAGCTAAAAATAATATTTACTTTTCTTACAGCAATCGATTTGCAGAAAAAAATTAACAAATACTAACAATTTTTTTTCAATTGACCTAAATATATTCTACAATCGTTAAAAAATCATGTTGCGATCATAGAGGTTACAGTTTTTTAAATAATCTTGTATAAAGTCAAGACAAACATGAAAATACTTTAAACTAACAAAATACAAAGTAATCAGTAAAATAAAACATCAAAGAAAAAGAGAGTGAAAAATAACTGAAAAACAAGATTAACATTATATGCTATGATCCTAACCACATGTTTATAATTAAAAACAATTATTATGAAATGAATTAATCATATGATGCTTTAAATACCGTAACAAAAATAGCATTACAAAATATTATTTGACTTGCTTATAAAACTAAGGGTTAATCTTATGAAACAATAATCAAATCATCGTCACTGTGTAAGTACAGTTTTTTTAAATTAAACTTACAAAATTTATTTAACATACACACAAATACTACATTTTGAGCCCTTGTATATTATATTAAAAAACGTATATGTACGCCCTTCTTTATTCGAAAAACATACATCATTTATATTAATTATGGTTCACAATTATTTACATGAGAAAATAAAAAAAAATACATTTTATTTTGCACAAAATAAATAATATAATAGTTAGTAATCTTTTCAAGACTTAGTTGAAATGCCTTGTGGAATTGGCTGAATCATAACAGACAGGACCACCGTAATTTTAAATTTGTAAATATATATAGCTCTCACAAATTCTAATTAAGTTCTTTAGTATATTCACATAATATACAAGTTCAATTAAAATCAGTCAGTAAAAAAAAGAGTAAAGAAAATAAATTTTTTAGTATTTCTGAAAAAGAAACCTGAATATTATGGTTAAGAAATATATGAATCTTTTATTGTTTTTTTTAATCTTGAAATGAGTAAATCCATTATTCTTTTTCCCAATAAAAATTAAAGTTATTAAAAATTAAATTTAATCAAATTTAAGACAACAGATCCCTATTTAGAATATGTAACCCAAAATATGCCTATTTCAAAAATATAACAATAAGTTTATATATATTTCTTGAATTTTGCTAATGTCTTACATCATTAAGTATATATTTAACGAGATATTTAATCTTCGATCAAAATTAGTTTTTTTTAGGTTAGTTACAGTTTATATTGTGTAAATCTTTACTGCTGTATTAAATAAAAAATAAAACAAAAATCACAGGAAACAGAAAGATGATTAGATGGTGAGAAAATAAACGTATATAATTATGAAAACTGTAAATGATGATGGCCCTTATACACCGTATAATATAATTACTGTTTAATAACTAGTTTTAAATGAAAAAAATATCGTTATTAATGTTTTATATAATTCATATTGATATTATGATACTTTTTTTGACATTATCTTTTATTAATTACAGAGGTTAATCTATAATTATTTTCAAATTTTAATTTTAAATTTTTCACATTATTATGTGCTTTTGTAAAAAATGATGTTTTCATATAATTATTAATATAAAGCAATTTTTCCCTAATTATCCATTAATTGAATCTTTGCTCTAATTTAAATTTATTAAAAACGTAAATACATAAGCTGAAATTGGTTTCCTTTCTAAATAACAAACTGTAAATATAACCAAATCTCTTCTTGGAGTTTGACTTATTCATAATTGAAGGCAATCAGCAATGATTACTCAGAGAAAGAGAGAAAGAAAGCTCAAAACTGAATAAACTTTGTCAATTTTATAGCCATGTACTATCTGACTGTACCATTTCTCAGAATTGTCATTATGTATATTTACAAACACACACATGAAATAGTAAATACCTATGTCAATAGTCATCTTCTAAAAGACTTTTATCAAAGGATACTGATATTATGTATGTTCGTTAGTTATTTTTAAATAATTATCTAACAGTATTCAAATTTAGCCTTAGGTGTTATTTAATTTATAATTTTTCCTCTTTCAATAAACCAAATAACATCCTGCTATGTATTTAATAAATTTGCGAATTAAATGCAACTTGTTTCTGGGAAGACCCTGAGTTATTTGGTTTATTTTAATCAATGGAAATTAGACCTCTTTGAAAAATTATTTATCTTAAAATAAGTAGGCCAAACAAAATAATTTTATTATTTTTCAAAGGAAAATAGATACATTGAACATTTTAAATTCAAAGACATTCTAAATTACAATAACGAATATTCTAATATTAATAATAATGTTCAAAATTTATAATCATTTTATGGTTACAGATAAAATTAGTTGAATTTGTAGGATGAAATAATTAATTGATGTAATAAATAAAACATGTTTAAAACGTATAAAAAATATGCTTTAAATTTAATTTTGAAGCAATCCTTTAAGAATAATTCATAGGGTTTTTTAAATTGTTTTTTCTTCTTTTTTTTGTCACTCATTCGTACCAACACTTGACTGTTCACAGAGAAAGCATACAAATTTATTAGCCTTACAAGTATTCTACTCGATTGGCGATTAAAATAAATATATGCGAATAAAATGCACATTTTAGCTGTTGTCCCTTCTTTTGACATTTTGTTTTTTCTTTATTCCTTCATTTCTTCTGAATAAATTTAAACGACAGCGACGAATATCGCATCCTCAATGATTGATGAGGACAGATAAGCGCGATGAAACTTTTAAATGAGTTTTGTATTGGAGGGCAAAATCTCATAAATTAATCTGTAAAAAGATGCGTTTCATTATGAATTATAATGTTACAGTAAACAGGCAAATGGCTTACATTATTTTATCTTTAAAAATTCCTTCATCTATGGTAACAAAATTATAAAACTACTTGTAAACTTTTTACTTCAATTTAATTACTTTCTAAATCTAAACTAACAGCTATTAACAGAATGATAACGTTTCAAGGAAAAAATGTCACCAAAAAATATTGTTAAAGTAGAAAGAATATAAAAAAAAGAACAATGCAACTTTTTTCTACGAACATTTACAATGCATTAATAAAAGCTTATAGAGTATAAACAATTCAAGTACAAGGAAGCTGTATGGCAGCCAGGCGTTCAATGGGAAAAAGTATACTTATAGTCTCGTACTTTTCTCAACGGCCAACTTGATTACAACAAAGAGACAGGACATTCAGCCGGCATTATTCTATGGATTCTTGTAACGATCGGCTTAACGGTTGAATTTTCCAACTTGCAGTAGACTCTTTATACATGTGTAATGTCCTTGCGTACTGTTTTTAAAGACATAAAATACTTTTACTACTTTTTAATGTTTTTTAATGTAAAGTTATAAGTTTCTATAAAAAAAAGTAGTAATTATTTTTGCTTCTTGGATGGGTCGACGACATCTCTTGATATTACACTTAAAATTTATACTTTAATAAATCGGCTTAATATTTTTAATCAATTTATCTAACTATTCCAATAGCCGGGAAATGCGATAAAATATTTACTTATCGACGGGTAAAGTTTTTGAAAAGCCAGGATATCTCGTCAAACAACAAACTAATTTTTGCTGTTGCTTTTTTTTACATTATAAGATATATTTAAGAATTATAAAAGAAAAAATGAAGAGAAAATGCTTCCTGAATAGCCAAGCTGTCGTACATCAGACGCATTTTCTTCTTGGTTATAAATAATATAATAGTAAGCATATTACAATATCAAAGCCATACTTTATTTTCATGGATAATTTTCTTGTCAATATACACACATGTACGCGAATATTATAGATTTAAAGGAAAAAAGTATTAGTTTGATTCTTTATATTTATTATACATGTAATTTGTGAATCCGTTCACAATAATAATGCAATAATAATAGAGCAAAATACATTTCAAGTCAGTAAATTACATAACGCGTCAAAAATACATATTATATAGAAAGACCGTCATTAAAGTGGAAAACAAGAAATGCTCAGAAGAGAACAGATATATTTATACATTATATACGGTTTAGAGAGACATGGAAACTAGAACGACAAGTCTTAAGAAGCTGCAATGAATCAACGGATTGCTCTTTATAAAGAATCGATATATTACACCTCAAGGCAATTTGCAACATCACTTATCAAACGTATGAACCTTTCGATTATTGGTTTATCAAGGCTACTATAATATGTCTTCTTAATTTTATTTAAACTTCAGTCAAAGCTTTTTTACTTAATTATACTTTATTTTAAATGAATCTTATTGTTAGTAATTATCAGTTTTGTTGGTAAATACATGTAACAATTATTACATTGTATATGCATAAAATAATACGAAGTAATTTGCATAATGTGGATAATAAAGGTTTACATAAGCAGTAAAACACTTTAATATTTTGTAATTTAAATTTTTATTCTTCAATAAATGTGTTAAGACAAGCGTATAACATTAAGAAATTTGCAATATTTAATTTATTCAAAATATTAGATTTTTTTCTCAAATTAATTGAATTGTTTAGTTTCATTTATGTGATTAATGAATATTGTCATTTTTATAATGAAAAATAATTCAGTGACACCTGAATTTATGCTAACATATTTTCATTGATGCATTAGAAAATTTAGAAAATGAATGTAAATAAAATTGATATTACGCAATGTTTAAAAAAAAAAAAGTAAATCGTTACCGAAATGAATAAAAATTTTAAATATAATTTTCTATAATAGTACACAAAAAGGCATTATTCTATAATTGACAACGTTTGTCTGTAATATATTTATAAAATTTTGATTTAACAAATTTCAATGATGTGAATACTAACAAATTTATCAATGTTTCATCCATAAAATTTACAAAATAAATATAAGTTTTTATCATCGTCATTATTATTATTTTTAGTTTTAAAAGCAAAATTACTTTTTTCATATACAATAACAACAGCAAAAAAACATTTATCAATATTAATGATCTGTATTCACTAGAAATATAACATTATGTTATATATTTTTAAATACAATTTTCGTATTATTCAGAAATAATTTTACAATATAAATGCTTTTTATAAAAATAAATATACAGGTTTATTTTTTAACCTATTTTGTATTTTTACAATAATCTATTATATTGTAAATACACAACACTCGACAAATTGTAAATTTTGGTTTCTCATACAGAGGAACGAGTCGACCATGTGCAAAAATGTAAGAAGACTCAAGCCAATAATTTGCCAATGTTTTTTTATTTGTACTTGGCAGTTTTATTTATTAATAAAAACAATTTAAATTCGATTTTTTCAAAGACAAAGCTCATCGTGACTTTTGGTTTCAGTTTTTATTGATACTGGAATTTTCAAGAAATCGAAAATAAAACAGGTTCAAATCATGCAATTCGCAATTGGTATAAAAAATGCGACAAACTGTAACTGAAATTGGATTATTCAATTGAACTTTAAAGGTGATTCAAGCAATGCGAACCCCCAATGTGTCATGGTGCCCTTTCTGCATAAAATTTTAGAGTTTTTTCTTATTGGAGTTAAAAAGTAGTTAAAAAAAATTTACTTCCTTTAAAAGTAAATTTTTTTAAAATGTATTTTCAAAAAAATGACTTTCTAGCCCATGAAGATGTAAGAAGCATCAAATTTTGGCCTGGAATTAAATACCTAATTTGAAAACAACGAATTTTTTGTAAATTTAAAATTTTTTATTATCTATAATAAAGAGCATTAGTGAAAATGACGCAGAAAAATTTCACAACAAGCATAATTATTACTTTATAAATAATAAATGATATTTGATTAATGGCAATAAATAAATGAAGCGAACGCTAATATTGATTAGATAAATAAGTATAAATAATTTTAATCGCTAATTAATTATATTTTCATTAAGCTTATTTAAACACAATAGAAATATAAACAATTAAATTATATTTTAGCTTTAATAGTTTAATAAATTAAATAAAAATTGACGTATGCAAAAAATTGTCCTTGATATAATATAACTTATTAAATACAAATAGCAACTGTTTGCACATATTTTTATTAAAAAAATATAAACGTTTTTATATTATTATTATTATGAGAGTTAATTAAATTGGCTAATGTGGTTTTATATAAATTGTTATGTGACTAAAGCTACATCAGAAAATATAATTATTCATATATTCCTTATTGGTATAATTTTCCTAGTACATGTCATGAATTTCAATTATTTAATGCAATTTATACAGATGTGTAATGTAATAATTTAATAATATCGATAAATTCCTTGTCTTTATTTTTTTTTTTAATTATTTAATTTACCTTCTAAAAAATACATCATTAAAAAAATTCATTATAATAATTATTCTTAAATATGAAATAAAAAAATGTAATTTAGTAAGTTATAATTTTTATTTATTTATTTTTTTTTTTTGGCTTCCGCATGCCAAAACTCAACTAATTGAAAAAATGTAAGACAGAAATTTGAAGAAAAAAAAAGAAAGTTTTAATACTTTATACTGATAAAAAGTTAAATAAAATACCAAAAGATACATAAAGATAAGTTTGTCCTCTCTTTCTCATCTCGTATATAATCTGAATTATGACCAATTTAGTTGAATTTTTCCATGTCGTAAATAAGGGTAAATCAACCGTGTGTTATTATTATTTTAGGTCAATAACCTTCTTTTTTTTATTCTTTCTTCTAATACTTGGCAAATTGTTTCATTTTATATTAAAGATGATTTCATAATTTTTAAACTTGTAGACGTTTTAGATTAATTCATATTTATATTTTCTCTTCTCTTCATTTCTTTTTTTTCAAATTCATTTAATACCAGTATAATAAATGTTACATGAAAGAAAATTATACATGTATAATAAAAATAATAATAAACATCAAAAGAAATTTTTAACGAGAATAACTTTAAAATTATTGTTAGTTAAAACTTTTTTATTTATACGTATACGATAATAAAAGTTTTATTTTTGTTAAAGCCTATTTTATAAAATTTTACTATTTAATTGTTATTTTACATATGAATACCCTGTTACGATACTGTGCTAACTCGAAAAACAGCAAAAAATCACTTTAAACTAAAATAATCATTTATTAGATGAGCATTTTTTTATTTTATTATTTTTTAGCATACAACATTTACAAGGGGAGTATTACAAAAATTTATGGTCAAAGATGAACTTTGAAGGTAACTTGGATTAATTAGCAAAGGAAAGAAAACCGTTAATTCCCAAAACATCATTTTCATATTCTATCAATTAAAGTAGTTAAATAATTAATTTTCCTAATTCTCTTCAAATTGAAACTCACCAAGTTATGCACTTTTTCAATAGAACATCGATATATAACTCAATGAATAGAATTATTTTCATGCAAGAATTTTATGTAACAATATAAATTTTAATTTTATTTTATATTTCATTACTTTAAAAAGAAAAAAAAGAAAATTATCATTTTAGTTTTAAAAACAAAAAAAAAGTTCAATCGTTTAGAAAAGAAAAAATTATTATTGAAATATAATGTAATAAAAATTTATTTCTGTAATAATAATAATTAGATTAATAATAGTAAATTAAAAGTTTTTATTATTTTATAAAATCGTAATAATAAAAGAAAAAGAATAAAGTACAATATAATTTAACTGTATAAGAAGCACGTATATAAATTTTACAAATTTGGATCAGAGCCAAAATAATATCCAACTGACTTAAAAGACTATAAATATTTAAAATAACTTTTGTTTATACGAATTAAAAAAAGCTACATTTTTTTCTTTGTATATTTGTAAAATTTTTGAGAAGAAAAATTTTTTTATTTATTTTTACGCCAATGCATAAAAGTCTGATAAAAGTAATATCTTATTAAAAGTTAAATTGTTTTTGACTTCTGGTATTTATTTGTAATTGACTATATATAAATTTATAAGAAATATGTAGTTGTCACGTACGTAACGTTTGCACGATGACAAGTTGGATGACTAGCTGTCAATGTTCCAATTTGTCGAACATGTTTAAACTTTCTTTCACACTTTGTATTTAAAAAGGAATTTCTTGCCTTGTGTTATTTAGAAAATGCAATTTTTCATTTATACGGAAAAAATGATTTACAAACTTTTTGCTCAATTTTTTAACCAAATAAATAATCCAAATATTATGAAACTATAATTTATATAAACACTGAATGAATAAAAAACCCCAGAAGAAGAAATTAATTCGATCCGATTCAAATATAATGTTCATGGTGAATCTCAGAAACAGCCAAAACCACGAAGATGAATTTATGAGCTGGTTTTTTTTTCCTTTTTCTTACAAACACCTTTAAACAAGTATATCATTTATTATTACGGCCACAAAAATATATACCTATAAGAACTCCTTAAATATCTTTATAAACTGTAATTATAAATCACTTCTATATTTTTTTCGATACGTTAATAAATCAATCTTAATTACGCATTTATTTTATTTACTTTAACTTCTTCTCTTTTATTTTTTTATTTCATTTAATTCACTAATAAATATCATTTTTTACAAATATAAATAACCGGGAAAATTATTTTTATTTGGACATTTACGATTAATATACATGATATTTTAAGACTAAATAATAAATTAAATTTTCATCAGCATAAAATATTAAAATTATACTTTTTTTTTAAATATAAAATCAACTAAAAGAAAAAAAGAATTCAAAATTCCAGTCTTATACGAATTTTAAAACGATATCAAATTCCCAAAACACGTGGGTAGGTTATTGGCTGAGAACAATTTGTGAATTCCCAAGAAATTTTAAGTTAAGTTTAATGCAAAATATTTTTTAGCAACATATATATTACAAATTGGAAGTGAATTTTAGAACTTTTAATAAGTAAGTCTAGGATAGTACATATAATTTCAAGCAAACCTGTTTTGGACTCGGTTTTGGACTTAACAATACGTTGATGTTCCAAAGGGCTTGTTACTTGGTCAGTAACATATACAAGAAATAATATAAAAAATAAGAAAAAAAATTATAACGTTTCGGTGAGAATTTCTAGAAGTTACAAGCTCATTGACGTCATTACTCAAATTTCGGATGTGCTCTGGTGATCATTTTGAAGTACTTTTATATAGTTACACTTCACACGATGATACCACTGGCAAAGGCCTATTCATAATATGTGGTCAAAAAAATAAATAAAGGAAACCAGAGGCAAGCTAAAGTTTCAGTTATAATGCACACAGAAATTTTATATAAATATTTTTCACGTGCAAGCACACGTAATCCATACTAATTAGGAAGCTAAAACCTACACACACCTATGCTGTACAATAAAATTATAATATTTTTTAACACTTTTGTATTTTCTTAAATATATTTAAATTATTACTATCTATCCTTTTTTTAATTTATTACACAAAAGTATTTTTTTATAAACGCGTTATATATAAATCATTTTAAAATATTTTAAGAATTAAATTAATGGAGGTACGAAATAATAATAATAATATTAAAATTTAACAATTTTAAAAAAGTACAATTTTGTTTGCTTAAAAAAATAAATAAATGTGCTAAATAAGTAAATTGTTTTTGAATTATATTAAGGATGTAATATAAAAACAATTTGCAAGTAAATGAATTTTACATTTAAATTATAATATTTCACTTGTAACTCAGAAATTAATTTTTTTCTAAACTGCAAGAAAACTACTTCTGAAAATTTCTTTTTATTCGTGTAAAAAGAAAATCTTATTTAAAATTTCTTGCTTGCTTTTTGAAAAATAAATAAACTTTTTTTCTTTAACTGTGAAAGCAAAATTAAAATAAGTTCGCGAGCTCTTAAAAGTTAAAACGTTAAATAATTTAAAAAATTGTATATTCGCAAATTGAACCTTTGGGTAGATTTATGGAAAAGAAAGAATGCAAAAAATTTACCAATAAATTTATAATGGACAAAAATGGAAGAATACAGAATATAAAAATTTTGAAAAAATAAAAAACCCGTGTTTTAAAAAATTGGAAAGTTAATATTGTTATTAGTGCATGCACATTAACTGTTCATTCTTTTAATCTATACTTAATAAAAAAAGTATATATAATTTGCTTCTGTTTAATTTTGCTAATACATGATAATATTATTATTAAAAAAAAATTCAATCCTAAATATCATTAGGTATAATTAAGATTACAGGAGATAGCATAGAGGATAATAATATAGTTAATGAAAAATATTATTATAGTTGTAGGAGTTATGAAATTAAAAAATATAAAAAATAAAAACACATTATCCTTTATCGAACCGGTTCCTATAACTAAGTAATTGGCTTTTAACCGGCGAGAATGACCGAGTTGCAAAAATACATTTGGTGCGAATAAAGCGATAAAAAAAGCATATAATATAAACCTATTATAAGAAAAAAAAGATGTCCAGTCATTAGCATGGCTATTATAATCATCATCATCATTATTATCATCATGGTCATCAACAGGCAGCATCGTCAGAAGCACAATATCGGCCACTATAGTATTAAATTCTTCTTTTTTTCTTTCTTATAAAATCAAGTTCTACGAAATAAATAGGCCCTCCTGGCAAGAAATTGTTCAAACCAAGAAAGAGATTATTATTAACAGACGTCAGGGTCAAAACTTTTTTCTAGCCTAAGGTTATACTCTCTTATAGTTGTATTCTAACGAAAGTTTATGCTATATATCAAAGAAAGATAAAGCGTGGGCTGACGATGAACAGATGCAACAGATCTATACTAAGAACAATCGATCTTTTTATCAAATATCTATAAAATTTTAATTAAATCTTATAAATAATGTTTGTTTACCATAATAATTTTTAAATACATTTTTTTATTGTTTTTTTTTAGGGATATCAAAATATACTCATTAATCATTAAAAAAAAGTTTTTTTACCTTCAGGCTTTCTTAATTAAGCTAAAACAGGCACAATGATTTAGTGATTTCGTACATTATTTATTGTATCAGAATGATTTTTTTCATCATTTTATAGATTTAAAAGATATAGCCTGTTAATTGAGATGCAGTTTATAATTATTTAATCTGGATTTTGCTTTTTTTAGTGCAGTCATTCTTTTTTTCGTAGCAGCTAGTAAATAATAAATACTGAAATCAGAAGAGTAAATAACAAAAATTGATTTTTACATTTCTGCAAACATGACAAAAGTTAAAAAATTTTTGTATTGAATTACAAGTTGACCACAATCCCTTAGATATGCAGATTATAATATTGCAAGAAAGAGATCTTATACATTGAGAATTGACTGAAATACTTTTTGTAAATATATTTAACAAAAATCCTATAGAAAAATCTCGAATAATGAAGAAAAGAATGAAAGAAGACTTTTTATAATAGGTTTCAGAATAAAAAGATAAAAAAAAGTATAAAGGTATAAAATGACGTTGGTCCACTTGAGTTACGAAAAAAAAAAAAAAAAAAATCCTTCATCACTATACATAATAAAGACAACCATGAAGAGCCACTCAAAAAAAAGGGAGCTGAGCTTTGTCCATTTTGACGACAATATGAGCTATATCTTTTCCTTTTTTTTGCATATAGTACGTGAATAAATACGCTGTATTTTGAGACCCTTTTATTGACTTTTTTTGTTAAATTTATATATATATATATATCTATATTGAATGAATATCCTTACATGTGAGTAATTCTTGAGTAAAAGCACAATGTTGGAATAGAAAATATTCTTTTTGTTAGCAGAAACTTTCATCTGGGACAAAATTTTAACTTAAGATTCAAAGATACATTTCGCAACACCATTGATTTTAAATTTGAAATAATTAATTAATAAATTAAAATAGAAAAAAGGAAAAACTCATTAATAATTTAAAATTATTTACCTTGAATAAAAGTTATTTATTATTAATGAAAGATTTTTTTTCAATTTATATTCATTGTCAAATCATAATTATAAAATAAAAATAGCAATTAAATAAATGAATAAATAATAATTTTTGTATAATTTATGATAATTAACAATAAAAAATATCAATTATTCTTTAACATCCTTCTATAGCTATTCTTGCACCTAGACACGTACTATTTGCATTACGAGCTATTAATATAATAAAAAAATATTTCATTAAACATTTTATAAAACTCTGTACTCTTTCAGTGTCTTCTAGCAAAATGATAAGCCAAATTTTTTGTTTTTCCCGATTTTCTAAATACGTGGCAATATCATTCAGCCAGACTTGTAAAGTTTTTGCTAATCAAACAATTTTACCTTTATCTAAACAATTTGATAAACGTTCTCTGTGTTCTTCAGATAATTTTTCTTTTACAATAGCAAAAAATTTATTTTTGTCGACTTTATCTTCTTCATCCAGCTAAAAACAATAACTTAAAAAATTATCACACGAGTCTTACAACTTGACTACTATTACTTACTATATTGTATTTTTTACCAATGCATACAAAAACACAAATATCTTTAAGATCCTTACTGACTTTTATATCATGAAGTGTTTTCTCTAAAAAATTTCTTACTAATTAAACTGATATTAAAATGAAAATATCTAATTTTATTACCCGGCATCTCAGCTTCATTTAAACATTCTTTAACTGTAGCATAATATTTGCCCTCATCTTTGCCAGATATTATTACCTTTATTAAATACGCAAAAGCTTTATTAATTTAGCCAGTAATATTAAAATCTTAATCTATCATAAAAAATCTAATCTGATAAAATTGATGATTCAGGAAAATGATTTATTGTTAAGTATTGGTAGAAAAACTGATAAATTATATATTTGTTCTCCTTTAGTTATTAGTAATATTTAATTAAATTTATTTATTCAAGAAAATATTTAGAGACAAAGCCAAAGTATGATTGAACACAAACTCTTAGGAATAATTAGAAAAAAGATTTATTTTTTGACTTACTAGTATTTCAAAAACAAAACACAGAATAAATAGAGCTTTCATATTTAATTTATTTTTAAACGTATTTCTTCTTTCAAGTAATTAAGTTGACTGACTATACGCTTCAAGTGACATTTAATTTAAACGTAAATGATATTAATTATCATAGTTTAAATACAAGTGTAAAAGATAATGAAAAACCAAAAAATTCAAACAACTGACGCATTTTCCAGTTTACAAAGAACCAATAATTACTTAGATAATTGCATGTGTTTATATTTCATTATTCGTTACGGAAATAATCAAAGATGAAAAACTAAATTTAACGGTTGACTGGGATAAAATAAATAGTGTTAGGTAAATATTACTCATAATATAAAACCATCTTTTGTAAAATAAATTTTTAAATTTTCAAACAATTTGATTTCGTTAGAAAAATAAAACATTGTTTTCCTTTTGGTAAATTTAGTTTGCTAGTAAATTAATAAAATTCAGTGTTTCCTCATTTATGCAATATTTAAAATAGACTACTCTCTGAATCATTTGAATGTAATGTTTATATTGCATAACAACAATTTTTATAAATGTTTTTACATAATAGACTGTATATTATTATCATTTTTCATGCATTGAAAAAAGCTTTTTAATTTTATTTCGAATTTATTTCTGGTACCCCATTGTTTAAAAAAACATAAAAATCTAAACACATTTTGGATAATTTATCGTAGGAAAATTATAATATCAAAAAGGTGGGTTGCTGCATTTTAAAAATAAATAAAATAAAGTAAATAAATTACTTAATAATACACATAAATCAATAAAGAATTATGATGTATTAAATATATTCAAATAAATTCCATGTAAAAAATTCATACAATAGGAATATCAAATATATGGATAACAATTAAATAACAATCGTATAATAGGATCTTTTATTTGTGATTGCGTGAAGATATATCACAAAAAGAAAAGGTTTATAACACGTCAAACTAGTAGTTATATTTTATACACACAAAAAAAAACAGGTAGGTACTTTCAAGTAATAAAGAAAAAGCTTTTTTATTCAATTCCCTACTTTTCATCGATTAATATCAATAGAATAAACGTCAATAGTCTATGCTGTCAATAAGGGATGGGACTTGAATCCCGCATACAGGCCCATAAAATAGCAAAAAAACATACAAGATCCCCTTTTTATTGATGTACCTTTAACCACCCTATCGAGACTGTCGAAGCATCTCATCTTGTTTACGTACCAATACATATTTATATATTATTTCCAAATAAAAGAGGTGCACCATGCAATTTTTTTATTTTTTTTTTCTATTATACCCTCAAGCCATACTTTCACATATTTTTATTCATGAAATCCCTCGGATATCGATATCCGATCAATGGCTTTTCATTGTCAATAAGGGACTATCACTCTATATATATATAATTTTTTTTCTCCTTTTTTATTATGTGTTCGTATTTATTTTTTTGTATTATTCAAACTAAAAGAGGCAGTGTGCAGGTAACGAGTCGTATTTCGATTGTGTCCTTGACAGCGATTGATACTATACATATATATTGGAAACGAGCTGGTTGATTTAAAAAATAGAAAAAAAAATAAATAAAAAGAAGGGTTTCAATTTCTATTGTTATAGTTTGGCCTATATTTTTTTTTTGTACACAAAAAAGGGAAATAAAACCTTAATAATTATGTTGCTTTCTGTTCAATGTTAAATTTATGAATTGAAATTGTGGTATATAAATAAAATAAAATTAATAATACTTTATAGAAAATTTGACAATTGAAATTAACTGTAAAAAAGTCTATAATAAACTCAGGTGAAGAAAATATATTTTAAGTATTTTTTTTTTTAGTACAATGTAAATAATACTCTATTGTTGTAAATATGACAGTTTTTTAAAGTCAATTATTAAAGGTAATATTAAATATTTTTTTCCTATGGGATTTTTAACTTTTTAGAGTTTTAAGTACTTCCTTGTTTGTCGATTATAGAGATTTAGCTTGTTTACTTATTTACTTTTACGATTTAGTCTCAATTAGAAACATAAATTAAAACGACCCCAAGCTTTAACTTTACTTCTGAACTAGTACAATAGCATCAGCTTATAGAAAATGAAAAACAATATTATCAAATTCACGTTATTGGTAGTATTAGAGTAAAATGAAGGAAAATCTTTATTAAAAAAATATTGTTTACTAAAAATTAATTACATTTCTGAAGATGGAAAAACAAAATTATATAAAATTAAAAGTCTAAAATCAATAATATTTTCAATTTGAAAAAATTCTGAAATTATATTTTGAATTTATAAAAAATAAAGTCGTCACTAAAAAATGTATTGTTAGTTACAATTATAATCGGACTTTTTAAACGGAAAGTTAAAAAAAAGATTTTTCGGTTTCTAAATAAAATTTGATTAATGATGTTTTTGACATTCTGCACAGAGTAAGAGATCTCGACAAAGATATATCAATGTAAAAAGAAAAAAAATTAATATGAAAATCTAATATCGTATCAAAATAGTCATTCAATAATAAGATAAATGAAAAAAAAATTTTTTAAAGCAGTTAGTCGCTATCTAAACAAATATTTCTTTCTAAGCAAAAGTATAATACTTGGATAAATGGTTGTCAATCGCAAGGAGTATACTACTAACTTTCCAAAATCGTTTGATGTGAATTTTATAATCCTGACAAAAAATTCTCAAACATGCCAGTTTTATATTTTCATAAAATTTAAATACATTGAATAACAAAAAAATATCTTGTTTTCCATGTAGACTCTTGTAGCTATAACAAATTAATACAGATTAAAAATGCATTTTACATATGGTTTATAATATTTATATAGACATTTTACGATAACAGAGAAAACAGAGAAAACATTTTAACATTTTTTAAGTGGTCATAAAAAAAAAATTATTTATAAAAGTACTTAAAATAGTTAAAAATTAAAAAAATATTATACTGAAAAGCATATTATTAATTGACGTAATAAAATTTAAAACTCTGAAGAGCTTTTCAAATTAGATAATACTTGATGTTTTTCACATGTCGAAAATTTATAAAATATATTTTAAGTATTTATCGTGTTTTTTTTCTTATTTTGCATTAAAAAAGATTAATAAAGAAGAAAACAGTTATAATAAGGATTAAATTATCTTATATATTTTCCATATATTATTTTAAATAAGATAAAAATATTTTACAGTTACTTAATAAAATTTTTTTTTTCTGATAAACGCAAATACAATAAAAGTTTTATTTAAATTAAAAATCATATATGAAAATAATCTATTCATCAAAAAGCTCTCATCGAAATTCATCAAGTGACGACAGGTGCAGCTTGTTTAAATGTACATATATATAATATATTGAATCGATTTGATAGACTATATTTTGTGTATATCATTTATCTTCCATCCATATAGAACATAGCCGATGTTTTCGCGCCTCATTCGATTTAACGATCGTGTGCATACATAGAAAATTGCTTGGACAAGTTAGCTTTTGGAAAATCAGTTTTATTCATTGAATATTTGTATCGATGAAGCATATATAAATATACATTTATCAAAGCTTAAATTTAACTTTTTTTTTATTATATTATATCTATAACCATTCTCCGACAAACTATTACATTCGATTCAATTTCTCTCTGTATCAATTTTCCATTTTATGAAATTACACGAATTTATTATGTGTGTTATGCATACTTATGATTTGATTGATATGTTGATTTTTTGCCAAATAAAAAAAATAATAATAACAAAAATTAAATTATGACCCATTTTTGTTTTAATGATTCTTTAAAAACTAGAAATTAATGACTTTCAAATCTGTGGGGTTTTGAAGATGCCTTTATACGTGATGTAATTCAAAGTAAATTGCTTGCTTAGGAATGTTTGACTGGCATTTGTCAATAAATGATGTGACATGATATAAAGCCCAAAAGTCGTTTAATGCCGCATCTTTGATTGACGATAGTCCGTCTCTTCTATGAATACGTAGAATCCTTTCATCAATCTCGACTAAGACTGTATTATAAATAGACAAAAGATAGAAGAGTAATCATGAATAGAAAACTTGAATACAGTTAAATCTGTCATTGTCCTTTGAAACGAAGAAGAGAACGGATGTCCTTTTCTCTTTATTCTATAATGCCTGCTTTTGCAACAACCGTGGCTTCAAAAACAATACAAGAGATCGAATCGAGCTTAATATTTAACTTTTTCTAACTGCTAGTCAGCTGATATTAAAATGAGCAATACTTGGAAGTAATTTGTCGAACGATTATAATACTGTTATGTAAAAATGTAAAATAAAACCGAGAGAAATAAAAAAGAACAGTTTAATCCTAAAAACTACTGTATTTAATGGAAGAAACCAGAGCATAACGTAAATTTTCGCTTTCATTCATATTTTTCTTTTGGTTAAATTTTTTTTAACTTCAAAGATCAAAGTTGTATGTATATAAAAGAGATAAATGGATGTACACAGTGGGTTCTTAATGACTGTATATATTTTTTCCTTTTTAACTGATATTTTTCTCTTGGTGTCTTAAAATTTATAATATTTCTTATTTTTTCTTTTTCTTAAATGTGTGACTAAAAGACTAAACGTTTTTACTTAATTTTTTTTTCATCTTCATGATATTTAATGCTCGTGTATATTTTTTTTATTTCTTTTTTCCACTATATTTTATTACTTTTTTTCTGCATATTTACTCTTTTTTTTCATTAATTAAATTTTTATTACCACAAATATGTCAAATTAAATATTATTTACATTTTTTTGATACTCTTTTTTTTCTAAATATAAAAAGCAAAAAATTACATTTATTTAATTTTTATTCATATTTTGTCATCATCATTCGTGGCTAGAATTTTTACTTATTATAATTATAATAAAATAGTTACAGTTTGAAAAGCTATTCTCTCAAATTTATTTGAGATTTGAATTAAAATAAATATGAAAAATTACAGCTAAAGTAAATCTGTATGGATGAATCAACAAAACATTATTTTTGTCAATGTAAGTTAATTAAATTCATAAAATAATAACCCAAAAGATAAGATTTAAAACATTTGAATAAATAATTTGAATGTTTTTTTAATGTTTGTTTTTTAGATAACAATTACTTGGTAAAAATTTGCTGCTAACAGAATCCTTAAATAAGTTTTTCGCTTAAAATTTAGGGGAATAATCTGAAGTATGAAATGGATATTGAAGTGTTTGATATCATATGTCTACATAAAAGCTTAAATACTTTATGTATTTGAATGCTTGAAATACACTTATCTGTATTATCAGTTTCTTTTGAAAATGTAAAAATTGTTTTATTGACATAAAGTAAATCATATACAGGAAGCAAGAAACTTTTCAGTTTAAATTCAAGCATATAAATTTTTATCAAATAAATAAAGTTTAATCAATTGAACTGTTTACTTTTTAAGAATAAATATTTTATACAATTTTAGTTAATTATGTAATATTCTTAAGGAACTCTAATAATCAATATACGAAACTGATTACTATAAATTCCTTTTTGTAAATGATTGAATGTAAATAAAAATTTATTTACCTAGTCCAAAAATAGTATAATTGGAAAATGTACGAATCTCTTAAAATAAATGTATCCATAATTTAAAAACTAAGTTAACCATCCCTAAATATACTGGTAAATTTATAAATTTAAATCATAGTTTAATCATTACCAATTATTAAACTATGCTCTCAAATTTTAATTGTAGTTAAAACGCATTATCATAGTTAGTTAAGGTATACTAATAATTACTGGGAACCTGAATACTGTTTGGGTTCAATGAATTCGTTTTTTAATTATCTTTATCTTCAGTAAATTTTAATTCATAATACTCATTTTTTCATAAACCTCTTGAGTTACCTTGTGTTTATTGGTGAATTTTTCCTGTATATATAAAAATAAATCTAAATAATATATGTAAATGGTTATAATTAAATTTGTCACAAAATTTTTCAGTCTCAGTATTTATAAATTTTTTAAAATTTAAGTACAAAACAATAAAATTAAACCGACAATACGATTTCCGCTTTATGTAATTAATATGAATATTTAAAACTTGTACTTGCATCATTAAATCAAAATAAAAGAATTCGGTTTTAATGCACTTACAAAGTCTTACATTGCAATCCAAATCCAAAACAGCGTTCTTAAACATTTATATTTAACTTGAGCAAGAAATTATAACTATTTTAAAAATGCTACATAACGTTGTTTTGGATGTGGACAGCAAAAGAGTTTAAATGTAATAATAAATATATCTGAAACTAAACTTTTGACTAAGTTTCTGAAAAAGCGTAGCAGCATTTTATGATGAAGTGGTTGGCATTCTTCTATCAATTTCAATTTTCCTAGAAAAAATTAAAATAATAAATATATATCTTTTAAAATAAAATAATTTAAATAGTCATTTATTAATCCTTTGCCAGTAAATTTTACTTGATGAGGGCGTAATACTTCATAAAGGATCTTTCGGATTACTTTTACTTAGAAACTTAAGATTTTATCGAGATTGAGTACATTACCTGTACTGTTTTTTAACAAATTTTAACTTTCGTAATCAATATTTAATAATTATACAAATTTTAAGGAAAAACTTATAATCGATTTGTGTAAACACAATAATCTTGTATTATGCTAAGTCTCTAAGCTCAGATTTTTCAAAGTCCCTAAATTGAAATTAATTAATGATTTTAAGTCTCATTTGACCCCCCCCCCTTAACCTGGAAATATTTTACCTCCCCCTCTCTTAATTTTCAATTTTTGAGGTAGTCTCCATATAAACATGTTTTATATTAAAAATTGTATAAAAATAATATAATCAAAGTCATTCTTCCTCAATTTATATAATTTTATTACAAAACCTTACTATTTTCGCAGGGAAAGTAAAAAACCAGAAAAAAACAAAATTTTTTACACAATTAACAGAGTAATTATTGACATAAATACTTTATTTATATTAGAAAACAATTATTTCTAATTTTTCTTTAGTATGTCCCAAAAATTTCAATCTCATATGTATTTAAATTTCTAATTTTTAGTTTTTAAAGTCTCAGAATTCATAAACAGATTACTTTTAATTTTTTATGGTTGACTCCACTACTTTTTTCTTAATTTATGTTCTAAGCTAACAAAAGTAAAATTTAAGGCAGAAGATTAATAAGAAGATTATAAAAATAATACTTACAAGATTCTATGCATATATTAATTATAGTTTTTATTTCCAATTGTTTTTTTGAATTTCCTTAAAATATTTTAAGGAAATATATTCCTTAATTTGACTTGCGATTGACTTGAATTAGATGGGGTTTTGTTTACTTAATATTAATTACCATTAAAATTAAACTTACGACTAAATCTTAAACTAAACTTATGCCTAAGATCTCAGAAAGGATTAATTTGAAAATAAGCTCAGCATTGCAGCCAAAAATACCGAAATATATTATATGTTATGGTATCTTTGCTTGCAGCGTGTCTCTTTATGAAATAGCAGCTAGCAATCCTGTATCCATTTGATTTTTCAATCTTCCTGCAAAAGTTAAAATTATAAATACCTTTTAAAATAAAACAATATCAATTAAGTAATTTATTAACCCTTTGCCTGTAAATTTTATTTTTATTTGAGATTTTTAAATAATATATTAACAAAATATATATTTTTACTGCTTTTCTTTTTAACCATTATGTGTATTGCGGAGAACTTGGGTATTCTTTCGGTCGAAAATTAAAAATTTTCATATTTAGAGTTAACATTTTTTTTATTACTTTGGGACAGCTTCAAACAACTAATTAACTAAACGTTTTTACTAACAAAACTAAAAAAGCCATTTTAAGACAAAATACAAATTTTATTTGAATCGAAACGTCTGTGGCATAGCAGGAGTACCTGGGTACTAAATATTGTGTATTAACAAATTAATCATTTCAGTTATTTAAAATCTCTAATATTATTCCAATATATTAATCTTCTTATATTAAATAAATTTGGTATAAATAAATAAAAAATTGATTATAACAATTTAATAAGTTCCTATAACTCTAAAAAAAGATTTAAAAAGTTATTGAATTTTCGCAACAAATTGGTAAAGTGCAAGAATCACAGGCCTTGTTTTTCCATTTTTTGATAAATTTCTGATTACATAAGTAGTAATAACCAACTTGAGCTTTTCTGCCAGATTAATCCCTCAAGATTTTCTATGTTAGTTGAAAACGTAGGAAAGCAGAGTAGTACAAAATTTTCTCAACAGTTAATAGAGTAATTATTGAAATAAACACTTGATTTGTATTAAAAAAAAATCTTATTTTATAGTTTCTGAAATTTCAAAATTGTTTAAAAAATTTCTTTTAGTTTATTTGAATATGTAGTTAATTTCGCTCGATTTTTAGAAAATAAGATTTAAGGCAAAGGATTAGTAACAAGATTATAAAAATAATACTTACAAAATATTAAATGCCAGTTTCATTTTCAGTTGTATTTTATAAATTTGGGAACCCATAAATTTCCTTGACAATAAGTCAAATATATATATTCCTTAATTTGACTTGAATTACACTCAGCGACTTTTGGTATAGTGGAAGAACCAACAACGCTGGTATTATTTTTGAGTAAATACGTTACATCCTAACCCGCACTGATTTCACGTAATTCACCGAGTTGGTAGCGTCACACGACCAACTTTGTTTCTCTATAATACCAGGTATATTGTACTTGTGAACACACTAACACTGGTGCTGCCACTATACCAAAAGTCGCTGAGTGTAGATGGGATTTAGATTAATTAATATCAAATACCATTGCGTAAGATTTTTATACTTTGGTAAAGTAATTACAAATATTATATATAACTAGTAAATGGCGGTAAATGACTGACCACTAAGAAATTACTAATACAGTGAAAAATGGTAAGACAGCGATCATTTGCTGGATTTTAATTATGTCAATGGGAAATTATTTAATCTTTGATTATGTGTATTTTGCCGATTCAAAATGCGAAAAATAAAATTAAACTTACAATTAAAACTTAAACTAAAATTATGCCTAAGATCTCAGAAGCATAATTTAAAAATTATGCTCGGCATTACAGTCAAAGTATCTTTGCTTGCAGCATGTCTCAGCACTCCTGTGTATCCATTTGACCTTCCAATTTTCCTGCAAAAAATTAAAATAATTAATATCATTTATAATAAAATAATTTCAATAAAGTAATTTATTAAGCTTTTGCTTGTAAATCTTACTTAATTATGCATTTAAAAAATATTTTTACAAATGTTGCATTTTCACTGCTTTTCTTTTTAACATCAAACTGAGAGTGGGGCTCAATCATATAATATGGACAAAATAACGCAAAAACGATATAACGGGTTGCTTTCATTTTTGAAACTTAAATTTTTAACATCGAGTGAATTACCTATACTGTTATTTAACAATTTTCAACTTTTTCGAAGGCAGGCGTTGACATAAATACTTGATTTAAGTATATTAGAAAACAAATATTTCTAATTATAGTTTTTTAAATTTCAAATTGATGAACTAATTTCTTTTATTTTTTTTTTAATTTGTGGTCGACTTCACTCCATTTTTGGTAATTTAAGTTCTAAGCAATCAAAAATAAGATTTAAGGCAAAAGATTAATAAGAAGATTATAAAAATAATACTTACAAGGTTCTATGATTATATTAAATTCAGTTTTCATTTCCTATTGCTTTTTATAATTTTCCTTGACAATATAATAAGGAAATGCATTCCTTAACTCTTGAATTTTATAGGGTTTGGTTTACTTAATTTTAAATACCATGTAAAATAATGTTAAAACTAAATCTTAAATTAAACTTATACCTAAAATCTCAGAGAGCATAATTTGAAAATCAGCTCGGTATTGCAGCCAAAGATACCGAAATATATTATATATAGCGGTGTCTTTGCTTGCAGCGTGTCTCAGAACTCCTGTTACCATTTGATCTTCCAATTTCCCTGCAAAAAATTAAAATAATAAATATCTTTTATAATGAATTAATTTCAATAAAGTCATTTACTAAACTTTTGCCTGTAAAAGTTGCTTGTTGGGAAATAAATTTAAAATAAATATTCAGTTTTTATTTTTTCTTTTTTTCTGAATAAATTTTTCATAATTCTACGTATTACATCAGTAATTAACAAATTAATATACATTACAAGCAGTCAAAAATTAAATTTAAGGCAAAAAATTAATAAAGCTGTCAGAAAAAATAATACTTACAAGATTAGAAAATTTATTGCTCCATGTGTAAATTTATTTTTTTTCCTTTATGTTTTAAAAAAATTCCTTAAAGAAAATATCAGCAGATTCTTTAATTTGACTTGAATTAGATGGGGTTTGAATATTGGGATTACTCAATATATAAGTACCATGGTGTAAGATGCTTACACCACAGTAAATATGCTTTAAAAAGCTTACAATTTCTTTAATAAAATAAAGGCAAAAAAATTTTTATCTACATTCAATCATTTTTAGGTAGTTTTAAAAATAAATTTCTTCAGTTTTTAAAATAATGTTCAAAATGATATAAAATAAGAATCTCTCCTACCTTTATTCAAAAAATAATGATACTGACGAGGATGCTGAAATTAAAGTATTAAATATATATTATTATAAAGGGGGCAAGTTGACACACTTTTTACATTCTTATCAATTGCAAAATATATTATCAAAATAATCAAGAATTTACATATTAGATAGTGGTTACATTAAGAACACACCAAACCTAAAAGAGTTTTTTGTTACGCAGAAGAGATTGAATGTTTATTTAATTCTTTAGGGGGGAATTATTTTGAGGTTAATTCTTTTAAAAAAATTTATTTTTGTTTTTATTCTGTTCAAAAAGAATTAAAATGAAAAACAATTGTTTTAAAAGAATTAACCTCAAAATAATTCCCCTCTAAAGAATTAAATAAACATTCAATCTCTTCTGCGTAACAAAAAACTCTTTTAGGTTTGGTGTGAAGTTCAGAACCTAATTTTTGTTTATTTATGGCTTTGCTATTTATATTGCAAAAATTATTTTAAGATATTTCGCTATCTTTAAAAATTATAAAAGTATTTATATTAAGCAGCGGTTAAGAATCGTGGGGCATATATTTCGATCTCTAAAGCATATTATTTAATAATGCTATTCTCCTTTACTATATACTTGATATAGGTTTCAAGAAATTTTCTTAAACAGGGAACTTGGGCACAAATAATACAAAAGTACAGAAAGTATTGCTGAGGAAACTTAGCAAGAACCTCATAGGTGACATTTCCCGCGCACTTTTGAACTGTGCCGGCCAAGTATGGGCCGAAGTTCGGGCGACGTTCGGCAAAACGCTCTGCCGACGTGTGGCGCACGTATAGCATACGTCCTTTGGTACACATCTCAGCGACGTATGGCACATACTTCGGCCCATGTATGGCAAAAGATTTTTATTTTTTTTTTAGTAAAAAAAAAAAAAAATTTACTTGGTTCAGGAATTGAACCAGGGACCCTCTTTAAAATTTTAAGAGGGTCGAGGATTATACGAGCGCGGCCAACCCTCGTATTTGAAAGTTATTGCATAAATGACTGTAAAATGTTGTATCTTATTGTATTTAAATTAAATTGATATCAGATTTTTCAAGTTCATTTAGAAAGTACTTCGTACAGAAAATGATTGTTTTTCACAACTGGAATATTTTCCAGTTTTTCCAAGATGGCGAAGTATATATTAAAACACTGATCTAAGATCCGTAAAATAAGGGCAGGCGCAACGATATAAAATTTAGTTCAAAAATTTTTTTGGTTTTTCCAATATGGTGGACCATAAAATTTATTTAAAAACTTCTATAAATTATAAATATTTTTTTCAAATTAATTCGATAATTGATACATTATTTTAAGAAGGGTAATAAAAGAGAGCGTATTAAGTAGCGGGTATATAACATAATTAGGATTAAATATCTCGCTACAGATTTTTTTGTTTTGAGGTCCGATTTAAAATTGTATTGTACTTGTTTTCTTATAATATCCTAATTTAAATATTTATCTGACTTAATTTAAATTGGGCCTCTAAACAAAAAGATTTGTCGCGAGACACTTAATCCTAATTATGCTACACGCCCACCTCTAGATTTAATCTCTTAATACTCTATCTTTTTTTATCTATGAACATTCGAATTAATTTGAAAAAAATATTTATAATTTATAGAAGTTTTTAAATAAATTTTATGGTCCAACATATTGGAAAAACCAAAAAAATTTTTAAACTAAATTTTATATCGTTGCGCCTGCCCTTATTTTACGGATCTTAGATCAGTATTTTAATATATACTTCGCCATCTTGGAAAAACTAGAAAATATTCCAGTTGTGAATAACAATCATTTTCTGTACGAAGTACTTTCTAAATGAACTTGAAAAATCTGATATCAATTTAATTTAAATACAATAAGATACAACATTTTACAGTCATTTATGCAATAACTTTCAAATACGAGGGTTGGCCGCGCTCGTATAATCCTCGACCCTCTTAAAATTTTAAAGAGGGTCCCTGGTTCAATTCCTGAACCAAGTAAATTTTTTTTTTTTTTACTAAAAAAAAAATAAAAATCCTCTGCCATACGTGGGCCGAAGTATGTGCCATACGTCGCTGAGATGTGTACCAAAGGACGTATGCTATACGTGCGCCACACGTCGGCAGAGCGTTTTGCCGAACGTCGCCCGAACTTCGGCCCATACTTGGCCGGCACAGTTCAAAAGTGCGCGGGTTATATGCAGTTTGGTTTTAAAAAGATCAGTTTAAGAAAAATTTAGTAATGTATTTTTAGGACTATAGTTTTCCTCCTTCAGAATTCTAAAAATATATAAGTTTAATAAGTAAGGTAATAATATTAATCTTAAAAATATTATTCAACCCAAAAAATTATAAAAATTACAAATTAAAAAATAATAGTAGAGTAACTTATGCCAAAATTAAATAAATAAAACAAGTTTTCATGCAAGATTTAGCATGATAAATTTTATTACGAATGTTGGTAGTAATTTTTTTGCGAAATGTGTAACAAATATATGTAAATGAATTATAAAACGTTATAAGTTTAAAAAATTTTTAATTATTATATAACATTGCAAATGAATAATAAATTAAATAAAAAAAATTAACATTTAAAAAAAATTGTTCAAAAACTTTAACATCGCTGATTATTTAAAATAAATTCACGCCATTGTTTTCCCCACGATGATGTTAATGCAATTCTTTCAGTTCTATTTAAAGAGCTATAAAGTATTGAGTTGAAAGCTAATTGTTTGATTGCTCTTAAGTCTCCTTCACGTGGCAACATTCCAACAAATACTTCATAAAAATCATGGCTAAGTCCTTTTGCTTGCCACAACCCTGGGTCATCGTTTGATATAACAATTGGTATACCTTGAGACATAAAAATAGTCGCAGGGTGATTTCTAAAATCATTTACTAATCCTAAAACTTGGTTAGAGATTGGAGTTATTTCTATGGCTATATTTTTTTCTTTTACAATATCCATAAGAACTGGATGTTTTGCTAAAGCAAATCTAAAAACCAATGTTTACTTTAAAAAATTTTTAATTAATAATAATTCAGTTTTGTAGTTTAAATTACCCATGGCCTATTCTTTTTGTATTCAAAAGCACAGCATCATACAGATTGTGATCAGATGAATGGCCATACCAATTTGTTTCTCCAGCGTGGAAATAAAATTGTGCATTATAATTTCGTTTCAGTTCCTCAAATTTATCAACGAATTCGTAAAGGCTAACGCCGGTATCTTCTTGACCAACCAAATCAAATCCAACAATAAAGTCTGGGTATTTTTTAATCAGTTTTTCAAAATTCGAAATATGTATGTTAAATATTTCATCTGTTAGAGCTACTCTACCAGGAGTATATATAGCTTTAACACCGAAAAATTTTGGATGTGATGATTTAAACCTAACGCAAATAATTCATAAATTTGTTTCAGCTTCTTTAAACAGAATGTAAATTAAAAAATTAAAAATCTAAATAAAATACTCAACGATTCGATAACATTGATGTATTCCTGAACGGTATCGACTAAATTTGCTGTGTACCCATTTTCATCGTAGAGAAGATGAAATGATGTTCTCAATTCTAAATATTGAATATTATCATCATAAAGTTGTTGAAGAACATTGAACAAATATTCTCGAAAAAGAGGACTAGAATTAGAATGATAAATACTGTAGTAATTTGCGACAATATTATAGTTATTGTTCTTTTTATGGAAAATATTTTACCGATAAGCAACCAAACCATCAACAGCTATAAAAACATCTTGAAATTTCAGCCATAAAATATTTGGATCCGTAGATTGAACCATTTGATTTGTCTTTAACATGGTTAATTGATCTTTGATTTCTTCAGTTATTTTTGGATTATATTCTTGCTCGTCTTTTAGTGAATTCCAATTATCACAAGAACTGTCACTTGCCTTTATTTTATCATTTTTAAAAAAACGAAATTTAATTTGATTATTATCACTACCAACACGTTTGAAATAACAAATATATAAATCTGGTTTTTTCAAAATATCGAGTAAAAATTCTAAAGAAGCCATAGCTGAAACATGAGAATGCAAGGCTGCACCTTTCGGTATTTTTTGTATAAATTTATAAACTGGTGATTTTTCTATTTCTTCGCGAACGTTTATAAAATTGTTTTTTGGTAAAAATTTTGACGGTTCTTTAATACCTTGGAGGAAAAAATATTAAAAAATTGATATAACTATTTATCAGAGATTAAAATAAAAGTAGCTATAATCTGCAGCATTCATACCTTCATCTAACTCGTTAATTTTTTCTTTCATCAAACAGACGTTTACTACATGTTCCTCGGGTTTCAATATCAAATTAGCTCCAATCGTTTTATTTTTTTCTTTATTTATTAAATCTTCTCTTAGCAACAAATATTCATTACTAACAGCTTCAATAAATATTATAAAATATAAATAAAAATTAAAAAATATAAAAAAATTTTTCATTTTTATTAAAAAAATCTAATTTTCATGAAAGCACACTAAAATGATTCAAAAAATGTTAAGTCCAACATTTATATAAGCATTTGGTATGCTACAGTGTATAATAATTGTATAATATAATACATAAATAACATTATATGATAAGGAAATTAAGAAAGAGAACAAATAAAATCAAAATTAATGTAGCAATTAAAAATTAAAATATAAAATATGTCAAAAATTATTTAACAGATGGTTTCTTAGAAAATAAAAAGTTTTATTTAATTACTTTTCAATTCAATTTCTGTAAATGATGAATAACAAATTTTTACAAGGTTATACTTTAATTATTAGATGTTTTTTTAGTAAAAATTACTGTATAGTGCAGTTCACCCGTGAGTAATATGATAAAATTAAAAATATTATTCGAACATGATACAAGGTAAATGTACTGTTACTCTACAAAAATGTATGAATGATCAAGGAATTTTATAAATAATTTAATAAGTTATATAATAACAAATTAATTTCGCAATCTAAATAAATTATTACAATAATGAGACTTTTTCGTATCAATATCAGGAACGCATTAAAATCACATGGATTACTAGGGGAGGGTCCCGTAATTCTGCGCACTTCGGACTCGATCACTGATATTGGCTTACTAAATTGGCTTAAATGAAATATTTTTTTTAAAATATATTCATTGAACCCTTGGCTACAAATAAAATCAATTAATTTTTTAATTTTTTCATGCACAAATTATTTATTACACAAAAAGGAAGGCCTCTGAAACGCGCAGGCAGCAAAGTTCCTAATTCTGCGCATATTTTAAATGTATTTAATTCTATTATTAACTATGGAATAGTTATTTCGCAAAAATATTAATTTAAATCAATAAAACTAATGATATTTATTATTTAGTGAAGGTTTCGCGTTAAAAATTTACGTATACAGATGCTTTTAAAATAGCTGAAATTTCTAGGTTATGTTTGCATTCCTATGCTAAAGCACGTAGCGCAAAATTAGGGATTCAAATGTAAGTCTTATTATTGCATTTTTTGAAAAAATTTCAATATATTAATTAATAAAATAATTAAAAACTTCATAAAGAACGTTTTCTTAAGTCGAAAAAACAAAAATTTGTCTAATATCATTCTTTCAAAAATATTAATAGCTTAAAATGTAAACCTCAGATACTAGCACAAAACAGGCTAAAATTTACTTTTTCTTATTCTGAGCAAAAAAATACCTTTTGATTGAAAATTTTTTTCTACATTACTTGCAATTATTATAATAATAAAGTTTTTAATCATTATACAGAAAAAAAATTCATCATTTATTAATTTTTAAGGGTGCGCAAATTTAGGAACCGCGCAGAATTACGGGACTCTCCCCTACTTTTTCAAAGGGAACTTTGTTTAAATTTTTTGAGAATTTGAAATTTTCATCAATAATACCCTCTTTTACCCTACTTAGCTTCATTTTGATAACCGTAACAATTATCTTTTATTGACGTTTTAATAAAAGAATAAAAAAATTGTCTATTATCAAAATTAAATTAAACAATTTTTCTATTCAAACAAAATGCCATGAATAATTTTTAATTAAAAATAATATCACAGCCGAATAATTTTAATGACGTGATAATATAAAAAAAAAAAATATTTTAATTTATTTAAAAATTTCTTTGAAATATATTACGAGCAATTATGTAAATAACACTTATATTTATGTACAAGCATAATATTTTTATGACAAATGTTTTTACTCTTCTTTTAGTTAGTGCACTTTTATTTAAAATGATAAATTACATGAATAATAATAATAATAACAATTTTATTGTACAAAACTCGTACTTTACTTTAGATGAGCCGTAACAAGAGATATGGAGCACGTAGCTTTAAGAAAAAGAAAAAAAAATAAGAGATTCGAACTGGATGATCGTCGTTGTCGTCCACCTTTATGGTTTCCAATTACACGAAGAACTGAAGACAAGTAAGATGGATGAAAACAACATTGATACCAAAAAAGAGCTCGTACTTCTGCGAAAAAATGTTTAGGCGTAACTTTATACATTGCATAACTAACAAAGGGGCTTGATTATTTTTTATTTTCATGTTTTTAGTTTCTTTGTTCAAAAAACTCTTCGGTAAGTTCTAAATAAAAAAATATTATTAAATTATAAAAAATATTCTATGAAAAAAACTACAAACTAAGCAAAAAAAAAAAAAAAAACTCCCGTTGTTTCAGATTTTAAACATAAATTTTGAATTCGGATGAGCAATTAATAATGTAAAAAATATAGAAAACATTTATTTGTAGTTTCGTAAACGATTTATGTAAAATTACAAGTTTATCATTAAGTATTTTGCAGAAAATTTTGTAATTTTACCGAAAATTCTCAACTCCGCTAAATATTCAAATTAACAATACAAATATATTCATAAAAATAAATCAATAATTTAGATGGCACATAAATGACAATTCTAGGAAATCCGAAGCATCCCTTTTTTGTGGACATAAGGTATTTTTTTACCCGTTGAGAGAATACCTGTTTACCAAATGCACCTTTTCTAGCTACTGAAAAGAAAAATATTTGAATACCGAATGAAATGATAAAAATAGTTAATTAATAGTTTGAAACGAGAGTAAAACCTTGAAAGTAAAATACTTATTCCCGAGTACAGGACTGAAGTAATATAAAATGACCAATATATGCATATTTAAGTATAATAAAAATTCAAAAATGACAGATAATACATAATCTGGGTGCGCCTATAATAAATAAATATTTAACATAATAAAAACTTGCTTCCGTAATGATTTATTAATAGCTTATCCAGTTGTAAAAGTTGCTTTACTTTTTTTTTTTAAATAGGCAATATATTTATAAAGTTGAAATGTACGTCCTTGCCATTCTTTTTATCTAATCGATAACATTTATTATAGCATAGAAGCCCTATATATTATAATAAACTTGTATAATATTTTTTAAACAAATTTTTCTGCAATCTATTTCTTCTAAATACAGAAGTTGGTTAATGTCAATGAAAATGATATTTTATTATAAATAGTATATCTTAGTTACAATCCAGTTACAATAAACAAAGATAGTATTTCAAAGGAAAAGCCTTTTTTTTTATTTGTCAATTTTTAATAAGAAGAAAGATTGATATTTAAGGTTGACCAAATTGCACTATACTCAAAAAAACCTCTTACTTATTACTTCAAATTTTGAAAAATTGAAAGTAATTTAAGTCTATTTGAATCCACAGCTTTTTTTGTTGCATAAATCCTTGATATTATCAAATTGTTTTCCAAAATTTGTATTAACATGGGAGGGTACTTGAAAAAAATCCAAATTCAAAGGGGTAGGTGGAAAAACGACGTTTTGAGGGTTGGGGTGGAATAATTTGAATTTAGGGACTTATTATGATTTCGGTTCTAGGACCTATAATTACCAGGGAATATAAATTAAGACAAACCAGTTACGAGTTCTTATTCTATTATTATTTTACTCGAGTTTTCTGACTTGCCTTTTTTTTTAATCTTTTAATCTGTAACATTAGCAAAATTTAATACAAAAAAAAGGCAAAAAAATAATACTTTTATAACTTGCTAATTCTTAATGAAATAATTGATAAACAAATGTACCGAAGTGACCTTGCTATAAAAATTAATATTCAAGTACACAGATGAAATTACTTAACTAATTTTTATTACATCGAAAATAAAAATCATCAATGTGAATGAATTTATTCACTCGTTATTTAGTACATAATGTACAAATTTAAAAAACATTTAATCCTTTCTTTTGACTAAAAGCTACACAAAAGGCTTACTATATTCAAAAGTTCATTCACTTACTTGTGTACAATAGAATAAAAAAATAAAAAAACAAAGGCATTATTGTTCGAGCATTGATTAAAAATAACCAGAGCAATAAAATGCGAATATATCTTTAGTATATTTATTTGACATAATTTTATAAAATTCCTTTTCTTAATTAAAAAAAAAAAAAAATAATTCAAGATGAAAGTTAAAATAATTTTCTCGAATATAATATACAAGGTAAATAATAATACGCTTTAATGCCTTGAGGCTAAAAAAAGGGTTAAATGATGTAATTGATACTTCAATCATTATTCACCTGATACCTTTTTACAATTGTTAATCATTTTTTCTTTCATACACCTTGCTTTATATTTATGGAAAAAAATTTTATAAAGTAGGTCACACATGCATTATTGTAACAATAATTAAAAAATCTTTTTAGCTACTGAAATGGAAATAAACGTAAATTATATACTTATTTCCTTATAAATTCTTTAAATCAAATTGAAATTTGAATTTTTTTTTATTATTTATTGACACCTGTTTCTATAATTTAAGAACCTTTCAAAATTTGAGGTGTACCGCATTTATAAAAAGTTAAATAAATTTTCGTGCAATTCCAAAAACGTCTTCGCGTGTCTTGGCACCTATGTATGAAAAAATATAAAAAAAATAATTGTTCACAAAAAAAGTTTCGCGGTTATAGCAAATCATTAAAAAAAATAAAGTTAACAAAAGTTAGTATACGTACGGTTAATTTTAAAGTTATAGTTTTAAAAAAATATTTTTTTTTCCTATAATTTAAACAAATTATTAATAAAAAAAAAATTGTTATGCAGAATCAATAAATTTGCAAGCTGCGTTTGCAGGTGTACAGCTTAAAATATAGAGTAAATACCGCGATAAAAAAATATAAAGAATTCAGAAGATGTAAAAAAAAAAAAAAAATACACGTAAGAAATAACCGATGAAGAAAAAACGTCCTGATGTGTTTCATTGTGACCGAATGATATAATAGAGGCAAAAGTCCGTGGGAAACCGAAGAGAACGGGACCACCTGACGCACCTCCGGCTATATGTGCACCTTATAAATAAATACGCTTAAATATATTAGACTTATACATACTTTAGAATGAAAAATTTCAATGTCTTGAGTAGGACATGAATTTAAAGGAACTCCTCCTTTTGATTAAGGGGTTGATTTACTGTTCATTCAATATAAATGCTTATTATGTAGGTACATTCATGGCAATCCTACCAAGCAGACCATTGTTCAAACTCATAATTAAGCTAATTTAAGCATGAAAAATTGTAAGTAAATTCTTTTTACCAAAATCCAACATTTTTTACTGACTCTAATAAACCCGAAGATCAAAAACTAATTGCTAGAGCATTTAAAAAATATGATTAAATTAAACCTGAAAAAAACGGCCTGGGTTACTTGGCTAACATTGTTAACACCTAATGTCAGTACTGATCTATATTATGAACGTGAACTTTTTAAGAAAGTTTATTTTATTATCGTTCAAACACAAATCAAGTTTATTTTGAAATTCTTTTTTCTATTTGCTGCTCAAAAAACAATGAAAACATTTTAATACCGAACTTTGAGGAACTTTTGCCTGGATAAAATCTTAAAACAGTAAATATAATAAATTTAAAATTTCTTAGGAAGAAAAGTTTTAGAAAGCATTACCCTTAGTATCGACTTTAAAAAAGTTTTTAGTTTAAAACAATATCTCACATATTTGAAAAATCTGTTCAGAAAACTTTTTTTAAAGAACCAAATATTTTTCAAGAATAAAAGTATGAATGTGTGTATGAATCGAAAAATACGTACATTGCAAAAAGCACTAAAAGCGACGCCCTAAGACTTGATATTTTTTTTTACTTTTTTCAAGTAAAATGTACGATAGAAAGTATAAGAAAGTAAATAACATAGAAAGAGAAGACAGGTGAAAAGATTCGTGGGTGGAGTGATGGGCGGTAGAGAATATTTCGATATTTCGCAACACGCATGTCTTTTGTATGTATTTCTTGCATACCAATAGATTATTCATCTGTGATTAAATTATCTTACTATTCTTAAATTAGTATCAAAACATGATAATAATAATGTGTCATTTTTTTTAAATTTATCAGGTCAACGACTTGCCTTAAATACTCAAATCGTTTGAATTTTTTTCAGCGTAAAAACTTACATATAAAAAACTTAGGAAACTCCGTATTCGTTTTACAAAATTTACAAGATACTCCACCAACAAGGGGAGTTCAATACATTTGGAACATCAAATTACACCAAATAGTTATGGATGAGTTTGTTATGTTGAAAAAACATGCCGGCTACCCTCCGTTCATTCCAATGGGCCTTCTGGGCCTAGAAACGCAGGACTTAATGTTATAAAATAGGATTTTTTGGTAATTTTCAATGAAATGCCAAAACCTCGCAAGTTAACCAAAACTCTACTGGTTGGTCTTATTTTTTTGGCTTAAGTATCACCTTTCATACGCCGTAAACCGCAATTTATTATCACTAATTCTCTCATCACTGTAGCCAATAAACTAAACGGTCATTTTTGGCTAAAAATGACTAATTGGTGCCAAATTTGTAATTTTTGACGAAAATAGGTTTTATAAGTCTCATTAAATTTCTACAAGCTTTAAGTTTCCAAAAATTGCTTATTCGTCTCATTTCCTTGATTCGTTTTGAAGAAATGGCTCTTCAAAGTAAACATTAAAAATGTGCTTTTTTAAAAAATCGTAAAATTGGGACTGTGACTTCAAATCTTGCTTCAAATTATAATATCTGGTTAACAAATAAATGAAAAAGGTAAAGTAAAAAAGTTTTGGAAACTTGAGGCTTGTGCAAATTTTTTTAGACCTATAAAACCCATCTTCATCAGAAATTACAAATTTGGCAGCAATTTAAAAATTAGTCATTTTTGGCCAAAAATAAATAATAAAATTTATAACCGGTTTGTGTAACTACACAACCAACGAGCATGGAACATGTTCATTTATAACATTGATAATAAAGTATTTATTGTGTTCATAATATAAATATTTATATGCAAATATTTATATTTAGATTTTTATTATAGAAATCATGCTGCTTAGACATCAAAATGAACTAAATTAATTAAATTTTCAAATTATTATAGTTTTTTAAATAATATGAATATGAATTTATTTTTTATTAATTTTTATAATGAATTCTTAAAAATTCTGCACCAATGGTCCCTAGGTACTTCTGCACCAATACTCCATAGGTACTTCTGCACCAAAGGTCTTTAGGGACTTCTGCACCACTGCTCCCTAGGTACTTCTGCACCAAAACTTCCTAGGTACTTCTGCACCAAAGGTCTTTAGCGACTTCTGCACCATAGGTCCCTAGGTACTTCTGCACCAATGCTCCCTAGGTACTTCTGCACCAAAGGTCTTTAGGGACTTCTGCACCAAAGGTTCCTAGGTACTTCTGCACCAAAGGTCTTTAGGGACTTCTGCACCAATAGTCCCTAGGTACTTCTGCACCAATGCTCCCTAGGTACTTCTGCACCAAAGGTTCCTAGGTACTTCTGCACCAAAGGTCTTTAGGGACTTCTGCACCAATAGTCCCTAGGTACTTCTGCACCAAAAGTCCCTGAATCGAAAATATTCTAAGTCCATTTGACCCCCCCCCCCCCCTAAAAGCGTCACTTTTTCACCCCCCCCCCCCTGCCGAGCCGGACTTTTTCAAATACCCCATCCAATGAACATGTTCCATGTTAATAACATTAAGCCCTGCGTTTCTAGGCCCAGAAGGCCCATTGGAATGAACGGAAAGTAGTTGGTGTAATTTGGTGTTCCAAATTTATTGAACTCCCCTTGCAAGGTTAAAGCCTCGAAAAAGCCAAAAAATGCTACTACTTTCTCTGTTTATAAAATTTTGAAATAATAATTAATTCTTTAATACCCTAAAAAAAAATTAAACATGTTTAAAATAATTTAAAGCAACCCTTATCTCCTGCAAATGTAAGCGCATATAATTACTATAATTAATGTAATAATTATCATATCGTAGAACATTGACGGGTATTGTCAGTTTGGAAAAAAGGAGAATAGTTTGTTAAATGATATTGAAATAAAAAAAAAATATGTACATTTTAAGTACTTATAAAATGATGAGTTTATCGGTAAATACGTAATAAAATGTTTTATGTTATAAAAGTACGTATAATTAAAGTTAATTAAATTATCCAAGATCTAAAATAACATATGGTTTTTTTTTATTATTTCGCTGTTGTTGAACAACTTTAGATCTTAATACGATATTAAATGTTTTGAAATTTAAATTACTTTATGTATAAAATATAATACATTAAATTTAATGCTTACACCAAATATGCATAAAAGGAAAAAACGAACTACTGCATTTTATGGAAAGGTGGTATTATTACATTATACTTTATTATAATAATCATACAATTTTTTTATTAACTTTGAATTCTTTTTTCCTTTTTCTTTTTTATAATTTTGCATACGAATTAACGTCATTGAGCCATTTCATTCTACTTTTTTATTTTTACAGTCATTATATTAAATTCGTGGCATTAATAGACGTTTACCTGCTGAGTTATTAAAGTCATGAACAGCGTGTGCATGTGTTATAATCTCCTACAGTCTGCAAAACTCTGCATGTTGTCTTTTGGTTATCATTTTTACATTCTAACTACATGCAAAATGTACACATTTTTTTCAATTATATGTTTAACTTTTTTCTTCGATATTACATAGATAAATATAATTACCATTGTTTTTTATCAATTTTTTATTTTTTATTCCAAAACAGGAGGAGGATAAAAATGGACTTGTTGACAACAGGGTAAGCAATAGAACTATTTTAAAGTGGTCCTGCCCTTGGTACTTCTTAAATAATTCATCCATTTTGAATCTTTTTTACTTTTCCTTATTTTTCCATGCTATTCATCTTTCACAAAAATAAGATACGTTTCATAAAATTTTACATTTCACCTCCATGAATTATTGAAATAAATAAACAATGAATAAAAATACATTGTTTGGAATAGTACTTAATGAAGAATGAAAATAAGAATACTTTGGTGGTCTATTTTGTGGTCCTGCGAAATTAAGAAATCCATCTCCTGAAGGTTAACAGTTCCTTAAGGATATATTTTCTTATTTCAAGAAATAACTTAGAAAAATATACAAGCAATGTAATCAAGAACAGTCTGCTCTTATTTCAGAAAAATATGTATTAGCCTTAGGGAATTTTCGAGTTCATCAACCGAATATTTATGTATACACAAGTGCAAGATATTATGTTGTTTTTGTTGTTCTTTTTCTTATATTCGAGAGATTTTTTAATATAAAAATCTTTCCTTACTTTATTTTAAAATTCAAATTAAACTTTTGTAAATCCTGCACTGCGTTTAGTAAGATTTATATTACTCAAATCTGTTTTGCCGATAATAACATTTTAGTAGTAATAAAATTCCATGCCAAGCTTAAAGCTCGTGTAATTGATACTAAATAAATTTATATTAAAAAAAAAGCTTTTTTTTCTTTTATGGTGACAACATTTCGAGGGTTAGAGAAAAATCAATGGACGGAAAATAGAAAATATTACAATTCTATATCGAGGAGGGAAAGAGATAGAAATATTGAATACATGACACATGACATTAAGAGTGACGTTGACAGTTGATTTTTATCTATCATGAAATAAATGGCACTTTCTACATATTCTCACTATATATTCCGAAAATATATTTTGGAAAATTGGATAAATAATTAAATTGATTTAAAACTTTATTTTTCTGTATAAAAAAAAAAGGAAAATTGGAAAATTTGATTAAGTCAAACTCTGAAACAATATTTGCCAATAAATATTTTATACTCCAAAATTAGATTAAATAAAAAGTTTAGTATCGATCTAATAAATTATTTAATCATATAAGCTTTGTAATTTAACATTCAATTTTGTAAAAAAATAAATATTAAGCTTAGTTATAATGACAAGAGCAGAAAAAAAGTAGTAATCTACATAAGAATGAAGATAAAAGTATAGTTTAAGGCGGGAATACATAAAAAACTACCCTGATATTGTGAAATCTTAAGGGGGAAAAAATTGAAACTACTCAAAGTAGAATATAAGAATTTTATTTCCCTTTTACTTAAGCTCAAACTATTTTTATCTAAAAAAATAATAAACCAGTTTAAAAAAAAATTTTTTTAATTATACTTTATAAAAAATAAAAATGATGGCAATAAAAATAATAATAATATACACCTTGTCGTTGTCATATAGTTGTCTCTCGACTTCCATTTGAATAAAAGCAACGATAAGCACATCTTTTACAGAGCTTGCAAGCCCTATGAATTGTTTCCGCTTCTTAAACTCCGACAAATTTATTATTATAATAACTACCCCTTAGTTCTTGTCGGAGTACTGACTAACATTCCTTTATATGTCTACTTCAACTTTGTATATTTTCTTTTTATCCCTTAAGGTTAATGCTTTTTTTTACCTTTATTTTTTCATATTTTTTCTCGCAATAAATGCTTAAACTTTCTACTGGTTCATTTTTTTTTCTTTTTTTCTACAGCTAGATTATTTATTTCCTTTTGTTTTTTATATTTTCCTTTTTGTCGCTCTCTGACTATATCTTTAATAAAGTGTTTGTAACGTTTATTCAGGACTACTGTATTTTACGAAGTAAATATTTTAAAAAAATAAAGAAAATAGTGAAAACTTGATAAAAATAACTGTTTTAATTTAAATTTCATTAGATTTCTCAAGATATTTATCTCTTGTTGGACATCAATTGACATTCACCTAGATTAGTTGAAACTTTTAGAGTTAAATTGACCCAGAAAACTTAGTTTAGATAAGAGGTAATGAATCGTAATCTCATGCTGACAGGCACACTTAACAAGTTTTGACCACTAGGGGTTAGAGTGAAATTAATATATATTTACTGAAACCGAAATTTACAAGAGTACTTTAAAAGATACCTTCTTTGCTTTAAATACTTTGACAGTTAATTGCGAAAGTCCAAACACAATTTACAAAATAAAATTTGAGTATAAATCAAGATAACTGCTAGTATATTTTGATTGTACTCTTTATTCATAAAATTTGCTGATGTTAATTATCAGCAATACAATTATTAATAACACGCGTTTTCTAATTACACTTATTTTTATAAATACTGTATCAATAATATTTGTTATTTCCTACGGGATTTTAACCCCAACAAAAATTCAATAAAACTGCAAAACAAAAAATATACGCGTACTAATTTCGGATAATGCAATTTTTTTACAATGTGACATTTAATTGACAAATTTCGCAAGCAAAATATATATATATATATAAATATTTTTAATTGGTAAAAAAATTTTTACTGTCAAAAATAGGTACACAAAATTATTGATGTTAGTGATTCGAACAAATTAGTTTTTTGAAAAATATTTCAGTTAAATCACGGTAAGTTAATCATCAAAATTTGCCCCTTTTTATGGATGTGAAGACAATGTTCAGATACTGAAATGAGAGTTAGCCTTAAATTAGTAAAGAAAACTGGCAAAATTGACCTTAAAATGTAGAGTTTTTACTAAGTTGAGGGTGTATCGAGAGTTTTTCGTTTTCAGTCAGTGTTCAGTACCCCAAAGCTTCGTGATCAGTGACCCCAAAATATACATAATAAGTTAAAACTTGTCATCATTAGTAATAATTAAAAAATCATCCTTATAGGAGGTGTTTTCAAAATTTTTGGCACCCAGGGACCTGAAATTCGACATCAGCGAGCCAAAAAAATGCATAGAGCAACCTTATTTCGTTAAGGGTTGTAAAAATTGCAAAAGCATCCCTATAAGAAGGTGAATATTTTTAATTTAAGGATGTTTTGTTAATTTTCTACGAGCTAAACTAAAAATTTCGTATTCACTTATCCAAATTCTTATGGTAACCCGTTTCTCTATCAGTTTTCAAACAACTATGATTAGAATAGAGTAAAAGAATTAAAATTGGTTTTAAAATTACAGCTTTGATCAAAGACTTGAGTTGTGTAAATGGGAATACAGTAGCGTTGAATAATTACGCAACGCTAATTTTGGGAAATTTTGAATACAATAATTTACTGGAAATTTTTAGTATTAGTTATAGCAGCTAGTATGACTATCTAATAATGCTTAATTATGCTTTTTTAAGGCAGCTAGCTAGTTCACAACTTACAAGAAGTATGCATGAGCCTTGTAGTTCTTATTTCAACCACGAGTGGCGTTTTTTATATTATGGGTCTCTGCAGTATGATAAATCTAACTATCAAAACATTTAGCGTTTCCCAAACCAGTATGTTATCTTTGTAAAAATTAATTTTATTGCTAGTATAGAGCGCAATACTGAATTTCATAACAAAAGTCTACAGGATAACCAAAAGGATGGATGAATTATTATTTGTTTGTTTATAAAAAGTATAAAAAAATATGATGTCAAATCTGACATTTTATATTTTATTAAGTTAAAAGTAAAAAAACTGTTTAAGCTTAAAATAAAATAGAGGAATAATAAAAAAGATCTGCTAGTAGAATAGGGAAGGCGGAAGGTAAGAAAAAGGAGAAAAAAAAATTAAGCGCATAAGAGCAAAGCTGTATATAAAGCTTAAAAGGTGGGGGAGTGAATACAAAGGAGATGGCACTTGATATTTACGACGTCATTTCCTTGCTGACTGTCAATAATTTCCCTTGGGGAAATGCATAAGGCGCACCACCTATACTAACTCGTGCCATCGTCTTTTCTTCTGTTATTACGTACCCTAGCTATATTTTGTGACTTTAAACTCTTCTTGCCCAACCCCTTTTTTCTTTATTTCTTTATTCCTTCATCTCCTTGAACTCTTACGTTATTCAATGATGCGTGGATCCCTTTATTTTTTAACTTGAAAAACGCCTTTGAATTTTTCCTGGATCTAGTTAAGTTAGATAGATACTGCAACAATTTTTTCTGCATCGTTTAATAAAAAATTTTTTTTAAATGAAAAAAAAAAATCCTCAACAGAACACGTCTTTATTATTATTAAAAATACTTTTACATGAAAACGTGATTTAAGATAAAAAATTTTTTTAATATAAAAAATAAGAAGATGAAGCAAAAAAATAAAACAACATAACATTATAATTTAAAATATATATATATATATACGCATTAAAATTTTGATTGATTGAAATAAAATTATAATGACAAAAATTATTAAAATATAAAATATTGCGTTTGACATTTTTATGCTTCGTTGTGTTTATTTCTTTTTTTTTTTTTTTTTATTATTATTCAACAAAAAAGTTTTCATTTTATTCTTTAGTATATAAGACTAAAGGGAAAAGGAAAAGTTGTCATCTTTCTAAGGCTTGTCGCCGACATTGTTGTTGAAGATTGGAAAAAATAGCTTCCACCTTGGATAAAATAAAGAAAAAATAAAAGAAAAAAAACGACAAGATTTTTCATATCATGTAATGAAAACTTGTAAGATGAGCATCAGACGTCGAGACCTAAGAAATATAAATATATATATGAAAGATGAGGACATGCCCCTAAGGCAAGTTTCTTGGAACTGATTTAGTGATATTCAACGAATGAAATATTTTTTTATTCTTAGTTTTTTATATCAACAAAAAAAGAGAAGACAATCACGTCTTGATTGGCATTAAATTGTATTTTTCTAAGAAAAAAGTTAACTTATCAATTAGAAAACTTATTTTGGATCTAAAGCCATGACAGTTGTTTTACTTTTTTATTAATTTAGCCTGTAGGCTTCTTTTAATTTTCATTTTTAATATCTATGATTTCATTTTTAAGATCAATTTTAATATCTATGTGGCTAACTCGCAGACAGTAAAGTTATCTCAAGACTAGTTTACAACAGCAAGCGGTAAATTTTTTTGCGGTAACTTACTTCAAAAAGTTTATATTTCGCTAACGTAAATTTTGCTATTTTCTCTTAGTTAATTGAACTATTAATTTTTTAACAGCCACGAAACTAAAAAAGCTATTTCTTTAGGTTTAACTGGGCACTCATGCTAGAGATCTTGCTAGTTTCAAAACTTTTGCACCCTTGTTGATGCATATCCTATTGGTCTTTTGAATCTTCCAGTTGAAATCCATAATATACATTACAGAATTTATAAAATAGGAAATAGAATGTTTGATGTGAACCATGATATGGAAATGTTGAAATCAATAAGTCATTGAAAATTGGCAAATCGAGTTGTTATTGATTCGTAAAAGGGTTTCAGAAACAACCTTTAGCTGTTAAAAAATAATTTTTGGAATACCAAATATAGTCAAATATAGTTAATGAAATTCGCAAAAGATATGCAACAAGAGTAAAATATAAAAAGAGGTGAAAGTCATGACAGTGAACTTGTCCGCAAGGCAGGAGTAAAGTGAAACTCTTAAGATACTGTTAGAAATAATGAAGAAAAAGAAAGAGATAGATGTATAACTTTATTAGCGGCATGGCAACTTTGTAGTACAGAAGAATATATAGATGAGATGAGAATGATACCGTCAGCTGACCTTAATAAAGAACATCTCCTTTAACTAATTTGCAATCACCTTGGTTAATATAATATATAACTACTATTACTAATACTACCGAACAAGATGAGAGTGCGAAAGAAAAATAATACCTACTTATTTTTCATCTCCCTCAAGGCAAATTGCGATCTTCTCTCGTTCTTAGATGCCGTGACCTAGAACTTTTTAATTTACTTTTTCTACCCTCGCGGTACTTTAGTTAGCGTCTTATCCCCTTTAACTCATTAGAGCGAATCAATTATACGGCGAATATATATATATATATACTCTGCAACTTACTTTTGCAATGCTTCTTTTACTTTTCATCTCACTTTCTCTTTCAAAATTATATTGTTCATTTACTTACTAACTTACTTTTCTTACTACTTTCTTAGTTTTATTTTTTGTCATTCTTTTTCTTTTATTATTTTTTTATAGGTTCATAAAGGACTTCATGCTTTAATTATTAATTTTATACTTTTATAGAATTTTATTGCTGTAATTATATAATTATTTGCTTTTTTAACTTTGACTCTTTAAAATGACCAATTTTTATATGGAATATTGTAAATTATAATTAAATTAATCGCAATGCATTGTAACTTGAATAAATTGATTTAATTTAAAAAAATTTATTAATAATTTATAAAAAACAAAATTATATTCAAAATTTACTATGTAACAGGATAATTTTCCCGGAAATACACAAAAATAAAACAAATATTCTCGCGTATTAATTAGAACCGATGTACATCCTAGTAGTACTTAACAGTAATTATACGAAAATTCCTCTTTTTTATTAGAACCGATGTGTATCCTAGTGGTACAGAAGAATAAAACAAAAATTCTCGTATTTTTATGAGAGCCCATGTGCATCCTTGTAGTACTTAACACTAATTATACAAAAATTCCCCTTTTTTTATTAGAACCGATCAGTATCCAAGTGGCACACAAGAATAAAACAAAAATTCTCGTATTTTTATTAGAGCCGATGTGCATCCTTGTAGTATTTAACAGTAATTATACAAATATTCCCCATTTTTTATTAGAACCGATGAGTATCCAAGTGGAAAACAAGAATAAAACAAAAATTCTCGTATTTTTATTAGAGCCGATGTGCATCCTTGTAGCATTTAACAGTAATTATACAAAAATTCCCCTTTTTTTATTAGAACCGATGTGTATCCTAGTGGCACACAAGAATAAAACAAAAATTCTCGTATTTTTATTAGAGCCGATGTGCATCCTTGTAGTATTTAACAGTAATTATACAAATATTCCCCATTTTTTATTAGAACGGATGAGTATCCAAGTGGAAAACAAGAATAAAACAAAAATTCTCGTATTTTTATTAGAGCCGACGTGCATCCTTGTAGTACTTAACAGTAATTATAAATAAATTCCCCTTTTTTTATTAGAACCGATCAGTATCCAAGTGGCACACAAGAATAAAACAAAACTTCTCGTATTTTTATTAGAGCCGATGTGCATCCTTGTAGTACTTAACACTAATTATACAAAAATTCCCCTTTTTTTATTAGAACCGATGTGCATCCTTGTAGTATTTAACAGTAATTATACAAAAATTCCCCATTTTTTATTAGAACCGATGTGCATCCAAGTGGCACACAAGAATAAAACAAAAATTCTCGTATTTTTATTAGAGCCGATGTGCATCCTTGTAGTACTTAACAGTAATTATACAAAAATTCTCCTTTTTTTATTAGAACCGATGTGTATCCAATTGGCACGCAAGAATAAAACAAAAATTCTTGTATTTTTATTAGAGCCGATGTGCATCCTTGTAGTACTTAACAATAATTATACAAAAATTCCCCTTTTTTTATTAGAACCGATGTGTATCCCAGTGGCACTCAAGAATAAAACAAAAATTCCCCTTTTTTTATTAGAACCGATGTGTATCCCAGTGGCACTCAAGAATAAAACAAAAATTCCCCTTTTTTTATTAGAACCGATGTGCATCCTTGTAGTATTTAACAGTAATTATACAAAAATTCCCCTTTTTTTATTAGAACCGATGTGTATCCAATTGGCACGCAAGAATAAAACAAAAATTCTTGTATTTTTATTTGAGCCGATGTGCATCCTTGTAGTACTTAACAATAATTATACGAAAATTCCCCTTTTTTATTAGAACCGATGTGTATCCTAGTGGCACACAAGTAAAAAACAAAAATTCTCGTAGTTTTATTAGAGCCGATGTTCATCCTTGTAGAACTTAACAATAATTATACAAAAATTCCCCTTTTTTTATTAGAACCGATGTGTATCCCAGTGGCACTCAAGAATAAAACAAAAATTCTCGTATTTTTATTAGAGCCGATGTGCATCCTTGTAGTATTTAACAGTAATTATACAAAAATTCCCCATTTTTTATTAGAACCGATGTGTATCCTAGTGGCACACAAGAATAAAACAAAAATTCTCGTAGTTTTATTAGAGCCGATGTGCATCCTTGTAGTACTTAACAATAATTATACAAAAATTCCCCTTTTTTTATTAGAACCGCTTTGTATCCTAGTGGTACAGAGGAATAAAACAAAATTTCTCGTGTTTTTATCAGAGCCGATGTGCATCCTTGTAGTATTTAACAGTAATTATACAAAAATTCCCCATTTTTTATTAGAACCGATGAGTATCCAAGTGGCACACAAGAATAAAACAAAAATTCTCGTATTTTTATTAGAGCCGATGTGCATCCTTGTAGTATTTAACAGTAATTATACAAAAATTCCCCATTTTTTATTAGAACCGATGAGTATCCAAGTGGCAAACAAGAATAAAACAAAAATTCTCGTATTTTTATTAGAGCCGACGTACATCCTTGTAGTACTTAACAGTAATTATAAATAAATTCCCCTTTTTTTATTAGAACCGCTGTGTATCCTAGTGGTACAGAGGAATAAAACAAAATTTCTCGTGTTTTTATCAGAGCCGATGTGCATCCTTGTAGTACTTAACAGTAATTATACAAAAATTCTCCTTTTTTTATTAGAACCGATGTGTATCCAAGTGGCACACCAGAATAAAACAAAAATTCTCGTATGTTTATTAGAGCCGATGTGCATTCTTGTACTAAAATTCCCCTTTTTTTATTAGAACCAATGTGTATCCTAGTGGTACACAAAGATAAAATAAAAATTCTCGTTTTTTTATTAGGAGCGATGTGTATTCTTTTGGTACACAATAATATAACAAAAATTCTCGTATGTTTATTAGAGCCGATGTGCATTCTTGTACTAAAATTCCCCTTTTTTTATTAGAACCAATGTGTATCCTAGTGGTACACAAAGATAAAATAAAAATTCTCGTTTTTTTATTAGGAGCGATGTGTATTCTTTTGGTACACAATAATATAACAAAAATTCTCGTATGTTTATTAGAGCCGATGTGCATTCTTGTACTAAAATTCCCCTTTTTTTATTAGAACCAATGTGTATCCTAGTGGTACACAAAGATAAAATAAAAATTCTCGTTTTTTTATTAGGAGCGATGTGTATTCTTTTGGTACACAATAATATAACAAAAATTCTCGTATGTTTATTAGAGCCGATGTGCATTCTTGTACTAAAATTCCCCTTTTTTTATTAGAACCAATGTGTATCCTAGTGGTACACAAAGATAAAATAAAAATTCTCGTTTTTTTATTTGGAGCGATGTGTATTCTTTTGGTACACAATAATATAACAAAAATTCTCGTGTTTTTATCAGAGCCTTTGTGCATCCTTGTGGTACTTAACAATAATAGAACAAAAATGTGTCAAATCATAGTTTTTATAAAATCGCGTCTTAAAAATTATTTTTTATAATTGTGATGTCTAAGAGTGTGTAAAGTTAAAATTTACGCATTTTATTATCTATAAAGAAAAGATTGAATTTACATCCAGATTAAAATTTGTAAAACTATACCTTAGACGTTATTATTATAAAAAGTCGAGTAAAAAGTAAAGTTTCGAAACTGTTAAATATGAATTTATTGATAAAATAAAAAAACATGAAAGTTTTTTATCAGAAAAAGTGCTATAATTCGTTTCTAAAAAGTATAAAGTCAAATAAAAACTAACTCTAATTTAATACCATGTTTATATTATAATTTTTATAAATATTTTTTTTTAAACTCATTTATAGTAAAATTTTTTATTTTAATCGAAAAAATAACGTTAAAAAACTTTTTATCAATAAATATGAAAGTTTTATAGATTTATAAATGAATTCCCTATACATTAAAATATGGCCATCATAATGGCACCAGAAACAAAAGTAAAAAGTTGCTTTTTTGCCCTGTGCTATGTGACATTACGCAGTCGAACGTCGGAGAGTATGCAGATATCAGAAAATGGTTATTTTATTATTTTTTTTTTTAAAGTAAATGTTAGACAAGTCCGTAGAAAAAAATATTCGAGGGTGGAATACATTTAAAGTTAATTTGTTCGATAAAGGAATTATTGATTTTTACTTAAGGTTCACTCGAAAGAACAGCCAGTTGAAATTTATAAAAAAAAAATAATAAATAAATACATTTTTTATTCACGTACACACACACTCATAAATATGTGATATAAGAAAAGACATAATAATAAAATGAAATCTGGGAAATATGAAAATATATATCGAGCTCTGTCTCAGTACTCTTGAGATATAAACTTTTCAATATTGAGAAATTTTTTTAATAATAAAATATTTTTTAAACCAATAAAAAAATTAAATTATATTTTTTTAGCGTATACTAAAATTTTAAAAGAAAATATTTATAAACTCAAATAATGAGCAAATATTTAAAAAAAAATTATATTTGCATTAATAATACCTTAACACTTAAATCTAAAAACCTGAACGCGTACTCTAAAAGTATTTTTTTTTTAAGTAAAATGAAATCCAAAGTAATAGGAAACTACTCTAGCATTATGTAAAAAAAAAAGTTCAATCTATTTCCTGGATGCTGGTGGCGGCTTGGAAATAAGGTCTTTTGAATCCTTTGATTTTGCAACCGAGTTCTCTCTTTTTAGCCACATTCACCACGCAGAATTCCTCAAAAGTTTCCATTTCTTTATAAATTCTTTATTTTTTTTTCAAGACTTTTTTTTAGGTACTTTACTGATTTTTTTTTCTAAATGTAAAAGAAAAACTTTTTTCTTTACTTTATGTAATAACATATTAAATTGTTATTTTCCTTTTTTTTATTTACATTAAATTAATATTATTTATTTTATATTAAAAGCGAAATAAAAAAAAAATACCATTTTCAATTTAATAAACAAGTCATATGAAAGTATAAAATATTTTTAAATTTTTCAATCTTTTATTCCATTTTTTTGTAAAGTAATTTTCTTTCTTGCTATATTTCATCATTCTTTGCAAAAAAAAAAAAAAATAATAAAATACTGAAACGTTCAGTGATGTGAATGCGTAAAAATATTTTTAAAAGATTCTCAACTCTGTATACAATGTGTAAGTATAAGGTTTCTCTCTCATTTTCTCTCTATGCACAGCAAATATTGAGTTTGAAAAAAAAATTTTTTTTTTCATTTCTAGTTTCTTTTCGTAAAAAAAGTTTTGTTATATATATATATAAAAGAATGTGAGTCGAATAAAAATTTTGTATAAATTTTTTACTTAAAATTGATAGAACAGAATTTAAATTATATTTTTTTATATGTATAAAAGCTTTTTTTTCATAAAAAAATTTAAATATAGTAGTAGAATTTCTTGCTCTTTCTTTATAGGGCGTACACTTAAAATATTTTATATGATTGGTAGAATAAAAAAATATTTTTTTCTTGAATTTCAATATAAAATATATGCACATCGAATAATCAGAAAATTATATTTCTTCTGGTACATTCAATTTTCCATGACTCGTAAAGCCATGCGTAATGACTCGTATAGAAATCATCCCTCTTTATTTTACAAAGATACATTATCATCGCCTTTTATAAAACAATTTTTCCTCTGTATAAATTTTCTTTTTATCAATGCGAAAATTGTCTGATGTACAATTTTTCCCTTTATAATTCTATTTTATCTATTTTATGTATGAGATTATTTCTCGTTAGGAACAAATTCAATTTTATGTTCAATGTTCCTAAACTATACCAAGAGCAGAAGTCATCTGTTTTTATTTGCTCTTAAATTTAATTTTCTCTATTTGAGAAACTTCTTTTTAGATACTTTTTGATGCTCTGATGAACTATTTTCTGATATAAAGTAAGTCTTTATAATAGTAAGTCAATAATAATTTTTTTTTCTTTTAAACTTTTGTTTTCCAATTTGTATTCGCATTCACAAGCTCAGGTAGAAAATAATTGGGCACAATCTAGCGTATGCATGCATATATATGTAGAAATATTTTATACTACCAACCTATGCTTATATTTATCCTTCTCCTATAGCAACCTCTAGTGAGCTGCAAAAGCATTACTAAAAATAAACTTAGGTTGGCACTGTAAGAATATTCAAACATATATATAAATGCATACGCTTACATAGACTCAGCCTTAGTCTAAAAATTTTAAGAGCATAATTATAGAAAAAAACAAAAGAAAATGTAGTACAATTCAAAAGAAAATAACTCTTTATAAATCCTCATTAGTACCTTAATCTAAATTTGTGTACAAAAATGTGTTCTAAGGTATTCTCGAAGGTATTTTAAGTGGTTCCTATGCATAAACCTCAAATATAAAACTTGCTTCGCCATAATCGCCAAATCAGTGATTGCCTCTACTCATTTTAGCCACCCACTTCAGCCACTAGAAACTAATGACTTTGTACCTTTAGATTATTAAATTTAGAAATTACTTGTATTACTATATATTATAAGTTGCTTTAAATACGTTGGACAAACAAAATCAAATTAACGCTGAAAATATAGATAATTTTTAATTTTCAGAGCTTGCAAAGCAAAGAGAAATTATTTTACATCCACCAAAACTAACTTTATATTTTTAATGTCATGTAGTTTGTCGAAATTACTTACTTATTCAATATTTTATGAAAATCAGAATTACGGAGAAAAAAGCTCGAACAATTCCAGAAATTTATTTGTTAATTCAATAAAGGGCTTGCATATCAAAAGTAATTTTTTAATTCTTTTTCTGTTTAAAAATGTTATAAAAAGTTATTTGATAGTATTCAGGGACTTGAAAACAAAGTCAAAGTCTCTTTATTGGATCCAAAATATTTTCCATTTATTTTGTAAGTTCTCAGAAATCAGAACCGTTAAATTTTGATGTTTATTTCTATTTAAATTCACTACTTTACGAATGCACATCAGAAAAGTTCAATATATTCAATAACCCTAATACGACAAAATCGAACGTTTTTTTTTTAAATTAAAAAAGCTTCTTATTCGATTTTTTTTTAAAAAGATTTTCGAAATGCACACCTAAAAAATAAAAGGATTAAAGCTGCAAAAAGTATGTAAAAGTTTTGTAATTAACTGCCGCGACGTAATAATTCTGAAATGCAATTAATAGTATCCATATAATAGAAAAATAAAAAATTTGTATAAAAGTCTAGAGTTTCAATAAAGATTAGTAATATAAATAAAAGAATAATCGCGAGTGTGTCAACTTACCCCTATGGTCAGAATTCCTAGCTTGGGATGACTTATACTTTTTAACAGTGAAACCCAAAAATATCTCACTACTTAGATTTAACACGATACAGATTTGTATAAGTCTTCTAAATCCTTAGATTTATTGAAATTTGATACTTATTTCTGTTATTGGGGTTTTTTTGTTGGGACGTTAAATGTACCAAGGAATTCCAAAATATTTAAATAATTTTTATTACATAACGTAGTAAATAAAATGAAAGTGTACATACCTTTAAACGTAAATACTTATTTCAATATCAAAAAAAATTTTTCTATTAAGGGAAAATATTTTAATTATCAATAACATATGCACATAATATTTAATTTTAATATTTCCCACAGTCTATTTGAATTTAAAAAAAAATGAAATCTTATGACATTAAATCTGAATCTTTGTTCCGGTGATCTAATTCAATAAAACTAAAAACATTAAAAGGGTTTTCTTCTACTCAAAATGAAAATCAATTAAATGATCTTAATGTCGCTGGCTCTCTTTGTATGATTCAAAAGGTATTTGGGATCCCACAGAATCTAAAAGTACTTTAAAAGTTGCTTTAAAAATGCATTAATTTTCAATCTAAGCTCGATTCAACTGAAACTACTTAGGGGCATAAGAAAAATTTCGGAATCAAAATCCATAATTTACCCAAACTTTTCCTTCCAAAGTTAAAAATTTAACTGATCCTAAATAAATTTTGCTCAGCTTAAAATCTTATTCCCATTCTAACGGTAATTTTCAGTTTTCCAGACCAAGTGGCAACCCTGGTTATTAAGTCATTTTGCTAATATAGAAAGCTTTTGGGCCCTTAATAGGTCATGTACACTTTCAAAAGAAATATTTAGTAATAGTGCAATATTACCATGCATTTCAACAGAAGAATCACCAACCTGAAACAAAAAATAAAAAAAAATTAGATACTGATAAACTAATTAATGCTTTGAAAATTTATATCGTAAAATACGATAAAGAAAAGTTATAGTTATGAAGCTTTAGCATTTTAAATTTAATATTAAACATCAAGGAAGAGACTTAAAGAGGTCAAATTTATAACAAGCATAAAATTGATTTTATAGCTGAACCATTGTTGAATTCTAATCAAATCGAAAGCTGAATTCTTAAAGTTCTTCTTTCTATCATAGTTCAAAGAGGATCAAAATTTACAAGAAGAGTGGTAACTTTCATATAAGAAATCTTTTATTTCCCCTTATACTTTTATTTTCTTGCTCGTCAAGGCAAAATTTTTGTACTTTTAAAGCCTTTTGTAGAGCTTGCATTTTATAATATATATATTTTTCAGAAAAATTCTTATTATATTTTTTATTAAAAAAAAAAAAGAAAAATCTCATGTTTACAAGTAAATTTTTTTTTAACAAGCTTTAAAAATGATTACTTTTCTTGAGTTCTTAGGAACTGCAGCAATTATTTATTGATGAAATAAAATGATTACAGTGGAAATTCGCTTTTGTGAAATTTTGCAATTCGGATTTATACGATTTTCTGATCTGTAATTTTAAACGGAAATTTGAAGAAAAATAGTACTTTACTATACAAGGTGAGAAAGCGAATGATTTTTGTAAGGGATTAAGATAAAAAAATAAGAATAATTTTTATCAAACGAGGTTATTTTTTAGGTCATTTTGGAGCAATGATGCCTAATAATGTCTTATGAATCTTGTCTCCCGAAATCAGTTCAGTAAATTCACTATAATTATCTTGAGCAATGAAAAGTTATTTTTCTAAAGCAGTAAAATATATTTAGCAAGTGTTAAGGTTTAAAAAATTTTAATATTCAAATTCATTAAATTAATAGTTCGGAAATTTCAGCAGACCTTACCCTAAAAATCAAGCACACAGTTACTTTGCATTGTTATTTGGTACCACTTGTACCCAGTTACTAGTTGTGGAAAACATGTCCCATGCTTCTCGTAATTTTTTTTTGTTTTTGTTTTATTTTTTATCAATAATTTATTTTTGTAATATCAATAAGAATAAAATTTATTTAAAAAAATTGTTCATTTAAATTTTTTTTTACTTTTCTTAAAAAAGGAATAAAAAGAAATTCTTAATACATTTAAATTACATCCAGCAACATATAAGTTATATAGAACAATATAAAAATTTTCGTTCTGGATTTGTTAACTTTATTGCCTGTGCTGACTACTCGAATGAAAAAAAAAAAAAAAAGAAAAAAAGAAGAAAAAGAAAAAGTATAAGCTTTTTTTTCTTAGCTTTTTGAACAACTCAAGCGTAAAAAGTCTTTCCTTGCATATATATTTAAATTCCTTGTCTCTTTCTTTCTTTATCAAAAAAGAAAGAAAATAACTTATATATATAAAAAAAAAAGTTTATATCTCATACTTTTTTTTTCTAGAAATGGCATGAGTATAATTTTCTTATATTTTTTTTTTAGTAATACATTTTCTTCTCTTCGAATATCAAATAATGTGAAAAAGGGGGAGGGGGTTATAGACGTTTTTTGTCCTAATGCGATTTCGATATCTCTCTTTTTCCATGCATTTCGACTTACATAAGGGAGCAAATCGAAAAACGCGAGGGTGTGTTAGATAGGACCTGCCCGAGTTTAATAACAGGGGGTGGAATATCTGACTTATTTCTCTATGTATATGCACATTTAGTTTCCATCTTGAAATCGACGTTGATCAAGCGGAAGGAAGGAACTACTGCGCAGTTTTAAGATATAACAAGACGACGCGCATGTACTTTTTTTTTCTATTTAAATTTTACATATAGAGAAAAGTCTTATTTTCTTCTTTTTTTTTTCACAAATACCGCAGAGACGAATTTCTATTAGCTACCTTCTTATATACTCCCTTTTTTCTATGGATTCAAGAAAATATTGGAGGAAAATAAAGTTACTTTCTTCTTATAGGTCTCTTTTGACGAATACGAAAACACACGTGGAAAATAAAGTTTTTCCTTTTTCTACATAAGATTTCATCGCATGCGTATTCTCCTGTGTAAATAATTTTTTTATCCTAACTTTTTATTGGTTCGTAAAAATTTAAAGGAGTTGTTGATAAAAATAAAGAAAAATAATAGCCATCGTGTTTCTTTGAAAGAAAAATTTAATAACTTAAGAATAGGCAAAGGGTTTTAAAACAGAGATAAGCACTCCATATCGTGCGGGCTTATACAAAAGAAAAACAACAACCAGGTGAGATCAAGATTTCTGATGATTCATGCTTTATTGCGCTTCAACACGCGATCTTTTTAAATAAATCGTGAATTTAAACTTCATCTCAACTTTTTATTTTTCTTTTTTTAACATTTTTTCTAACTCCTGCAAAAAAAGGAATAGTCTAACATAAAACTAACCAATGTCGACATAGACCATTTGAAGAAAAAAAAATTAATGATAGCATGTCCAAAATTTAGTAGTATTGAAAATTAAATAGGATTGTAAGAAATGAAAGAATGAATATTAATGAGCTTAAAAAAAAAAACACAAATATTTTGAAGGGTAAAAACTGTGCCAATCGAAAACAGCAAAAAAAAAAAAAATTAATTCGGTCAGTATGTTTCTTGGGTAGAAAAAAAGAAGAATATTAAATAATAAATAGAAAAAAAAGAGGGCTGTGAATGAATTAATGAAATACGAATAACATGATAAAATAGTAACCTTGGCCTCGAGACGATGGCCTGGGGTCGGTGTATAAGGTAATTAAATGCTAGAACCAAATAGGGTAGTGTATTGCTCGTTTTTTTAACAGACTCAATAGATTATAATATTATAATGAAGAAATAGGGTATAGAAAGAGGGAGAAGAATCTCTTAATTGCCGATGCAAAAGAAAAAATATTTCTTTTTTTTTACCCTACTCTCGAAAAGAATCCCTTAAGGTGCTGCTCACTCACTGAATTAATATCTTCAATTATCATTTTTATTTTTATCTTCTCTTCTTTATTCTCATTGATTTTCTCAATGAGATATTTAAGGAACAAACTGTTGAATACTACTTATCTAAAGATAATAAAATTAAAAAAAGAAAGCTTTATTTATCTATTAATTACGTAAGTAAAGTTTTATAAGTTTTATCAATTTCGTTTTTTATTGAGAATCGAATCATTTTTTGATGCTTGTATCAGTGCAAAGAAATCTTAGTAACCAACCTGCAATAGTATTCAGTTATTTTAAAATTTAATCAAAAAGTTTTCATGCCGCTAATGAATAAAGCTTTCTGGATATTACTATTAAAGTCTTTATAATAAATATACCTGCAATGCTGATACTAACAAACTTACGCTCCTTTTAGAAAATGAACAAAGAGAAAATCATGGTGGTTTTACAACTACCACAGTTACTTTGACATCGACTGTAAGAGGATTCTAAAACCTACCCAGTTAAATAATATTTGAAGCTAGAGTATTCTATTGTCTACTTGCAATTAATATTTCCTTGTCCATCAAGGTAACTAACAATAAGCACAATAGAATTTCGTACAACTTTATTTAACTGATGCACATAAAACTAAAACTTATTTTCTTAAATATCTACATTTTTCGTTTTCAGAGTTTTCAAAATCGTCATTTAGAAAGAAATTAAAGTTCTGAAAATTCCTCAAAATATTTCAAATATAGCAAATAGATCCATTTTAGAGGATCATCCGAATTTTTTTTCACTAAACATTGTTTTTATGGTTCCATATAATTTTCAATGGCCCGTTTTGAGTAATCAACGCTTTATTCCCGAAAATATCCAAAAATTTGTAAACAAATAGAAATTCATAAAAATATTGCTGGATGAACCATATTTTGACTTATTTCTAAGATATTTATGATAACATTCTAATTATAGACCCATTTTCCTGACTTCAAACTTTGCAAAAATTTTTGATCAAAATTTATTAAAATAAGATTAACCCATTTACGGCCAAGCGGACGTAAACGGAAAGTAAAAAATTTGTTGTTGATACGTCCAAATAAATTATTAAAAAAAGGGAAAGTAAAAAGAAATAGGTTCCCGTATAGATAGAGGCTTTTAAATTACATGTCTATAGATTTTACTTCCAACCCTTTTAAATTCCCCGAAAATAAGGGTAATGGGGATGAAAAAAGGGCTAAAATAAAAATGACGGAAAAATCAATATAAAAATAAAAAAATGATACCAAAAAACATTTAAATTTACTTATTTGTTCAAAAAACTTACATTTTTTAGGTTTATGGGATATTTAATTGGATTTCAACCCTTACATTGCAACTAGGGGTAGTTTTTCCCAAAAACTTCAAATATTGTTTTTTTAGTTCCCGATCGGTTCTAATTTACTCCTAATTCCATTTTTTGAATTTGTTTTGAGCTAAAACGCTTCTGTGAGCGTGAAAATAGGGGTAATCAGGGCTAACTGGAAACTATAGAATTTATTATTTTTATATACTAAATTTTAGAATTTTACGCTCACAGAAGCGTTCTAGCTCGAAACAAATTCAAAAAATGGAATTAGGAGTAAAATTGACCTATTAGAACCGATTTGGAACTAAAAAAAACAATATTTATGAAGTTTTTGCGAAAACTACCCCTAGTTGCAATATAAGGGTTAAAATCAAATTAAATATACCATAAACCTAAAAAATGAAAGTTTTTTGAACAAATAAGTAAATTTAAATGTTTTTTGGTATCATTTTTTTATTTTGATATTGATTTTTCCGTCATTTTTATTTTAGCTTCTTTTTCACCCCCATTACTCCTATTTTTGGGGAATTTAAAAGGGTTGTAAGTAAAATATGACTTCAGATTCAATAGGAGCATGCAAATTTACTACAGACATGTAATTTAAAAGCCTCTATCTATACGGGAACCTATTTTTTTCTTTGACTTTCCGTTTACGTCCACTTGGGCGTAAATGGGTTAAATAACTTTTTTACTAAACTTAATATCATTTCAAAAAAGCAGTTTGGATTTAAAGGTGATATAACCACCAATGATGCTATTGGTTATGTAACTAATTTTATATATACGAATCTCGATGAGTCAAAAAACCCCATAGCGATATATCTTGATCTTAGTAAGGCGTTTGATACCGTAAACCACGATGTTTTACTTCATAAGTTAGAAAATATAGGTGTCAGAGGTGTTAATTTAAATTTTTTTAGAAGCTGTCTCACAAATAGAGAATCAATCACTAATGTTAACGGATACTTTAGTAATTCGAAAATGATCACCACTAGTATTCCCCAGGGCACTGTGTTGAGGCCAATTCTCTTCAACAATTTTATAAATGACTTGTTGGGAATTGGTGGCAACATAGTTGCTTTTGCGTAATTCTTGTAAGTGAAGCATTGTGGTTGGAATCAAGTAGAACAGCCAATACTATTGTAAATAAAGCTTCAGATTGGCTTAATCAACATCTCCTAACAATCAATGTTGATAAATCATCCTTAGCAATCTTCTCTATGGCTAAAAATATGATCCCTGATAATGCAAATGTTTCCAACCGCGATAGTGATACTCATTTTCCCTTAAAACGAACCGATAGTTCCAAATACTTAAGTATCATTATTAATCAACATTTGCAATTGAATGAACACATAAATATTTTATAAAAAAAAAACTAAGTATAACAATCTATTTCTATTTTATGAATTGAAAAATTTTTTGAATTATAATCGAATGAAAACAATTTACTATGCAGTGTTCAATTCCCTAATATGCTATGTAATTCTGGGTTGGGTGGTAGTTATAAAACTTTTCTAAAAAAGCTAGAAAATAGGCAACGTCGAATCATAAATATTTTTAACTTTGGGAAAAATAATTACATTTTCTTAAGTATTAAACAAAATTTTTATTATTTTTCTGTTAGAAAAGAATATTTATGTATAAAAAAAATATTTATCTAAACAATGAACGTAAAAATGAGCGTACTAACACAACTTCCTTACCTAAATTTACAAAAGAAATAAGAAAATAAGATTACTATTATAGTGCTGTAAAAATTTTCAATATGCTTCCTAAACATTTAAACGAGGGGCTATCGTCTTCAAAATCACGGATTTGATTTTAAAAATTTTTTTTTGATTTTTTTCTGATTTTGGCTTGTTTGTACCTCAATCATGAATCGTTACTAGTGGAGATGGTTTATTTTCGTCTTGTAATGATTTTTCGTGATTTTTCGTAATTTTTTGTGATTTTTTGTGATTTTTTTCGTGATTTTTCGCGATTTTTTGCGTTTTTTAACCTTATAACTCACCCTAGACCTCAAAAATCTATTTTTTACTATTCAATATAATATTTTAGCGGTTTTTACCAAAAAAATCACAAAAAATCACGAAAAATCAAAAAAAAATCAAATTCGTGATTTCCAAGACGATAGCCCCTCGCATTTAAAAACTCCAGGTTCAAAGGAAGAATTAACAAATTGTAGTTGGCAAATTGAAGTCAAAAAATGGCTTTCTACAATAAATTCGATTTAAGTACTTAAATAAAATAAAAATAATGGTCTCATTAATTATATTTAATCTGAGTGTGTACATTTATAACTTAAATATTGAACTGGAATACATCAACTTCTCATATGTAACTTGATAAATTTTTCATACTTGTGATTATTTTTTGTTTTTTATTTAAAACTTTATTGACTACTCTAATATTAAATTATTTGTTATTTTTTATTAGGTTAAATTATCAAATTATATTGCACAGATCAATGATCTCGTTGGGTACACGGGTGGTACATTAATCTTATACCGGGTGGAACGCAATTGTCGTGGTTATTTACATTGCTTTGATAAAATAAATAAAATAAAAATAAATAAATATTTGGTGTCACTAATGACACTTCTGAAATCAGATTTTTAATATCAGAATGCTGGACTCAAGATGGCAGATTTCTAACCTCAAAATCGGTAATTTAAATTACTTTGAGTATTTTAACGTAATATTTCAAAATTTTTTTGATAAAATTAAACTATTTAAATAAAATAGTTTGCCGGTTCAGAGAGCTCAAAAAACCCTGATATCAATGGATTTATGAGTTTAAAAATATTTGGATTCTCAGAAATTTTTGTTTCATTTCCATAAAACCATTTAAATCGGTAAATATTCTTTATAAATCAAGTTTTCTATTAAAAAGAGTGCTGATGAAATTGTCAAAATAAATATATATGGAAAAATATCAAATTTTTTTTTCTTCAAATTTTTCGTTATTTGGTACCGAAAAAGGTTTGAAACAGTCAAAAACTTAAATAAAAACTCAATTAAACTAACTTAAGGTGGTACATTACTATATCCGCCATTTTTTAAGATTTCTAAATTATCGACGCTACATGCATATGTAAAATCGTGTATGTAGTTTTCGAAAAAATCGCTATATCTCAATTTCCGCAGCTTTTTTTTTTTAATCAGGATTTCCTGAATTTCCTAAGCAACCAGGGACTTCCTGAAAGCTAAGCGATTAGGATTTTCTTGGACGCTGAGTAATTAGGGTTTTCCTGAATGTCAAGCAATCAGGATTTTCCTGAACGCTTAGCAACCAGGATTTTCAATTCCAACCAAAATTATAGCCTATCAAACAGCGCTCATGAAATAATTGTCACAGGTTATTAGTATAATATTAGGTTATTTACATACTTTTTATTTAATTATTAAATAATTATGAAATGAAACAAGTAAAACAAATTGGAAATATAATCTTTGAGCTTTTATTTACCATATTATTTAAGTTTTATTAATCTGTGTAATCGCAATCATACTTTTCACAAGCTCCAAAGATGATTTTTCATAAGAGCAATGTTAAACTACCTACACTTTTTTCTTGATTAAATAATAATTACGTAATAAAAGTTGTAAAAGAAAGTTTATTTAAATTCTTAAAGACTTTATCTTTATATTTTATAAGTTTCATTAATTTCTGTTATCAAAAATTTTTAGTAATGTAACACCTTAAGCAAATACTAATACATGAATGGATAATAAATAAAACTGAGAAGTAGGAATTTAAAAAAAAATGTTGAATAGCTCATTTCTATTTGACTATTATATGCACAAACAATGAAATAATAAAAAGTATAAAATTAAATTCAAGTTCACAATAGTATTAAAATAAAAAAGAAGTAAAAAGAAAAATAAAGGATTCAAAATGAACTTTTACTTTCAATTTCCTTAAAGTCCACTGACTCTCAAGAGAATCAAACTCGCAGCTTTGAAAAGTAGTCCAGTTGCAAATTAACATCGAAGAATTGCCCTTGGCATTAGCATAGACTATATAGCTGCTACATTATTATTTTTTCTTTCTTCCTAGTTCTTAATTCTTTATTCCTGTCTTTTTTTATTTTCAAGATAATAATGAAAGTCTTTGGGGTCAGATCAAGCTAGGTCATGGCGCCAAAGGAATAATGAGCAAAGAAAGTTAAAACGAGAATATTTTATACGCGTTATAAATGAAAATGAATAGGGTGAAAGTAAAAGAATATAAAGTAAGTTAGTAAGAAAAATAAAGATATAGACAATCATTAACTAAAAATTTAAAATGTAACATTTTTTTTCATTAAATTTATAGTAACTTTAATGGATTCTGCATGTTTTCGTTTTGAAGGTAAATAAAATAATATAAATCGACCACTATTACCGAATCTACAAGGCATCATAATTTATATTCCTAATGTATAAGATAAAAATAATAACGATGTAAAATTTTTTGAGTATTTATTTCTTTTGTGCCAAAATTCAACAAAAATTTAAAGTTTTCTAAAATTTAAATGTTCAGACATTCTTATTCTCAATTTTTAGCAACCAATTTAATTCTATAAAATTCCAATAATTATGCGACTTGTTTGCTTTTAGATTTTTTATGATCGCGAAGTAAATTGAAATACGTTCTTAGCAAACTTGTATTACTCGAATAAAAGGTTATTAACACTTTTATCCTTAGGTATAATAATGAGTATATAATTGAGTTATTAAATTTAAATTTGTTTTTTTATGAAGATAATAAAAATAACATGAAAATTTTTAAACAAAGTTGTTTATATATCAGCTAGTAAATAATTAAATTTTAATTATGCTCAACACTATAAAATTTTTTTTTTAATATAATACTAAACTAAGATTTTCTATGATTAAACCATTAAAAAAGAAAAAAAAAGGTTTCATAATGTACAAACCACAAGCCCATTATCAGCATAATTTCAAGTTAATAAAATGTAACTACCCTATCATCAACGGTATGCATTTCGATGTTTCTTTTTTAATATCGACGTTTAAGTTAATAAAATATCATAAACACGTATTTATGAAAAAAAGTATTTTATTTTAGTTATTAAAATTTTTTTACTTATTTTTATTTTTACCTGTAAATAACGCTTTTAGTACCTAATAAAAAATACTTGCTATTAGTAACTATAATAAATGTTAAATTGCGACTACATAAAATTATTTTTAAATTTAATTCGCTATCTATTTTGAGAACAAAAAGAATTGATAAGCAAAAATAGATTTTTCAGGGTATGTTGATGAATCTTCGAAATTTCTTAAATTTATATGAGTCCAAATGATCATTCTTATCATATTTTACTTCAAAAAATAGTTTTAAAGGCTAAGTATCTCAAAATGAACGTTAGAATTTATAATTTTCAATTTTGTGCCTTTTAATTAACTGAGAAATTCTAGGTTTGTAACTTAAATGTTTTTTAACAAAAACTAAAATGTAATCAGATTTTCATCAGTCCCGTTGATTCAATAAAGTTTAACAGTTACGGTTGTTAAATTTCCTGTTGTATACTTCCTGGCTTCGACATTTACTAATAAATTGATTTGCACGAGCTTACATACTTACACATTTACACGTTTACGTATGCGTTAAATAAACTTTACTTAATTAAACCACTATAACAAATTACTTAACTTTTTTTTAGTTTAATACTCAAATTTTTATGATTATCTTCAAATGAAATATTTGCTTAGTTTATGGTTTAAAATAAATATTTGTTTTTTCTTTTTTTTGCCTCGTTCGTCTAAAAATAACTCGAGTTTTTTATATCTTCTATGTAAGGGCTGTTAATAATTATAAACCACTTATTTTTTCCTTATTTATTTTATTATTTTCTGACGTAATAATTTTATAAACTTGCATCATTGTTAGTAAATTGAGGTTGTATCAGGAGATAAAAATAGCATTTTTTGATTTAAGATTTCTGGAAATTGAAATTTCTAGAATCTTTAATTCTTATAGCCATTTATCAAGCTATATGTCCCTTAAAATTAAAAAAAAAAATTTTGAAAATTTATTGACTACAGGCGAGATGTTAGCGCTTAAAATTTCCTTCATTTTTGAGGTACTAAATTAATCAAGACTTTTTTATAAAGTTTCAGATTTTTAAATTGTTTAAAAATAATATTCTAAGACATTATTTAGCATCGGTTCACTGAAAAAATTTTTTTATTTTCTAAATTTTTCCTAGAATAAATCGATATTTTGAAAATTATAAGTTAGGTCAAAAATCAGAAATCTTAAAAATATTTTATAATATTTTTAGAAATTGAAATTTTTTTAAACCCTAAAGATTAATTCTATTTATATTCTTCCGGAAAATTAATTCATCACCCACAGCCTTTAGAACCATGAAGAGCAATTTCAAAAGCAAGACATGTCAATTATTGCTTTCAATATGACATACCAAATATGGAATAAAAATAATTTTTCAATCAATAAAGACATTTAGATTTGAAAATTGAAAGCATAATTTTTGTAATCGGTTCCTATTGCACATGAATTAAATAATTATTAATAATTTAATGAAATTAACCAGGGATTTAGAAAATCCTGAAAAAAATAAAAGTACTTACATAATTTTTAGATTAAATAAAAAGGTAAAATCCGCATGAAAAATAAAATTTTATGTTTTAAATATATTTAAATCTAATAAGTTTTCATTTTTATTAATAAAATCGTGTAGTTTATAAGTTTAATTCTCGGTATTAAAAATATATTTAATAAATATTAATGTCAAGATTAATTTATAGCAGAAATTTTTTTATATAATAAGTTCATAAATTTAAAAAAAAAAGAAATTTGTAAATTATGAAAGTAGAAAAATAAAAAATTATTAAATGTGTTTTTTTTTTATCAGGCTGAAAAAAAAATGTTTCATCTGACATAAAATACTTTATCTGACATAAAATTTTATTTATCTCTTATATTTTTTTCACATCTATAAAACAAAAAAAAAATTTTTTTTTATATTTTTGCAAATAAAAATAAACAAAATCATGATATTATCAAAACTCTTTACTGCATTTTGTTGTAAAAAAAAAGCAGTAATTCTTTTAAATAAAGTTAAGAAAAACTTTTACCATAATAAAAAAAAAAGGAAAGAAAGAAATAAAAAATATATAATCTTCTAAATGGATGCAAGTTAAAATAAAAAAGCAAATATATTTTACTAAAATGACTGTATAGAATATCGCGGAGACATTTGTTTGTAAGATAACTCAAGCTTCATTCTATATATGTAAATATTTTTTTGAAGTCTAAAAAAAGCGACAGGTGAAAAAGAAACAGTCTTTATTTAATGACACCTAACATCGTTTACTGCAATTATTAAATTAGCTACTGTTCAAAATTTATTTAACAATTTTTTTTATTAATTGCGCTTATTATTTTTAATTAGTGTACTTTAGTTTCATACTTTTTAACCAAAATAAAAAAAAAGAAAATGTAACCGAGTATTATATTCTCATATATTCTCATACTATGTAACTTGAATGCAAAGTCTGGAGCAGGAAAGGGTCTGGAAACTAAAGTTAGCAAAGAAGACGAATGTGGGTGGAAAACTACCTAACACTTCGTTAAGAAACTAAGGGAGACAAACGTCATGATATGAAACTCAAGGGTTCGTCCTCGGTATAGTTTGAATACGTAAATTTCTATGTAGTTACCAAGACACATGCAAGACAAAGTTACTCTTGACAGGTACAGACATCAGACAGATCAGAAGCAATAGCAACCCTTCTTTATCTTGGCAATTTCTTTTATAAAACTGATGATTTACTTGAGAGATACTCGAGCAGGTTCTTCTCATATTAACCCTTTTAAATTAAAAAAAAATTTTTGTTTCATACTGTTTGTTTAGGTACTGATGGATAAGATAAAACACGAGACATATTGATAATCTTTTTTGCAGAGAAAAAGTTTTATATTAAAGTTTATATTATATTCAAAACTTTTATAAAATATTTATGGGAAATTCTTGGATAAATATTTGTGTTTTCATGAAAAATTAATTATTTTTTTTATTTTCTTTTTTCTTTTTATAAAAGAACCCTGGATATAGCAAAAAAATAACTGCTTCCGAAAAATATTATAATCATTTTTTTTATTTTTACTAAAAATAAGCACATTTACGTTATTTGGACCATACTATTTAACTTCTTTGTTTTAGTGAATTTGATTTTTGGTCCAAAAAATAAAAGAAATTTTTAATTTAAGCAATTATGTATTTCACAAGCAACTGAATAACTTATACCTTAATATGAATCAATAAATGACGTATCAAAAAGGTAAGAACTGAGTATTCATTAAATTTCATATTTTCTTTATTTTTAAAATAAATTTTTTTGTAGTCTGAAGAGGCCACCAATATGATGTACGAAACGTCACGTTTTTAAAATAAAAATTCCACTCGGCTATGAAATATTACTTTTTCCAAGTGCATTTTCAAAGCCAAGAATCAAAACTGTTTTCCAAAAATTTATAAATATGCAATTGCACTTTCTTGTAAATTTTACTACCAGTCACTAACTCAATTTGATATTAGAAAATAAGTTTTATAAAAACATCTGCTGTATAAAAGATTTCTACCTGCATTTTGATAAATATTTAATAAAGTTACTTTCAAAACTTGCATTTATATATATATTTTTTTTTATACGTCTTGTACTTTATTATTGCGCAAAAGTTTTAGATTTATTTTAAATTGGTATTAAAATTTAATAAATTTCTTTCGGCTTTTTTTTTAAACTTCTTCCAAAGCAATACTATTATTCAAATGAAAAAAAAGTAATACCTGACATTTTAATAAAAATTTAAATTCTTGCATAAACAAAATTATTAGTAAAATTTTTTATTACAATAGGAATTTTTAGAAACAGCATGGTGCAATCAGAATACAAAAGTATGAAACTTTTTTGAAAAAATATCTTTCTCTGTACCTTTTTCCAAATCAAGCATGCAGATTTAAGGTACATTTCACCTGTATGCAAATTTTCGTCAGAAAAAAGTTATATTTATTTTCTATATCTTAAAATAAATACGTATAATATGAACCTTTAAATAATAATTCCTTACGCCATAACGATCATCAGAAAAAAAATAAATAAAATGAGATATTTTATACGACATGATGTATTCAGAAAACTCGGTAAAAGATCTCTCACACATTTTATACGCAAATTTCATTCTTTTTTTTAACAAGGGTTGTTGTGATGCTGTTTGCTCTTGCCGTGGGATATGTAAATTACTCTCCTGATTTTACCCCCTTTTCTTTCTTTTTATATTTTTCAATGTACACGTAGACAAAAAAAAATAAAAATCTGCTGTAACGTAATTTTTTTCTACATGTGTATATTAAAAAGAATTCTGTCCTTTTTTTTTCTTTTTTTTTCCTTTAATATTCAAGCTACTTCTTTTTTATCGTACGCTTGCAGAAAAAGGGGTTTTTAACCCTTTTTCCCTAGCTGCTATTGATTTTTTAGCTCCAGACAGATGAGAGCTCTAGTCGTCTATATACACACGAATATAAATTTATACCCACACACAAACACATTTGCCTTCAGTCGCACTTTACTCGACTTTGCAGTTATACAGCACTTGGCTTTTTTTTTGAGTCTCTTTCATCGTACTCCACAAATCCGTCTTTCGTATGTATAAAATCGCACCTTCTTTTGTAAAAAAAAGTACGCACACACTCAAATATGTATACTTATACATTGTCAGGTATACAAGAGTACATTAATACACCTTTTCCCCCTTTTTTAAAAGCTTTAGTATATTCGCCCACGCTCTCAACTACTCTTACAAAACTACCCTGCATCCTTAAAAAAAATAAAAGTAATATGAAATTTCTACTTGCTTTTTTATAAACTCAAGTTTAATAGGAAACAGCGTTGTTGCTATAAAATTCGTAACAAATGCGATATGAAAAGTTATGCATTAACATTGTTCAAAATAATTTTTCATTTTTTTTTAAATTTGATAATCTAAAAGAAAATTATAAAAACCTCGATTTAAAAATTTCCTCGCTGGAGTGAATTTGCAATATTCTAAAATTTATGCACAAAGTTAGTATTAAACAATAATTCAGAAGCATAACAAGGTTACTAAATCCAGAATTTCATTTACAAAAATTTTGTTAATGCAGTAAACTCCATAATTACAAACGTTTGCAAATTCAGACAGATGATACAATTCACTTTTAAATTTATTTTTAAATAACAATACGTAGAAATCTATATTCAGATACAAAAAATTTTTGAATTATATCACTACTCGTTTCGTTTCAATTTCTTTTTGACAGACTCATCAGAATTTTGAGGTGATTTTACTTGAAAAAAGATATTTAGATATTTTTAAGTATTTAAATTTGGAATTTTAAATAGTTTAAAAACGCTACGTAAGATTCGGTAGATTAGATTTTTACTTAATCTGAAGATTTTAGGTATTTTTACAAATAACTTAACTCAATATTATTGTATGGGTTATAATTAAAGTAAATATTTTATGTTAAGACGCGAATCCTGAATAAATCCAATACAAGAACTAAAAAGATTATTATGCCGGAACTTGTAGGTTAAGCTATCTTAAAATACTGACGTGATAACCAAAAGCAATCTATTGATTTTATGCTCAAAAACCAAATTTCCTTTTACTGAAACAATATTTTGAAGGTAAAGAACTACGTATATAGCGTGATTGTCTTAAACGACTGATATTATCATGTTAAAGCACCAAAACTCCAACATATAAAAATAACCTAGTCCCTGGGTTTGGTAGACTTTTTTAAGTTATTAAGAAATAAAAAAATTTTTAGCAATAGAGATGCTTTGGTTGAATATTCAAAATTATAGTTTAATTTCCAACTAAAATAGATGAAGATGCAACAAAAAGCTAAAATACATAATAAAAATGATCTGTGCAGCCATTAAAATTGGATTCTTTTGATAATATATTAGAGATTTTTTATGAATTACTTCATTTGGTTCTAAATTAAAAATCTTATATAAAATAACGAAACGAAGAATGTTAATAGTACATCATAAATTTTTTATTTATAATAATTAACATAAATTCCAACATTTACTAATAATCTAAATTTCATAAAATAAGCGTAAAAAGTAATTGACTTTAGATTATAACTTTCTAATAAATTATATTTGTCATAGGTTAAAAATTATTTTTTACTAATACAAATCGCATTAATCTAGCCTTTATTTAAATTTTGATTACTTAATAATTAATAAACACATATTTAAGCTGAGCCCAATGCAGTAATACATAAAAAATCACTAATTATAATATTATACAAAATACAAAATTGTGGTTTTGCATTTTTTTTCATAAAATTATTTATCACTTTATAACAAGATATAATATGCGTTCGCACTTTAACAATATATTATGAATCATCAAAAGTTTTTCAACTTTATACTATTCACAGGTATAGTGCAGACGACGAAATTACACTTTGCACGAGTTTTATCTGACTGGCTTATGTCAAAAACTATGAAATAAAGGGTGCATGCACACCCTTTACTTACAAAAAAAAAAGTTTTTAATATTACAAACTTTTATTTAGTAAGACTTTACATGTATGTGTCATCTTGAGGTTGATTTTTTTATTTATAATTGCTCTTGTAATTATTACTATTATAAATGTCGCTGAAAACTTTTTCCAAATTAATACACTTGCAATTAAAAATAATCTCTTCTCTAGCTCTGTAATTATACGTAACAATAAAAACTTTAATTTTTTTCACCCTCTTTTATTAGTGTGTTTTTATCAAAGCTTTATAACTTTATGTATTTACAATTTGATATAAGAAATTTATATTATGAAAAGTGAAAAGTTTCATAAAACACACAAAGTTTAAAACTACTTTATCAATTAGTTTTAATATACTTAAATAAAATAAGATTTATTTTTAAAGTTTATCATTCGTTTATTTCTAAATTTAATTAATATTACACGTCATTAAAAATTTTAAATTAATATTTTGAGACCAGGATCATCAAACTATCAGTCGTTCCACCAGAGGATCTAAAAATCTCAGGCTTTTATAAAAATTTATTTTTTGCAAAAGGATTATTTTTCCATCACAAGCTTTTTAAATATAAACAATCATCTAATTATCGATTTAACATATATTTTATTAAAAAGCTTTTAATGAAACGAAATAAAATCTAAAAATTATATGCTAAAAAGAGATAATATTTAATGGAATATATTTTCAATTAAATTTTAATATTTTAATTAACTTATAAAATTTCTACAAATGGTGCACTTAAAATTAAAATAATATAAAACCAACGAAATATGTGATATTTAATTAACTGGAGTAGATGCATTTAGAGAGAAAAAAAATTTAAAATATTAATATTAAAATTCAATTTCTCGACTATCAATCATACATATTTATAAAAGTGCTATTACAGAAAATTCAAGTGTCCCTATGTAGTGTCTAATAGCAAAGTTAACATAAATGCAAATTAATAGGTGCTTTTTGAGTGGTGAGATTGCAATAAATTGCTCGCTTGGCAAAAATCGCATAGTAAACAATAGATTTAAACTTTTTATAAATAACTTGAGTCAAAAAGCGCATAATCATGTATTTAAACCTTTTAAAAAATCAACAGAGAGAGAGTGTAAATCAGTAATTCGATAAGTTGACTTTGATTGATTACAAGGGTGGAGTCTGTTGAATCTATACTCATGACGTATAACCTATTACTTTAAGGATACAAACCTAGAGCATGTAAGAAAATTGCCAAGAAAGAAGAATTTCAAAAAAAAAAAAAAAAAAAGGGAAAAACACGCATGAATTTTATTATACGAAAAGTTATAGGGATGAGGGTGATCACGGGGGTTAAAAGACCAATCGGAAACGAGTATTCTTTCGTTCAGCCTCTCGCATATACCTATCAACTGTTTTTACATATATGTTATGAGGCGTGGTTTCATTATAAATATAAATGTATGTGTTCGAAACCGCAAAAACATATGTGTTTGTGAGATATCACCTTTTCATTTTACCTTTATCTACCTAAAACTTTCGTATACATGTATCAAACATTGATTATAGATATATATGCAGTCATACCTATATCTATATATATATGACAGACGCACCCCTGTGCCTGCACAAAAGGTAACTAATACACGCACATACTATTTGGTTTATCAAGTGCAGCATCGTGCTTATTATTAAATATCGATATAAAAATATTAGTATATATGGATTGATCTAATACTTTGATTTATTTTCAAAAAAATTAAAATACCTACAATTGGGAATTAAGAAAAATTTTATTTATATGGAGAGAAAAAATTTTTGCCCCATAAAATGAGTTATTAAACTACACGGAGAAAATTATATTATGCTCCCAATGTTGATATTATTTACTCGTAGTGATGATATTGTATATAAAGAGGACAATTATATTTTTTTGAATTGTTTTTTTGTCTTAAAAATATTACTAATATACTAGTAGTATCTACAGAAATCATAAAATTATTTTTAGTTTTAAAATGGGTTTACCCATATATATATATATGCTATGGATGAAAAATTATAGGAGTTTAAGTTAACGCTTAATTGGTATCTAATAAAATTTAAAACCAATAAAGACTTTTTATCGCAAGTTTATATATTCATATAAACTTTTTATTTTACGATATTGATGAACAATCGATGTTTTTTTCTGCATACATTTACCTAACGTTTAATTAACGAATATTCAATCTCTGCTTTATTTGCGTATCTCTATTTTCGCTAATGATTTTAGCTAATAATGAAACATTTGCATTTAACTTATTTAGTTTATATTTATTTTACTCTCTATATTTGCCTATATTTTATTACTTTATTCAATATTAATTGAAACTATAATGAAATATAAATAAAATCATATATACATTATTTATTATCGCTGTATAATCACGCTTAAAATTTTCGAGACTTTTATAAAAATAAACAGCTGTTATTATTACAGTTAAATTATTGTTATAGTTATTAGGCCATTTTGGTAATACGATTGATAACGTATAAATAAAAATCAATCAAATTATACATTTTTGGATTTACCCCCAGAGCTTTAGATGCTGGAACATATTGATGGCCAAAAAATGATTGCTATAGTAAGATAAATAACAACAAGTTTAATTATTTAAATATTAACAAATTTTTTTTAACAATGTGCAGAGCAAATTATTTTCAGCAAATGAGTAAACTTAACAAAAGTTAGCTATTGCGAAAAGAGTAAAAAATAGAAAAATATAGCTTTCAATGAAGCAAAAAGGTTTATTTATTCGACATAATATAAAAAAATACGCGTTTCAAATAGGAAAAAATTGCTAAAAAGTAGAAAAAAAGATTGAAATGGATGAATGAAAGTAACTAATGCAAAAATAGGAACATTATTACTTTCGTTTAAAAATTTAAAAATTAATATAAATTTTACATTTATAAAATGATGATAATAGAGATAAAAGGGACAAGAACTCTTTTATCTTTCAACTTCAGACAGTATGTACGGATTTGTCAGAAATAATTATCTCATATTTTTTTAACCTATACATCCAACAATTTTTAATGTTAATGCATTTTCGACTCTGACAGATATCTCTAACCAGTTCTTTTATTAATATCCTCTTTTTTCATAAAAAAAGATTTTTTTAGTTCACCAGAAATGTACGGATACTTTTAACTTTATAAAAAGAGTCAATGATAAAAGCATAAAAATAAAAAGAATTTTTTTTATGAATAGAATTTTTTGTAATCTTTTAGCATTTTAACTTTTTTTTTAACTTTTACAGTAATATTTATTAGCATTATGTAAAAGTTCATTTGCAAATAAAAAATTCATGTTTAGCAACTTGAATTATAATGTCATGTGTAGATAAAAAATTTACTTCATTTATTAATAATTTTAAATTAAATGTAAAGGCAAAAACTAATAGCTGAATAGGGTTGTGGCATGAAAAAAATTTTTAAATTCTGTTAGGTTGGTTTTGCAGCCGGCAAAAAATATTTCATACTCATTTTTTTATTTTTTAAAATAACCAAATAACATTTAAATTTGTAACCCAAAAATATTGTCAATTTTTTTAACCAATGCTTTTGCACCATTTTCATTTGAAACATTTCTAGTTTATTAACTTATTAACACTGGAGCGGAGAGTGTTGGAAGTGAATCAAAAATAAATACATATTAGTCCGGGGCATAGTGTGAAAAAAAAGGTCAAATCTCAAACTGACTCTGAAAGTGGATGAATTTTTGTGAAACCTTTTGCATTCGCTTCAGAAAAATAATGCTAAAAAAGCGCCCCCCCGGAAAATTGTATAGTATGTCGGGGGGGGGGGTGATTTTTCCACCCATTTTTCACCCCTTTTCCCCCCAATATTGAAAAGGAGTAAAAAATATTTTTTAACACTTTTTAACGATGCTATATAGGCCGGAGAATAAGAATTTGGGGTCAAAAATTACATTTAACAGGTTCCAAGGGGTGAATTTGGCCATTTTCACCCTAAATACTCCAAAAATTTACATAAACCTTTATAATATTCACCCTTTTGAACCTACCAAATGTGATTTTTGACCTCATTTTAGATATCAGCGCCCAAAAAAAACCTACTAGACCCTATCAGAATAAAAAAATAAATTCTTTTAAAAAAAATAAATTTTTGAGGGGTGAAAGTGGTGAAAATGGCCAATTTCACCCTTTAAAACCTGCTAAATGTGATTTTTGACCTCATTTTTGAAATCAGCGCACAAAAAAACCTACTAGATCCATTCAAAATAAACAAATAAATTCTTTAAAAAAAATGAATTTTTTAGGGGGAAAGGGGTGAAAAATGGCCAATTTCACCCTTTAAAACCGGCCAAATGTAATTTCTGACATCATTTTTGAGATTAGCGACCTAAAAAACCTATATAGTTAATTTTTTTTTGAAAAAATGTATATTTAAGATTTATGTCATATTTTGGGGTAACTGGGGTGAAAAAAGTCCAAATTCACCCCTTGGAACCTGTTAAATGTAATTTTTTACCCCAAATTCTTATTTTCCGGCCTATATAACCACATAGCATCGTTAAAAAGTGTTAAAAAATATTTTTTTACTCCTTTTCAATATTGGGGGGAAAAGGGGGAAAAATGGGTAGGAAAATCACCCCCCCCCCCTCCGACATGCTATACAATTTTTCTGGGGAACGCTTTGTCGGCATTATTTTTCTGAAGCGAATGCAAAAGGTTTCACCAAAATTCATCCACTTTCATAGGGACTTCGAGGTGAAAAACACATTTCCCCGGACTATATACACTACCCTTAAAAAACGAAAATTTTGTACAAAAATTTTCTTTGTGGTGGGAAGGGAATGACTATATAAAAGGTAACTTCCAGTTTGTTAAGGATGATAGAAATTTCCATACAGGCTCCTAAAGTACATTAAATTGTGTAGTCAGTAACCAGGTCGTAATAAAACAAAAAATTGCAAAAAACTGGGATTTAATTGAAAAATATTCAGATTTCAGAAAATTGTTAAGAATCACTTCGTATAATATTCGTTTTATGTGTAATGTTTTGTTAAATAGAAAAAATAATGTACTAAACAAATTAAAAATATTTAATTTCAATTGGTTCAATGTTAAAGACATCAAATATCAAAATTTTGTAAGTGTCCCTGAGTTAACTTGATCAAAATTATTGTGGGTTTATTTAACTCAAAGGGCTCATTTTTCTAAAGAAATTAACTTTTTGGAAAATAATGTAAAAATTAAAAAATCTATACTGGCTAGACTCGATCCATTTCTAGACAATCTTTTGATAAGGTTAGGTGGTCGACTACATTTTTCTCTCCTTAATTATGATCAAAAACATTCTCTAATTTTGCCATATAAATGTGCACTTTCGGATTTATTGGTTGATTATTTTCATCGTAAAACTTTCCATGGTGGAATAAGGCTCACTCTGTCAACCTTAAGACAAGAGTTTTGGATCACAAAGGGTAGGAGTCTTGTTAAATCTCGTATACACAAATGTGTCGAATGCATTCGTTATCGTGGAATGAGGTCAGTTCAGAAAATGGGTATTTTGCCCTCTCCAAGGGTACAAAAAATTGATAAACCTTTTCGTGCTACTGGAGTAGATTATGCAGGTCCCTATAAGATTCTTAAATATAGAGGTCGTGGGGCAAAAACCTACAAGGCTTATCTTTGTGTATTTATATGTATGAGCACAAAAGCCGTACATTTAGAGTTAGTAACGGGTTACTCCAGCGATGATTTTTTAGCCGCATTTCGTCGATTCAATTCAACTCGCGGTCCATGTTCGAATTATATAGTGACCAAGGTACTACCTTCGTCGGCGCAGATAAAGCCCTTAAAGAATTGTATATGGTCTAATCAGACTATATGTAAAGACTTTTGGGTAAACTAGCCGAAGAGGATACTAAATTTAATTCTCCAGGCTCACCGCATTTTGGAGGATTGTGGGAATCGGCCGTAAAATCAATAAAACATCATTTACGCAGAGTAATTGGTGATACTACTCTAACATTTGAAGAATTTTACACACTCCTTAAGCAGGTAGAAGCTTGTCTGAATTCTCGCCCTTTGGTCCCTTTATCTGACGATCCGTCAGATCAAAGCTTCTTATGCCCGTCATTCTTATTAACGCAATCTAACCGAATATAGTACCTGAGCCTAACTATTTAACTACAAAAATTCCACCCAATCAACGATATAAAATGATCCAATTACTTTTGCAAAATTGGTGGAAGGCTTGGTCTTGTGAGTATCTCCAAACCCTACAAGAACGGTCAAAATGGTCAGAAAAGTCAAAAAATATCAATGTCGGTGACATAGTTCTAATTACTGATGAGACTTTGCTTCCTTCAAAATGGCCAATTGGCCATATTTTACAAACTTTTCCGGGTCCTGACGACCTTACGAGGTTGGTAAAAGTAAAAACTTGTACTTCAACATTAATAAAACCAATTCATAAATTAATTTTAATTACCAGTCTAAATAATGAGTCAGATTAATATCAAAGAATCAAATTAAATATATATTTAAGAAAAAAAAATTATTATTAAATGACTCTCTCATATTCGTATATAATATAACTTATAAATTTTTCTGTGTTATTGTATAGTTTATTTATTTATTTATTTATTAAAAAAGAACATGTACATTAATTTAAAAAATTTTTGATTTTGATGTAAAAGAGAAAGAGAGTAAATATGCACACCGGCTCCGACCACAGGCCCAACCAGTAGTGTGCGCCTTGCCGTGTTCTAAGCAACACATACTTTTATAATAAAGGCAAACCATAAGCACGAAATAATAGTTATTAACAATTAATTTAATAGTAATCCATCTCATCCTGATCCACCACTCCACTAGTTAGTTTTTAATGGCAGTTCCACAATAACGTGCTTTTGTTACTTTCGAACTTTGAATGTCCAGGATATGCCCATATTAGGGGTATTTTAGTTATTTTTAGGATGAAATATTGATTATTTATTAACTTTATTATTAATTCTTAATTAATTCCAAAAGTCTCCGCCTTGGCGTTAATGAGTTAAGGTAGCTTTTTTATGAGAAGTGCAGCTATAGGACACATATATTCTTGCAGTTTAAGGTACACAATAAACAATGGTATTAAACTTTTAGCCCCAAGTCGTCCAAATTTTCGAGAAAAACGAGGTCAACATTTCAAAAAAATAAAAACATGTGTTCTTATGGGAGAAATTTTTAACCTGGATTTTTAAGACGTAAACCAAAAAATACATGAGTAACCGGTGAAGTTTTAAACTAGGCAATCTATAGCTTTAGAATAAATATTGCTGTGCCCTTGTAGCCATACAAAATCTTAAGATTTCCGCGAATTAACCAAGTTTAATTTTGTAAAAAAAAATTTTTTTTTAATCAAAAAATTATTTAAATTAAAAACAGTTGTACAAGATTTAGAAAGTTTGTTATAAATGTTTAGAAGACTTGAATTCCGGACGGGATAGGGGGTTATTATTATGATGAGGCAGCCAACTCAAAAATGATATCTATCTTGATCATTATCTAAATTAACAAAGAATATCATCTATATATCTATTTTAAGAACCAATAATTATGATCTTGCTCAAAAGCTGACTAGCCTGTAAAAATAAACTATAACTGCCTAAATAATAATGATATAAAAATTGCAAGATTTTAAGTTGTCAGTTCCTTGAATAATTTAATAATATAATTTAATGCTGCTATAAAAATTTTTAATAATAGTTATAATTTAATAAAAATAAAATTTTAAGTGAAAAATGTTAATATACTTATAAATATCTACAATATAAGATTAACTTTTATACTTTAATTTTGTTTCTGAAAGTATAATATAAAATAAAAAAGTACCTCTATAAATACTGAAAATAAGCTCGTTACTTTATTTTTCATTTTATTCCTGATAAGGATTAAGGAGAAATGGAAAATAAAGAAAACGAAATAGTTTTTTTTTATGTTTAGAAGTAAGAATTCATAGAATCGTAACAAAAAGTTACAGCCATTCTTACATAATATATATTTTCTGCATATTCTAACAGAAGGAAAAAAGCTGAGCTTTAAAAGCACGCACCAAGTTGCTTAATAAGATATTGGAAAATGATGTTGATGTGTATGAATTTGCTTAGTAAGTAGATTTTACATTCGTATGCATGCACAAAACCTTACAAATGACTACTTTCGTATTGGTAGGTGTTGGTGTGTACAACATGCATGGCGAGAAAATAAAAATTGGAAAAAATTCTTATAGATTTACGAAGATACTTATATGTATATATATTCGCTCAGTCACTCAACTCACATACAAAAAAAAAAAAAAAAAAAAAAAATTCAAAAGTGGGGAAAAATAAAATAAATTGCTTGACGTGTCCAATAAGGTGGCAGAGTCGTTGCCAAGACAACGATGAATTTTTCTCTACAAATATCTTCGAACTTTATACACATAAATATAAAAGCACATGTACATGCATATAAACTCATACTTTTTGCTACTCGTTTTCATCGTCTGCTTTTCCTTTTTCCTTCCGGTACCTATAATTTTTTTCTTTTTTTCAAGAAATTTTTATTTGTACTATTTTATCTTTTTTTATCATTTTCTTTTTATACTTTTAGCATTCGCTTGCTTTTTTCAACTCTTCCTTATTCGATATTGTCAAAGTCTTTTTTTATTCGCTATTGATAAAAAAAGAAACTTACAAGTACACTTGTAATTACAAAGAAATAAATAGTCACAAAAACACACAAAGAAACTGCTCAATTGTAAAGAAAAACTTTACCAAATGTATTGTTTTACTTGTTGCAGCAATGGCTTAAAAGTATTTTTGGTAAAACCAGGTAAAATTCGAGTTAAATTAGTGGGTATCTATAAAAAAAATAGGGTTCCACTTAAAATTTGACTGAATTTTATACCAAAAGCAACTTGCTTTCATATTCTAACGAATAGTTTCTAATTTGATTGAAATTTGTGGAGTAAATTTTCGGCTTCATAATAAAAAATGTAATTTTCTTAGTATTAATTAACTAAGCTGTAACTTATTTTCTCGCTTCTTTTTTTGGTAAATGGCCATTTTACGTGATATGTAGATATGAAATTTTTTTTTAAATCACCAGGCTAGTAGGCAGCATAGTTAATTTTACAATTAAAAGTATATAAACGCGATGCCTACATCAATCATAAGGTGCACTTCCTAGAAAATTTTATCAATTTCATCTATTTATAAAAAGCATTAAATACAATGAAACGTAGGACGCAAATACGCGAGCAAATAATAATGTACATAATGTGCAGTATATCATACCAGATTTCACAGAAATTGTTATTTTGTATATCTTTTTTACTGTTAAATATTTCTGCTTATTTATTTTTATTTTTTTCAAGAATACAAAAAAAAATAGTATGGATGCATTCTTTTTTTCTTTCGTTATTTATTTTTTTGTATTACAGTATTTTATGCTGTATTCTTTTGTGTGCAAAGAAAAAAAGAGACAATTTTCTTAATACTCAGGTACTAGAAAAAAAAAATAAATAAAAAAATTTTCGTTCGCTTTCCGTTATGTTTTACGGTATAACGCGTATATTGTCTTTTTAAAAGTAGCGTATTTCTCCATAATCATATAAAATAAAATATATAATCTTATTTCTACTAACAACATAAAAATAAGTTTGATTATAATTAGTTAGAATTTAATGGCAGAAGAAAAAATCGTAATTTTAATGCTCCTTTTACTGCTGGCTCTCGATGAATGCAAATTATCTTCTTCTTCTTTTTTTTGACAAATAAGAATCTTTAAATAATAAAATAAAACGTTTCGCAATATAAAGTAGATACTTAACAACAGTTTTCTACCCTTTTTTCTTTAAATACGCTTTAAGTGTACAAGTTTAACTATAAATGCATTGTTATAAAAGAAACTTAGAGAAATATTCATAAAAACAAAAAGTATCATTTATGTTGTCTTATAATAGCAAAGTAAAAGGTGTTGCATTTTGAAGTACTTATGTATAATTTGACGAGGCATTTTTTTTTTCATTTTAAAAAATATTAAAAATAAAAAGGAAAAAAAAAGGAAAATAAGGTACTACAGTTAGCATAATATATTGAAGCACGGAAGTTTTTAATATCACCTTGGCATTGCTTACGTCTGCCAACTGACAAGAAAAGTAAAAGGAACTGGCGTTAATGGAGAACGTTTTTCGTTTTTCTAAAGTACCCCAAGAGAAAAAAGAGACTTATATATAATAATAAAAAAGAAAATGAAAAATGGAAAAAATTGCATGCATATAAAGAACTTTTTACAGACACTAAGATTATAATGAAAGAATAAAGCATTGCAAAATACTCAGGAAATAGAAAAACTTAAAACTTATTTTTTTCATATTTATGAATTATTAATTTTTTATTTCCTATACTTATTTCAACTTTTTTTCTTTATCCTCTTCGAAACAGAAAGCTTTGCAAATAAAACAACATTATATTATAAGCATAGATTGACGAAATACGAATGAAACTTTAACTTATTATTTCCATATTCAATCGCAACTGAACAGATCTTTAAAAAAATTTCAACTATCGTGTAAACGCAACTAAAATGCACAAAAATTTTTACTACCCTAAACCTTAGTTATTATACAACCTAGAATCGAAATTAAAATATATCCCAAAAAATAAATTATCCTCAGTCCGTGTAGCTATATTAGCTTAAGTTCCTGTTCTTATCACGGCACGATCAGGCCCTGAATCCTAATTCAAATTATTTTAAGTCCATAAATCGAAAATATTATAAGTCCATTAGACCCCCCCTAAAAACGTCACTTAAGCCTGCCTACCTAGACCTTTTCAAATACTTCTCCCAATGAACATATTCCATGTTACAAAACAAATTGGTAATCGAAAATTTAGGTATTTATTTATCATATCATCAAATTTTATTAACTTGTGCCATCTGTATCATACTTTTTATAAAATCCAAAGATGATCTCACATAAGAGCAATGTTAAAATGCCTACTTTTTTTTTTAGTTTTCTAATAGTTTATCTTTGATATTTTGTAACATTCATTCATTTCTGTCATTAAAAGTTTACACAAACTAAACACCTTAAAGTGGTTACACCATTATGAGGTAGGTGGAATGTTAATTTTTATTGTTAAGGCTTTTCCTTCTTTTACCTCCGATGGTCTATATTAGAGTAGAAGTACGTGCGTCTTCACCAGCAGGGGGTAAAGTTTTACTTGGTGTACTTGGCGACTCTAAAAATCAGGGGTGGGGGCAACCAATTTGAGAAAAGGTTACATTGATTTTAATAGCAGGCGCGCACACAGAAAGTTGCGATGGGGTAGGCTAATAATGATAAATTTTTTAAAATATATGAAAAAAATTAAAATATTTGTGAAAAAGATGCCTTGAAAGGGTAGGCTACAGCCTAAGTAGCATATAGCGTGTGTGCGCGCCTGAATAGAGTTTTACATAGATTTTTCGGGTCGTTGAATCCAAATCAAAGGAGCAGCATGGCTAAAAAATAGAGGAGCACCATTAAATAAACAAGTTTACCCCTTTAAAATGTTTTTTTAAAGTAATTTGGATCTAAAGCAAAAATGATAAAGTGAATGCTAGTTTTTCAAGAGTAGGTAATTAACAAAATAAGGAGGTTATATGATAATAAAACAAAAGTATTAAAATATAAAGGAAAGTTATAGGGGTTAAACACCTTAAAAATATGAAAAATGGTTTTTTATTAGTTAGTCTAGTATTTAAGAATATTTTACACCATTTTACTATTGAATGAAAACTATCTATAAATTTATAAAAATAAGTAACTAGAACAATTTTATAGGAAATTGTACTTTTTGAATCACAAAATCAAGGGTGGAGGGTTCAAATAATTATTCAAAAAGTAAACGAGAACTAGAAATTTCCAAAAATTATTTTATGTTCCAAATTTTAAATGTTCTGGTATGAAAATTTTATGGAGAATTAGACAAAAAGTTTAGCCACTAATTATACTTTCGAGTTTACACCTAAGAAACTACAACCTAGATATTCAATATTCCATTAAGTTGCTAATTTACAAGTATCAGAATTAAATTATTCAAAAATTCAAATACGCCTTTTTATATTTATAAACAAACAGAATTAAAAGCATTATTATCTTAATGTATCTCGAGCATAAAATATTAATATTTAAATAAAATTATAAAGTTTATAGCACAGAGAAATCGCAAATTACGAAGATAAATATATTCTTTATTATTAAATAGTAGAGTATGAAGTACCAATTATTTAAATAAAATTAAATTACATTTGTAATTTAATTTATTTATTTTAATATTTTACAAACAACGTATATTAATATGATAATTGAATTTTTTCAACGTTTTACATAAATTATAAAAAATTTACATTGTTTAAAACCACTTCCTTAAGCTTTAGCAAAAGGGCAATTAAATGTGTGTATATTTTTATAAATAAAAGCAAATTATATTTAATAACAAGGAAAAAAAAACTAGAGACTTGGATCGAATAGACAAGCAAAAGCAAAAAAGAAGAGACACATAATGCAAAATAGGAATTCGCGGTATTAAAGCTTTTTTTTCTTTTATACTTGATACTCCATGCATACTCAAGGTGTTTGCAATATTACTTGATATATAGTCCTTTATGTATAAACGAAGAATAAACGACCAAAGTAATAAGATTGGCCCGAGCTCCGTGAATCCTTTTATTAAGCTGTATGCGCTGGGATTGGATACGAAGCTCCTTTTTTTTACGTATAAAAAGAAAAAAGCTCGTCTCAGAATGTATAGAAAAAAATTTCTTGCTTACAATATTACTTCATATAACGTTTTTTCAGGCATTTTTTCCTACTTTTTTTACTTTACCATTATAAAGCAAACTAGTAGAGTCTACGGAAATATATTTATATTCACCAAGTTATAAAGGTTTGCAAAATATTTTCCAGGTTTACTTTATTTTCTTTTTCTTTTCTCTAGCAACTCTCTTATTTTACCTCAAATAACTTTTTTCCAGAATAACCTATTTTGTTTTTTTGTCCTTGCATTTTATGCAGTAACATATATGCTTCTGATTTACATACATTAAATTAGCAGTTAACTTTTATTTCCTTACAAAAAATCATTTGAAATTCTAGTAGCTTTTTTAAAGCAACCATATACTATAAGGCAGCGTTTATAAAAGATGTTGAAAAGCTTTCAAGATTTAACTTCTACCCTTCTTTTGTCATTTTTTTCCTTCAATAGCATTTTCTAAGTGACTTTTTGATAAAAAGTACGTACAATGGAGACTAGACAGTATGGTTTTACATCTTTTAAAGCACAAAATGCTCTATTTTTTTAAAAATCTAAAAGCTTTGAAATGTTAAAAATAAAGACATAAATTATCTCTTTCGATTAATGATTATAACGGATTTGCGTAATATGGGTTTTAAAAATATTTTATATAAATAAATAAAGCACCGTTATAAAGTTCAATTAAGGAGTACATAAATAAAGGTATGTTTATAAAAATATACATGCATGTTAAAATATAATATTGATGCCTTAAAGCAATACCTAATTTTAACTCTCGAGTATTTTTTTATAATTAACGTGTAATACATAACAATTTTCATCGCCACATCGTTTCTTCTACCTTTTGTACGTAATACTTATAAAATGCACAACGAAAACTAATTGGCAGATATATGCATACACTGTGTGTTTATTATGTATTTTCAAAATATGTATTTCTAATTTTATAGCATGTAATATTTTAAAAAAATATTTAATAAGGAGCAAAAAAAATAATTATAGTAATACTTTTAATTTTATGTTTTAATCATTTCTTTAGTAAAATTGTCAGTTTTAGTCTGCTTAGCAGAATAAGTAATTGAATTTTTTATTGGGTTTTGACACTCCAACTTAATTTGCAAGACTTGAAACAAATAAATTATTACCTAAAACCGTCAACGATAGGTAGAGCGAAGCTAATCACATTAGACAAAATTAAAAGAAATTTATTCAGTAAAAAACTATAATTATATTTCAAAAACATCGGCGTTTTAATTTAGCTCAATACTCCAGTCAAAATACGGGTTTTATATAACAATAATAATTTATTTCCAATTCAAATAATATATACAATAATGTTACATATTATAGGCCTACAGTAGGTAATAACCTGTACATAGGAGGAACCAGTATTTAATAAAAATAAAACTTAAAATTAATTATAATAATGAAACTAAAATTAGAAAAGGGTTAGAGCAACACATCTATAAATTAGTTAACAATATGATAAAATAGACTAGATTTTAGAATTGATTATCCAATTTTTGATATTATATTTAGAGCTTTTTTTGTTGATATCTAGCATTTTTAGATTACTTGGTAATTGATTATATAATTTTTATTGCTTGATAGCTGTATACTTTCTTACCAACCTCCAGCGTACACCTTGGTACTTCAATTGATTTACTTCTTGTTTTACTGTTACTTTTAATAAATTTATCTTTTAAAATTTGATAATCTTGTATTAGTGATTTTAGTAAGTAAGTTTGTTGGATATTAATAGGAATCTTTAAAGTTTTATTACTTTTATATTCTTTATTATTAATAATTATGTTTACAATTTTACTTTGTAATTTAAAGTAGTAAATCAATTGAGTTACCATAGGCGCTTCCCCATGCTGAAATTCCATTTGAGGTTATACTCTGAAAAAAGGCGTAATATACTGAAATTAGGTTATTGTAACTCATGATATTATTTAGCCTAGCAATTATATAAATAAGATACCTAGATTTTTTGAATGTATTCAGTATGTGATTTTACCATTTTAGATGTTGGTCGTATATTACTCCTAAATATTTTACACTCGTTTTAATGATTCATTATTTATTACTATATTAATATTGTTAGATAATGATTTAACTCTATTAGTGAATGTTACATAAACTGTTTTTTTGGAGTTAAAAGATAGTTTATTGACATAATACCAACTATTCACAAGTGCTAAATATTTATTCATAGTTTTCTCAGCTTCTTTCCATGTTTTTTTTGAACAGTAGATCACAGTATCATCAGCATATAAAGAGATATTATCAATAAGATGTAGTAAGTCGTTTACTTAAATGATAAAAAATACTGGACCCAATATCGATCCTTGAGGCACACCGATGTTTATAGACTTTTTTCCTGAAAGTGTCATTAACCTTTGCCATTTGCAATCTATTACTCAGGTAACTCTTTACTAGATCCAGTACAATGCCTCTTAATCCTAACAATTCAAGCTTACTTATTAGTATACTGTGGTCCACGGTGTGAAAAGCCTTTGACAAGTCTACAAAAGTAGCAATAGTTGGAAGACTTTTGTCAAGATTGGCATGTTAAAAACCAGATAAATGAGCCAAAGCATCTGTAGCTCCTAGATTTTTTAAAAAACCAAATTGTTTTTTTGATATTAAATTAAATTTGTTTAAAAAATTTGTTATTCTAGAGTGTAGAATTTTTTCAAATATTTTAGACATTACCGGTAATAAAGAAATTGGTCTATAGTTACCAATATAATATTTTTCATTATCTTTATATATAGGAATAACAACTGCTATTTTAAACTCATCTGGAACGATACCCTGACTCATGCACAGATTTATTACATGCGCTAAAGGTTCACTTAAATTACAAGAAATTAATTTAATAACTTTGGTACTAATTCCATCATAACCTTTAGCTTTGTTTTTAAGGCATTTTATTATTTTAGCAATTTCAAATTTGTTGGTACTATTTAAAAACATTGTTTCAGAATTACGATTTAGCAATGGTATTTCGCTTAAATCTGGAGGCTTTTGAATTTTTTTAACCATATCTGTTCCTATTGAACAGAAATATTTATTAACTTCATGTACAATTTCTTTATCATCTTTAATCTTTTTATCATTAACTATTAAATAATCAATTTTATTGTTGTTAATTTTAATTTTTTTATTTAATTTAGTTTTTATAAATTGCCAGTATTCTTTGATATTTGCTCTTTTTAATATTTTATTTTCATAGTTATTTTTAGTTATTTGCTCTACTATAGATTTTTTGGATCGCCGAGTGAGTCGCTGAACACGAAAATCGGGGTCTTTTCGTAAACGAATGGAGGTTTCATCCTTAAATTTGCAAAAACTATCTCAAAAAAGGGGTTTATTAAAATATTTCCACCTTCAGCACTCAGATTTGCACCATACGGGTTTTCTGGGTCTCTGATCAAGAATTTGGACTTCTTTTTCATAAATAATCAATATTTCACCCTTACTTTCGCACTCTTAGCATCCAGAATATGCCTATATAGGTTTTTTGGGACGCTAATAATGAATTTCAACTTCTTATATGGGAAAAAATTTGACTTTTTTTTCATAAAGAATTAAAATTTTACCACGTAATTTGAACGCTAAAAGTGCAGAAATAGCAAAAACAAGTAGGTGTAATTTTAGCGATTTTAAGGGTTAAATATTGAATATTTATGAAAAAAAAGTCGAAATTCTTTTTAAGCGACCCAAAAACATATACGGGCATATCCTGGATGCTAAAAGTAAGAAAATAGCAAAAACTGACCCTTTTCGAGGGTAGTTTTAGCCAATTTAGGGGTGAAATTTTAATTATTTATGAAATAGAAGTCGAAATTATTGATCAGCGATCCAAAACAACCATATGATGCAAATCTAAGTGCTCAAAGTGCGAATATGTTAGAAAAACCCCTCTCTGGAGGTAGTTTTTGCAAATTTAAGAGTGAAGCCCCAATTTCTTTGCCAAATGACTCCGATTTTCGTGTTCAACGACCCAAAAAACCTATATTAGAACTTTTTAGCTACTTATCTGTAAGGGAATATACTTCTTTTTACTTATTTCAAAAACTTGCCGCCCCGGCGTTAATTAGTTAAAAAATATTGATTCAAATTCCCTTGCCTTGCTGTATATTAATAAACCTGACTTTCAAATAACGATTTTGGACGAAAAACCACAAAGGTCATCTACTCGATGACAAAAGCTCTACTTTTAAAAATAAAAAAAATTTGATAGACATCATGTCCAGAAGAAAATGAGGATAAATGTTTTCTTGGTATAAGATGGAGTATCGCTCTATAAGAGTATTCCTTTAAAAACCGCTCTTTTTAAATTTCTTGAAAATTTCTATTAAATTCGTAGAAAATTTACTATTGCAATAGAAAATTTACTATTACCTTTTTTGCTACTAAAATCTATTTTATTTTACCTGTTTTGCTCAATGTTTTTTTTTCTTTTAATTTACTTTCGTGATAAATTCTTATTATATATTCATAACCTAAAACATGAATTTTTAAAGCTTTTAAAAGAATAATTACCTATTTTAGTATATTTTCAAAGCTAATAAAATTTCTTGTATTTTATTTGCAATTCAATTATCACTATGCACGTGACTATAATATATTTAATAATTTAATTATACTTACCTATAAGTAATTATTGTATTTGCTTAAATAAACCTGTAAAATTTATGATCTTGTCTAATTTGATTATATAATGCAGGGTTGTTGCAAGTAATTAACTACATCTTTTTAGCATGTTAAACACAGTGTATTTTTTTAATATTTATTAGGTATATAAATGTATTTGAAAAATTATAGTAAATTAGATGTGTTTTGTTATGCATAAGTAGTTAGGAATATTAATAATTAATCAATATTATATCTAACTTCAACAAGCTCCAAGTTACAAAAATTTTCTTTTTGCAAATTGGAAATAATTACTTATAGGTGAGGTAATCTAAATTATACTAAAATACTATAATTGTAAACTTTTCTGAAACCTTGTGATTTTATTAGATGCATCTCCGTTAAGAAAGTAATTACATGGCTGATGAATAAATTGTTTTGGGAAAAAACTTATTTATAAATATTGGTGTCACTAATGATTCTTGCTCTTTAAACTTTTCAAAGCTGTTTCAGATATATCTACCCCAATAAATTTCTCTATACATTAATTTCTAAGGTTCAAGTTAATAATATATGTTGTTTCATGATCAAGTCAGAATGATTCTCCTTTAATACAATTAGTAATTAAAAATTTTACTCCAGTCAAAATACGGGTTTGGGTGTACTTACGGTTACGAATACGAGATTTGCTCTAGTATAGGTTTTTTGGGTCGCTGAACACGAAAATCAGGGTCATTTGATAAAGAAAATGGGGCTTCACCCTTACATTTGCAAAAACTACCCCAAAAGGGGATATTTTTATGTATTCGCGTTTTGAGTCGATAGATTTGACCAAGAAATGGTTTCTAAGGGTTTTTTGGTTCGTTAATTAAGAATCTCAATAATTTTTTAAGGTAACATTAATATTTCATGCTTAAATTAGCTAAAACTACCCCCTAAAAGGGGTGTTTTCGCTATTTTCACACTTTTTGCGGCCAAGTTTGGTTCACAAGGGTTTTTTGAGTCGCTGAAAACGATTTTCATGGATTTTTTTTATGAACAATTAATATATATAAAATATTATATTTAATTTACAATAAATATTGATATTATAAGTGGAATGTATTAATTTAATTACGAACCGGGCGGTTGTATGGTTGCCAGTTGCATCTGTTTAGTAAAAGCACTGAGATTGAACTGATTTGTTTCGCAAAAGATGGGCTATTTAAATGATTTATTTCGCGATTTAGTCTTCTTTAAATTTTCAAAAAAGGTAATCTTTGAAATCGAAAACTATGACGTAAAAAAGGGAAACCTGCAATGGCCCGAAATTATGAAATGGTATGTGATAATCGTGACATCTGTAAGGGCAATAAAGTTACATCATACAAAATAATTTTTAGCTACGAAAAGGATCAATTGTACAATAACGATGACCTAATGTGGTTGTAAAATTTGGTGGCCTAGAAGATAAGGCAATTAAATAGAAATTTTAAGACTGAAGGTTGAATTAATAAATGATTGACGCAAGGGGATAATAAAATTTTGCAATATGATTAAAGTATGGAATGTATTTGTTTCGTAGTAAATTATTTATAAAGTCTTCACTATCAGTATCATCCTGCATTAAATCAATATTAAATTCACCAATAATTATGTGATTTTTTATTTTTTTTTATTAGTTTTTAAAAAACTGTTATCGGAGTAAGTATAGGGATTTACTTTTTTTTAAGCATCTATAAGTAGAGATGATTTTTAAATTAATATTTTTAAATTTAATTATAACACTCAAAAATTTAACGTCTCAATAATTGAACTATGTTTAAAATCTTTTTTAACAAAACTAACTGTATTTTGTATGTAAATTGTGGTAATACATGACATAATTATTACGGTTATGGTATTGTGGACAGGAGAGAAATCGTGTCTCAGAGCAAATAATAACAAGTGGGGCTTTATTTATCTTACTTAAAAAAATTTCTAAATTTTTAATACTTGTATTAGGACTTCTTACTAAAATGACTAGCAGGAGATATAAAATCTAAATTTTTAGTTTCTTTGACATGAGTAGAAAAATCTTCTTTATCGCTGGTTTTATTTGAGATATTTTTATTTAACGAATCTTAACTATCACTAATATTTTCCTCATATGGAAAATTACTTAAATCATCATCAAATGTATCCATTATGAAAACATAGGTCCCTGAGTGTAGTCTGTTTTATTAAAATAGACATTTAATATGTTAGCTTATATCATTTTGAATCTATTTAAATATAATTTCATGAGTAAAGATCTTGAAACCCTACATTATAAGGTTAAATATGAATATTTAATGTTTTATAGTTACTGGCATTATTATTTTAAAATATAAGTAAAATAGAATTATTTTATGATCTTTAATGGAAATGTAAACATTACGAAGAGAAAATTTGCAAATTACATATTATAAAACTTTTTGCCTAATGCAAATCTAATGGTTTTCTAGTTAGTATATATTAAAACAAAAGTCCAAGCTGTACATTATAATAGTAAACGACCTGTTGATTTAATAGAAAACTATTTACATTGTCATTAAATACTTTCTTCTTTGCTTTTAAAGCTTTTAAAAATTTTTAAACATTTAAAATGCGGAATACCTCCTTTAGAAAATTTAATATTTTTTCAGGTATAGAAAAAAGTGCACCTGTAAATAAAAAGGCATCGAATCAATTTTATATACTGAAACACCAGGCAATCCCTGTCAATAGATTTTATTTTTTATTCATTATGCATTATTCATGTACACCATGTGAGTAATGAAGCGTAATTTTAATACCTTAAAACATTTATTCGATTTAGAAAGACAAGATTTAATGGAATTGCGATTAAATTAAATAAATAAAACAAATAAATTTAAGTATTTATCATTAATTAAATGTTATCATCCTACTTGAGAAAATTGAACCTTTTACATTATACTTTTAAAGATTATCTTCGATGTTCAATGCAGTTTTTTTTTCTTTTATAAAACCCTTCTATTATTTTAAAAGTAAAAAACAAACAAAAATGCGAGAACAAAATAAATGATCATCATTGAGAAACCCTTGTTGGTTCATTAAAGTAAATATAATCTAAAGATCGATAAGTCGAAAATCATGGTAAATAACAATAATGATATTAAATTATTCACTTTCATCAAATTGAATTATGTACAAGTGAATTTTACATAATTTAGAGATTTAATTTTAAATCAAATGTCTTAATCATTATAATAAATAATTTTTATTTAATTACATTGGGTCACATCTGATAACGTGAAGATTCAGCTTGAGTTAATTATTATTGGAGAATTGATAAGGGTATTTTGAATGAGATATTTACATCTTGGTTCATGAACAAGATTATTTTGTACGACTGTTTTTCACGTGTAACATGTTCATAGAAAGTAAATAAAATAGTTCATTCAAACAGAGGGAGGGGGGGGGGTCAAATAAACTTAGTATATTTTTAAATCTAGAATAATTAAACTGCATGGACTTAGAATAATTTGGTATGTACGTTAAAATTTTTTTAGGTCAACATGTTCCATGATTACCAATTTATGCTGGTATTAGAAACTATACTATGATTGTAAAAATCCCAAGCCTAGTCTCTCTGAAGTAACCTGAAAACTGACGAGGGAAACTGATAAAATTTTTCTCAGATTATCAATAGTCGAAGCTGTGGGAATCGAGGTGTTTGGTTATTTGGGTAATAATATTTTTAAAACTCTTTATGCAAAAAAATGTTGCAGATCTAAACGTTTGGGAAATTTGACATAGCATCAAGACAAGATGAATTGAAGGCAACACACATGAATCATATTACGAACAGATTGCTAAGTAGATTTTGGTTGCATAAGCCTCAAATCTAGAAAACCATAGGTGAATAAAATAAGGTAAATTTTAAGAATAATTTATTAGCCCAAAATTTAAATAATCAAATTCTCACATACTAAATTTTACATAATTAATTTTAAAGACTATCCTAGAAACATTAAAAAATTTGCTTACTCGGTTAGCTATTATTAAATTTAACATTACAATATAATTCAATTCATATACCTGATATAACCCTTAGAAACATAATTTATTTTCAAGTATCAGTCCCCAGGTATTGATTTACTCTTACTTAGGGGACAATTTTAGAGGAAGCAGTATAAAATTCTTCTATATAACAGTAGTGAATATTATTATCAAGTAACTAAATATATATTTTAGTTTATGTTATGATGTTTTTATAAATTTTCAGTAAAAAATTTTAAAACCTATTACTCAAAATAAAATGCTGTCATCATCTAATTAAATGTATCTATCATAAAGTGACATAAAAATTTGTCCTATAGTAACACTAATTTATCTTAAAGAGATAAAATCATTAGTCATTTATCATATTAGGGGGGATTAAAACGAATCTTATGTTTAGTAGTTTTCTCAATTAATGAATATTTTATCATTTTTATAAACAGTGAAAGTTAGATAAATTCTAAATTTGGATATGTTTGACAATAACATTAAATTGAAAAAAAAAAATTTTTTTTTTAATTTTTCAATAGTTTGATTGATGTATTATAAAAAATTCAGCATGATTGACATATTTATCAAACATTTGATAATAAATCATGACAATTAAATGCATAGATTTTTTATTAGCTATTAATAGGAATAAAAAAAAACCTATTTTCAATTCAATAAAAAGTTTAAATAAAAAGAATATGCTGTATCTGCTGTTTAAATCTGTTATTAGTAGAAGAATAAGCCCAGTTTGCAAAAAAAAAATTGAGAGAATAAAAAAGTAAGAAAAAAAAAGGAAAAAAAAAATAATAATTTCTGAAGTAGACTTCTTCTTTAAAATACTTGAAAATTTATACTGCTGATTTGTAAAAGTGGCTGTATTCGAATAAAGATTTAAAGGTATGATAATTAAGTGATCAATTCGAAAAAGAGTTTTTCATCCTTTGTGCCCATAGAAATTCTAAGACCGTTACCAGAGAACTCTCAACGGTATACGTATAGATAAAAGATTAAGCACGCGGGTTATTCTCTTATTATTTTTTTTTATATTTGTGTGTGTGTGCCTGTGTATTTGTGCATGAAAAATTTCATACAAATATACAACAGCGTGCCGCGACGTTCCGGCGGCACTGCAAGGATATGCAGGAACGCGCGCCTTCTCAATACGTACTTATTATAAGCTTTTTTCGGCTGTTGTATGTAACGATGGTAGATAGTTACTTGCGTCGTATATAACCTGAGCTACGCTGTAATTGGCTTTCTTTGCCTGCAGCTTTTTCTTTTTTTTTTAAACAAAACAAAACATAAACAAAATGCAAAAAAAAAATTATCTTCAACACACGACTTTCCGTCGTCTATGGTATATATGCACAATTATCGAGTATATTTTTCAACTTAAGATATTTCAGTTGATGTAGTTATTGTGTTTATTAATTTAAAAAAAAAAAGGAAGGAAAAATATTGTGTACCTAACGGTGTGAACAACAGCAATTCTTACAAGTATTAAAGATGAACTTGCTCATTATTAAAGAAATAAATAACGATTGTTATCAAGGTTTATATGCATAGAATGTAGTTTTTATATTTAAAAGCAATTATTTGGTTGCTTACAACTAATAGATTTAAATTATCCATGATCATGAGAGAATTTTTTTTATTATGTAATTTTCTGAATGGTACACTGTATTGGTTAAATTAAGAAATCATGTTTTTCTCATGTTTGCATAGCTTTTTTTCTAAAACAATGTAATGTAATGCATAACCTTTTATTATTATTTTTAATAACTTTTTGATTATGTTTAAATAATGTGATATTGTTCATTATATTTAATATGCAACATAATATTATTATGCTGTGAATTTTTTTATACACTTTTTCATTATAATAAAAAAGAAACATGATTTTATTAAATAAACAATTTAATTGTTACAATGTAATTTTATTCTATTATTTTATATAGTTAATTTTAATTTATTTGTTTATGTGTGCATATAAATATTATTTTATTTTATTATATATGTAATTTTTTTTCACAAAACTGTTATTAAATAAATGATGGTTCTGCTCTTGAATGTGGAAAGAATAATGCCATGGGAAAAAGAAAAACACAAAAATCATTACGCAGAAAAGAAACAACAGGCAATTTTATAGACTGAAAAAGAATTTGTATTTTTTGACCTAACGATTCTTCCTTCATATAAAACCGTTTTTTAAATCTTTCCCTGCTCTAATTAATTCTTATTAAGAATTTAATTACTTGCAAGATTTTTTTTCCATTATAGAATTAAACCCAACATGATTCTAAGCTTTAAAATAATAGAACAAAAATCACAGGGAAAAACTGATACTGGACTGAATATCTTTTTTCACGATTATTTAGAAAACTCAAGCTTAAAAGAATTGGAATTAGAGGTATAGTCCATAATTTATTAAAGTTACCTAAATTGTACAGAGCAATTGTGGAGTCCCTTTAAGTACTTGTTTAAAGTCTATCCTTTTGATAATTTTCAAAAATTAATTGCTAGAATTAATCGATAAGACAGCTTCATTTGTTGATGATACAGTTATCTTACTTTCAGCTAAAAATTAGAATTATATAAATAAATTCACGTCTAATAGTACCTCGATATTTACATATTATAATTTTAGCATTATTTGCTCAAATAAAACTCCATGAAAAGGTTAGGTTAGGTTAGGTTAGTCATTTTGGGGAAGCAATATATTTTTTTTAAATATTATGTGTGAATATCTTTATTGTATTCTTTTTTCTAATGATTAATCTGAATCTGAATCTTAATTTACAAAAATCATAATTGAAAATAGTGAACTCTCAGTTTTTTTCTGGCTGCAGGTTATGATCACAAACCTGAGTGTCATAAATTGTACCTAAAAAATAATGATTGGGACATCGGTAAAAAACTGGAGTTATTATGGCAGCATTGGTAGCATATAATTTTAGCTAATCCCTAAAAAGATGTATAGTTTGAGACAAAACAGTGTATAGATTGAGACAATTCGCGTGTATAGTTTGCGATTTCAAAGTCAGCAACAAAGTTTTTAATTTTTATGTTACACATAAATGTATAAGATCTAAGCACATGTTTGTGAATGTTACAATTCTTTGTTAGGTAAAAAGCAGTATGCAACTTGAAACAAACACTTTATCCTTTTCACATAAAAGTCTTAAATTATTTTTAGTAGTAAATATAAATGTATGTCTTCCTCATTCGTAACAAAACCTTTCTTTTTCTTCTGTTACAATTGATTCTTTGGCTTCTGATAATTTGAATTGAGTTTCTTCATATGATTTTGTTACTTTTTGATATTTTTTTTACGTTCGTTGTAATCAAAGAATCTTATTTCATTTAGCTGTTCAAAATCTAAATGCATTCCCGTATTTAATACAGACGTTCTAATTAATTTTGATGTTTTTTGAATTTCTATGTTTATTTATTCGTCTGTGTAGGGTTCATGATTATAGTGATCGTTAAAATGATTTAAAATACGAGTATAAGTTTCATCTGTGTAAATTGCAGCAGAACATGTGCATACGAATCTAAAATTTTTATTTCGTAAAATATTTTTTTTACTGTGATTGTAATTATTAACTATAATAAAAATTTTACCGCGTCTAGAATTTACAACAGCTTGAATTATGTTACGATTGATGTTTATAGAAAAGTTATTCACGAGGTATAAATGGAGACCAAAATAATATTTTAATAATAAAATTAAATGAATTTTGGAAAATAATATTTATTTAAGAATGTTTATAAATATTTTTATTTGCAAAACTTGGTATATTTATCGATCTGAAACTATACATAGTAAGTGATCTCAAAGTATACACTTTTTTTTTAATTTTGTCTCAAACTATACATCCATTATTAGTTTTAAATCCACTTAATTGTCTCAAACTAACTGCTACGACAGATTTAAACTATCATCATATAAGCTCACAATCAGTTTAAACCCCTTTCTAGACCTAATAATTTTGTTTAAATTCCATGTGCTTTAACTATACCAAAGAGAATAGTCAATGCAGACAAGATTTAAAAAAATTAATTAGGTCTAAAAAGGGCTTAATATTTGCATTTTCCTAAAAATAATTCATTTTTAGGATGAAATTGCTGAATAAGAAGTTCATTTGAAAAAAAATTATAAGCATTGGTCTTAGAGGTGTCATCTCAGGTTTGGAAATTTTATTATTTTGTTTCATAATCTAAAATTTCAAAAATATCCATGCTTCTTTCTTCTGGAAACAGCTTCTAGTTGGTAACCTGAGAAAACTTATTTACAGAAGAACAATAAGTCAACAAGAAAAAGTGAATTTCAAACCACTTGAAAGTACTAAAAAAATATTGGCAGTTTTATAATAATAATAATAATATGACTATATTTATTATTTAGTAAATCTCTTGAAATTTTCTTTCCAACCATTTTGCCTTTGAAGACTCAAGACAAGAAAAATCCTAAATAATCCGCCTACGTGGATTATCCTACCCTTGTACTACCATCTTATACCATACCAGGTATTACCTTCATAAACTGTACTGTATATCGTTTATATTTATTTTTTTATACGATATTTTATTCAACCCTCCTATATATATGATCCGCTTTCTCTAGACGTCAAAAAAAAAAATTATATACGCAAATATATTTACGAAAAAAAAAGTACGACAAAATCTTTTTTCCCTAGTAATAGTACTTACACGTTAGTAAAGGATAAAAATAGCAAAGGGAGGAAAAAAATGTATAATGAAAATATGAAAATAAGCAGGCACGTGATATACTTGAAAAAATAACGAGATCTTGTTTTGCAGATAGGAAAATTATCAAAATTTATTTATTTTCAATTATAATGGAATGTAGTTTAGAACAATAAACTTAAAAACGCAATTTCAAATTTTTATAACATTTTTTAAAGTTAATTCAAAATAGATTATGAAGAGGTGAAAAGTTAAAATAAGTTATATGATAGAAAATTTCAATAAAGAGAAGAAAATTTAATAAAAAAAAAACTTTTTTTAACTTTTTAATATAAATAAGCAAATTATAAACTTTTTCAAATTCTGGTATTAACGCATAAAATTTATTACTTTATCGTCCAGTATAAATAGGCCAAATGCGGCCCATAAAGCTTGCATAAAAAACAGATTCAAACTGAAGGGACAATAACAACCTAAGTTTTTTGGACCACTGATTACAAATACTGTGGTTCTTTTTCCAAAAAATGCTCAATTTTTCCGCCAGAGCCTATTCTTGAACATTTTCCCCATTTTTTTAATGTTTCTGGACCCTACAACAAAAAAAAGTTATTTCAACGTAAAAAAGAAAAATTATTCTGGCTGTAACAGGAATTATTATTTTTTTTTTACAAATATTTTCCTCCATAGCCCATTTTAGGGCGTATTTTGTATTTATTTAAATTTTGGATTCGTATCTGAAAACCGTAAGTATAACAAAATTGTAAAAACGCCCTTAAAAGGAATTTAGTGGAGAAAATGACCTTTTTTTGGAAAAGGAGCCAAAATTTTCTGAATTAGTGAACCAAAAAACTTAAATTACACTGGTTTTTCCCTTTGAATAAATCAATGTATGCAAGCCTCAAGGACTGCATCTGAACTAAAAAGCAGGAAATCGTAAAAAAGAATTTTGTCATTTCGTACTAGATGAGTATTGTAATTTAGCAGCCCATTTTTACTCAACATAAACCTGAAATATGTTATACCCTACATTAAAATGATCAAGATTCTAATAATAAAAAAAATAACGCAACTTCTTTAGAATTAATTAAAGAAAATCTATATAATTTCTGGAATTTATGTCGCGACGGATTGCAATGCTCAGAGTATTTCAGCATCTTATAAAGTTGATGAAAATTTTTTTTATTTTTAATTACCTCTACTTTATTTTTAAAATTAATGAGCTTGATAATTATAACGATTTAACAATAAAGCTATTTCAAATTTTTTATACTTTTACTGTTAAATAAATAGTTATAATTAACGATCCTAAGAAGAAAAAAAATTTTAACAACAAACGATTGTATTAAAGTACGTTTTTATAACTCAATAAATCTTATTTGATATCAATTAAAAATAAAATTAAATGTATTTAACATACTTTAGTTAGGATTTTAGATAATCAATTAAAAATTCTTTTACCAACATTACATTTTATTATTTTCTAGTTTAAAAATAATTTATTTTTTTAAATACAGTAGTAAAAATTATTTATAAATTGTATTGCTAATTTTTGGTTCCTTATACAAAGGAATCATTGCGACAGATGAATTTTTGATTTTTTTTTGCATTTAAGCACATTTTGAGACCCCAGGAAGCTAAATAACTGATTCTTAAAAAAATTGTTTATGAACCAATGATATTTCTGAAGCATCGTGGTATTAAGACCTAATTTTTTCCCCCAAAAAATCTCCAAGTACCTTTTTTTTCTAATTTGGATGTAATACCTCATTTTTTTCTATTAAAGTACTAGTTTTAGCAATATCGTTTTTACTCGGTTTCCTGGATCTGATAGTAATTTTTATTAAAAACTGCAATTTTAGCAGTAACTGAAAAATTGGTCATCTTTTGCCAAAAATGGTTTATTGTTTGTATAGCAGAGAGAGCAATTCAGTATACGAGGTTTTAAAAATGAGACTTGCGCAAACAAAATTAAGTAATTGGAAGTGTCTCTAATCACATTCCTAATTGACTTACAACCTATGGTCAGAAAAACAAAGATACGTATTTTCTGGCCGATGATAAGAAAAAGCTTTTTTCAAGGATTACAAAGCCTGATAAAAAAAAAGAAAATTAAATAAATTAAATAAAAAGAATAAACAATGAAAAATAAAAATTAATTAAGAAAAATATTTATCAGGATGATATTAATAATCCATAAATCAAAAAAGAAATAAAAAAAACAAGTTGACCAATTACACGTTATTTTTGTAACAGTTATTAACCTATAGATACAATTAAAAAAAATGCCAATAAATCATAAAAAATATAGAACATATTTTTTTTTTGCATGAAAAATTCATATTTATGTATACGGCGTTTTCCATTTGGAGTATTATTATCTTTAGATAAATGTGTATGCTTCTCGACTTGCCAACGACACTCCCTTTATTGATCTTCTAAACTATATCTATAATATAATCCACCCTCCCCATATACCCACAATATACCACCTCATCCGCCCATACTACCATAATCATTCCCCACCAACAACAATTCCAACTCTCTGTCTCTTTTCTTCTTTAACATTTTCTCACCCATTCCCGCCCTGAACACACAAAGTATTTTCTTTTTTTAAAAAAATAATATTCTTTCCTAAACACATATTCTTATATTTAGCTAGTACATTAGTATGCTTTTTATATAAAAAAAAACCCATTTCTGTTTTGAATCTTTAATATGCACGAGATCAAATAAAAAAAAATGAAAAAAATAAATATTACTTTTTCTCGCGTGTTCTTTCTACTACAGAATATTAACTCCCTTGCGTGATTGTCATTTATCTCGCTTTTATACATATCACGATTATTTTATTTTTTTTGACACTTTTTTTTTCTATTTAACTCAATAATACAAAAAGCACTATATCATAATTTTCGAAAGATATACTTTTCCACTAATAATATCACAAACATAATAATGACACATAATGGACTTAATATATTTTTGAATAAATAATAAAAAATAAAAATTTTATTTCCTGTATATTTTATGCATGTGTATTTTCCTTAAATCAATAAAGCATTCAAGAGAGTGTAGTCAACTTTTCAAGAGCTGAAAATTCACAAAAGATGGCGTTTTATCTTACAGCCATGTTTGCTTATATCCACCCCCATGCAACGATCCTTTTTTGCTTTCATTCTATTCACATATGCATATACAACTAATCGCATTACTGAATTAATTAATTAAATTAATTAAATTAATTAATTAATTAGTAAAACTAAAATTTTGTAATTATTATTCTTATTATTTCGTCCCGTCTACTGACAAAGTCCGTTCGGCACTAGAGACTTGGCGTCGTTTCGTTCGTTAGCGGGGCCCAGGAGCAGCTTGTCCGCCGCCCGTATTAATTTGCTTCCACCCTTCTCAGCCTCCCCTCGACTCTAAAACAGTGTACAGTATAAAGTATATATACCATTATACAAATTCCATCAATGTGCTCGAGTGTTAGTAAGTTTTAAGGCTTGCCCCTCTTGAAACCCGCCCCGTTAAACAGAAATCTGCACTAACACAATAAGGGTTTTTCATGCTGATGCTCTTAAGCACTCGATATATAATATTTAAATAGAAAAATTTCATCTGTGTCTGGAAGAGTCAAGAGCGCATGCGATTTAATTTCCGTATTTCCCTTTCACTGTTGTCTATGCACTAATCACTTGACCGAGCGAGCTTTTCTTTGAGTTTGTGTTAAATTATTATAATGCTTGCAGATGTGTTTTAAGTATTAGTAAAAGAGAGATCTTGACCTCGATTTTAGTTTTAGTTGTATACAACTTTTCAGGATGAAAGGGAATGTTCGATGAACTTGCGGTCATTCATTACTATGCCGAGTTGAGCTTTAAGCGAATAATTTAAAGTTAAGATAGGTTAAGATTATTAAGTTGATAGAAACTTTTTTTTGCCCTCTTTTTTTATTCTTTAATTCTTTCTACTGTTAATTTTTATTCGATAAATAGATGAATAAAAAAATTTTAATATTTAATGATTCGCATAGAATTTGTGCTTTTTAATTAATAGTTGAAAGATTTATAAAACAGAAATGAAATTGTTGCAATTAATTATTATTCCAGTTAAACATGATTTTTAAAAAATTTGATTCAATTAATAAGATTAAATGATGGGAGTCGTTAAAATTTTTCATAATCTCATTTCGTAAATGCAGTTAATTAATAATTTTCTCCATATTTCAATAACCAATCGAACTCGTATAGACTCGAGACTTAATTATTTCTTATTAAACCTGATTTAAAATGTAAATAATTAAAGATACTATGTATAGTAATTGAATTTATGGTTAGTTAAATTATACCCGTTTACCGCGTGTAAAAAAAATTGCATAAATATTAAATTCATAAACTGTGTAATAATAATTTTTTTTAATACCCTAATAAGATATTTTAAAATATTATGATATTTATAAAGTAAAAAAATAATTCTCTTTTTTATTTTCCCTTAATTTTGACATATTATACAGTTATTTAAACGTAGCTTTAAATTTTATTACACGAGAACTATAAAATCTTCTTTTAGAAATGTAATTAAATAAGATAAATATAAAATAATCATTAAATGCATTTTTTTTTAGTTTTAACGAGTTATATTTTTTACTAAATTGATATACATGTAACTTGGCATATGGAACACTAATTGGTATTGCAGAAACAACATTTAGACATTTGATGATATTATTAACGAGCCAATAATCATAAAATGAACTTACTGACAACATTACGATTAATTTTATTACTAATGTTTCCTGTTTCTCCTAAGATATAATATTTTCTTCGAAATTTTTTAAATTATAAACCATTATTCTGCATTTACGACAGCAATAACAACAGAAAAATTCACTATTCGTCTTCACTTTTACAAACCTAGTACAAAATTTACAATTGAGAAAATCGTAAAAATGAGAGTTAGAAATAAAATCTTCTCAGATTTTCGTTTTAATTACAGGCGTAGAAAAAATTATGTGCATTTTTATTTTACTAGTCTGTTGAGTCAGATAATTTTAAAACAACTTCAAAAAGTAAGAATAATTAGACAAGTAATCAAGTTTTTAACTTCTGACATTAGTACCAAATGATAAACATAGTTATAGAGTATCTGCAATTCTTTATGGTTCCCATCGTTTGAACAGCAGATATGAGTTTAAAATGTTACAAGTACCATGGATCGCGTCTTATTTTTATACGCAACAACTCAAGATCTATAAAAAAAGGATAAGAAAATAAAATTTTAACTCATTGCATTTTATTATACATAACAAACATCGTAAATGTCGACAGTTTCCAAAGAGTGACGTTGACCTTTGATGTGACGTCAGTTACAGTTCAAAGATTCCTGATAAAATGTTTGCTTGGTATATAAAATGTACCTATACCTCTAACACACACAAACACACGCAATCAGGTATATATCAGCAACCCTTTCGTGAGTTGTTTAAATGTAAGCGATAGATATAAATATATAAAGATGATAGGATTTTTTATGCATGTGTATGTTGTTTGACCGGTTTGGTAAGAAGTGCATACACATATGGAGTTGTGCAAGCTTAGTAATATAAAATCAAATTACTATTTTTGAGTTGGTCTTTAATTTCGCTGGTTTTTTATTTCGTTTAGCTGAGTTAAATGAATCAACGGATTATTTAAAGCTAAACAATCAAATGCATTAAAAATAAAATCTGATTTTATAGGCTACATGAGCTGTAAAAAATTTTAACTCTAACTTTTAAAATTTTTATTTCATAAATCAATTATTTTTAAAAACTCCAAATAACATTCCGAGTAACATTCTGGAAACCTTAAGCTAACAAATAAAAAAAGATTCATCAATTTCAAGACGAAATAAGATTTCATTCGGTCCAAGTTTCGTCTCTTCAGAAGTGAAATTTTAATTTTATGAATCCCTTAGGAAGGGTGACAATCGAGATTTTATGGATCAATAGAAGTTTAATTATTTTAGTCCTGAAGAGGACTTTATGAGAGACGAAGCGTTTCATATTAATTCCGCTTAAGATTTACCGTACGTTATTTATTTAAAAAGGAAAAATTTTTCATAATGCACAAAAAATTAATTTCTTCAGCAATAATCATTAAATTTATTGCTACATCATTAGAAAATCAAAAGTGAAAGCACATTAAAATATTTATTTATACAAATAAAAAATAAAATTATCTTCCTTATTATACAGCTTTTTTTTTATTAAATAAAATATGAAGATTTTTGCGGGGGCGTATATACTTAACGTCAAGAATGACTATAACAGTTAAACTGACTGGCGCCTTTACTTTAACTATTTATACATAAAAATTATATTATTATTATTTATATAAAATATGTTCTACTTTTATCTTATTAAGGTGTGAGAAAATTTACTTTATTAATTTTTATTTTTCTTTATTAACATCTAAATTAATAAAAACTTTATTAAATTTTTTTATATATGACGATTTCTAAAAACATAATGCCCTTGAGGGGTCAACTTTTATAAACAAAAATAGCATGTACATTTCAGTATGATAATAAAATAATAGTATAATAAAACCGAAATTTCTTAAAATCCAAAAATTTTTAAACTCACTTAAATCCATTTATGCCAGGTGTTTTTTAACTCTGTGGCCCGGTGAACCCGATTGCTTTAAATTTTTAAATGTTGTAGATTTAAATGAAGCGTAGACGACTTGTATGGCCAGGTCTTCAAAACTGCCCCTAAAGTGTTTTTTATGAAAATACTACCAAAAATTAGTTACCAGCCCAACTTTTAGCCTCCCAGAGCGAAATCTCGGTTTTTGGCAGCCATTTTTATTTTTTCTGTTAAAAACTATCATTAACACGAAAAATTGTTCCCTCTTAGATCCGAATAGGAAATTTCCCTGGCTATCCGATTCCGGGGCCAAAAAAATTTTTTGAGTAGCGCATGCGCGATAGGCTATTTTTTTCAAATTCCTATTAGTGAAAAATCTTCTAACCAGGCTTAAATTTTTCCTTGAACTGTATATTTTTGAGTTCATACCTCGGAATAAGCTTAACGACGCTCTGGCCTCGAATCCCAAGTCGTTTGATAAAAAAAATAATACCCATTTAACTATTTAAATGATACAAATAATACTTTATAAATTCAAAAATTAATTTTTTAAATAATATTTACAAATTTAATGGTAAATATCTCTTAATTTTACTAATTTACATTTAATGTGTTATTACTTTTTAATCACGCGCAGTACTTCTGCAAGAAGAACAAATTCAAAACTCAAATTTATACTTCCGTTTATATATTTATCAAATAAATATAAATATTTTATATTAAATGCAGTTTACAAATTATTTTATGGAAAAAAATTTATTTTTTGCCCTCCCGGGCGTAAAACTCGTGTTTAAAGAATTTTCTGAACTCGTTCTACGCCTAGGTGGGCAAAAAATAGTGTAAGCATCATGGGCGAAATACTTTAGACACGAGCGTGAACACTTATCACTCGTGCCCGGCTTCGCCGAGCACTCGTGCTAGTGCTCACGCTAGTGCCGAAACCTTTACGCCCTTGATACTTAAAATACTATTAAAATACTAAATTATTACTTAATTAATAAATATGAAATTACGAATTAAAGAATAATATTAAATTTGTGTTTTTATTTACTATAACCTTAGTGCGCGCGCTTTGTATAATAAACAAATAATATGGCGTCCTTGCTGCTAAAACTGCGTTATAAAATTTTCTTCGTTTAATTACACGAAATTTCCCACGTATACCTCATATTTGGAAAGTACCAATAAATTCTTTAAGCTTTGAACTTTCAATTTATCACTATCTGCATTCGGGAATTCGCGATTTGATGGTAAAAATAATCAACTTCCTGAATTCTTCCCATAAGACTAATGTAATATTTACTTATCTTTGGACCTTTATATCTCAAAATTATGCACGACTATCGACTATAAGGCCCATACCATTCGATTCCTGAGACTTTCCTCTAATAACCAGTATATGTCTTATTTGGGGAATTCATTGGCCAGAGCGTCCTTAATATCCACCAGAAATCAGTTTATGTTCGATTTTCGGGCCATGTTCGGCCCAAAAAATCGAATTTTTTTTTAAAATGCCCACCAAATGGTGTATTGTACCAACTCTAGAGAACACTCTACAGAACATATTGCTAATCTGTTTCTTAGTTTCGGCTTTCCTAAAGGGGCTCAATCATGGGAACCGTTTTTCGGACTATACTTTGACGCCCTCTATAATATGAACAAAACGACAAATAAAATTTTTTTTTCTTTTTTTTTAATGTTTAATAATAGTTTATTAATATAAAAAAAAAAAGTTGTTAACTTTGATAATAAAATGATTGAAATAAAATGATTTGAAATTTTTTTTTAAATCGTTACAAAATGAGGTACCCCTTAAATCCATTTATATCAGGTTTTTTGGGATCTCTTATCGAGTGAACCATATTGATTCATGTTTTTAACTGTTTCAAAACTTTTTCCGTAAAAAAGCACTATAACTTGAAGTTTTGCCGAAATAGGAATAAAAAATTTGGTTTTTTATGCGTCTTGAAAATTTTCATGTTTCACTGGTAAATTATCGTTTAATTTAATATAAAAAACATAAAAATTCATGCGGGGTGTTTTAAATTTTACCGAAATAAAGGCTTTTTTTTTAGAAATCGACATATAGTTCCTTATATATTTTTAATATTTTTACACCTACACAAAACTAAAATAGTAACGCGTCTTTTCTTTCCTTTTTCACATTTAATTTTTTTAGGATGTCATAAATGATAAATTACAAGGATTTACTATTCATAGAAATAAAAATTTATATTTCTTGGATGAAAAAATAAAAAATATCTAGCATTTGAGTTTAAAGATGTTAAAAAAGAAAAATTGAAAATATAAAATAGTAATATGTCCATAAAATAGCAGTCGTACAAAAGGCAGAGAAATAGTCAGTACTTGAATTGTATTTTTATTTTAAGCATGAATAAATAAACATAAATAATACATATAAACATAAGTTTATATCTATATCCAATAAATGCAAAAATAAACTATCCAGGCAAAAAGCACCCACGCTCTATGTATACAAATTTTCTCTATAGAAATTGATTTGTGCACTTAGAAAATCATACATGTACATGCTTTAAAGTAGGTACTTGTAATATGAAAAAAAATATTTTATTAACAACCAATATGACTTGGTTGAGAAAAATTGATGCTTCTCTATAATAATAGTTTGTTTTATTTTAAAAACTGTAGTTTCGTTGCATGCAGTAACTCCATATTTCGAGTTAATTTTGTTTGAATTTTTACAAAAGAAAAATTTATTTACCCGTATCTATTTAACTTATTTTCCAGTCTGTAAAATAGCCAATTTGCGCACTAGTTAAAACAATCACTATTCCCCTTATTTTTAGTATGCAAATATTTTAATAAAAAAAATAAAATAAATTTGCATTTAGTATTAAATAAGAACGACGAATTAATGTAAATATTAATTTTAGTTTGTAATAATTATAATTTAATAGCACGAACATAAATAAAATAAAAAAAGTCTAATAAAATATAAAATATAGTACACGAGGTAATAAATTTTCATGATTTTTAATTACACTTATATCCGATATTTTGACATTGTTGATATAGCAATTATCAATCAAAAATAGTTGAGTTTATTTAGAATTTTTATTATGTGTATATAAAAAAGTAAGATATTATACATAGGTAGCCATATGAGAAATTTTTTATATTAACATACGTTACAACCCTTTTTTTCTTCTTTATATTTACCATATGTTATAAAATTATAAGTACTTATATTTCACATATTATTAGTTAAATAAATTAGCTATTTTAACGTATGACACTTTTACGAGCATTGACCTTTTGACTAACCAAATTTATAATTATTATTTATTGCAAAGTTTAAGAAATCTTAATTTTTAGAACTCTTGAATTTAATCACCTTCTCACGGTTCTCTTGAAAATGAACCTCAGATTCTTGGAGTTTTGTAACACCAATAATTCTAATGGATGCTTGGACATTGACAATTTTTAGTATTATTAGATTTTTGCTTGAAATCTGATTGATAAGGACTCCGTCATCGCCTCATGGAAATTGGCATAAATTTTGAAAATTTTCCAAACTTCAAACAGACTCAGCAAGCATAAAATTTTTTTATCATAGAGCATTATTTTTTATGTTACAAATTACTGTCAAGATTTGCCAGAGGCTTAGAATAATAAAATTTGTTTAATGTGTAGAGGGTAAAAATAATAATCAAGATAATATCAAGGCGTCAAATGATGTTCTATTGTTCTCCGAAGCTTTAATGTTTTGAGAAATTAATTAAATGATTACAAGAAAATATATGGGATACTTGTATAATCGCCGTTATCGTTATTGTTCTTTTCTATTTTCTACTCTTATGTTTAAGTTTTAATTTTTCTTGTTTGCACTTGCCCATAAAAATTTAAATACTTTTTTTTATTATTTTTCATTTCTAAACATGAAAAGTACAAAGCAATGTCTGGACTAAATTTTCTGATTAATAATTATTTTTTGCAACAGAATGAAAATTATTTTCAAAAATAAAATTTTTCAAATCTATAAAATTTTTTATTTTTTCTCTATTTTTTTTATTAAAAATAAAAATAAATAATCAATGGCAGTCACGATATATTTTTTTAGACTTACGTAATTAAAAATGGTTAGAAAAAAAAACATAATCGTTTTATTTTCATGACATTACATTTTTATGACTAAAAAATATATATGTATTATATATAAATTTATAACGTGAAAAATAATTATAAATAATTCCTTTTTTATACATACAGGTACATTGTTAAGCAATTGAATAATAAATAATTATAATTTTATTTAATAAAATATAAATATGAGAAAAAATAATAAGATCTAGCATGGAAATTATTTTTTTTTCTCATGTTCATATTTTATTTAAACAACTTTATTACTACACCAACTATCAAGCAGTTTGTAAATTTATAGATTTGCATTAATTCTATCATCAGATTTAAATCAAACACACACATTAATCAGGTGTACATAATATTATTTATTCAAATGTACATATCGATGCGAACATTAAAATCGTATTAATGACGATGCAAGTTTAATATCCTGAAAAATTTTTTGAAAAAACATTTCTAACTTATTGACTCTACAGTTCATCAAATAATGACAAAATATTTAATTGGCAATACATTTAATCTAAAAATATTAATAATATTGAAATAAGTTATTTTAATTATGATTTTTATACGCTATGAACTTTTATTTCAAATTTTAGGTACAGAAATATTAAGTATACTAAAAAAGCTATTCTAGCCTCTTCTCTCAAGATTCTAAAGAACGTCGGATTTTCCAAATTTACTCCAGTCAAAATACGGGGGGGGGGGGGGGGTTGTATTTTTACTGGCGAACATGATATTTGCTTTACTATATGTTTTTTGGCTCGCTGAACACGAAAATCGGGGTCATTTCGTAAAGAAATGGGGGCATCACCCCTAAATTTGCAAAAAACTACCCCAAAATGGGGTGTTTTTTACATAGTTACACTTTGAGCGCTCAGATTTGCACAATATGGGTTTTTTAGATCTCTGATCAAGAATTTCGACTTCTTTTTCATAAATAATTAAAATTTCACCCCTAAATTAGCTAAAATTACCCCCGAAAAGGGGGTGATTTTGCTATTTTCGCACTTTGAGCAACCAGGATATATCCATATAGGTTTTTTGAGTCGGTGATTAAGAATTTCGACTTATTTTTCATAAATAATTAAAATTTCACCCCTAAATTGGCTAAAATTACCCCCGAAAAGGGGGTGTTTTTGCTATTTGGGCACTTTGAGCAACCAGGATATGTCCATATAGTTTTTTTGGGTCGCTAATCAAGAATTTCGACTTATTTTTCATAAATATTCAATATTTCACCCTTAAATTAGCTAAAACTACCCCTTAAAAGGGTGTTTTTGCTATTTTCGCACTTTGTGCATCCAGCATATGTATATATAGGTTTTGTGGGTCTTTAATCAACAATTTCGACTCCTTTTTCATAAATATTCAATATTTCACCCATAAAACAGCTAAAACTACTCCTAAAAGTTGTGTTATTGCTATTTTCACACTTTGAGCATCCCGATTATGACCATTCAGGTCCCTGGGCCGCTGATCAA